>JAWWNJ010000082.1:0-600000 GCA_037176885.1 Favolaschia claudopus
GAAGACGCTGACAAAGATTGAAAGTGGACTTCACTCACCATTCACAAATCCCAAGAGGTTACACATCGCAATGGTGCTGAAGATGGCGGCAAATGCAAGAGTATCAGCAACACGAGCAGGCTCTGGACCTTTGTCCTAAATCCCAGTGTCATCAGCCAACGTCTCTCACGCCAAAAAAAACAAAATCGGTATTGAACTCACGGCGACAGGAAGCTGGTTGAAACTCTCCCCGATTCCACCAGACAACACGGGACTCTCGTCGGCCGGATGTCTGACTTTGTAGGCTGCGGCTTCACGACGACAATGGCGATTGATATCGTTAAGATGACCTTTCTTGACATCGACATTGTCGGCACGTCCCAACAGAAGCAAGACCAGTCTTCCTTGCGAAAAGACAGGGCGAGCGAACCTGCGAAAAAGGTAAAGGTGAGCTATAGAAATGCAGGAATCTAGAATATAGAGTGACGAACCCGCCACCCCAGGGTATGAGCCGGAAACGGAAGAGCGACTTGGTCCCCACGACCTCGTCCAGAGCATAGTTCCGGTCTTCGAGCAGAGCCGCGTCAAAGGCTTGACCGTCGCGCACAAGAATACGACCGCGGGAGTTGAAAGGAGGGACGGTGAATACTCGGCGAGCGTCCGCGACGTCTTGCCACTGATTCCGGAACCGTTGTTCACGCTCGAGGGCGACGCGTGCTTCCGCACGGCTGCGGGAGTATTGGGTGTGCTGGGGCGGTGAAGGTGTGTCGGTCTGGACTTCAGCGTTTGCATAACCCGGGGGAGGAGGAAGAGGCTGCTCCTCAGGCAGCTCGTGGCCGGCGAAGGGGAGGGATGGATCTTGATGAGCTATCTCCTCTTGCAGGCGACTCTCGAGGTCGAATGTGAGATGCGGCTCGAGCTGTGTGTCCAGATGCAAACCGAGAGCGCTGTAAGACGGGATGCGTCGAGTGCGCTTGGGGCGATTGCGATTGGGATTGGCGACGCGGCGCATGGAATTGTCGGGCGTGCGTGAAGGCGTGCGTGTCCTTTTTTTGTGGGGGGGGAATGGGGACTCAGAGACAATTTTGGTTGGGATTTTGACTGCTGCGCCTAGTGAATTCCGGGATTAGCCGATGGCTGCATCCAACGCACCATATATGGGGCTAAGTACCCGCCGTAACGAGTGATCCCATTTTCCACTTTTTTTGGGCTGACGATTCACATCGGGACCTAACCGAAACGACTCGCGCAAGCGAGACGAGCCAGACCGGTTCACAATACTGGGGTCGAGGATAAAAGGTGGCGTAGGTTTGTCTCAGGCATCATTCGCCCTTCTTTCTCTTTTCTCTCATACTTATACATGGCAGACTCTCCTCCTTCCCCCCGAATCGACTTCACCATCCCCTTATTGTTCGAAATGTCGAGCTTCCCCTCGAGGTCGCTCGCTCCCTTCCCCTTCCCTCAGCATCTTCTCTCCACCCCCCAAGGCTCGCGTGCAGCGTCGCCCTCGGACAGCTCTTCGGAGGAAGAGCCCAGTACGTTCCATTCACATTCCGTTGACCGGCTCTAACACTTCTCTAGATGTGCAAAAGCTTCTTGGGTATGAAGTCATCACGACTCATCGCGTTGCTGGCTTGCCGACGTAAGTGTTCTCGCAATTCTCTTCTACTATGACTGACCTGTTTGCGATTGCAGCGAGCATATTGAACACATACTCCAATCATTCCGCGACCGGTACCGGCGGGAAGGCCATCCAGAATCTCGCAACACCAGCGGCGACGCCCTCGCGCGGATGTCACGGAACGCTCAAATCCGCCTTGCGTACGACGCCACCCGCGCATCGCCTGCGGTCGTTGTACACCGACGAGGTCCTCACGCCCCTGGCCGACGCGCAGCGCGGTGAGCGCCTGAGGTATGTTTTGCCGGCTTTTCTTCCTCAATGTTCCCTCTTGCTTACTCTGTTCCTCCAGAAGCTTCCTGCATCCGATTCCCCGGTCCCATGGCGCCAGGATCGCGGCTTCCTTAGCTCGGAGGGAACGCTACGAGGCTTGGGACAACGTGGACCCCGAAGATATCAAGATGGCCGTCGAGAACGACAGCGACGACGAGATGCCTCCTCTTATTCCGCCCCCTCGCGAGGAAGACGACCTCTTTCACAATAACTCGGATGCTCCGGAGTCTGCAGAGCAGGCTGGCTTGCGGCGCTGGGCGGCGTAAGTCCAGCAGTATCTCTATGATTTTGTTTTCATGCTAATCTTTTGTTTTACCTTCTGCAGCAACGGATTCATAACCTGGTTCCCTCCCATCTTCCTTACTACTGAACGCCCCTTCACGGAGCCGCCATACGCTGCCAATACATTGGACGAGCCCCATCTCGTCAAGGTACGTCGCGCACTTCTTTTTTCTTCTTCTGGATATTCTGTTGATGGTTTCTCGATTAGATCTACACTGCGTCCAGCACGAGGGAGGGGGAATGTCACTGCGAGGACGGTAAACATAAGGATTGGCAAGAGAAGCAGGGGTACGCGTTCAGAGCGGACGACGGAACGCTGGTGGTTCAGCAGTCGAAAATGGTGTTGGTGCCCATGGTTTAGTTCCTTACATCGAGTCGTACCTTGAGTCCCTTGCATTGAGTCGTACTTTGAGTCGTATGGTAGTAGTCGTAGATTTTTTGTTTTCCTTTTTCGGTAGAGAATAATGTGCAAAAGTCCCAAATTGGGACATGTTTTGAATTGTTTTTTCTTGGGCCTCACTCTCGAGTACAGACAGCGCTGAGCGCTCTCAACGTCTGGAACTGCAAGCTGCTGGCTCTGGAGCCTTCGTTTCAAGATGTTCGCACTACTGCTTCCCTCCCTCATCTCAGACTCCTTCTGGGGTCACCTCGTCTCCTTCTGGGGTCACCTTGATGTCGTCGCATTTTGTCTCACCGACGCGCCGTGCGCCCAATCGCTCCCAAACGGTGGACGCCTATGTCGACTATGAAGCCACAGCAGATGATATCTCGCGCGACACCGACTTTACCTCGTCTCAAGACGGACTGCGCGGAGTTCGTCGCGCGGTCAACGTCCAGAGTCGGCGGCCTACAAGATTGCCGCATGAGCTTGACGCCCTGAGCAACTGGACGCCGCTTGCGGATGGTGAGCGTGTGGATGAGGAGGAGGTGGGGGATGTCGGTAGTAAGAGGAAGCGGTACGACAGCTCGGTATGCTGCGTAGCTTTTCGTTTGACTGACAATGGACTAACGCAATGCAGGACGAACCGATGAAAACTTGGCGGCCGCTCGCGCAGCTTTTTTTGGAAGAGCTGGTACGGCGGGACGGACTGGGAGATTTTGGTAAAGCGTGCGGCAGCTGTGGAAGGGCGGAAGACGGTTGGCGACGATTTCGTTGCGAGGACTGCGGTCCGTCCACTCATTGTCAGGAATGTATGATAGCGAGGCACCAATTGATGCCTCTGCATGTACTGCAGGTACGTTTCTCGTTTATCTTGACTGATTCAAGAGCCTCACATTCAATGCAGGAATGGACGGGTGCTTTTTGGAGCCAGGTCTCCCTCGCGTCCTTGGGATATGTGTTCCAGCTAGGACACGGTGGATTGCCTTGCCCCCGCCCTGCGCCCGCCGCGCGTTCCATGGTAGTTATGGACTTCCCCACCATCCACGACGTCAAATATCGCTATTGCGCGTGTGACTTGTCCGATCGTATGAACAATCTCCAGCAACTCCTACGTACCGGCTGGTACCCGGCGAGCACAGTGGATCCTGCCACGTGTGCCACGCTCAAGACCTTGGAATCCTTCCGACTTTTGAACGTAGTGGGGGACTTAACAGTGCACGACTTTGTGCGGGTGATGGAACAATGTACGGATGCGAGCGGGCTTGAGGAGCTTCCGGTGGGTGAGCCCGTGTCAGAACTGTGATATGATGCTGACGAGGGTTCATTGGGTAGGATCGTCGTAAGGGTTTTGGGCGGATGAGCAGACAATTTGCTTTCGTGCAGCGTATGAAGAGAGCCGGTCGAGCGCATGACGCAGGAGGATTGGAGTCCACAACGCGGGGGGAGTGCGCTGTGCTGTGTTGGGCGTGCCCGCAGGAGGGAATCAACCTACCGGAGGGATGGGAGGACGTAGGGCCGGAGTTTCAGTGCGTATCATCATTTTTTTATTCCAGTTCGACACAGGCTGATTTTGCGATTGAGATTTCTGTATATACTTATCATCGCGATGGACGCGAACTTTCGGCTACGCAATCGCTTGCGCGCAAACGCCCATGAGGATCCTCCTTTGGGATCGGGGTGGGGGCATATCGTGGAAGAGAGCTGCTACAAGAAACATCTGAGGAATTATGTCGCTGAGAAAGATATTAGTACGTGCATCGCGTTCGCCGCCTTGGCGCAGAAAGACACTCGGTTGTCGACGGGACTGCGGGCTTCGGGGATGGGGGGGGTGGTATGCGCGCGACATGAGTTGGTGCGGCCCCAAGGGCTGGGAGATTTACAGAAGGGAGAACGGTATGAGATTTCTAATATAGCTGTGCGAGATTTTTACTGAATTTATTGCAAGGTACGCAAACATGGATTACATTGTCTTGGCGGCCCTCATGGGCGTCGCCTTGCTCTACGTCGCGATTGCGTACGATATCGTATGTCAGTATCGCATTAACTTCGAAGCGCGGATGGCGAAGCTGCCCAACGACATGCAGCTTGATCTCAAGAGGACGAAGGTACTCTATGGATTGCCCGTATGGCATGCCACTGCCCACGAGCGAAACTGCCAGTCGCAGAATTCGCTAACGTACCAGCCGGGGGTTGGGAGAACGGACGGTGAAGGGACGGAACGAGTGTGGTCGGTATTCAATGGGTTGGCGACGGCGACGAAGGAAATGAACAGGGGCGCGCGGGAGGACGGGATTGAGGATAAGGTGGACCACCACAATTTTCAGAAAAACATACGACAGGGTAGGTACTTGTTTTGGGGTTAGATTTGGAGTTACTCACGTAAATTTACAGGTGAGGCCTTGCCACGCAAGCTGGTCATCGCCATCGACGAACGCGACCGGCAGGTGGCGGCTTTCGATGAGGTAGATAGAACATTGGACCAGTCGCTGCGAAAAGAGTGGCAGGGGATGGTTGACGCCTGGACTGAGGACAAGACGAAGCCGAATCCTTACCAGTTGGATGACGGGAAAAGCGGTAAGTTCTCCAGCGTTGCACCTGATAGTTTGCTGATATACGGGACAGGAGTGAGCGAGGCATCCATTCGGCAAGCGCTCGCGCAAGAGGAATTGGACGAAGCTGTGTCAAGCAAGTCAACGCTCCACAAAGCTAGCGTAACTTCCATGCTAGTCATGGGTTTACAGCTGGAGGACCACCAGTATGTCGGCTCACCTCATCAGAGTGCACAGGGTCACTGATTATATCTGGAAGGGATCGGATTCGGCGTGAATCAAAGGGCCGCGCGCTTCTCGCCGGTGATCTGTCTGAGCGTGTTACGACTCTGCGGCGCTCGTTCCATGTCAAGCTAAAACAGTTCCGTCGACTGCAGGATGTCTACACCCCCGGCGCTGTTGAAGAGTTGAGGGCGGCAGAGGAGAGACGGGATAGCGAGCTGCCTCCGCCGCAGGCGGAGGACATTGTTCTCTATATGCCGTCAGGGTTAACAAGGGAGAATAGGGAGGTGATAAAAGGCTTGGGGGAAAAGGAGGCCCGGCTGCGCGAAGGGCAGCTCCATGACACTGTAAAGCGCTTGCGGAGTAGCCTTCACGCGAAACGGCACCTCCTGAATTTTCGGGAGGAGCATTGGGTGGGCCAGCGGGGTGGAACGAGAGCGGCGACGCTCATAGCGCAATTGGGTGAAAGGATTGAGGGTGTCGCGGTGCGGTATCGACGAGCGCGCCGTGCGTTGGTTTTGCTGCGAGGAGAAGATGAATGTGGAGATTGGCGGCCGCTCGAGGACGCCGACATTCGTCTGGATCAGGAGCAGGAGCCGGATGCTGCGGCGAGGCTCAAATTGAGCCAGGTTGGGTCGAGAAACGGGAAGAAAGAGCGTCGCGCTGCGGCGATATCTTCCAAGCAGCGGAAAATGTCCTGGATATGGACGCAGGGTGGAGGACCGGGGTCTGACGAAGAGCAATTAGTGGATGGTAAGTGTTCTTGGTCGGTTTGCGGGATGGTTGCTGAAAAATTGGATAGCGGTTCGCGTGGAGTGGGCCAAAACAAAGGCGCGGAGGGACAGGTGGGTGGAGGAAGTCGAGCTGCTGCGCGAGGAGATGCGACGGGTCCTCCGTTTTCTCGCTTGGCGGGCGCTGTGGTGGGAGCAGCGACGGGTCGTTTCCTGGGAGGTTGCTCCGGAAGTTCGCGCGGGGCTGCAAGCTTATGCCGCCCGTCAAGCGGCACTTGTGCGGCGTGTTGCCAGGACATGGCGGGAGGCGTGGAACACATCAGCGACGACGGCGGTACGAACGGTGATTGCGAACGAGGAGATGGAACGAATGGGGGGCGAGGAGCTGGTCACAACGGACGCTGATATCGAGTAATTTAGTTATTTCCTTTTCGGGTTTGCAAAGCGTAGTAGGATTATCTGTCTACGGCTAGATTTTGTCAAAGTTGATAGACAGGTTTAATGACACTATCTAGACGGTTTTATCTTCGGCTGATGGCAAGCACCGGCCTCCGAAACGGGCTGACCGCCGGCTGGTGAGCAGAAATAGGTGGGAAAAAACGTCAGGCAGGCACTGGCTGTGTCCACGTTAATAGGAAAATTATGATTAGGCTGTGTCCAGCTGTGAAGGCTTTTTGTTACCACCACAGGTGGCTCATCCAGAGCATCCTTCGCTCGGAGGATATCATCCCCGTCGCGACCAAGATAAGTCCCCTTTTTTTTAAAAACTCATCTCGTGGCAGCCATCCTGACCTCCTTGCTTACAGCGGGATTGCGCATAGCCAGACTCTGAACGCGCGCTCTCACCCCCGCCGCAACCGTCTGCCCGAAGAAGTCGGATTCCTTCAGCCCAACAAAGGCGTGCTACATCAATTCCTCAGCATGCTCCCGGCGACGGTCCGCGAAGATCTCCCTTTCGACGAGGAGACGAACCGCTTCATCATCTCGGACATCTGGATCCGCCAGATGCTGAATTTGGCGCGCCCGCAGGTAAGTTCCTCCTGGCCGCCTCTCGACTTTACCCGATTCATGAGCGTTCCAAGGTCGGCCCCCGGTGCACCAACTGCCTTAGTTTCGGCAGTTCGTGTGTCATCGAGGGCACCCCGCCATGTGTCGTGGCTGCCGCCAGAAGAAGACCACCAACAGCTGCTCCTTGCTCATGAGCGGGGAGGTCCTGGGCGCGTTAGGTCCCGAGGTTCTGCGCTACGCCGATATGTCCAACGCCGGTGAGTTTCCCCAAATTTCTTGGTTCCCGCCGGGCTCCTTTCTAATTTTTCTTTCGACTTCTAGGCTGGAAGGAGAAGATGGAGAATGCGATGGCTCTTGGCCGCGTCGCCGCCGACGCTAACGCCGCCGCCGTTCGCGCCAACTCGGAGTACCAATACGGTCTCCTTCAACTCCTCTTGGTGATCCTCAAAACCCGCCGCTCGTTGACCTACGAAGAGTTCTTGGATCGGTTCGCCGGGGACGACGAGGCTGAGTGTGACTTCCTTCTGGAAGTTACTCTCAAGTTAGCGATGGCTCAGTCGCTGACCGCCGAGTCTGATCTCCACCGCGGTTGGGTTTGGCATGCGGTGTCCTACGACGACCTTCGCTCCCCGCTGCCGACGCCCTTCAAGTCCGCCTGGGAGTTCTACAAGGCCGTCGACAACCGCGATCTCAACGACCACTACGGGTTCTTCCTCATCCCCGCTCTCGCTGACAAGGAGGGGAAGGCGCAATGGGTCGAAGTCAAGGCGAGTCTCGCCATTTCAAAATTTCTTTCTATTTCTAAGTCATTTACCCGTCAGGCCGACGACTGCCTAGAGGTCCTTCTGGACGACAAGAAGTTGCCAGCGGGCGTGTCCGACGTGAAGCTCCGCAATCGCCTCGCTCGCGAATTCCAGCAGTTCGAGGGCCTCACTGTCCCAGAGAAGACAGCCGACGGGCGGCCCCACCCTTTCAAAGTCCTTCGCGACACGCCCGGGTTTCTGGGTAAGCTCAAGAAGCTCGGCAAGGTGACTGATATCCCCGACGTCGCCGAGCCAAAGCCCGCTCCCGCCAAGAAGAAGGCTCGCAAGGGCAAGAAGGCGCCGACCAGCAAGCCCAACGTCGAGTCCGACGGGGAGTACGAGCCGCCGGTCGAGGCTCCCGCTCCCAAGACTCCGACTGCAGCTTCTGAGGCCGAGGAGGAGGACGAAGACTCTGAAGAGTCGACCGACCGTAAGTGGCTCTAGTATTCATCTTTCTTTTGATTACTTATTTCTTTCTTAGCCGAAGACCGCTTCCCGCCAGCGCCTGTAATGTCTGCCAAGCGGGCGGGCAAGCAGCGTGCCGCGACTCCAGTTGACAGCGCGGGGGAGGAGGAGGCGGACGTGGATGCGGCCGGCGAGGACGACGACATGGCCCCCAGCACCTGGGGAATGCCGCCGCCTCCGTTCGACAGCGCGGCGTCTTGAAGGTATGTCCTCACCTGGTCTCCCTTGCCCACCTCGCTGACTACTTCACAGCTTGTCGGCGGCCACTGTCTTAGGCCGGGCGGGGAGGTAAGTCTCCCCCTTTCTTAATTCTTTCTTTTTCAATATTCTGACCAAGTCTTTCGCCCGCCAGGAGATTGTTTCATCGCGGGGGCCGAGCGGCCCCCAAAATATTTTATCGCTAGACGTATCGCAGGGTCCGGGTCCCTTTAACCCGATTGCAAAATGTCTCGTGCGCGCGGTGCAGCCTGGCAGAACACTCGGTTCTGCCCGCTGCACCTTCTTCAAAAATAAAATTTTCTATCCATAGTATACAGCAGCTTGTGCCGGCCAAAGAGCCGTTGAAATAAAAGCTTTTTTGATTACCGCTGCTCTCTTTTGTGTGAAATCTTTTAAGTTCTTTCAAGTTCCTAAATCAAGTTCCCGCCACGAGCTCCCTTAAGTATTGAGTTAAGAGTTCAAGTTGAGGAATCTCGACCAAGTACCACGCCCGTCGTCTGAATACGACTTAGAGAGCGGGTTGAACATCGAACGTCAAGTTTTTCAACATGCCGAGCGGCATCAACACTTATCACCGTGCTCATCAGTTAGCGGGGATTGCCCGCGGCTTCTCAGCTAGCTGTCAGCGACTGTCCTCGGACTCCACCGGGTGGCTAGTTCCTCATTTCTCCCGCTGGTCTCGTAAGAGTGGTAACGTAGAGTAGGACTGGCCCGGCGGCCCGAGCTGCCCGCTACCGTACTTGTATAGTCGATAGGGGTAGATAGCCAATCAAACCATCTTTTTCCTTCAATCGTCATGCCTCAGCCCATAGGTGAAGTCCTAATCGACTACCATTCCTTCCCGGTGGTCAGTCAAGACTTGGTGCGCAAGATTTATACTGTGGTAGGCTGTCTTCAACACATTTCTGCGCCAAGTCCAACCAGCCGCTAGCCGAATCTCGTCTGCACGCCTTGTAGTGACGCCGGCGAAGACTGTGAATTCCTTCACTGGGGGTCTAAGTGCACTAGGTGCCGGGAAGCGAAGGTCCCCAAATGCTTGTTCGCCGGGGTGGATTGGTTCAAGTATACCTATCCTTCTTCGACCTTTCCGACACTTTTCATCTATCGCAGCGGTAAGCCCTGCCGCTCTTCAAATTCTCATCTTTCTTATTCTACTCAGGCGGCACTTTGTACGACCTTGCATTCCTCGAACTCTGGTACCACCTGCGCCTCGGCGGCTTAAGCCCCGATATGTTTATAGGTTCGGTGGACGGTGAGCCCGCTGACTTCTTGCGTCGGCGGGAGGAATTTGCTGGCGACCTTCGTGACTGGGACATTGCTCACGACCTAAACCACGCCGCCCACTCCAGCCGGCGGCTGTATTTCTACAACATCCTGTCTCGAGTTTTACGCGAGTGGCGTACCCAGGATCGCTCGATCCATGCCCAGTGCGACGTCGATGCAGCTATCTCGCTCCATGATATCCGGCGACGGGACTCCAATGTTCCGACCGTCGTGCCCTTGGCCCAAAGCACGCGCCGCCAGACCTTCGAGCGGTAACCCAGGCTAGTAGCGTTTCCCCGTTAGGGTCAAATAAATCTCTTTGCCCGGTCGCAATCCGTTATCGTGATGTCTGATTCCGCCTGAGCTTTTGGTCCGGTAGCCGGTGGTACTCACCCGTCGGCTATAGGTTTTACTTATAGCGGCCGGTGCCCAGTGAGTCCTTCGAGCGATGCCCGCCTTTTCTTTGGCAGCGACTTTTTACTCAGAACGCTTTAGGAGCTTCACCGGTCCCTCAGAGTACCAGCTCGTACTTCAAGCTCAGTTTGTGGGTCTTTCGTTCTTTCTCAGTGCTCTCCCGCTGACGGGTGCCTCTTCTTAGCCGGAGTACGAATGCCAGTGCTGCCTCAAGAACTACCGCCATTGCATCTGGATTCAGTGGGGTGAAGCCTGCCTCAGCTGCATGTTCATAGGCCGCGCCGCCTTGTGCTGCTACACTAAGAAGTCCGTCTGGCAGGCCGAGAACAGCCGTCGTCGCGACACTCTCCTAGCCTCTCGGCCAGGTAAGTCTGCTTTCTATCTTTATACCTCCCAGCGGGGGCCTTAGTGAATTTTAGCTCCCTCCGCCGGACGGATCACTCAGTTTGACTGGTACGCCCGGGCTGCCGGTGCCCGACTCGACGAGAAGAGGTACATTGACGTGCGTACTTGCACCATCCTCGCCGCCAGGTCCATGCTCGGCACCCTTGGGTTTGGCCAGCTACGCTTCTTGTACGGACTGTGGTTTGACGCGAAGGGGGCGGGCGTACGAAAGGAAATTGTAGATCTCCTCCGGGATAGGTTAGACGCTGTAGCCCTCCAGTCCGGCGCAAGGCTCCCGCCCGTCATGTTCATCGGGCCGTAAGCGTAGTAGGAAATATATTCCCACTGTCAAACGAACTTGCATCTTTAAAACTCTGTTTCAAGCTGCCCGATTAGGAAGGCTTCTTAGAAACCAAAGCTTCCTCGTGTTTTTGCCCAGCGGGAGCTCAGCACCTCGTTGGATATTCCACATGTATTGCGGATCTTCCGGGAGCATCGGGTGCAATGAGTCCCGCTGTCGATCTCTTCTGTTTTTGGGTCTCCCGCCAGGTCTCAGAGAGATATTTAAGCTGGCGGGAAGGTCCCATTTGCTTCAGTCGTCTACTCATGTCTTTGCTGGAACATCCACTCTTCCCGAATGACCCCGTCGGCCCGCTCAGGGAGTACTATGTACGTTCCTGAACATTTTGCCTCGGGTAATTCCTCATCATTCGGCAGCCTGGCCGGGTATGCTCTGCGTGCCTCAACGCCCGTTCTCATTGCGAGTTTACTGAGTGGGGAGCGCCGTGCACCCGCTGTTACTTGCTGAAGCACAACTGCTCATACACCCAGACCGCTGAGCTGGCCGATGAAATTGCTGCCCGCCGGCACCGTTTCAAAGAGGGTCCCGATCGTAAGTGACGACTTCTTTCTCATCTGTTGCGCCACAACTGATTCCCCGCTCGCTTCTAGCGGCTACGAAGGAACAGCTAGCTGCTTGGGACGTCCTTCATGAGGGGACCCTGGCGCAGTTCCCATTCTGGCAACAATACCATTCTGTAATCGTCGGGCGGAACGTCGCAGAGGCAGCCCAACGGCTGTCTTTTTACTTCGAGGCCCGCTTGGTTTTCCATCTTCTTCAGGAGGCCAAAACGGCTAATCTCCCGGCTGCGTATGTTGCTGTTATCCGCGAGCGGTTAGACGTTCTCGCCAATAATCTTTTCCTGGATCTTCCGGCTAGGATGCGGGCAGTGTAGATACAGGCACATGTACTTTCGGATAGTTCGTTCCGATAACACACGCTCCCGCCCCATGTGAGGCCTTGGAAACATTTATTTCTTGGTAAAGATGTGCCCGCTGCCCTCAAATGACGTGCTAGGTGACCCACCTCTCCCCCTTTCAGAAATCTCAACTGTCCTCAGTTGATCGATCAGAGGAAATTCAGGTTCCCCGGCAGCAAATTTTCGTGCCACGGAACGATCGGGTGCGTTTGAAATAATTTTCTGCGCCACCGGCGGGTGCATCTACCATAAATGGTAATCCAAGTTCGGCCGTTGACCAAATTTCGTCCAAATTATCCTTACGGCGTTAATTACGGCCGCTCGAGTATAAGAAGCAGCGGGCGGACGGGTATACCCCCCAGCCTCGTCTACTGTCTTTACTCTGCTTCCTCCAAAATGTCTCAAAACGATTACAACACCGTCAAAGCCGATTTCCTCAAGGCTATGGACGTTGCCGCCAACCTCGTCAAGTATTCGCCGCCCGAGTCTCGTAAAAACCAGCTCAAGGACGTCGCCGAGATTCTCGTAAGAGCCGCCGGCTACATTGACCAGTCTCGTTTTGTTAACATTATTCTTTTGTTCATAGGCGCGCCTTCCCCCGCTCATGCCTTTCATTTTGGAAGACAAGAGCGCGGTTCTTCGTGAGGCAATCTTCACCTCGCGTGAATATTACCACTCCTTGTACGACCCGGATGGTAAACGGGACGTGACCTTCCCCGCTGGGTACGATGCCCTGCGGCGGATCACCAAGGCCATTCACGAAGACCGTTCCAAGAAGGCGATCCCGCCCGTCTCCACCGTTTCTTCTTCCAAGGGGACCCGGGTCGGTTTCACTAACTTTAATTGTCGTGCTCACCACTGACTCACAATCATCCCCCGCTAGAAGAGTACTCGCGGGCGGTCCCAGGGTGAACCTGAGTCTGAGGACGAGGACGAAGGCACCGTTCGTGCCCCATCGCCCGCTCTCACCACCCTTGGTGCTGACGAGGTTCGTTCTTTCGTTTAACAGCTGGCCTGTGTAGAGCTGACGATTGACACTTCTATCATCGCCGTTGGGTGTTTGTTCACCCAGATGCTCGTTGACGATGAGCATGTCCCCGCTCCCAAGGCTCCCCCTACCGGTCCCAAGGCTAAATCAGCCATGGCGGGCAAGAAGGGTGTGCGCGCTGTAAGTTGCACGTTATTTCTGCTTTAGCTTCTGTCATTCATTTCAATCTTTCAGCATAGCCCAGCCCCCGCTAAGAAGGGCAAAGGCAACAAGCGCGCTCGCATCGACAACGTCCCGTTCCACGAGGACTCCTTCCTCACCAACGGTGAGTTTCCCGTCCATTGTCAGTGGTTTCCCGCTGAATGTTATTACAGCAACGGCTGAGTTTTACGCTTCGGCACCCGCTTCAGGTGCTGTTGTCGATGAGGCCGCTAGCGTCGTCGAGATGGGTACCGAGTTCATGAGCAACCACCTTGCCTTGCGCAAGCGGATGTATTTCATCATGGTCGAGCTGGCGGTCATCCACGAGAACCTTCGTAGCTCTCTGGCCCGGCGCGAGCAGCTCCTCGACGAAGGAGAGAAGATCTCAGCTCGCCTTCGCGACTTCCCCGAGTCCTCCTCTGCCGGCGTCGATGCTCATGTTCCCTGACTCGTTCCTAAAGAGCTCCCCCAGCGGGTCCCCCTTTCTTCAGAATCCTCGGTACTGGCTCAATCGTTTCGGACACCTCACGGCTCATCCTTCTGCTGGCCGTCACACACTCCCCGGGTGCGCAACCTGTTCGCAGCGCACTGGCGGGAGATGCAGACAATACAATTACTCAAGGACTTCGAATCCCGTTTCAAAATGTAACGTAGATATCGTAGCAGTAATTCATTTCCGCGCAGCGGCTTTCGTGGCAGAACGAGTCTTCCGTTTGAAAGGCAGCGGCTCATCCGTGTCAGGTTCCTCTTCCTCTTCTTCTTCCTCGGGCAAGGCCTCCTGCAGAGCCGGCTCTTCGTCAGCCGTCCCGCTGGGGGTTAACCTCACATTCCCGAATTGGAAGTCATCTCCAGAATAACCGTCTTCCTCCTGGACCATCTTTTCTAGCGTCTCTGCCGAGAGGTCGATTAAGTCGTGAATGTCAGCGGGCAGCTTGATAGAGCGCCGCTGCTCGAAGGGGACCACTCTGAACTGAGCAATCTTCGATTGAAAGACAGAGCCGTCCATCTCCGCTACGATATAACTTCCACCTTTCGTACGCCGGATGATAATTACTGGTCCCAGGTATCTGGCGGCCATCTTCGTATTCAGCGATTTCTCAACGGTCGTATTCCTGATGAGCACCAAGTCTCCCGGCTCGAAATGGTAATCTTCGATAGTATGTTTATGCGCTATCTCGTACCGGCGCAGATTCGCTCGTTTCTCGTCGGTGACCCGTTCCCTCATCTGTTCGACGTGAGTGGCGTGCTTAGCCAGAGCCTGGGCTCGATAGCCGATTAACTCAGCGGTCGTTAGAGTCCTGCCGGGCAGATGCACTAGCCAAGTCGCTTCTTCTATATCCAGCGGGAGGATTGGATGTGCGCCCGTTACCATAAAGTAGGGTGAACAACCCGTTCCTCGTCGAATAGTGACCCGGTCAGCCCACAACATCTGCGGGAAGAACCAGTACCACTTGCTGGGATTCCCGCCAGTGGCTTTCCATAAGGATTGCCTCATCGAGAAGTGCCCATTTTCGACTTTCCCGTTGGCTTGAGAATTATACGGCGAAACTCTAATATTTCTTATGCCGTATTTAGACTCAAGGTAGGCCACGGCCGCTAGGAAGGCCGGCGCATTATCTGTCACCAGTTCCTCCGGGCAACCCCACCTACAAATCACATCTTCAAGTAAGAACAAGGCCAGCGTTCTGGCATTCTCGTTCTTTATCGGCCGCGCTTCTATGTAGCTGCTGAGAGAGCAGCGGGCGTCGACAATTTTATTGAAGCCGTTGGAAGGAGTACCAACGACCATCACGTCGACGTGTACCACTTGGAAGAGCGAAGGGGTATGAGTGACAACGGGCGGGATCTTTAATAGAGTCCTTTGCCTCAATTGACACAATTCGCAAGTCTTAATGTACCAAGTGACATCCCGCTCCATCTCAGGCCACCAGAAGCGCATTTCTATCAAGGATTTGGTAGCAAAGACGCCGCGATGAGCTAGGCTATCATGAGCCGCCCGCATCATATACATTCGGTGTTCTTTGTCCACCACCAACTGATGTGCGCTCCCCGTTGTGGATTTATGATAGAGTTTTCCATCTGCATCCTCGAAGAAGCCGGTGGCGAATCGCAGGAAGGCTTTATATTCTTTGTCGTTCATGCCATCCGGGCGAGCCAGGGTGTTCCGCCGCCATTCCTTCATGAGGAGCAGCCGCTCGTCCGCTAGCTTCGCCGCTACGGATCGTTGGTCTTCAGAATACGGTTCCCGCTTCGTCGGGTCGTACTTCAATTCGAGGTCAGGGATCAGCGGCTCGCCTGCTGGCTTGTCGTCCCCCTTTGACTGAGAGAAGACCTCGAAAATGTATTCTTTACTAAGGCGGGTGTAAGCCCACGCCTGTTCAGCGTCGTTTTCGAAGTCAGAGGCTGACTGAGCCTCATCTCCCGCCAATTCAGCTACCATATATCCACCTCGGGTGTCAATATCGTGCTTGAAATCCTCGAAATTCTTGAGAGGCGGCCAAGCACTACTTTCAGGATGAAGACCCGGCGGCTCGTTATTATCGAACTCGTCTTCTGGGTGATCATACTCTGGATCCCCCGGCTGAATACGCCGGCGGGAGAGTCCATCTGGCCCGAAAGTCTTGCCCGGTACATGCTTCAGAGTGAAATGAAACATTAAGATCTCCTCGATCCAGCGGTTGATCGTAGCGTTGGGTCCCATTCCCGGGTGATCCAACATGCCTTTGAGGTACTGAGCGTCGGTCTCGACGACCAGCTTGCGGCAGCCCAACAGCCAGTATTGCATGTGGTCTAGCGCCCTCTTCAAGCCAAACAATTCCCGCTTGGGCTGAGAATACCTCGACTCCCGTTCATTCAAAGGTATGGAGCTGAAGCGGGCATAGTACCGCTTATTTAGGTCCAAAGGATCCCGCTGGTACACATGCACTCCAACTCCAAGGTACGACGTATCAACCGCCAGCACCACTTCGGTGTCCCATTCATATCTTATAGGTCTAAGCGCGGGACATTCTCGCAAAGCCTTCTTCAAAACTTTCATGCAGGCGTCTTGGGGCGGGCCCCACTCGAATATGACTTCTTTCCGGGTGAGCTTCTGAATTGGTTCAGCTTTGACCGTGTAGTCTTGGATGAACATCCTCATAACGCCCACAGTTCCCAGAAAGGCTTTCACATCGTGGAAATCCTTCAGCGGGCCCCAACGCTCAATGACGCCGATTCTATCTTCATCCGGGCGCATGCCCTCGTATGAGCAGACATGGCCGACCACCTTAAAGGTTCCCCGGCAAATCTGCAACTTCTTCCCGCTTACAGTCGCCCCAGAATAGGCTAGCCGGGTAAGTACCCGGTTGCAGTCTACCAAGTGTAACCACACAAAGACCCTTATCAGCGGGTTCTCAGGGATGGTCTCGTACGTCCCGTCAGGCTTTTCGTATCGAGTGAAGCCGCCGGCGACAGGCACGTCATCTATATACGGCCGGGTAACCGCAGGAATTTCGTCTCGCAGGATGTAGGTTACGTCTTCGTGGAAGATCGGCACAGAGTTGGTCCAACCCTGCGGCAATCTTACCAATCGAAGCGCCCCAAACGGAGTTTGGAAGGTCGTGTAATCTCGAGATTCCGGGTCAATCAGCCGGTGGTTGTACCCAGAATAAAGATCAAACGTGGACCCACAAGCCCTTCCTGCGAAATGTTCGGCTAGATCCGCGGCGCCGGGAGGCACCCCAGAGTGCGCAATGGTTACCGCGTTCAGCGGCTCCAACGAATGCACTAACCGAATTGACTTCTTATCACTCTTCAGAACTCCAAAGTACTTCGTGCGGTACGAGCCGTTGGATGGTTCGTAGATATTGGCGTCGATACTCGCCCTAAGCACCTTGCAGACTTCTTCCAGTTGTCCCGGCGGGATGGGAATATTTCTTTCCACCCAGACCTTATGGTCTGCTTTCACCGGGAACTTGACTGGCGGGAAGAAATCCGTCCTGAAAGTTCCTCGTTCACTGTCATCCCATGCTACTGTATTTTCGTGTATAGATAACATGTGATGAACCAGCTTCATCTCTTCATCATTCAGGAACCCATCATTATGCAGTTCGTCCACTACCGCTTTCCTTTCCGCTGTGTACCTCCCTACGGGAACGAACTCTGGCGGGTGAGGGTCTAGCGGGACGAGATTCTGCAGCGGATTCCCAATGATATTTCTTTCTATCCTGAACTCGGGAGGGAGCGGCTCGAGGACCGGCTTTACTTTCAGCGCTACCGGCTTATATTTCTTCGAGAACACCTCCTTCACCTCGACTTCAGGCGGGTGATCCTCGGGAACGATTTCCTCCATCAACACCACTTTCGTTTCGTTGTGTTCGAACCCGGGCACCACCCAGTCGGCGTAGTCACAGCACTGACAGCGCTCCCCCGCTGAATGCCGAGACCGCTCCTGTTTGAGCGACTCAACATCGGCACCGGCTGTCATGAACACAGCGGCTGGGTCCTTCAGTTTCTCTCTGACTTTATCCGTTATATTAGCTACGATGGCTACATAGGATTCACCGACGTTCTTTCCTTCTGTCAGCTGCTCATTATATTCCTGAAATAGCTGAGCAGCGGGTTTGTCATCAACTTCTGGCATGGCAGCCGCTAGGTAGGCCATTTTCGTCTCGGCCATCGAAAACCCCTCTTCTCCAGATTTCATCAAAGCGCAAATTCTAGGAACATTATTCTCGTCCAGTTCTATCTGAACCGCTAACTCTCCTTGATGGTTAATCAACTCCTCGAATTCTGAAAATTTTGTTCCTCTTCGCCGCTCGTCTGCGCAGCCGGTGGCGCATTGTTTTGTACGCGCCGCACCTGCCGCCGCTGACCCCTGGGGAAGGTAGGGACGACCACCCGCTTCGAAGTGGAGGGGTCGGTCAGAGTCAGGAACTGGTTCCCGTCAGAAGTATTTTTGATACCGCTGGCGGTCAGAATTTCGAAGGGCCGCCCCAGCAGCACTTTGTATGCCGGGTTCCGTATAACATGCACTTGTAGGTACACTGTCATATCGCCGAACCTGAAGGGGACGTTCCTCGCTAACCCGACTGACTTTTCGGTTTGCCCGTTGGCGCTCATCATGTGGATACAGTTATCGGGGTCCCAGCTGACTCCTAGCTCGGTGGCTACCGACAGGGCCATGGACACGATCTGTGATCCACCATCCAGAATGCATTCTACTTCGGCGGCTCCATGAATGAGCGGGAAGACCACTCTCAGGGCCGCTGATTCTCCAGCAGAAGCTTCGGAGATCGCGACGAAGATTTCTCTCACCGGCTCACCATCGGCTACCGACTGCCAATATTGCACTGCCGGGTCGACAGTGATGAGAGCTCCCGCTGGCATGAGTCCATCGGCCACAGTTGAGACCTGAACTAATGCTTCGTAAGGGAGGTCCTCCAAGGCTACGCTGGAGGACTCATCATCTTCTTCGGCTTCTTTCTCTGCGTGGCTAATCAATTGCTCGAGGGTGACTCGAACAGCGGGCGAGACTCTCTTCTTCGAGAGCAACGCCTTAGCCTGACGCAGCAACTTCGGGCTGAGGGCGAACAACCTCCCCAGCGGGAGCGCTATTTCCAGGCTTCCAAAGATCTCCTTTATCAAGGATTCGACCTCCTCATCTTCCTGGTCCTCTACGGGCGCCTTCAACTCGTAGTTCTTTTCGTTGGCCGCTGGCGGCGCATTTCCCGCCGGCCGAACTCTGGGTTCGTTGGGCCTTTTAGCTGGCTTGACCGGGGGAACGTTCCTATACGGAAGTTCCGGCGGCTGAGTGCCATTTTGTTCTTCTGTCTCCTCCCGCTCCTTTTCCTTGGTTTCCACGATCGCCGGCTGTGCTTCGACAGCGGGCTTTCGTATCGTCCTCGGTTTATAGGGCAACTTTGGCATCACAACTTCCATTTTCTTTCCTGCGGGCGGGCGTGCTTGTCGGTTCTCCGGGGGCTTATCCGCAGTGGGTTTCCCCTTGGCCCCCTTCCTCGAACTCTCTAAAAATGCTCACCTTCGACGCTGTTCCCCGTTCGGGAAGGACCAGCCCCGTTGGAAGAGCGAGAGTTCGCTGAGACAGCCGCCAGCAGAATCGCAACAGCGTTGGCGTCGAATTGCGGCGGGGGAGATTGGCTTTGATGAGCCACAAGGGGTGGTTGAACACCCCCTGAACCATGCGACTGGAGTTGCGTCACTTGCCGCTGGAGGTTTACTTGCTCAGCTCGCAAGGAAACCAATTCTTCTTCTCTCGGGTCATAGTAGAATTCCTCGTTCTGGCTGAACGCGGCTTGCGCGGCTTCCAGCTCCTGCTCGTCCATGTCAAGAACGGAGAGCTGAGCGAAGACAGACTGGTAGTTTTGCGCAGCGGCCGTGGGTTGGGCGGCCGGGCGGTACTCCTCTACCTGCTGCTTCTTGGACTTGTGCCCGTCTTTCGGGATTGGTATCCCATCGGGGAAACAGTCTCTGAACCCTACGACCTTCATCTTTCCACTCCCTATGTGGGCTTGCCGAATGAGACACTTATCTCTAAAGTGCCCGAACTTGTCGCAATAAAGACACCCCTGATCCGCCAGGTTCCCTTTGAATTGCACGGTTGGCATTCGCGGGAAAGACTGGGAGTCAGCGGCGCCTGGGACTCTGCCCGGTAGGGACTTATAGAAGGACTCCAACTCGGCCATCCTCTTCTTGGTCGCGGCGTCGATCTCTTTTAATTGGGAGGTCTGGTTATCCAGCCGCTCCATCATAGTGACGACCGACACCTTAATCGTCTCAAGAAGGGACTTGTTAGGGTCCTCCTCTTCTTTCTTTACCGTCACGTTTGGGTGAGGTAGTATGGATCGCCCGCTCGACGCCTTTCCAGACCCGCTGGAGGTCTTGGACTTGCTCGAGTAACCCCGGTCAGAGGCGCCAAAGAACTCAGAGTTAGCGGTCGAGCGTTTTGCGATCCTTTTGGCTTCAGTCATGACCTCGGCCAGCGTCCATGTGCGGACCTCTGGCTCGTCAGCATCATCCCCGGCAGCGGGAGGTTTCCGCTCGAGGTTCTCCAGAATCCGTTCCTTGAACTCAGGACTCAACTTGGAGAAGAACATCGGGAGAGCCTCCCGGTGCGAAATTAATTTCGAATCGAGAAGCTTGTTCGCCTCGACGTTCATGACGCGCATTAGGCGCATGAGTTCGTCTTCATCATCCCGGTCGATCCCCTCTTCCGTGAACTTACGAAGCTGCCGGTGCAATTTCTGCACAGAGCCCTTCTTTTGGTCGACTACGGACGGGTAATTTTCCAGGATTTCTTTCTTAAAGTCGTCGAACTTCTTAGAATACGAGGCGAATTGCCGCCACTCCTCGGCGGTTGCCTGAGCAGTATAGCGGCAGACAAACTCGTTCTTCTTATCATCCGGCGTCTCATCTAATTCCATCATACGCTCCACATGGTCCAGGAAACGAACGAGTTCCTCCGGCTCTTCCTCTTTGAAGAGCGGGGCGTTCCTGTCCCATGGTTCCGGCGCGCGCTTCTTTCCTCGAACGACAGGGTTGTTGTTGCCGTCGTCAGCCATCGGATTGTTTGAAGGGGTTGGTGAAGTGTTGAGTAGTGGTGAAGAGACAGACGAAAGAGTCGTTGACGACTGGGTAGCTGCACCGTCGGGCGTAACAGGTCTTGTGCCGGGCGGTTGAGTTGAGGTTTGTTGTTCCAGCGGAGCAGAGGGGCTCAACGACTGGGTTTGGCGGGTACGATAAGCGTGAGCTTGGGTTCGTCCGCGCAGAGAATAGAGTTCCCGGGCAAGAGCAACAGGCGGGCGGGAAGGATCGTCAGTCTCGAGTTCGAGAGCAGCGGCAGCGGCACGTAGGCTAGTGTTGGTTGACCGAGGTTTTGGTGGTGGTGCTCTAGCGGATCGTCCTTCTGAAGCCACGTCTCTTCCGAAACTAAATGGCAAAATCTTCTATAGCGGGCCTGGAGCTATTGGCTCAACGGGCGGGTGTATATTCTATTCTCGAGTCAACCGGCGGATGGTTCGTGCTAGGTTATAGCAGCGTCCACAAGCGATTTCTTTCGACTTGACACAAATAATCTGTCACCCCTCGCGGTGGGCTCCAGATGAAACGGTGCGTGTAGGTGTAGGCGTGAAATATACCGAAATATAAAATCACTAAATCTAATCCAATACGACGTGTGTGTGTGTGTGTGTTCGGGGTGGCGGGAGCACGTATCGTCCCTCAGAATACTTGTGCAAGCTTCAATCAATCAAGGTCGCTTACGTTTGAGCGGGACGAACTACTAGATTGTCTAGCGAGAACGTAGCGGGCAAAACGATTCGCAGCGGGAGAAGCGAAGAGTCACTCTTTCTGAGACTTCGAAATGAGAAATTCTGAGTCTAGCGGGGAGGGTCTCCGTGCCAATAGAAAAGCGTCGCCCGGTAGTGGATCGTCAACCGGCAAGAAGCTTTCTGGATGACAACCGGCGGGCAGAAGGCGCGGCTCAGCGGGACGGGGTTCTTATACGACCGGCGCGGCTCTGGCGAGAAGCGGGGCTCTTATGTCGATGGCGCGGACACTAACAGTGACCCGGGCAGTTACACCACTACGCGGCGGCGAGCTCGAACGGGGGTCTTGGTTATACCGCGGAACGGCTGGCACACGGGGCGTCGACGGCGCGGAATCAAGCTCGAACGGGGGTCTTGGTTATACCGCGGAACAGCAAGAAACGGGGCTTCGTATTTCAGGAGGGCTCGGGCTCAAAGGCTGGCGGGGCTCTCAAAGTTCTGGCGGCTCGGTATGCCACAAGTCTTTCCGTATCACTCGAATCTCTCTCAGATATCAAGTCTAGTCTCTTTCAAAGTTCAATTCAAATTCTAGAGTCCGCTACAAACTGCCCTTGTCTACGGGTAGGTAATTGACTGAGTAACCAAAAGTACAGCGGGAGATTAAATACATCCAACGGGAGCAGAAACAACCAAATAAAATCATGATGAGAGAGTGTCCAAGAGTGATGCCGCGCCCGCTGGGAACCAATGGTATATTCAGGATTGCGAGTCGTGAGTGAAAAGACTGCCTCCCGGAGAAAGTCCATGCGGGCGGGTGGGTATAGCGCCTTATTGCAGTGCAATGGCGTGCTGGTTGCCATGTCTTCAAGGAGAGACACGAAATATCTTCTTCATAATGGCTACTTGCCGCTGGTCGAGCAAAGGTCAAGGTCACCTTCCGCCGTCCGTACTGGTGGCGGCTCGAGTGCGGTCAAGTTCTTCTAAGTTCTTCTGTCATCAGGAAAGAGGCTCCCGCTTGAAGCAGGGCAAGCCGATATAATCCAGAGGTTCGCCACTCGCCGAGAGACTCCCCGATATCAACGGTATTTGACACCGGCATCGTCGGTTGGTTTCCCCGCTAGTGAACCCGAGGCAGCCGATGCTCCCCGGTTGATCCAGTCCACTCGCCGGCTAGTCGGGTACTCGGCGATAAGCCCGCTGCTCGTGTAGGATCAAGTCTTCCTTGATCTGGCCCTCCTGTGAGGTCTTGTTCGACCCGCCGAAGGTGATGTTCCCGGCGGCATGTTCCCGCCAGTACTAATGAGTTCGTCTGTCCGTCCGTCTGATTCGTCTATGGTGGGTCGGCGGTTTAGCGCCTAACTTCAGGGTTTTGGTAGTTCCTCTTGGTGGCCTCCGGCACCTTAAGGCAACGGTTTCCCGCTACGCCCTTGGCCCAACAGTAGTAGTAGTTGAAGTCAGAGTCCCGCTCCCATGTTTAGGGAAAACGTCGCTAAGCTCCCGCTACCAGATGATGATGTCCCGCTGGCTTATCGGCCATCCTAAGCAATAAGATACTACCCTCGAGGTAGAGTATATCTTCTGTAATCCTAGCCTCACTTCCTCCCGCTGATAGGTACAGAAATCGATAAATTTCTGTGGTTTCACGCGTAGCCGCTGAGCGGCCCTATCACCGGCTATATCTCTCCCTGGCCGCCCTCAAAGCTGCCAGCAAATCAATGCTGCTGCTCTTGTACAGCACCATTCGCAGGTTCCGGCACCCCAGCACTCGCGGCGCTCATTCTAAATGTGTCAACAATTATTCTGGAAGTATTGGAATGCCGCTACGACGACCGCAACAAGTACACACACCTATTTACACCCGCCCCGCCCCCAGCCTTCTACCCGCTTCTCGACGCTCTCGACGCTCCTTATGGCTCAATTACTGGTTAGATCACACAAGTCTAGTAGCCCCTACTTTCCTCACCATTTAACAATGCCTTTTGTTTGGTATGTGGTGGTGTCACCGCCGCTTCTGCGTGCGACACCGCTCAATTCCCCGATTTGTTTTGTTCCCAAACCCATGTACTTCCGGGCCTATACGCTACATGTGCCGTTATGTTGCCTCTTGGGTGTTGTATGGTGCGTCGCCAATTCTCTGTTTCTCAATCAAATATCTTCTCAACAATCCAGCCCGCCGCACGCCTCCTCGCGAATCGGAATCTGCGCGCATTTTCTTACTTCGCTTCTCCACCACCTCTCCCTCCGCCTCATTCCCTCTCCTTCGTCTTCTCGCATCACCCCACTCCCACTATCGTCGCTTCCCTGCCCCCTACTTACCTTTGCGCTTCCGACCCGTATCACTGGACCATTCACCCGACTTGCTCGCCCGCCCCTTTCCTCGGTGTCGAGCCCGCAGGAGTATGTCGTCGTTCGTCGCTGCTCGATGCAGATGCCTTGGAACCAACGTATCCTGATCCACAGATCTCAGCACTCTTCAGATTCTGAAGGTCGCCTCACCATTCTTCCCCAGCGTAACCCTTTTCTGTTTTTGTTCAAGGGATCTGATCAACGTTTCCCTTACACTTCTCCTGTATTTCTTTACCTTGTAGTCTTTCATGATGAGGAATCAAATATAACTCATTTACAATCACATCTCTGAGTGATTTGACTCGACAATACGGGCTCCAAACTCAAATTTTACCTCGAATCAACGCATGGACGGTATTCAGCTGACGCTTCGGATGCATCGGAACAGCATCCCATTGGCTCGGCGAACGGTCCGAGACGAGCGTCTAATTTCCAACTTCAGCGTCAATTTTTTTCTTTCTGTTCGTTAGGCCCCTACAAGGACCCAGAAGTATGTAGATATATTTTCTTAGAGTCTCTGTAGTACATACTACAACATATATCAAAATTAGCTCTCAATTCTCTCTGTGAAGCTCAATATATGAAAGTCGTTCGGTGAAGCAAAGTTTCACCTTAGAACTTACACTCTGTCCTAGCGTAGAATTCGAAGATATAGCATGCCACTGCTTGCAAAGGTCAAAAACATTGTGAGTTTCGATTAATTCTTGATGATTGAACAGCTCTACTTCATTTCCGAGCATTATTTCATCCCTTCACCTTCTGCAACGGCTACAAACAGCTGTTGGTCAAAATGTGTTTGATTTTTAAAGTATCGAAAACGACCGTCATTCAAAGCCCGGTACAATTAGTATGTACATACGTTTGCTTTCGCGATGTTTCAATCTCTGACTACAGAAAATAAGCCCAAAACAAGCTCGGAGATTTTCACGCACGGAACAGCATAGCCGACCAAGGACAGAGTATTCTACCTAGAGGTTAGCTTCTCTGCCTTTCTTTGAGCAATAATAGGTTTCTGGATTAAAAAAGTAGGGCTCAATACCGTCTCACGAAGGCATATGACGAGATTTGCTTGGAAATAATGAATTGATGCAAACAAGCTGAATAAATTCGATATGTCAAAGATTTGTTAAGGGAATGATTTGGGCACCTACATAGAGGATAATACAGTATGTATTATACTAGTATCCGCTCTGTGGAGCTCCGTAAACCGATTTTCGACGGTTTTGATGTCAAAACTTCCTAATTCGGATGCAGGCGTTGAGTAGCGGCCATCTGGACCGATTCCCCGAGCCAATCGGAAATGACACCGAAGTGTGAGTCATACTGTCATTTGCCAGCGCACCACCTTCCTCTCACCTACACCACCTTTTCCTCTGCCCCCAACGCCGTGAACATGTGCCCGGACGTCGCCAGTCCCTGCCTATCAGTGCTATCACCACCATAGCTGCTTTGAACAACACCCTTGACATCTCATTGAATTGGATGTAACAAAGCCCTGCAATGGAGATTGGGATTGGGAAGGATCAAGAATCCGAGGAAGGGGAGGGGAAATCTTGGATGGGAGCATGGTGTGAGTGATAGTAAGACGAGACTTTAGAACAGCCAAGGTATCGTCTCAATTTTTTGTTCTTTTTTTCTCTCTTCGTCGGTGTAAACCGCCGCCAACTCCCGTGCCCCATCGCCCTCATTCCGCTACGCCGAAACCACGTCTGAATTGTGCTGCTTTAGGATTGGTATGTACCTGTTATGCGCTTTCTGCGCAACATCTCGACATTATGGCCGCCACGACTACTGACCTGCCACCACGCCGCCACGTCTACCAACCACCCGACTCGCCGTCATCCACCAAAGCCACACCTGTTATGGCTTTCAGATTACTCTTTGTCTATCAACTCACGCGTCATACATATTGCACCCATCGCCGTCGTGCCGCCTAAATATCTCAGCCAGATCGGTCACCTGCTGAACCGCCGTGCCAACTCATTCCCACCTAATTCACTTCTGCTCACGCGCTTGCAAGGTACGATATATAGATTATTTGATCCCGTTTACCGTCGTGCCCACTCATTCCCACCTAATTCAATTCTGTGAATCGGCGCCAGCACAGGCGCTGGCGAGGCACGGTATATAGATTCTTTGATCCCATTTACCGTTGTGCCCACTCATTCCCGCCTGATTTGATTCTGTTCATGAATCGGCGCCAGCATAGGCGCTGGCAATGCACGGTATATAGATTATTGGATCCTGTTTCTGTTTTGTGCTCGTTAATTGTCATCGTTATTACGTGTATCCAACTATTACGTGT
The DNA here is from genome assembly GCA_037176885.1 of Favolaschia claudopus. Taxonomy (NCBI): domain Eukaryota; kingdom Fungi; phylum Basidiomycota; class Agaricomycetes; order Agaricales; family Mycenaceae; genus Favolaschia; species Favolaschia claudopus. Next base: position 26,016 of record JAWWNJ010000082.1, read on the forward strand.
GTTCAATAAATGAGTTTTAAACAGATATCTTAGACATTGACAGTCGTGCGAATGAGCAACGCAGTGCCGCATGTCTGCCGAGCTACAAAATCAGTTGGCTTCCAATGAAGGAAATTAGCATCAGATTCAGGACCGGCAAGCAGTGCCGGGAGAGAATAAATAATCATTAAAGCCTTTGCCATGATTTACAGCGGCATTACATTACCGCATGAATTACTGGTCAGCTACTACTGGGAAAAATGCAATGCGGTATGCAGTAGTTACTGTACATAATGCATTATCACTACAAGTCTTGGTGCAGCTGTCGCGAGTGGTTCGGAGAAGCGTTCACGGTCTAGCCCGAAGCTTCTGGCCCAGAAGCCTGCCATCTGAATATTAGGATTCTACTGTCCACTCAACAGTTACATGCTCGTTGAAATAAGGAGAGAAGTTGTTATCAACGGTAGGCGGGAGGTCATTGGGGCAAGGAAGACGGGGGTTACCATGGAGATACCGAGCTACCTCTTCCATTCAGCCGTTGAAGAGGAAGAAACCGTGGTCAGAGAGGTTGAGGGCGAGGTCATGGTGCGTTGAGATGACGATGATGAGGGAGTAGTTGAAGTAGATTGTTGCGAGCTTGGGTCAGGTTCATAGTCGTCGTCATATTCGAACGCAAGGAGTTCTTCTGCAGAGCAAGGCCATGAATTAGTATAAAAATGAAAGAAAAGTATGCTGGCACCACACCAAACGTCTTTTGTTCCTCAAGAGTGGTGATATACTGCAATTGATACTTCTCAATGGGCGGGATGATAACTGTTGAGCGTAAGATCAGTGGGGTTGCAGACAGCACCAGAACAAGGGATCTGACCATAAAAGCGAGACTCATGAAAGCTCGCGCGCCAGAAATTTGCCCGGGTGCCAGTGTGATCATAGACCTTGTCGAGATGGAGATCCATTTGGGAGTTGCAAGGGTCTGGGAACGAGTGGGGGCAGCGGGGACCTTGAAGATTCAGGATGCGCTGGTATCCAGAGGCAGCGATGGGAATTAGTTTCCTAGAAGACTTGAGAATGTGCATAGGGCTAGCAGAAATTTTGAGTTTGATGCAATAAATGCAAGAGAACACATACCTGGTCCACGGAATCCAATCGTTTTTATAGGACACCAGGTCGCCATGAGACCAACAGCATTCCATTGCAACAGGGAGGCGAACGCTTCCTGAAATTGGGGGAGCTTATTCAAGGCACGGCGGGTGATATGAGTGATGCGAGAGAAATAAGTCGAGCGGTTGGTGCGGTCTGGCACCATTGCAACGTAGGGGAAGCATAGTCAAAGTCATTCCAATTTATATGTCGGAACAAGGTCGGAAAAATGTCAATGCGGTTACAACAGATTGAGCTGGCTGACGACCTTAGCACGGCTTGACACGGCTTACAAGCCTCTCCGCAGAGGCTTACAATCCGTTTTGATCCCTGGTCAGCCGTGATAATTTGACCAGCAGGGAACTGATATTAGAATGTCGGTTCAAGGTCAGATATAGTCTCTATGCTTCATTTTGTGTGATTTTCACTCAGCACGAGTGATCTGCTAGTAGTTGCTGAGCTTTCGCTCAGCTTGTGCGATCTCATGCCGAAGCTGCCGGGAGCGTTACAGCATTTTCCCATCGACTCCACAACTCAACTTCACAAATACAGAGGGCTGCGGCGGACTGGCTCCCACGCTTCTTACACCCCGACCACCACCATTGTCGTCTCTGATGTATGCCCATAGGTTCATGTGGTTCCCTCTCGCACCGACTAACCTACTTGGGGGCCAAGAATAGGAACAACTTAGGGCTTGCCGGCTCAGCATGCCTCTCAACTCCACAAATCAAAACAGGTGTCCCACTGCTTCGAGAGTCGACCACAGGTTGTCGTTGCAGTGCAGAAGGGTCTGGTCAATCTGGTGTGTTGTTCACACTATCTTAGTGATATGCTTTGACAGTATTGCTGTTGTAGCGGCTGGACTTTTTCGGCCCGCTGTAACGCTGACTATAGGGCAACTATGGAAAACACCAAGAAATGAAAGGAATTAAATCCCTAATCAAATCTTAAATATAATCCTAACCACTATGAGATCGACGTGCGAGGCTCGGGGTTCCAGTCCAGTATAGACTGTGGCAATCCAACTATTCTAACACTCAAAATATACTAACTTAAGCTTTCGCGATTGCTGACTTTGTACAGAGAACGTCTATACGAGTCCTATGTTAACACAGGAAGTGTGGGTTTCAACAAGGGATTGAGATGTAACTCTTCTCAAGAGGTTTAGGTGTTTAAGTTGCTTGTTAAGCCAATATATCACTCGCGAAAGATGTCCGATATCCGTTTCACGCGTCCCGTAGGTCAAAAGTTCTTATAATTCCACGCGTAAGTTTCCAAAATTTCCAATATTCCATGCGTACAATTCAAGAGATGATCCAACAGACAGTATATATTGACGAAACAAACCAAAGAAACAAATAAGCTTCTGGAGTTTATCTCGAATGGAGTCCAACGTCTAGTTGTTCACGAAGCCGACACTGGCTTGACGCTCACAACGAGAGGAGGGAATCCACTAGAGTACCAGTACAGGAAACGATGCCTTTTATACCTTTCACTAATAAATAATAAGAGACCGAACAATTGACAAACGGGTATATTGTGAGAGAAACCTAGGGCCCGCCCTGCCCTCGCCCTATCCTTGGTTGCCAGAACAGGAAATGGATCAAAAGTGCATTGAGTTCCACTCCCTTATCCCGATCATTATGTTATGACAGTGGCCCGCTGCGGCCCAATCAATATTGCCCAAATTGGCATTAATGGGTGTCCCTCCTCGGACCGTGCTCCTTGATCGTAATACGGCGGCAGCCAACTCGGCATGACGTGTAGTTCCTTTGTAGGAATATTCTACTTCCGCAAATCCCTCGCAATTGGTTTATAGAATTATTCGTGAAAGCCTCTTGCCTCCAGGAAACGCTCCTTCTGGCCTTTCGGCAGGTTCTTATAAGTCCCAAGTAATATCCCACTCATTCTGCCTTTGGTCGGAACACAGGGTGACTCCCAATCCTATTCCGGATGGTTAGAGACCTATCGTGATAGGTCTTGTTCTGGAATATTACAACTTCCACGCTATACCAGCGCAGTCGTAGACAGTGCCAGACCTCCCACTAGTGTATAATCCTTTAACTGGCCGCTCAGGCAAACGCCAGTCCTCATACGAGCGTATTCCCTTGGTATTTAATGTATTACGCTTTTAATACAATAGCACTTGAACTGAAAATGAATAAATTCAGCCCTGCGCCAATACCGGGTCTATCACCGCGCCAGAGCTTCGATGCCCCTCGTGCGCAATGACCAAGTCTCACTCGAGAGAGCTCACACCTAGAGTGCTGCAGGACTCCTCAGTTAAAAGTACATTCCTTTCGTCTATATCTTGTCAACCGTGCAATTTTCTCAATATCTTTATGTACTTAGCTGCTACGTGTTGTCAGTTATGACTCTCATCCGGGGACCGTTTCAAGAGCAGTTGGAACGTTAGTTTCAATGTTTTAGATAGTCAATATAAATTGTTTTCAATGTCATTGAGATCTAAATGAGTGGTAATCGATGATAATGGCTGGTAATGGCATAATCACTCATAATCCAGGGTATGGCTTGCCATGGATTACAACGGCTTAGAAGGTTCACATCTATGTGTTGTAATCCCCTTATGGCTCACGGGCTTAGAACGGCTTGTATTGGCTTAAGAGCCATTATAACCGGTTTAGGATTTTCCCGACATAGCTAACCAGCCAGGGCCGAGACTCTGTGCTCAACGCAAAGTCGTAAAAAGTTGCCAAGTGTTCTGCCTGTAAGGCGACACCAAGAAAACAAGCCAGAAGCCGACAGGGAAAGCATAGGATGTATCGGTGTCAAACTGATTAAAGAAATGTACAAGAAGTCAGGCCTCTGTGTTTCAGAGCGTGACTCTGCATATCGGCACATTGTCGGGTCAGCCCGAGCAGTTCCCGAAAGAAACAAGGGCAAGCAGATCTAGCGGATTACGGCCAGGTGCGCTGCCCCCGATTGGCAGGCTGTCGATCTGGCGTTATCTCTCGTTCTTCTGGGCAGTTCTGGACCTGTGCCAGCATACCATCATCCTATCCTAGCTTCATAAGAGGACGGCACAGCCTCAGCTCCCAGAAAGGGAAATTTACCCCGTGACTTTCTGTCAAAGCCTGAGAATCCCCGCGGCGACGCGAGCAGCAGTGCGGCACTGTCGGCCTTGAAAGCAGCAAGTGAGTGCAGGGCAAAACATTCACACCGGAAAAAAGGAAATTTTGATGTTGTCAAAAACACCGTCTAAATGGTGAGCATTTGGAAGCACATTTGGTTTCCTAGCAAAGGATCCCATTTTTCTTTGACTAGAATGTATGATGAAAGGACTGCTTTTCAACCGCCTTTTAGAGGCTGCTAAAAGTTCGCCGAGAATTTTCCTATTAGTTACCCTTATCTCGGTTACCAATAGGAAAATCCTGGGGGACCTTTTGGCAACCGTCTGAAAGGTGGTTGAGAAACCCTACTTTTGTTGTCTGTTTTGTGTCATGCTAAATCACCGGTTTATCCACAAACCAAATGAGTTCCCAAATGCCCAGCATCCGGAGACTCTTTTAGACTACATCAAAATTTTCTTTTTTCCGGTGTGATTTGAAGGGTCCTGCGTGGCGAAGCCACGGGTCCCATAGCTTGTTAGACTAATCCACCTACTTCTCACTGGCATGGGTCATGAGCCGTTTATGTTACCAACTATGCATTGTGTGTTGTTTTTTTAGGTGCTTGTAAGGGCAACCCCGAGGCCCGAGATAACTCAAGAGTCCTGACGAGGGAGAATCCAAAGATAAATAGAAGTACGCTACGACAGTACAGGCACTAACCTGACGAGGGAGAATCCAAAGAGAAGACAGGAATGGATTCTCCCACGTCAGGGGTCTAGCTATATAGTCCCTACAACTATCACATGCCTCGGGAACGGTTGGCCCGACAGTAATCACGAGCTTGGTCGCAGGCGCGGTCCCAGTCGGAGGTCCGGGGCGGAGGAGCGGAGGCCGGGGGTCCGGAAGCCGGAAGAACGGAGCCGGGGGCCGGAGAAACGGAGTCCGGGGCTGGAGCCGGAGGGAGTGAAGCGGGGGTTCCCCTGACAGTGCTAAACCCCCTACTAAGGAATGGCTTAGGGCCTGATCAGGCCCGCGGTCTAAATTACCGGACGGTATGGTAGGTAGGGAGGTCACATCAGTCACCATAACGCAACACCGTTGCTATCGTGAGCTGGCAACATCAAGTCATCGTCGGTGTTGTCTGCTCCCCACCCTCGACGACAAGGACCTTGTTTTAGCCTCATTTTTTACTCCTTCGCCGGCGCGTCAAGCCAGTGTCGGCTTCGTGAACAACTAGACGTTGGACTCCATTCGAGATAAACTCCAGAAGCTTATTTGTTTCTTTGGTTTGTTTCGTCAATATATATTGTCTGTTGGATCATCTCTTGAATTGTACGCGTGGAATATTGGAAATTTTGGGAACTTACGCGTGGAATTATAAGAACTTTTGACCTACGGGACGCGTGAAACAGTTATTGGACATCTTACGCGTGGAATATATTGGCTTAACAAGCAACTTAAACACCTAAACCTCTTGAGAAGAGTTACATCTCAAACCCTTGTTGAAACCCACACTTCCTGTGTCAACATAGGACTCGTATAGACGTTCTCTGTACAAAGTCAGCAATCGCGAAAGCTTAAGTTAGTATATTTTGAGTGTTAGAATAGTTGGATTGCCACAGTCTATACTGGACTGGAACCCCGAACCTCGCACGTCGATCTCATAGTGGTTAGGATTATATTTAAGATTTGATTAGGGATTTAATTCCTTTTCATTTCTTGGGTGTTTTCCATAGTTGCCCTATAGTCAGCGTTTCATCTGGAGCCCACCGCGAGGGGTTCATCCATCTATTTCTATACTTCAAAGTAGAAATCTCAAGCCAAGTTTGGACTTGTTGCGTATAGAAATATCTCTACCTTCCTATACAGGATTATACCTTGGACTTACATCCGAGAAGAACGAATTATTCGTTAAAAGTGCCGTTGACTTAGGTCAACATTTCGGTACAACCAGACTCGTCAGAAATATCTGCGGACGGCGAACTTGCTTCCACATCTTTCGCGAAAAACCTAAATCACGCTGGTCTAGTCGGTTAAACACACCAACAGACCTAGAGAGTACTCCTACTAAGGCAGGCAGATTACAATCTCGAGCCAAAGCTAAGGAAAACGGGTTACCGCATACAAAGAGAAAGCAAATAGCTATCACGAATACTCTGTCGAACAAAAGCGCACAATCTACCATCTAAAGGGAAGTCGAAAAGGAACACACCAGTCCTCTAGACTCTCCCTCGGTTGTATCAACACACAAAACCGTACCCTCTTCTATGAGAGGAGGGCGGGTCAAAAGCTGTAAAGACTGGACAGCTCAATTTAGAGTTGTACTGCTCGAGCAGCACCAAAACAAAAGAGTCGAGTTGGCCATCTAAAATTTTTCGACTCGATTGAATTATCGAAGAGAGATGTTAGAAGGCCCAATTGAAAAAGACTCAAAAGAAGATCCGTTCGTTGGAATGGGTCTGCAGTTGAACAAAGTTCGTCTGAGAAAGCCTGGAGCAATCGCGAAAGGCGCTGATAGTAATGAGAACATGTCGGACTCAGATGATGAAGAGAGCGAAGAAGCTCTGGACTTAGACTCAGAACGGAACAAAAGAGGAGTTCCACACGAGTCAAAGGCAAAAACACAGAGTCACATTGAAAAGAGTGTAGCGAAATATTCTAAGGAGAATACTAGTTGGCATTCGCGATAGGCTGTAACAACTGAAAAGAGTTGGTCGGGTATACGGCTAATGAGCGGAAGTGTAGACTCTAAAAGCAATGACGAGGAGAGTGGTAATTAACAGAACAATAAGGGCAGAGAGTGGAAGGTGGACCTCCGCAGTTGAGGGAGTTCTGCAACTCGCGTCCAGTTCTGTTAAGGAAGGGTTAGCACCCTTTCGTGAAAAAGGGAAGCTGCTCACGAAAGAGGGTAGTTAGGCATTACCGGTGGGTAGTACCTGTTCCCGCTTATGTTGGGCATCGAGGACGCGTCGAAGATCGGTGAGCAAGTACTCGCGGTGATCAAGGTGATACCGGAGTTGGGCATTCTCGAAGCCGACTCGCGAGCGAAGTTCTGCTTCTTGGAGTCGTAATGCGCCCATCGAATCGGCTGTGGAGCTTTTGACGGCGTCCCGCGCTTCGGCAACAGTTTGGCGGACTGTTGGGTTGTTAACTGATAAGTCGGTTGCTTCGAAAGAAAGTCAGAAGCTGGCTTAGAAGCAATCGCGAAAGCTAAACGCACCATCGTACTGCTCGACTGAGTCCTCATGCGCGAGTGGCTGTGAGGGACGTGCACGTTTCCGTGGTGGTGGGACGGGGAAGTCTTCAACGACGATGGCTGACGCTGAACTTGGATCAGTACGGGCAAGAATGGCCATAGCCTTGATATAGGAAGCAGAGTTTCGGTCAATCCCCTTGATGCGAAGAAACGAGAGGCGTACCGAAGAAGGACGCGTACTCCCAGACTGCGAAGTCTGAGGCAGCAATAAGAGGAAGTGGCGAGAAGGAAGCTATCGTGACAGGTCAATACTCACCGCAGGGTTGCGCTCGTCAAGAGACTGAGTCGCCCGGTGACCAGAGGCACTTGCGTCGTTCTAAATTTGCAAAGTCAGAATTAATGACAGCAATAATGAATGATAAACGCACGGAGTCGTCCACAATCATGGCGTCGTCCACAAAACCAGGAAGCTCAGAGTCGTCGAAGGGAGATTCATCTCCATCTTCGATAGTGGCCTTGGACTTCTTGGTTTTATTGTCCTTCTGGCAGAGTAAATGAGCAATCGAGACAAGCAGGAATAAGGAGAACTACCTTAGCGCGAGGAGCGCGGGGCTTTCGCGAATTCTTGCTCTCTTGATCGTCAGCCTGAGCACGAGCCTCTTCGAGTTCGGTACGGTGTGCTTGCTGAGAAGCTACGGTGTTTCCTCGTTGAAGCTCGCGCTCGGCCTTGATCTTAGCACACAACTCGAGAATAAGAGGATAGCGACCTCCAATGACGCCGTTGGAGCCGACAGCAGTCTGGTGGTAGCTGTTTTTGACGCTATAGAAAGCATCATAGAGAGTCTTGTCCTTCGCAATCTCGCCGAGAAGGCCAGAGAACGAGTCCTGACAACGCTATGAGCATTCGCGAAAAGCGTTAAAATATGAAAACACACCAAAGTAACAGTCTGTTGGTCGAGGAATGTGCGCTGCTTAGCACGGTCGGGGTACTTGGTCGCAGAAACACTGTCTGCGACACCGACGATTACGTCGTGTTGACCTTTAGTGAGACCAGAGCGAGCCATGTTCTTGAGAAAGGGATACTGAGAAAAGATACTGCTGTAAGGAGTGTAGAAGGCTAGCTCTTTATAGCTAGGCGAGTGGATGGACTCCGTCATAAAGAGTTTAACTGGGGACAGTTAAAATTTATGAAAAGGGGAGGAGTAGGAGCAATCGTGATAGATTGCGGGATAAGCGGAATGAGCGGCCGGAGTTGAATCCTAAAAGGACTTAGGATTTCTATAGACTCTGGAGTTCAGAAATATAAAGGGAAACTTTGATCGGTATAAGAAATACTGTGATCGGGATAAGCGGAATAAGGATGCCGCATGTGTTCGCGAATCAAAGCGTAATACGACCGAAACAGGAAAATTACCGAAATAGGAAGTGGAACAGAGAACCGCACCAGTCTGTCTTGGTCTTTTGACGCAAGCGATCCGAAGATGAGATAGCGATAGGAATAAGCAAAGATGGCTTTCGCGATTGACTGAGGAAGTAGAATTCGGTCGTTCCTTGACAAACACATGGATTCCTAAGAGCTATGAACTACTCTAAGGGACTCTACAAGTGGAGAGGAATCGATCTTATACTACTGAGAGCTAGAGGGACTACCAGCTCTACAATTACTGTACAAGCTTAGTCGCACTATCTCCTGGACCATACAGTCCTCCACAGCCGATAGCTCGAAAGCCTCCTGCATACCCTGCATACGCTGAATGACAAGTGTCTTCACATCAGTAGGATAATCGTAGACGCCAAAGAGCATGTGCAAGTAGCTAAGACGAGTAAAGTCGTGAATGGCCTCGACTTGGGACAGCATGGAAAAGCGCTGTTTGTCGAAAGGAGCGATGCTCTTGTTAAAGAGGTGGAAAGCCACTTGACAGTCAGCGAAGAACTGGACTTCCCACTCGCGATAAGCCTCGGCTGGGAAAGAAAGTAAGCAATCGCGATAGGTCAGGAAGTAGGCAAACGCACCAGGATTGGAGTTGGTGGTAAAGATCACCTCCTGGGCAAAGACGCGTCGTGCCTCCAAGACCTCCACGAACTTGAGACGTTGGGTAAAAGTGCAGGTAGCACCAGTACCAGCGACCATGCAATCCGTGCAAGGTTGAGACCACTTATAGAAAGTCCCAGACTGCACGCAGGTAGTCTGCAGTATGGGATTGGTATTGGAATCAACCGCAGGGTTCTAAGATCGAAAGTATTAGCAGTGGCTAGCTTTCGTGATAGGAAATACCCGTACCGATGAGAGTAACTCATTTGCACTCGTGTGCTTGCCAAGACGTCTGGCGGAGTCCGGAGTGAGGATAGGGAATTCATGCATAGAGGCAGTTCCCTTAAGGACAGGAACAACGGGGAGACCATGACGGCTAACGAAGGGACGTGTCGACATGGAGAATAAAGTTGGGGAGCCAACGAAAACGCTTTCATGATTGCGCTTAAATAGGTCCGAAGAGTTGGATTATTTACTATTGGGGAAAAACGGAACGGTGTCCGTACAGTGAGGCAATCGCGACAAAATTTCCTTAATCGATAAATGCGCACGAGGCATCAGTAAGGACTGGTGACTTAGGATTCAAGCATTCGTGAATGGAGAAAAAGCCTCATTTTGAGGCAGCGTTGATACAATTTGAGGGCAGTATAGCAATATACAAATCAGGCCCATGTATCGAAAGTCCCAAACCATAGCTAAGACAGTATCAAAAGAGAAATCAAGCACGAGTACGAAAATATCAACGAGATATGTACACAGATTTCGAGATACGATTGTTCAAAGCAAGCGGGGCGCGCGTTAGTCCAATTCGGAGCAATAGCGAAAAGTCCATCTGATAGCGTAAAACATAAAATCTAACTGAAAGAGTCAGTGAAGATAGGGGAATAAGTAAGAGAGGACTTACGAAGATCAAGTTCCTCCTCCGGAGGAGCCTTCGACAAACTCGTCGCGACCAGCTTCATCTGCAGCAATGGCGTCGTCGAGGGAGATAGTTGCGGCAGCAGGCTCAGGGGTGTCCTCCTGCATGGGAGAAGGCTCTCTGGGAGCCTCAGCGTCCTCCACTGCGATCACCCGCACCTCTTCGCCTTCCTCTTCGTCCATCGCGGATCCCTGCGAGCCTTCGTATTGCGAGTCGTGTTCGTCGTAATACTCGTCAGCACGAGTGCCATCAGGCATGTAGAACTCGCGCTCGGAGTCGGCGCGAGCGGTCTTGAAGAGTTTAGTGTAAAACTCTACCTCCTCCTCCGCAACAGAATCGATTCCAGGGATGACTTTGCCTTTAAAAGCCACCTCGGAACCCCGTTCATGAGAGCACGCAAGTTGGCGCGCGCGCGGAGAAGGCGAGCATTCGCGATAGTCACCTGCCGATCACAGAGGATCTGGGAATAGTGAGCGTCGCGAAGCTCGTTGAAGGCAGAGTTCCAGCCTAATGAGATATCGAAGTTAGAAACACTGGATTGAAATAATGAGTCAAGGAGACGTACTTTGGTCAGAGAAGACCGTCAGAGAAGACCGTAAGCGGCTCCAGGAAGTTGACGACCTGAAGATACTCGGGGATAGAGAAAATATCCGAGCACCGAGACATGCCGCTCTTGACGCAGGCATCACAGCGAGCATGGCCATTCTCGCGACGGCACTTGCGGTTGCGAATCATACAATTTCCGCAGCCCAGGAGACGCTATCATGAATGCTCAGAATCGTTAAGACTGAAGCAAAGGGAAAGCAATTGACGTACCAAAACACTTGTACCCTTGAGGAGAGAAGCTTGGAAGCTCTTGGGGAGGATCCCAAGACCTTCCTTCGCTGCGCGGATATCGAACGTGGTCGGCTCAAAGCCTTCCGCCTCGTAGGGGTCCTCTTTGTGAGCCTGAGAAGCGCCGCGAGTGGTGCGAACCTCAGCAGGGCCAGGGGAAGACTCGTCAGCCTTCTTCTTGCCCTTGCTCTTGCTTTTACCCTTCAAGGGCGACGGTTCCTCGCTATCGCGATTGCCCTTCTTCGAGCGTTTATGAGGGGGAGAGACCTCAGATTCGCCGTCGGAGAGACCGCTATCCTGGTCATCATCTCCAGCAGGCTTAAACGACTCTTCCTCAGCGCGTTTGCGCTTGGAAGAACGAGAATTGGACTCGGTGTCCGACTCGTTGGCAGTAGTGCCAGCCGTTGCCTCCTCTTGCTCGTCGTTGGTCTAAAGAGAGACAATTAGCGATTGAGGAAAGAATGTTAAGACAAGAATCTTACTTGGGACGCGCCGCGCGGGCTTCGACGAAGACCAGACACAGGCGGGGCATCTGTCGCGATAGACGCAGTCGAGCCAGCCTGAGGGGTCTGAAGCGTCGCATCGTCCTACCAAAGCATGAGTAACCAATAATGAAAGGAAGAATAGGTAAAGAGTACCTGAGATGTGCCCGCCGGGGCGGAGGCATCAGTCACGAAAGGATCGTCGTTGCCCATACCAATGTCTGGACCCTCCTCGCCACCAGTCGCAGAAGGCCCATCGTCAGGACCACGCGAAGCAGCGCCTGCTGCAAATCCAGCAGCGAAGGCACTACCAGACGACGCGCCCGAACGCGGAGTTGGAAGTCTGACTACGGGGGCGGATGAACCAGCCCTGGGAGTCTGAGGAGCGGGAACGTCCTAAGAAGGGACAATCAGCGCAAAGTACTGAGTAAAGAAACTTAGGACTTACAGTGGGAGCAGTCGCAGTATCAATCGCGATAGGGTTTGGGCTGCTGGATCCGTCGCCAAAGTTGAAGAACTTGGCAACGCTAGAAGGCGAGGGGCCGCCGAGTGCGGGGCCAGCACTGCCAAAACTAGACGAGCGAGAGAGCGCTGGAGGTTTTGCCTCGGGAGTGGACGAGCGAGACGACTCGGAGGACGGAGGCGTGAGAGGTCGCGCTAATGAACCACTGGGGAGAGGGAGGTTGTTGACCTTGAACCAGGCGTCAGCGACGTAGTCGCCGCGATGCGAGCAGTCGCGCCAGAGACTGAATTTTGGTGGTCGAGCCCTCTTGCCACTAGGAAGACGGTATCTCTGTGGAAGAGAATAGCCCCAGGTACGAGCCTCGGGCAGGGCGGCTTCCCAACCAGGGTTGCGATCCTTCTCAGGAATGAGGGACCAGACTGTCCAAGCAGAGTTGAGGATGGCGTCGATGAAAGAGCGGTTGTCGATGTTGCCGATGACCTGATCCAATTTGGCCTAAACATTGAGAAGCATTAGCTATCACGAAAGGTCCGAAAGAGGATGGAAACTCACCAAAGGGAAGACGCTTTGGTCCATTAGAGGCTTGATTTTGGCGACGCTAGCTTCGTCGAACTTGCCCTCAACCTCAGCCCCTTGGTAGGCGACGAGGGCGCAGTAACGAATGAAACGGTCGAAGTATTCGTTGTTGATATCGCGGAGACAGGATTCTTCGTAGAACGTCGGCCCGAGCTCTGTGCAAGGGAAGTGGTCCTCGAACTCGATGATCCCGGGCAGGGTGAACTGCAAAGAGAGGTGCAGAATCTGAAAAACCAAGAAGTTTTATCAATATGAGATCTGTCACGAATGAGGGACGACGTACCCTGCTAATGTCCCGACCCTCAAAGGACATGGGAAGGATGCGATAAGGCTGCTTCCATCGCCCGGGGTATGCCTTCTCGAACATTCTCCCAATGTTGTGGATGGCGACGAGCAGCTGGTCGAAGACATCTGTGATGTCAAAAGCCTCGTAGTAACGGGAGATCAGTCGCTGAAAAGTTGAAGTCAGCAAAAAGCGCTGAAAATGAGCATTCGCGAATGCTCACAGCAATTGGTTCGAAATGTTGAAGGAGCCAGGCTAGCCAGGCTAGCCAGTCGGGGTTCGTCTGGTGAGAGCGATAGACGTCGCGGACGTAGGGGAGTAGCCAGATAGTAACTGGGTGGATGAAGAGTTGCAGACAGTGGACATCCGCGCCGTTGAGCGGGTAGTCGCGAACGAGTTCCGAGGCGTGGAGCGGGAAGAACGGGCGAAGTCCAGCTGGATAGCTGAAGTCCTCGGGCTTAAGCTTGTAAGGGACGATGTGACGTCCCTCAGCAGCTGCAGCCTGGTACTGGATCACCGACATGGAGTCCAGGAATAGGGTGTGCGGGCTGACGCGAAAAGTGTTGAATGCGTTCTCGATGGTGAGGGCAGCGTTCTGAGTGACTTGAGCTGTAAAACAGCCCGAGGCAACCTGTGAGACTCTAAACTACAAATATAAGCCAGCCACGCACCCATGACAGTGAGCTAGAGCTGTAGTTTGAGTATTCGCGATAGGTGGTTGTAGTGGGAAGAGCAGAGAAAGTGGGAGAAAAGCTGCGGCAAAACAAACATAAATCACGTGGATTTATTGATGCGCACGGACCCACTTTGCTCGCGCAAACTCCGCACCCTCAGAACACAACAATTGGCAGTTGTAGGCGTCAGTATAGGCAATAATGAACACTTATAAGTGTTTTCGGGATCTAAGCGAGGATCCCGCTGTCTATCAACGGAAGCAAATCTCGCGGGACCACACCGGTCGCGATAGCCGAGTTAGCCGAATGACTGTGGGAAACACTTTTGATAGCGCAAAGAGGGCGCGAAATAAGGACCAAGTGTTGAGTGGGGACACTCAATTTATGAAAAGGGGAGATGATAGACCCGGTATTGGGCCAGGGCTGAATTTATTCATTTTCAGTCCAAGTGCTATTGTATTAAAAGCGTAATACATTATATACCACGGGAATACGCTCGTATGAGGACTGGTGTTTGCCTGAGCGGCCAGTTAAAGGATTATACACTAAGTGGGAGGTCTGGCACTGTCTACGACTGCGCTGGTATAGCGTGGAAGTTATAATACTCCAGAACAGACCTATCACGATAGGTCTCTAACCATCCGGAATAGGATTGGGAGTCACCCTGTGTTCCGACCAAAGGCAGAATGAGTGGGATATAACTTGGGACTTATAAGAACCTGCCGAAAGGCCAGAAGGAGTGTTTCCTGGAGGCAAGAGGCTTTCACGAATAATTCTATAAACCAATTGCGAGGGATTTGCGGAAGTAGAATATTCCTACAAAGGAACTACACGTCATGCCGGGTTGGCTGCCGCCGTATTACGATCAAGGAGCACGGTCCGAAGAGGGACACTCATTAATGCCAATTTGGGCAATATTGATTGGGCCGCAGCGGGCCACTGTCATAACATAATGATCGGGATAAGGGAGTGGAACTCAATGCACTTTTGATCCATTTCCTGTTCTGGCCACCAAGGATAGGGCAAGGGCATAGCGGGCCCTAGTTTCTCTCACATTATACCCGTTTGTCAATTGTTCGGTCTCTTATTATTTATTAGTGAAAGGTATAAAAGGCATCGTTTCCTGTACTGGTACTCCAGTGGATTCCCTCCTCTAGCTGTGAGCGTCAAGCCAGTGTCGGCTTCGTGAACAACTAGACGTTGGACTCCATTCGAGATAAACTCCAGAAGCTTATTTGTTTCTTTGGTTTGTTTCGTCAATATATATTGTCTGTTGGATCATCTCTTGAATTGTACGCGTGGAATATTGGAAATTTTGGGAACTTACGCGTGGAATTATAAGAACTTTTGACCTACGGGACGCGTGAAACAGTTATTGGACATCTTACGCGTGGAATATATTGGCTTAACAAGCAACTTAAACACCTAAACCTCTTGAGAAGAGTTACATCTCAAACCCTTGTTGAAACCCACACTTCCTGTGTCAACATAGGACTCGTATAGACGTTCTCTGTACAAAGTCAGCAATCGCGAAAGCTTAAGTTAGTATATTTTGAGTGTTAGAATAGTTGGATTGCCACAGTCTATACTGGACTGGAACCCCGAACCTCGCACGTCGATCTCATAGTGGTTAGGATTATATTTAAGATTTGATTAGGGATTTAATTCCTTTTCATTTCTTGGGTGTTTTCCATAGTTGCCCTATAGTCAGCGTTTCAGCGCGTAAATATATGTATTTGTTTTGAGTTCTTGTCCAAGAAAACTTTTTTTCCCCCAATTCATGGAGAGAGATAGAGCAAAGTGCGGGAGGGGCGATATGAAGGGCGGGATGGTCTTGACGCTGCCCACATTGAGTTTTGATGACTGCCATTGTCACGGCGTGATTTTGGTTTAATGGCCGAAATGGCCGAGTTACCGGACGGCTGAAATTTGGCTGAGTGCCAGCTCAGGAAAGCCGAGCCTGCGAGGCGACCTGAGCGAAAGGCAAGGCAGAGAGTAGCGCACGGATGTACCCGATCATACTATCCGAATATTCACTGCACGGCACTGTCTGCCATTTTGAGATCAGTGAATATGTCCGTTCCGAGTAGCACAGCCACTCATGTATTTCCTTTCGCTCGCGTCCATCGTCGATAACCTCAGGCGCGTCCTCCTCGTCGCTTCCTCAACGGAAACACTTCTTTTTTTCGCCCCTCCCTCCCGTCCCTGTTTTGGAGCTCACGCTCAGGTTGCTCCGGGGTCACTCAGTGCCCTCGGTTATTTCCTGCTGCGTTCACTGGGTTTAGCCGGTCCTGCGTCTCGACGTTGTTCGTTCGCAGACCTCGTTTCGGTTTTTGCCGCCCCCGAGTCCCCGAGCAGGATCGGCAAAGGCGGCAAGTCGGCCGGGACGGCCAAACCCTTACACACACACACAAAATACTGAAGAGTAAATATCGTTCTCGAGCTCGGAGCACGAAAAGCTCAAACTCCGTACATCATCCATCTCGGTAGATCCTCGAATAGCGCGATCTACCTTGCCCGTCTATTTAGACCGCGGGCCCGATCAGGCCCTTAAGGAGAAAGCGAAGACGTTGATCGTTCGCAAGGAGAGAGTCATGAAGGCGCTTCGCTGGCTTTGCGCATAATCCTTTGTATAAGTAAGGACGTCGAAATTGATGAACATGTCTTTGATGGGCACCGCGAGTTTGTGGACGTACCTTTCCACGTCGAGCATGTTGTTCTGTCGGATGGGGTGGAAGCCACAACATCATCTTCTGTGCCTTTTGCCGCCAGCCAGCTTGTGAGCAGCGCAGGAGCCAAGTCGGTCAAGGAGAAGCGACGTCGTTCAAAAGTTCGTAGAGTATATCAACACAGTTGCACAAAAGAATACTTATTGGGCTGAACGAACTGCTTGTGGCGGCCCTCGTCTCCGGTTACCACCGCGCCTACCACCACCTCCGTATCCGCCCCACCCTCCAACATAAGCACCAGGACCAAGTAAACCAACACCTCCGGGCTCTCCGAATGTCGCGACATTCTTTTCCCTTTCCTCCTCACGTCGACTATAACCATAACCACCTCTCCCACGTCCCCTTCCTCCGCCTCCGCCTCCGCCTCCACCACGGCCACCCTGCTGGCCCTTCGGAGCGAAGGGCGGCGGCGACGAAAGCGAGTCAAAGAAAGACTTTTTCGGGTTGTACGCCCCGTTTTCTTCCTTTTCTTTCCCGCGAGACCCCGCATCCTCCTCGTCACTGGGGTTTGTACGGTCGCTCCCGGCACTATCCGCCCGTTTGCGCGCTGCCAGTGCCGCTTTGTCGAACTTTGCGTTCATGCTTGCAAAGTCAAAGTCCACCGCGGGAACAGCGACACCCGCACCACCGGCACCATTCGAATCCGGAGCTCCGTTGCGGCGGGGACGTTGGCGACGAGAACCAGCCGCATTTACATTCGCGGCGGCGTTCGAGACGCGGAGGTCACCGAGAGCACGTTCGACGGTTTCCAAAGAAGCAGCAGCCGTGTGGATGGCATTTTGGTGCTGCTGCGATACGGGGCCACTCGGCTGAGCATTGGGACGGTGGCGCGGAGCAGCGGCGCGTGGAGGCTGCGCTTGCTGCGCCTGGACCTGAGTTGGCGGTTGGCGGAGCTGTTGAGTGGCCGGCTGCTGAGCGGTCTGCTGGGCATAGGACGGAGCCGCAGCGGGTGCTGCCGGTACTGCAGCTGGAGCGCCCGCCTGGAAAACAGCAGGGTCGTCGTGTACACTTCGTTGAGATGCAGGCGGGTCTTCGACAGAGAGATCCTTTACTTCAGACGCGCGAAAGATAATATACTGATAGGGTTCTTGGACGGCAGGAATGTATTCGGCCCTTGGACTGAAAGATAGTCAGAAACACAAAGACAGACGCGACGACAAGCGACCAACCGACGACCCTCTGTACCCATGGAATATACTACGGGAATATGAGCACGCGTAAGATGAAAGACACGGAAAAGCGCACCATTTGAAAGTTGTATAGTAGACGCGGCAGGGTCAATCCCAGCAAGGATGCCCTTGTAGCGTACATCTGAGTGAGAAATAAGAGAAATAGGTTTTCTAATGGAAGTTAGTTGGGGAGCAAGGCAATTCAAACGACTCACCCGATGAAACTGAGAGCCATAGCTAAGTGAAAGTTGAGAGCAAGTTGAGAGAGAGAGAGCAAAGTGCGTCACAAAGAGTGGCAAAGTAAAGACACAGCCACGACAAACGTCTTTGTTTTCTTTCACTCGCAGGTTCCACGAAATCTATTCAGTCTTTCCTCGAATAATGCTCCTTTGTCTGTGACCGTCAAGCTTGAGTCTTCGAACCTTGCGTTCCTTCTACTTGCCCACTTCAAGCTGTTCCTTCTACGTCTCCGGATCCGTCACTCCGACTCACCGCTTCTGCCCAAATGATGCCAACTCACACCAGGAGAGAACCCTTGTTGGATCTCGGTGAAACCCCAGACCTTGTTTCGCACTCTCGTGGTGCAAGCAGGTCAAGAACGGAAAGCTGATGGGCAGTTGTGTTGACCTCGCAGTCTCTCCGGCCGTTCCTGGGCAACGTTGTACTTCTGGCGACCTCAGACTGCTTGACTGCGTTTTTCAACCCTATTTCGATCATACATATCACTGAATGGACCATTCCGATCTTGTCTTGATTCCTCCTTTGTCGACCCCTAGCAAACATTCTCTTCCAGAACGTTCACCCTTCGCACACTCAATGGCTGCGCTCGAAGAGCCCATCCCTGATGCCGGTCACCCCTTCTCCCCAACTTCGAACGAGGACTATCCCCCAGACGTAATTCTTCGGTCCAATGACCAGGTGGACTTCCACGTTCACAAGGCTATCCTGGCGTTTGCCTCTAATTTCTTCAAAAACATGTTCTCGTTTCCCGAGCCCACTGGCGGGGAAGCCAATATAGTCAAAGAAGGGAAACCCGTCGTTCCTCTCAACGAATCCAGCGCGGTCATCAGGATCCTCCTCACATTGATCTACCCCCGCATCATATGTACTGGCGATTTCTTGGATCTCGATGGTGTGGATGCCGCCTACAAGGCGGCCGATTTCTACCAGTTATTTGGTGGACAACAACTGCTCGAGCAGCTATTGGAGGAACCTCGCTTTTTGGACAAGCAACCCCACCGCGTCTTCGCCATTGCGTGTCACCGAGGGTTGGAAAAACAGGCCAAGGCGGCCGCGATGGCGACACTCAGGCTCCGCTATGTCGTCCCCGACTCGACGGTGCCCGAATTCCAGCACATACCCGCCCCCAAGCTGTCTCAACTGTTACAGTTTCGTGCCAAATGCTCCAACGCCATGATCAAGCATTTGGAAGGACTCGCAAGTATTGCTCACGCTGCGCAGTATGGCGAGCCTCTCGGACCAGACGGTCCATTTGAACGAGTCTGGTGGATGAACGAAGACCATGGCCCCGGCTGCGGTCCCACTTGGGTTGATGGCCCGCCCGAATATCTGGATCCACCCGGGCACTGGGTACAACCCGCTTGGTGGTTCAGCGCCCATATAGCAAACGTGAAGAAGGATGCAGAAATCTGTCCTGGCCTCGAATTCGTGTGTGCATCCCTACGCACCATCGAAGAGCCGATCCTCAAGTCTATGTCTACCTGTCCCACCTGCCTGAATGGCGCACAGTCCTCTCTTTCCTTGCTCATAAAGCATGTAGAATCTGTGGCTACGCAGACACAACAGCGGGTGAATTCTTTTCACGGCTATGCATGGTAATCGCTCACCCACAAACTTCTAACCAGCTACTCGCACATTATACGTTCGCTAACTAGTCACTCATAACCTTCCTCCGCAAACCCGAGTTTCTTACCGTCCAGTCTCGTAAATTCCATAGATCATTAGTACTCGTTCAACCAAATCATAGATTGTTCATGGCGACTCTCGAATTTCCCTCGTGTCCGAGTCTCACAAACTAGCGCCTTCACTGAGCGAACACATCATTGACCGACCGGGGATGATTTGTGATTCGCTTCGCTCCATCATCATTCGCTTAAGTTTTTCTGAATTTTCACTTATTCCGACTCGCACTCGGCAAAAACCGTTCTTTAGGATCGTCCTAAATTGAAAGAAAAACTTAAAATTTTGGCAATGAAATAATTTGGCCCTAAAGTGTTACAGAAACGTTAAGTAAAGGACGGACAAAAACCGTTCCCAAAACATCAAGTTTCGGCAACGGTTTCCGAAAGTCCGAAAGGAAAAGAATAAGACCCACCTAAACACTTTCCAAAACGTTTGATTTTGGGAGGGGTTTTGGTCGCACCGAAACAATAAGTTTCGGCAACAGTTTCGGCGGTGTTGCCGAAACTTTTGATTTCGGTGCTTCCAAAACGCCTTTTGGGCCGTGCAGAACAATAAGTTTCGGCAACACCGCCGAAACTGTTGCCGAAACTTATTGTTTTGGTGCGACCAAAATCCTTCCCAAAAGGAATCATTTTGGGAGCCCTTTAGGTATGTCCTAATCTTTTTGTTTTGGGTCTGCGTGAATCAATGCCAAAACCTGATGTTTTGGGACCAGATTTGGTACGTCCGAAACTTAACATTTCGATAACAGTTTCGGCTCAACTGATTTCATTGCTAAAACTTAAAGTTTTTCTTTGAATTTCGGAAGATCCTAAACTACGGCTTTTCCCGAGTGTCGTCCACTCATGGCAGCACAGACGCCACCCGCCCGCGATGCCAACGATCCTTTTGGGCCATTGTCGAACCTGGAAAACCCACCAGACATCATTCTACGTTCCTCAGACACCGAGCCAGTAGACTTCCACACGCATCGCTCGATTCTCGCATTTGCTTCGCCGTTTTTCAGAGACATGTTCACATTCCCCTCCAATGGGCAGGACCTCGTGAAGGACGGGAAGCCGATTGTCCCGGTATTCGAGGAAAGCGCGACTCTCGAAAAGTTGCTTATTTTGTGCTACCCTCGCTTCAGCGGCACTGGTTTCAACAATCTGGATGGCGTGGTTAAAGCATACAACGCGGTGGACAAGTTCCTCATTCCAGATGGTCAAACCCTCTTAGAGCAGATCATGGCGTCCCCCAAGTTCCTGGAGAAAGAGCCCCACCGCGTCTTTGCTATCGCGTGTGTTTTGCATCTGGAAGAACTAGCCAAAGCAGCGGCTATGGAGACTCTCAAGCTGCCGCGCTTCGTCTCCGCCTTGTCAATACCAGAATTCGACTTGATCACCGCCCGGCAGCTTCGACAACTGGAGGTCTTCCATGCCACCTGTTCAGAAAGCGCCATCGCAAGGGCGGAGCGGTACGCTCACATGCAGCCTGTGGGTGAACAGGAGGGTCACTTTGTGTGGTGGACTTCCCAGAATCATGCCCTGGGATGCGGTTTCACATATGACGATACAGTAGGAGAATACGTTTTTCCAGCAAGGTGGTTCAGCGATCACATAGCCGCCGCGAAAAATGCTGCGAACACTATTCCGGCGATCGAGTCTGTCCTCAAGGCCGTTAATGAGGTTTCCTACGCAAATCTGGAAACCTTGTTAAAGTGTCCGGAATGTAGGCGCGATGCCAAGGGATCGCTTTCGATGATGGAGCGCGAGATGGAGTATGGTTTACGCATGGATTATCGTGGTGTAAGAATTTAACTGCCTATTGGAATACGATTCCTCACAATCTTGTCGGTGAACAGGTACTGGCGGGGTTTACATTTTCACAATAATGAAAGCTTTGCAAATTTTGACTTTTGATCGAGATCTTCTGCCTCATGTTATTGTTATTCGGTTCAGCGAATTCTATTGTTCTCGAATATTCTTAAGCAAGACCCTCATCTTTGTCGCTCACCCCCAATGTCGACCCCCGTAGCTTCCATTCGCAATGCAGACGACCCCTTCTCGCCACTTTCAAATGCGGACAACCCCCCAGACATAATTCTTCGATCCTCAGACCTCGTAGACTTCCACGTCCACAAGTCGGTCCTGTCCTTTGCCTCCACTTTCTTCAGAGACATGTTCCTGTTGCCCGAGGGCCCCAACGTGGTGAAAGATGGGAAACCCGTCGCTCCCCTTCCCGAACCCAGTCAAGTCGCCAACATTCTCCTCGCGCTGTGCTACCCGCGCTCCATTTGTGTCAACAGCTTCCTCGATCTTGACGGTGTGGACGACGCCTACGAGGCCGCGGACAAGTACCAGATCTTGGGTGGGCAGGCAGTACTCGAACGGCTGCTGGACGAACCGCGCTTTCTCGAGAAGGAGCCGCATCGCGTCTTTGCTATTGCGTGCCACAGAGGGTTGGAGAAGCAGGCGAAGGCGGCGGCCATGGCCACTCTCAAACTCCCCGCTTTCATCCCCGACATTCGAGTGCCGGAATTCAATTCCATTTCAGCATTGAAAGTTCGTCAATTGGAGGAATTTCGATACCAGTGTTCGCAATTCATGGTAACATTCCTCGCGAAGTCGAGTAGCAATGTTGAGGCCGAGGATTTCACTGATCCTGCCCGTTGCGAGACATACGACGAAGTCTGGTGGAACGACGTGGGCCACGGCAAAGGTTGCGGTCCCACCTTCAGCGAGCATGGTACGATGTACCCTGCTGAGTGGCTCAGCGCCCACATGGCCGATGTTACGCTCGTTGCACAAGTTCGCCCAGATATTGAATCAGTGTCGGCGGCCTTGCGGACAATCAAGCAGCCGATCCTTGATTCCATGTCCACTTGTTCCCTCTGTTTGACGAGCGCATCGACTTCTCTCTCAAACTTGGCGTACGATCTGAAATGCCAGACCCTTGCGGCGCAAAAAGAGGTAGAAATCGATGATTCTTCCATTGGATGCCTGTAAATCACTCACAAAATCTTCTCGGCAGCTCCTTGCAAATTCCTCGTTCGCTAGCTAGCTAGTCAGGATTGTTGCTGGTTGAGGACGGAGGGTGACCAGAATGTGACACAAGAATTTGTGGTACAGTAGCTTGAATAGCTAGTAGCAGAGCTTGTTCATCCAATGCTAAAGATTCCTCCTTCTGGTTGAGTCGATGTGCAGTCATCCTGGACATCGGATGATGAAAAAAACTGACAGACTTAAGAAACAAGATCTCTCGTAGACATTACCCGAGTACAAAGCGATTGTTACACCTCCTCCTCTTCCTCACCAGTTCCCAGCGTCATCTCGTCGAAATTCTCTAACAACTCGTCGAGTTTGACGTCGGGGAAATCAGCCTCATCCTCTTCCTCATCGCCATCCTCTCCACGCACCCGTTCAGGGGGCGCCTCGTCCACTATATCCACATCCATCGCAAACTGCGCCTTCCGCCCCCTCTTCTTCCCACCCGACTGACCCTGCCCTGGCGCCGCCCCCATCCGCGCATCCCCCCCACCCGGCCCCGCCGCCTTATACAAATTAACCGCCCCCCGCATCTCCGGATCCTCCTCCAAATCGCGCAAAAACAGCTCATAGTCCTCCTCCACCTTCTTCTGGTCCCGTCCACCCATCCTCCCCACGACGCCGCGCCCCCCACCCGTCTCGCCCTCCTCGCCCGCCTCCTTCCCAATACTCCGCAACCGCCAACTCCGCGCCTTGTTCTTCTTCCGGCGGTTCGGGTACGCTTTCTTCACGAGCACGATGTCGGGGAGGCGCTCCGCGCGCAGCGCCGCGTAGTCTGTATTATTAAAATTCGCGTTGGTGAGGTGGTACCCGAGCGCCGTGTCGCCTGGCTGGAGGATTGCGCCCAAGTGCGTGCGGGTGTGGTAGATCTGCGCCGCGCGGCCGCCGGCGCCGTCGTAGTCCATCATCGCGGCGTCGTCGTCGGGGTTGTGCGCACGGAAGGCGCCGGCTAAGGCGACTTGGGCGTCGGCGAGAACGTATTTCCCGCGCAAGCGACCGTCGGGCTCGATGTCTAGGATGGTGAATTCGACGAGATCTGATACGCTTGCGAGACTTTCGAATGGGGTGCGCCAGTATGCCGCAGTGGATATATCGGCTGCCTGTAAAGTCGTCGGATCGAGGAGCTGTAGTGAGTTGCCGATGCGCGCGCAGACGGCGAGCTGGTTCATGTTGCTCATCGATCGAGCTAACTTCGTTGGGATGCACACCAAGTCGTCCTTGCAGATTGGGGCGATCTCAACAGAGTATGTGAATTTATAGTTGGCCGTGTTGGTGTGCGTATCGGAGGACAGTAATTGTTCAGAGGATTTTGATCTGGATGCGGAATGAATAAATAAGTATGATCTTGCCAGAAAAAAGGCAACAGATCCTACTTGACAGGAACAACGCTGGTCAGGAATTCGACCATTTTTATGGCATGGCTCCGTTGGCTGTAGAAGAAGTCCAGTCCATCTCTGACCTCCTTCACAGAAATCGTGTCTTTCTGCGCGCCGTGCTTCAAGATTAACTGTTCCAGGAAAAGGAACGTTCGCTTGTGCGGCACTTTCTGTCGCACTTGGACGAGTGCTTTCCATGTATTTTTGGCGGCGAGCTTTGCGCAATCGGGGCACTGGCCGTGTTGCACGAGGTACTCCAATTCGAATGTTTGTTCCAGGATGGTGTTGGTTAGGACCTGCGCATTTGCGTCTTGGGTTCATGGTACAGAAAAGTACGAATAAGATCGTGCGCACCTCCTTCTGAATGGTCATCGATACACGCAGCCGTTTGGAGTGCGGCTCGGTCCAGATGAAATGTGCCTCCGTCAAGCGTACTTTATTGAGGCCCTTGAGTTTCTTGAGACATATAGACAGCAATTCAGATGATTCTGGTCGTGCGAGTGTCCAAGTTTGCGGAGGAGAGAGGAACCGCTCGCAATTGCGGCAGAAAGATACCGAGGCTGTAGAATAGAGTCACAAAGAAACACCAACCCTTCTCACCGATCTCACCTTGCTTTGGAATACCCTCCGTAATATCTACGCTGCCCCGAGCAAACTCATTGAGATGTCCCGACGCCAAATCAAATGAACTTACGAATTTCTAAGACACGCTACACATAGATTGGCTGAATTGGGGGTAATCGGTGTCCCTACGAATCGTATAAGTCGGGAACCAACAGTGTCTGCATGAAAGAGACATACCGCAATCCGCACAGAGAATTTGGTGAACAGCCGGTCCAGGGATGAATTCCATATCGATTTTGGTGCGGTTTTCGCCGTTTTACAGCCTCGATGCAGCTCTTTATATCGCGGTAGACTGATTAGAGAGCAGAGGACGAGAATTTTTGTCAGCAAGCGGGGACGGAGCCGAGAGAGATAAAAATTGGAATCAGATCAGCAAGTGTAACGCGTCTGTGACCGACGATTAGCGCTTAGCAGTCGCGATGAGCGTGGACGAAGGGGCGTTCGACGTTATCGTCCTCGGCACTGGCCTCACAAACTCCATCGTCGCCGCGTGAGCGCACTCAAACAAAATCCCCAATAATCTCTTGAAAATCTCAGACAAATTGCAGTTCTCTCTCCAAAGCTGGCTTCAAAGTCGCGCACATCGACCACAACCCTTACTACGGCGCACTCGACGCAAGTCTATCTTTCGAAGAGCTAGTTCAATGGCAGAACACACAAACCACCGCGTTCAGCTCGTTCTCTCGCTCTGGGGACACTCTCGCGCAATCGCGTGCATTCTCAATCTCCCTCGCACCATCGCTCATCCCATCCACGGGCGCTCTCATCGACGCACTGATTGCCTCTGGTGTCGCCCGGTACGGCGGATTCCGTATGATTGAACGCGTGTGTGTCTACGATCCCTCTGGCACCATCAAGCTTGTACCAGGCAGCAAGGAAGACGTATTCAAGAACAAGGAAATCTCGTTGCTTGACAAGCGTCGTCTCATGCGCTTTCTTATGTTCGCTGCTGGGGACTTTGAAGATAAGAAAGAATTAGAGGGACATGCTGACACTCCGTTCCCCGAGTATCTCAAGTCCGTCTTTTCGCTCACCGACGACATGATAAACGCCATCGTCTACGCCTTAGCTTACTGCCTTTCTCCAACTGGTATGTATGTCTTTTGCTGTCACTCTCTCCGTATACTAAGCGATAACAGACCCGACATTACCCGCCCTTCATCGTCTGCGCAGGTACCTCCGCTCCGCCGGCCGCTACGGCACCTCCCCCTTCCTCGTCGGGCACTACGGCAGCGCAGGCGAGATCGCCCAAGGCTTCTGTCGCACCGCCGCCGTCAGCGGCGGCGTCTACATCCTCGGCAAACCCATCAAATCCCTCTCCGCCTCACCCCCTAAGCACATCCTCCATTTCGAAGAATTCCCCGAACCACTTTCCTGCTCTCTCCTCATCTCGTCCCCGGGATATTCCCTCCCTTCTCCACCAACACTCGTCAACCCCCCGTCCTCGTCCTCCGCCTCCTTCTCCGCCCACTCAATAACCTGCGACGTTGCTCGCTGTATTGCGATCATTGACCGCCCGCTTGCCCTCGGCGAACTTTCCCCTCCTCCCGACGACGACGAAATCCCCACAGAACCCGTCGCTGATGAAACCTCACCGTCGCCGGACGATCCCTCTTCCCCACCTCTAGTCCTTGACACCGCCGTCCTCGTCTTCCCTCCTTCCTCCCTTGCCAACGGCTCCTCTACAGCCGCCGCCACCGCCCTCCTCACAGGCGAAAACACCCTCTCATGCCCTAAAGGAAAATGTTCGTATCCGTCTCCGTCTTCATTCTCTTTCTTTTCTCTCTCTCTTTTCTTTCTTCACTCTTCTGAATTCACGTACACCCAGGGATCCTCTATCTCGCCCTCCCGCTCCTCGCCTCTACACCCAACCCCAACCCCGAAACCCTCCTACAACCCTATCTCAACGCAATATTCGCCCTCCCCGCAGACGGCGCCGATACACCCATCGCACCCCTCTTCACGACGTTTTACGTTCAACATCCTCCTGCTGGCCCCCAAGAAACCGCGGAAATCCCTCCCGGATCGGCATCGGCACCAGCAGCAGCGCACCTCGCGCCTGTGCCCCTCCCGCCGATCCTGCCCCTCCCCGACGCAGGCGACGCAGCCGCAGAGCATGCAGAACGCGTCTTCTGGGAAGCCGTAAAAATCTTGCGGCCCAATGCGAAAGAGGGAGGAGGAGACCAAGATGATGATGATGGTATAACGAGTTTCTGGCCACCGATGGAAAACAAGGAAGACCAGGACGACGAGTGATTCTTCAGTTCATCTACCTGTACATCATTTCACGCAAATTCAAAAATCACACACCCTTCATCTATTCAAGAAAGTCCTCGAGTGAGTCAGTCGTAAATAATACATATACATAGGTTCTCTATATCCCATCCCATCCTTCCTCAATACGGCACCTCATGGAACAACTTGCTCACACTCTCCCCATAATGACTCCGTCTAATCACCTCCCCAAGCACCGCCCCAATATCAATCACCTCAATCTTCTTGCACTTCTCTATATTCTCCTTCTGCGGCAACGTATTCGTCACAATCAGCTTCTCGAGCTGGCTCCCCTCCACGTTCGCCAGGGCGTTGCCGGAGAGGATCCCGTGCGTGACGATGGCGCAGATGCGCGTGGCGCCGGCTTCCGCTAGATGCGACGCGGCAAGGACGAGCGTACCGCAGGTGTCCGCCATGTCGTCGACGAGGATGGCGGTTTTGTTGGCGCAGTGCCCGACGAGGACCATTCGTGAGACTTCGTTGGCTTTTTTGCGTTCTTTGTGGAATAGGGCAAAGTCGACGCCTAGGCGGTCCGCCATTGATGTTGCGCTGTGTTCGTTCGTCTTGATCAATCAAAGAAATCGGAGAGGGGGAGAACGACGGACCGCTTGGCGCCTCCGGCGTCAGGGGAGACAATGACAATGTCGGCGAGGTTGAAGTGGGTGCGGATGTACAGTATTACGGACGGTTCGGCGTACAGCTGAAGGAAAGTGACAACAAAATCAGAACAACAGACACCAAGAGGGGACAAGACACGGTTTGCTTACGCTGTATGCACAGGTTGAGTTACTCGCAGACACAAAGCATTATGAAGCAGACGCACTTGTCCACCGGAACGTCAAAGAAACCCTGGATCTGTGAGGCGTGTAGATCCATCGTCTGAGGACCCACAAGAAGTTATTTTAGTAAATTGACTATGATAATTTTGAAAAGTAGCACGTAACGCACAATAACATGGTCGCATCCCGAGCGCTGGAGCATATTCGCTACGAGTTTCGCAGTGATCGGCGCCCGGCTCTTGTCTTTCTTGTCCTGGCGAGCGTAGGGGAACAGGGGGATGACAGCGGTGATGCGTTTAGCGCTCGCGATTTTGCAGGCGTGAATCATGATGCAGAGCTCCATGAGCGAGGTGTTGACGGCGCCGCATCCAGTGTTGACGATGTATACGTCGTCTTCGCGGACGGATTCTGGTCGTGTGTCAGAAATCACAAGCTCCACCTGTGTAAGAAGAAAAAAAGCCAGCAACGCACCACCGATGCGGACATTGGTTTCGCCGATGCTGTTCTTGGTTATTTCAGCCTGAGAGAGGGAAAGACCGATGCTAAGAAGGTTTCAGTCTGGCACACGACCCGCAGAAAAAAGGGTGCGCACCGGCGGGCGATGATTTCGGCGAGCTCGGGGTGACTCGTCCCTGGGAGTAGTTGAGTATAGAGGGTGCAGAGAGCAGGTAGACAAACCCGAGAAGACCTTGATACCAGTTCCGGTGAGCATTGTGGCTAGCTAAGGGCCATGAAAGAGGAGGACAAGAAGAAAAAAATTGTGGCGATGGATAATCGATGAACGTGCGTGACATTACGGAGTCGCTGGGAGTTTGGTGGAGAGCACATGAATTCAAGTGTACAAGCGTTCTATCTGTTACTTTCATTGAAAGAGAGTCTCAGAGAACATTCATTCTTATTTCAGAGTCGAAGCTTGGTCGAAGTAAAGATAAGACAGCGTGTTTGCTTTACTTTGGTTCAATATCAAATTAGATCCACAATACATCTAGTCACTTGAATTCATTGTAACAGCCCTTCAACTCTCCCAGCCAATCCCACCCCACCCACCCGTTCAACATATCCCAGTCGCTCCCTCTTAATCTCGTCGCCCAACTCAAAACAGTCAGGCGGCACCCGCACCCGTCCCTCCCCCACCTGTCGATACAACACCACTTCCCTCACAACCTGCATCTCTCCCTGGTCCAACACAACCCTCATCAACTTCTCCGCCCGCTCCTCCGCTCCCGCTGCAGCCCCATTCTCTCTCAGATCCGGCCACACATTACACGCAACATGATGTACGGCCACCATCCTCAAAAATCCATGCAGCCCATCCCCGCCGCTTCTCACCAACGCGCGAAGATACGCACCAAGCATCTGCGCGTCCGTCTCTACCGGCCACAAATACTCGCTCAAATCACCCGCAACGACGTCCCCCGGTTCAGTCCGCACGCTCTTCAGAACATGCGCGAAATCGTTCCATAGATGGCGTCGGTAGTCCACCGCGTAGCACATAGCCGTCGGCGGGTGCAGGAGCCGCGCAAATGTCGGATGCGCAAACGAGATGGCGTCGTACAATGCGACAAAGTCGGTGTAGTACTGGTAGAATGGCGTCCCAGTACCCAGGAAGCCAATTGCAACATCCTCTAGGTTGGGTTGTGTCGGCGGAGAGGGAACCACGGGCGACGATGGGTCAGTCACAACAGACGACGACGCAGTGACTGTATACGGCGCAAGTACATCGTTCATGAGACGACCAACGACCGCGTCACGGAACACTTCCTCACTGGAATCCCCATGAGACTGTCCATGTTCAAGCATAAACACCTTCATACACCCAAACACAGCTTCCTCCCTACTCATCACAAACTCCGCAAACGAATACCGTGACGTCAACTCACGGCCGATCTTCGTCAGAAGGAGCGCGGCACGCGTCACATCCACCTCTGACGCATCCCAGCCAGCAGGCAAGTTACTGAACACAGGTGAAGTGCCCGACCGCAAGAGATGGTCGAGGGGGGATAGAGTCCAGTCGCGCCTCAATGGGAGTCCATGATCACGTTGGCGCTGCACTGAAGCAGCCGAAGGTAGCCTGAGCGTCGCGACGTGCTTGATAGATCCAGGCGTCGCACACCACGGCCCAACAAGCCCTTCCTCCCGAGGGTGCACGGCATGCACGAGAAAAGGCTTCAATATCCCAACCCCGCCTCGGTCCCATAGATTTTGGGGAACACCAATAGTCAAACCCCGCGCAGCCGCCCACTCCGGGGTCACCAATCCTAGAAGCTCCTCCACCGCTCGAACGGCACATTCCTCCTCGCCAGGCATCAGACGTGTCAGAACACTCAACGCCTGCGCCATGCACGCGTCCTGCGACACGTCAGGGAGTCTCTGCGAAAAGCGTAGATAGATCGCCAGAAGATGGGCGAGCGGGCGATAGAGGACGTATCCAGATCCGCTCTTCCGCATGCCGTTCCATAACGGGGCGCTGACGAGCTGCGCACAAAGATCCGATAGACGGGCAAACGGCAGGCTAAACGGCGGCGCAGACAAAGGGCCGTCGGCAGCAGGTGGGAGACACGCAAGCCACAGGCGCATTGCAGCAGCGAGTACCAAAGCACTCCGATTCAGAGCCCGCAACTTCGCGAGTCCGCCCGTCCCAAAATCCTTCAAGGCGCCAGCAAAGGCACTCAAAGCACCACCAACAACCCTATGCTCCCCGCCCTCCCCGCCCTCAAACCCATCTTTCATGGCAGCCACGCATGCTAAACGTTCCACCTCCCCACCGCGCACACCATTCACCCGCGCACCTTCCAACCACGCAGACTCCGCCCGCCACACCGCAGTCCACGTCTCCCAATCCTCCTCCTCGGCGCTCAACCGCTCTCGCACGGCAAGAACATCCTGCCCCCATCCCCACGCAACCACCTGACTCCACAATATATCATGCTCCGGCGTCGTCGCATGCGGATCCGTCGCACAGACAATCCAGCCTTCGAGCGCCTGAAGCCACGCGACACGGAGCGCCTTGTGGTCTTTCGATTTATTGTCATCTTGAGCCACAAGATACTGCGCGAGAGCGGCAAGTTGCAGGTGCGCCGTGCTCGCGACGTGTGCGTACATCCCGTACTCGGCAAGAGTTTTGTAGAATATCAGAGTTTTAGTGAGGAGGACAGCGGAACCCTCGGGCGGTAGCGTTGCAACGAAACGCAGAAGCGCGTCGGCAGGCGGTGTGAGTAATTGAGCGTTAGAGCGAGTTGACGACGCCAGAGTTATCAAGAGGTCGAGTGCTGCAGGATTAGCGGCCGAAGGGTCCGTCAGGAGGAAGGTACGGAACAACAAAGTAATCAGATTAGGTGTGGCAACGATTTCCGTCGCAATTTCGTTTGTCTGCCGCGCTAACCGATCCAAAATCGCAAGGATCCGGGAGGAGGTCGATGAGTCGGGCGATTCGGATTGGATAGTAAGTGCCGCGACAATCTGCGGAAGAAGTTGTTTGAGCGAGAAATCTTCTTCCTTTTTGCCCAGCTCGACGCCTTCGTGCAATGAAACCTCTTCGCGGCCCACAACGCACTCCCATACGACCTCTACAGCATGTACGCCGAGAGCGCCTCGCTCAGCCAGGGCGCCGATCCCCGCAACAAGCACGCGCGCCTTGGCATCGCCAATCTCTGTCGCTTTCATAGCGCCAGGAAGGAGATCCGCATCCCCCCGCGCTACAGCGCTAACCCATCGTGCAACGCCAGCAAGCATCCGCATGCCAGCCACCCGCTGGGCACGTACACTCGAGTGGGCGGTGGTGAACACATCCGAAAGCGTATATCCGGCGCGTTGCATACCATCTGCGTCCGGCGCGTGGTGGTGCAGGCCGAGATGCGTTGGTAGAGAGGAATGTAAGGGTGCGGCCAACGGGTTGCCTGATAAGTCAAAACGCAGTAAATCGGGGGGAGGCGCGGAAGAAGATGGAGTGTCTTCCATCCAAGCGAGGTCGGGGTTGTGTGCGGGTGCGGAGGGAAAGAAACGGCGGCGGATGTATTCTGGGGTACCTTCCTCAGGTTCCAAGTCCATAGAGACGTCTACAGCATCTGGCGGGGGGAGAACTGGTTCCATAGAGACATTGGGGGCTAATTTCCCCAGAGAAACAACGTCAGGATCGTCGGCATCTGGCGGCGGAAGAGCGAGAGCTTTTTTGCGTGGCGACGATGGAGCAGACTCGTAGACATGTACATCGCTAGGCATTACCTCTGCAAATCTAAGTTGTTTCGAGGCACGACTGGCCGGGCGTGTGCTAGACGGCGTAGAGAGCGCAGAAGGTATCGGCGCTGGAGAATATGAATATTGTGATAGCTGACATGAGGAGGAGACTATGCCCACTAGGTTTAGACGTCCTAGCTTCGCGTACTTTCTTGAGCAGATCGCCAATCCCTGGCCCAAACCGCTCCAATACTTCTCTGCGCTCTTCTTCGCGTTCTTCCTCGCTCATCGCACTGACGCGTAGCTCGTTCTCGCGACTCATTTGTGTGCGCCAGTCGTCTTCCATTTGCGGCTCATCTTGCGCCTTTACCTTCTCACTGACCACAGAACGGTTTGCGGGTACAACAATGGGTGCATGGTCGATGACGCGCTTGTCTGTATTCGCGTTAGCCGCCTCTCTTGCACGCGCAAAGGCGCTCTTCTTTTGAGATCGATGTTGAGCCTGAGGAAACCCGGTTTTCGATGGCCCCTGCGAGAATGGCGAATTATGGGGATGGAGCGGGGGCTTTGAGGTGGTTGTACGCTCGAGGACGTCGCCGACGAGCGATGGGGGTTGCTGTAGAGCCATGAGAGGACAGCATGAGTTCAAGTCGAAATTATTACGTTATTATCATCCTTCCTTGACGTTCTGTTGAACTCTATTGCACTTGGCCAACGATTATCTTTCTCTGCAAATTTGCGCGGTCTACATTCAGAATCTCAAGCAAACCGGTCCCATATAACGACGATGTCACCGAGTTCTATCCACCTTCACCAGCATTAACGTTTCTCCCATCTCGAATTTATCATCTATGCATTGCTGGGCTCAAACTCATTGTAATAAGAAATCTTCGGCGGCCTCGCAGGATCCACCACCGGACCCAACAATTTAGGCACCTCGCTGTAATGCGGGTTCGCGTGGTGTGTTTCCACGTCCTACAAGCAGAATCACAGAAATCATTCAACCTTGGATCGCCCACAAGCGCACACGACGAAAGCTCGAACTCACACTCTCCTGCTCGTACCGCTCGACGATCGCAAACGATGTGGGATCCTTTGCATCCTGCATGACGAACCACGCTAGGGTCCCCTTATCCTTGATATAGATGCCGGCTGCCTGGGCCAAGATAGCTTTGACTTCAGCCTCTTTGCCTGCCTGGCTGTAGATGTTCACGAGGAGGGTGTAAGTCATGGTAGGTGTTCAGACGCAAGGTTGAGCGGGGCGAATTTATAAGATCCACTACGGAAACCGTCGGGTTCGGGTATGGATAACCGGAGACTCGGGGAGGCTACGATTAGTAATTTTTGGGAAGTCCATACCACCATCGGCCTCGAGAATCGGATCGGTCTCAAGATCTCAAGAATCGGCGCGCTGCTAATGACAAGCCTGACTGAGCCCTTCAAAAACAATTTCTCGTCCGTTGCTAACCCCGGATCTGGCGACTTTCAGCTTTGTCCTCCGAGTCCACAAACTCTTCCATCCTGCACAGTATTAGTGTGAGGTCCACTATCTGATCCGATTTCCAGTACTCTGAGTTTTTAAGACTGCACCTCCACTCAATCAGAAGGACGAATCTTTTGCATTGGATGAACAAGCTCTGCTACTGACTATTGAAGCTACTGTACCTCAAATTCTTGTGACACATTCTGCAGCTGGTCACCCTCAGCGACAATCCTGGGGTGAACTAGCTAGCTAGCGAACGAGTAATTTGCAAGGAGCTGCCAAAAAGAGTGTAAGTGTACAGGCATACAGACAAGAAAGATTTCTACCTGATTTTGCGCCGCAGTGGCCTGAACCTCTAATCTCCGCGCCAAATTTGAGAGAGAAGGCGATGCGCTTGTCAAACAGGTGGAACAAGTGGACATGGATTCGAGCATCGGCTGCTTGATTCTCCGCAGGGCCAGCGATACTGATTCAATATCTGGCTGAACCTCTGCAACGAGCGTAGCATTGAACATGTGGGCGCTGAGCCACTCAGCAGGGTACACCGTACCCTCCTCGTCGAAAATGGGGCCGCAGCCTTTGCCGTGGCCCACGTCACTCCACCAGACTCCGTCCACTGACTTGTCACAGTCGGGACCAGAGTAATCCTCAATCCGAACACCGCTACCTTGTTCTCCGACCAGTTTTACCATGGCTTGCGAACATTGGTATCGAAACTCCTCCAATTGACGGAGTCTTGTGGCTGAGATCGAATCGAATTCTGGCACCCGTAAATTGGGGACGAAGGCGGGAAGCTTGAGAGTGGCCATGGCCGCCGCTTTCGCCTGCTTTTCCAACCCTCTGTGGCACGCAATGGCAAAGACACGGTGCGGCTCCTTCTCGAGAAAGCGCGGTTCGTCCAGCAACCGTTCGAGTACTGTCTGCCCACCCAAAATCTGGTATTTATCCGCGGCCTCGTAGGCGTGATCCACACCGTCAAGATCGAGGAAGCTGTCGATACATATGGAGCGCGGGTAGCACATCGTGAGGAGAATGTTGACGACTTTGCTGGTTTCGGGAAGGGGAGCGACGGGTTTCCCATCTTTCAACACATTAGACCCCTCGGGAAACAAGAACATGTCTTTGAAGAAAGTGGAGGCATAGGACAGAATCCACTTGTGGACGTGGAAGTCTACAAGGTCTGAGGATCGAAGAATTATGTCCGGGGGGTTGTCCGGGTTTGAGAGTGGGGAGAAAGGGTCATCAGCATTGCGAATGGAAGCTGCGGGGGTCGACATTGTGTGAGCGACAGAGATGGGGGTTTTGGTCAAGAACGGTTTGAAATGGAATTTTGAGGCCAGATTCCAGAACTCCCTGAACCGAATTAAATCAACATGAGGCAGAAGATCAAAAGTCAAAATTTGCAAGATCTTGCTACCGCCGGCTCTCCGTCCTTGAACTGCAGGTTAAGAAGCATCTTGAAAGGTACTGTGTTCACTCCGAACCAACTACGGTATGCTATAGATGTGCATTTATTATTGCGAAAATGTAAACCCAGCCAGGACCTGTTCACCGACGAGATTGTGAGGAATCGTATTCTAATATGCGATTAGGTTCTTACCCGACGATAATCCATGCGTAAATCATATCCATCTCGTGCTCCATCATCGAAAGCGAACCCTTGGCATCGCCCCTACATTCTGGACACTTTAACAAGGTTTCCAGATCAGCGATCACATAGCAGGCGTGAAAAATGCTGCGAACAACGTTCCGGCGGTCGAGTCTGTTCTCAAGGCCGTTAATGAGGTTTCCTACGCAAATCTCCTACTGTATGTGAAACCGCATCCCGGAGCATGATTCTGGGAAGTCCACCACGCGAAGTGACCATCCTGTTCACCCACAGACTGCATTCGAGCGTACCGCTCCGCCCTTGCGATAGCGCTCTCTGAACAGGTGGCATGAAAGACCTCCAGTTGTCGAAGCTGCCGGGATGTGATCAAGTCGAATTCTGGTATTGACAAGGCGGAGACGAAGCGTAGAAGTTTCAGTGTCTCCATGGCCGCCGCTTTCGCTAGTTCTTCCAGTTGCAAAAGACAAGCGATAGCAAAGACGCGGTGGGGCTCTTTCTCCAAAAACTTGGGGGGCCATAATCTGCTGTAGAAGGAGTTGACCATCTGGAATCAAGAACTTGTCCACCGCCTTGTATGCTTTGACCATGCCATCCAGATTGTTGAAACCAGCGCCGCTGAAGCGAGGGTAGCACAAAACGAGCAGCTTTTCGACAGTCGCGCTTTCCTCGAATACCGGGACAAGCGGCTTCCCGTCGGTCCTGCCCATAAGATGGGAATGTAAACAAATACGAGAATCGAGCGATGCGCGTGGAAGTCTACTGGTTCGGCGTCTGAGGAACGTAGAATGATGTCTGGTAGGTTTTCCAGATTCGACAATGGCCCAAAAGAATCCTTAGCATCGCGGGCGAGTGGCGTCTGAGCTGCCATGAGTGGACGAAGCAAGGACGAAGTAAACTTATTCAGGACTAAGCGAATGGTGATCGCGCAAATCATCCCCAATTGGTCAATTGTGCGTTCGCAGAGTCGACGCAGACCGGCTCAGTGGAGGCTCCGAAGAGCCTCGGACACGAGCGAGATTCGAAAGAACTAGCCGACGTTTGAACAATCTAAAACTTTCTTGTACGAGTGCTAACAAGTCTATGGAATTTACGAGACTGGAGGTTGGGAAGCACAACTCTGCGGAGGAAGGTTATTTCGAGCGACTAGTTCGCAAACGTATATTCCTCGAGTAGCTGGTTGAAAGATTGTGGGTGAGCGAATACCATACATAATTGTGAAACAGAATTCACCTGCTGTTGTGCCCGCGTAACCTGAATTTCTAAATCATTCGTGATGAACAAGGATAGAGAGGACTGCGCGCCGTTCAGGCAGGTGGGACAGGCAGACATAGACTCGAGGATCGGCTCGTCGATGGTGCGTAGGGCTGCACACACGAATTCGAGGCCAGGGCAGAGCTTTGCAGCCATCTTCACGTTTGCTATGTGGTAACGGAACCACCGAGCAGGTTGTATCCACTGAACGGGTTCCGGAAATTCGGGCGGACCTGGACCAGCGACCCAGGTGAGGCCGCAACCAGGGCCATGATCTTCGTTCATCCACCAGACTCGCTCAAATGGACTGTCTAGGCCGAGATGCTCGCCATACTGCTGGGGGTGAGCAATGCTGGCGAGTCGTTCCAGACACTCGACAATCGCGTCAGAGCATTTGTTACGAAAGTCTAACAGTTGACACAGCCTGTCGGCGGGTATGGAATCGAATCCGGGCACTGTCGAGTTGGGAACGGTACGGCAGAACTTGAGTGTCGCCATCGCTGCCGCCTTGGCCGATTTTTCTGACCGTCTGTGACACGCAATGGCAAAGACGCGATGCGGTTCCTTGTCCAGAAAGCGAGGTTCTTGTAATGTCTTTTCGAGCACTTGGTGTGCACCGGAGATCTGGTAGAAATCGGCCACCTTGTAGCCTGCATTCACATCGTCGAGGTCCATGGGATCGCCAGTCGATATGATAGGGGGGTAACACAATGTGAGGAGGATTCTGATGACCCTGCTGGATTCGTTGAGGGGAACGACGGGTTTCCCATCTTTGACTATATTGGCTTTCTTTCCAGTGGGCTCGGGGAACGAGAACATGTCTTTGAACAAATTGGAGGCAAACACCAGGAAAGCCTTGTGACCGTGGAAGTCCACCCGGTCATTGGACCGAAGAATTACATCTGGGGGATAGTTCTCGTTCGAAGTTGGTGAGAAGGGATGACCGGCATCGGGGACGGACTCTTCGGAGAGCTGAAGCGCAGCCATTGGATGTGGGAGGATGAACGTTCCAAAAGACGGTGTTTGCTAGGGGTTGACAGAAACACATTGCCAATACGAGATCAGGCAACGAACGGAACAGTCCGTTCAAACGAGTTTATGTATGATCGAAATAGGGGCTGGGAGACAGTCAGTTGCCCAGGAACTTCCGGTGAGAATGTGAGGTCAACGCAACTACAGTACCCATCAGCTTTCCGTTCTTGACCTGCTTGCACCACGCGAGTGCGAAACAAGGTCTGGGGTTTCACCGAGATCCAACAAGGGTTCTCTCCTGGTGTGAGTTGGCATCCTTTGGGCAGAAGCGGTGACGGAACCGGAGAGGTAGAAGGAACAGCTTGAAGTAGGCAAGTAGAAGAAACGCAAGGTCGAAGACTCAAGCTTGACGGTCGCAGACACAGGAGCATGATTTGAGGAGAATCTGGATAGATTATGGTTGGACTCAGAACTTCCAATGAACTGAAAGAAAACGAAGAGGTAGACCACCCCCCAAAATGAATACATATGCAAGCCTATACCCAAAGGCAGCTAGTCACTGAGATTTGTCGAAAACTGCAAAAGAAAGAACGCAAACAAGCAGGACGTGTTGGCGCGAGCGGCAAGTTGGATTCTTGTCACCTTCCATCCTCATTCACCAATGAGCCTGACAGCGAACTAGCTAGCGAACGAGTACTGTGCAAGGAGCTGAAAGAGTTGTGTAAGTTCGCAGGCATAAAGTGGAAGGAAGATCAATTTGTACCTCTTTTTGCGCCGCAGTGGCCCGAACTTCTAGATCCTGCACCAAGCTTGAGAGAGAAGCCGATGCACCCGTCAGACAGAGGGAACAAGTGGACATGGAATCGAGGATCGGCTGCCTGATGGTCCGCAAGGCCATCGACACTGATTCAATATCTGGGTGAGCCTCTGCAACGAGGATAACATTGACCATGTGGGCGCTGAGCCACTCGGCAGGAGAGACCGACCCATACTCGTCGAAAGTTAGGCCGCAACCACTGCCGTGGCCCCCTTGCCTCCACCAGACTTCGTGGAATATCTCGCGACGGTCAGGATCATAGAACTCCTCAGCCATGAAACTGCCACCTTGGTGTGCGAGGAATGTTACCATGGCTTGCGAACATTGGTATCGAAACTCCTCCAATTGACGCAGTCTTGTAGCTGAAATCGAATCGAATTCCGGCACCCGTATATTGGGGACGAAGGCGGGAAGTTTGAGAGTGGCCATGGCCGCCGCCTTCGCCTGTTTTTCCAACCCTCTGTGGCATGCAATGGCAAAGACACGGTGCGGCTCCTTCTCGAGAAAGCGCGGCTCGTCCAGCAACCGTTCGAGTACTGCTTGCCCACCTAAAATCTGATATTTATCCGCGGCCTCGTAGGCGTCGTCCACACCGTCAAGATTGAGGAAGCTGTCGATCGATGTAGAGCGCGGGTAGCACAACGTGAGGAGAATGTTGACGACTCTGCTGGGTTCGGGAATTGGGGCGACGGGTTTCCCATCGTTCTCCACATTGGACCCCTCGGGAAACAAAAACATGGCTTTGAAGAAAGTGGAGGCATAGGACAGGATCCACTTGTGGACGTGGAAGTCGACAAGGTCTGAGGATCGAAGAATTATGTCTGGGGGGTTGTTCGCATTTGAGAGTGGGGAGAAAGGGCCATCGGCATCGCGAATGGAAGCAGCTGCAGGCGTCGACATGCGGTGAGCGACAGAGATGGGGGTTTGTTAAAGAGCAACGGTGTGAGATTGAAAATATAATTTCGAGGCCAGATTCCAGAATTCCCTGAACCGAATTGAATCAACATGAGACAGAAGATCAAGAGTCAAAATTTGCAAGGTGCTTGCCAGATGCTTGCTATCCCAGAGGCCAGCGCTTAAGTTCAGTTGAGTTCTGAGCACGGCCAAGTTCATTCATTCATCAAGTTGCTTGCAATTATTCCCATACGACCAGAGAAAGAGCAAGCCGAATGTAGGTCTGTACCCAAAGGCAGCTCGTCAAGGAAATTCGTCGAAAAAAGGGAAAGAACGAACGCAGCGGCAACCAAGCAAGGCGGGGCGCGTTGACGGCAAGTTAGAGTCGGGCCGGAAACGGCTGAATTGCCGATCAGTCACGTGGATCTTCGGATTTTTTTTCCCTCGAACTTTTTCTTCCCTTCCTCCATCCCCCTCCGCCCTCCTCCCTCCCCTCCACCCCCTCCTTACTTTCTACGATGGGCAAAGACAAGGCAGCAGCGAAAGCGGAGAAGGCCGCCGCCAAAACAGCCAAGAAGGCTGACCGGGTAGCCAAAAAAGCAGAGAAAAGCGCCAAAAACGCCGCTGAAAAACCTTCCAAGAAGGATATCCTGGAAAAGGCCGTATGTATATCTTGTTTTCTTTTACCAGCCCGATTCTAACGTCCTCTGTAGAAGAAACAAGTCAAACCCGCCGCTACTTCTCCTTCGAAACCCGTACCCAAGAAGGTATGTTTTCATTGCGTCCATCTAAATGCCAAGATCTTTAATTTTGATACTTTCAAGGCTGCGGAATCCGACTCGGATGATTCAGAATCAGATTCGGAAGACGAAAAGCCCAAGGCCGCACAGGTCAAAGCCGCTGCCCCGAAACCTGTCGCCGCTGCCGCCGACTCAGACGACAGTGATAGCGACAGCGACGATGAACCTGCTCCCAAAAAGGCTGCTGCACCCGCACCCGCCAAAAAAGCCGCTGCACCTGCCCCTGCCAAGAAAGCTGCCGCTGCACCAGCCAAAAAGGCAGAATCTTCCGACGACTCCGACGATGACTCTTCCGACGACGAAGCCCCCGCACCAAAAGCTGCTGCCCCCGCACCGACCAAAAAGCTGCCGCGCCTGCACCCAAAAAAGCCAAGGATTCTGACGATTCCGATGACTCCGATTCATCTGACGACGAAGCATCGGCCCCGAAAGCTGCTCCCAAAGCGGCAGCCAAAAAAACCTGACACTTCTTCATCAGAGGACTCCGACGAGGAGATGCCTGCTGTCCCGGCCGCCAATGGGAAGAAAGCCGCAGCAGACTCTGACGACAGCTCCGACGACTCTGATTCCGACGAGGAAATGGCCGATGCTTCCAAGCCTGCCACTAATGGTCTGTCTTGATCTCACTCTCACTTGTATGCCCATCGTTGATTGAATCAAACAGGCAAGAGGAAAGCACCCGATGGGGACGCAGCGCCGACCAAAAAAGTCAAACTCGCAAACGGTGATGCTGCACCTGCAGCTGGCGCCGAGGGCGGCGAGGAGGAGATCAAATCCATTTTCGTTGGCCAGCTCTCATGGAACGTCGACAACGACCGTCTCGCACAAGAGTTTGCCTCCTGCGGTGAAGTCGTTTCCGCGACGGTCGCCATCGATCGCAACTCCGGCCAATCACGCGGCTTCGGACACGTACATTTCACGACCACCGCCGCCGTCGAGGAGGCGCTCAAGATGAACGGGCAGGAGATCGACGGCCGCGCAGTCAAAATCGACTACGGGCGCCCCGCAGACAAGAGCAGGCAGCGCGAGACCCGCGCCAAGGCCTTCGGGGACTCAGAGAGCGCGCCCAGCGCGACGCTGTTTGTGGGTAACCTGAGCTTCGGCGTCGACGAGGACAAAGTGTGGAGCTTTTTCACCGAGTGTGGCGGAAACGTCAAGAGCGTGCGTCTCCCGACGGACCGCGATACGGGGCGGCCAAAGGGCTTTGGGTATGTCGAGTTCGAGGATATCGAGGGGGCAAAGAAGGCTTTCGCGGCGGCAAATGGCCAGGAGATTGACGGGCGGTCGATACGGTTGGATTATTCGCAACCGAGGGACTCGAGTGGTGGCGGTGGTGGTTTCGGTGGTGGAGGCTTCGGCGGTGGACGCGGTGGTGGCTTCGGTGGTGACCGTGGAGGACGAGGGGGCCGGGGAGGCGGACGGGGAGGTCGCGGCGGCTTCGGTGGGGGACCGTGGCGGGTTTGGTGGCCGCGGTGGAGGTCGGGGACGGGGTGGCGATCGTGGAGGACGTGGCGGACGGGGTGCACCGAGAGGAGGAGCTCGGACTGGTGGTATTCAACCTTCCGGTGGTAAGAAAATTACATTTGATTAGATCGGTGTTTCTCTGCTATCTACACAGTATTCTCTATGCCATGGATGCTGCTATTTCATGTTTTCTTCTACCCATGCATTATACAACTTTGCAAGCGAGGTTAAGCGCCAAATCAGGCAAGATCGACGGCAATGATAATATCATACGAATTCGATCATCGCTATGATATCCACACTACGACGTCTTTTCTTCTCCTCTCATCCTCTCCCCACCGATAACAGAATGGTCAAAGCCACCATCGTGCATTTCTGGAGCCTCCCAGGCAAGGAGAGCGAGATGAAAGCCGCCCTCCTCAAAGCCAAAGAAACATTCCAGAAGGACGAGGGGACCCTCAACTGGTTCATCCTCCAGGACCCGAAGGATCCCTCCGCCTGGTCCCTTGTTGAGCGCTATGCGGATGACGCGGTTAGTATTCGTTTGGATTTCTGAATCGATCAAGCGGATCTTCGATTCTGACCATCCGTGCGTCGTCCAGGCTTTCCAGACACACATGGCGAACCCGTACTTGAAGGAGTTCTTCGGCGTGGTCGGGCCTATCATGAGCACGGAGGAAGGCAAGCAGAGGCAAATCCTTTCTTACGACGAACTTTGAGCCGTCTGGGCCCATTTATTGAGGTGAGAAACCTATTTCGTTGCGGATTCGAGGGTTTATCCTGATTCCATTATTGGCTGAACCTTTAGGTTAGCCTATTTACGTGTGGGGGAAGATGGAGATTGGGCTGTTTTGCTACAAGTACAAACAAGATCTTAGTCATTGCCGATGTGTCAAGCAAACTGAAAAACAAGTTCCTTCGTCCAATTTGAATTTATATTCTTCATTATACAGCAAGTATATAATCTGTTCACATTAAGCTGGGATCTACAACTCTAACAGTACTTCTTCGGCACCATAAACACCAGCTCAAGAACGACTGAACATTTGGTTGGTCATTCTTGCTTTGTGTGTATCGGTCCGAAGATCAAATAAATGATTACGTGAGTTGCTCGGCATTTTCCTCTTCCTCAACTCTTCCTCGTTGAGTCGTTCCATGTCTTTGCTATGGTAAACACATTTGTGAGTCCGAGAAGAGTGCAGAAATTTACCATAGATGTTCTCACCGTTTTGAAAGAGTTAATCTATTGGGAAATCTGGTTTCTCGGGAAACCCTCCCTGGGAACTGTTCAACTTAACCCCTGGTCCCCTGGCATAATTTTGCCGTCTTGCCGGAGCGGCCAGATGAGTTTAGTTGAAGGGCATGGTGGATTTAAGGGACTTGGACACTGGTCATAAACAGCCCCGGAAGTTCAAAGCAAGCTTTACAATTTCATAGAGTCTCTAATGAATTTTAGTGGCCTGCCGGGTAATGCCGATGAGAATGCCGTTTTGATCCAAACGAGCGCGGTCGGTGCGGGAATGCTTGTACATAATGTATTTGTGGGGGGCAGAAAGAGCCAAAGTTGCACTGAGATACTCGAAGCATTCTTTCTATTACTATTATGTGGAAAGCACAAATGTCAGTGAGAAACTCGATCTCGGCATCGCGGCCGGCACTGGCTCGTAAAACGTTTGAAATGTTCCTGTTCAACATGTCCGAGTCTGAGCAAGAATTCTTCTGACAAATTCCGTGTTAGGACCGAGATTTTAAATTTTGAACCTTGGTTAGCCAACCAAAACTCCTGCTTCGTTCATTGTAGTGTTCTGAGCACATCAATTCCGGGGCGGAGTTTCTGAGAAGCTCGGGTGCTCAACAAGACCA
The DNA here is from genome assembly GCA_037176885.1 of Favolaschia claudopus. Classification (NCBI taxonomy): domain Eukaryota; kingdom Fungi; phylum Basidiomycota; class Agaricomycetes; order Agaricales; family Mycenaceae; genus Favolaschia; species Favolaschia claudopus. The sequence goes on from JAWWNJ010000082.1 coordinate 68,891, forward strand.
CAGGAAACCAGGTTTCGGTTTCCATGCATTTTGCCCTTTTGACAGCAATATTGTATAGCAGTTGTTATAAATTTTCTTCAAGCCTTGAGAGAATGCTTTTGAGTCGTATGGAACATATTCCAGAGACTGCAGTGAATTCAACATCCTTAACAATTCAAGAGCATGCCCATGTTCAACTGCCGCTAATTTTTGCCGACCTGTATGTATCCCTAGCTCGAGAAAATCCAACAGATTCATGTCTTCGATATTTGTGCCTCGCCGTGAATGTTGTTCGGCCGAATCCAGGTTCAGCCACCCGCCTCGAAGAGGCCTAATCCAAGTCATGGGAATTAGATCTTTGAGTGTATAGAGCGGGTGTACATGATGTGTCTACGATGTTGAACGGAATTGAAAGAAGCGAGCTCTCGATAAGTCACCGAACCACCAACACGGCGTATCAACTTTCCGGCTTTCAGCTGTCCGTTTGAACCAGAACGACCTTGCGCGCAAGGACGCGTAGTCACACCGTGATTGACTTTTGACTTTCGAGCGCCGCGAGTTATCTAAAGCAGTCTCTTATCACCAACTCATATACCAGGAGCACTTCGACAACGGTTGTTTCACGATAAATACGAGCGCATACAAAGCACATACACGAAAAATACAGAGTTCAAACATAGAGAGAGACACGAGTACGAAAAGCAGGCCATTTAAACCATTGAATCATTGTTACGCAGACTAAACTCGTCAGAACGAGCCATAATGCACCGCCAGCTGGGACCGTCGAAAATTCCTTCGAACTGGTCGAGTATACTGCCGATGGAGCTGGAGCTAGAACTTGCACTGGTGATCGACGTAGAAGGGGATACGGATGCAGCGGTGTAGGTGGGTAGAATATCCTTCTCTTCGACGACGACGGGAACCATTGAATCTTCTTCAAGCGCGGCGGCGCTGACCCTGCGAGCCTCCTCCGCCTTGCTACCACCTTCGAGAGCGTTGAACTCAAACAAGCCCGAAAGGCGGTCCTTGAGGTTCGACCTAGGCGAGGTGCTGGCGACGACAGGAAGGGAGCAGCGGCGCGATGATTTAACCTTCTCGTTCCAGATACGAGACTCCGCGAGGAGCGTAGCCTTTGATGCGTGCCAATCTGCTGAGCCTGGGGTAGTTGTGGTGACTACAGATGGAGGAACGGGGGCGTCGAGGATGTCACGCGAACGACGATGCCGGCGCGGAGAGGTCTTGGACGTTGCCTTGAACCCATTGGGAACCAGGTTGGTCATGTCCTTGAGGGCAGGGCGGCCCATAGCGGCGTTGCTTTCGAGTTGCGGTGTCGAGAGAGGAGATGGAGCTTCGAGGGATGCAATAGGGAGCGAGATGCTGCCACCCGTGTTCTGTGGTTCGACGTGAGACTCAGCGACCGAAACTAAGCGGCCGTCAGCAAAGGTAGAAACAACGGCGGGGAAAGCGAACCTTGGATCATGACCACAAGCTCCGGAGGCGCCGCAGGGTTATTGGTGTTTGAAAGGACTGGCGACAACATGAGTCGAGCTCAACTAGAAGACGACAGGAGCTGCGCTTACCAGCCACACCAGACGAACTTGTACTCTTCTCAGTTCTTGTGAAAGACAGGAATGCCGAGAGGCGAGAGAGAGCGTAGGCCAAGTAGGGTTGAACGGATGCAACGAACGTAGAAAGCGACTGCATGGTGTGTGGGTAGAGGATGGTTGTGGTAGAGGAGAGACAGCGCAAGATGGGTGGCTGACATGGTGTTCATTGTTTTGAGGTTGGGTGGCTGACAGTCGTATTCATGGCGCAAAAAATACAAGGACAAAGTCGAGATCGAGAGGACAGAAGGATCGAAAGAGATTGATCCATTCGAGAGTGCTGGGATAGAATTGAGGTCAAGCTGTCCGAGTACTCGTCCCGCTGGAGCAAATTGATTACAACGAGTAGCGGTGGTCTTCAGCCAGGGGCAAGTACAGCCATGAAGCGTACATCTTATGGAAACATAGCAAGACTGAGCTGGAATACGAGATAGTTGTGAGTCTTGAGCCGTCTCAAAGAAATGCGAGCTTGTCGTCCCCAAATCGCCGTCTCGGCCATGCGAGCCATTCTATCAGAGTCCACAGTCCATGCCCGAGTAGATACAGAGCAAGCAAATCCTCAAGAACGCGCGCCAGAGATGTCTAGCCGTGTTCCATCCGTGCAAAAAATTCCAGAGACCTGCATGCAACAATACTTGGTTGACCCCAATTTTGCACAGGTACTAAATTTGACCTTGAAGCTTGAAGTTTGTGTTGGTTTGCAGGTTGAAGGCACAAGGACGTATCGGACTGTATCGGTTCCAATTTGCCACTCTGACCCGACATGGTGGTTGCGGTTGAAGAAGTGATCACGCTTGAAATCGACAAAGCCAAATACTCGGCTCTTTGTCTGCTGCGCCGATGTTCTTACCTTCTGCAACCCGCAACGAACCTGTCTCATAGCATCATGATATAGTATATCCCAACTCCAAGAAACCTCGTCGAACTACTGGTCGGTGCCTAGCTCCCGCGGTTCTTCAATTAAGGCACTTGAATTTCTGAGGCTCTTCTCGACGCGTAAACGGCCCGCAATCCACATACTTATTTGGCCATCCTGGCGTTACTACGGGGCCTTTCTGGACCGTCCGTCTCTGATAATCGCTCACAGTCAATACATTTGACCCGACGAACCCATTCACTTGGGGATTATAATCCGCAAAACTCGGGATTCACTCTTCCAAACTCTCAGTTCTCAACGGTATTACTCGCAAAATGGCGACATTGTGCATCCATTCGGCACACCGATCGCTAGCAAGTTAACTTAGTAATCAGAGTCTCGCATTCATTCTGTGTTCTTCATAATCTCGCGACTTTTCGCTGTCTACCATGTCCAGGTCCCCCGAAATGGCCACTACTTTCAAGCAAAAAGTACTGCTTCTCGGCGCCACCGGTGAGACAGGCAATCGATTCTCCAAGGTCTGCTCAAAGACAAGGATTCTTTTGTAAGCGATAGTTCCTACTTTGCCAGCACCGAAACAATCAACATCGTGCGTAGGATGTAGAAGTCCTCGTTCGTCCCGCCTCAGCAGACAAACCCCAGATCAAAGCCCTGGCGGAGCGCGGCATAAAGCTTCGAATCGCTGACATCCAGGGCCCAATCGAATCTCTCGTGGACGCTCTGACTGGAGTCGATGTTCTGATCAGCGCATCGACTTTGCAAACACATTGGCGCAGATCAACCCTGGCTACAGCTGCTAAGAAGGCAGGCGTAAAACGCTTCGTCCCATGTTCTTTCACGACGGTCGTGCCGCCAGGCGGTGTGATGTCGATACGAGATACAGTTCGTGCAATCTTAGTTTGCAGAGACGCGTCTCAACCACTCATAGAAAGAAGAAGTAAACCAGCACATCCGCAAACTATACCTCCCTTACACAGTAAGCTTTCGCGAAAACATTCGAATCCACACAGCGGACTGACGATGGATAGATAATCGACGTAGGCTACTGGTGCCAACTCTCCTTCCCCACCCTCCCCTCCGGCCGAGTCAACTACGCCTCTATATCCAGACAAAAGTCGACATCCACAACGGCGGCAGCATACCCACCATGATCACCGACCTGCGCGACATCGGGCGCTTCGTCGCCCTCATCATCAAGGACCAGCGAACGATGAACAAGTCTGTCTTCGCTTACGGTGACTTCCTTTCCGAAAACCAGATCTTCGACATCATGGAAACTCTCTCGGGCGAGAACATCGAGCGGAAATACGTCAGTCAGCCGCAGCCCTGATTTACATGATTCCTTCTTTCAACTGATCCTGCTCTCGTCCATATAGATCTCCGCCGACGAGATGGCCGCCCAGCGCGCTCGAGCTGCAGCGGCACTGAAAGCCGACCCAGACAACTTCCATGCTCACGTCGGCAAGTCGAAAGTGGACTACGAGTACAGCAAATATGTGCGAGGCGACAACACTCCAGAGTACGCCAGATACCTCGGATATCTGGATGCTCGGGAGCTCTATCCGGCTTTTCGGCCCAGACGCTTCAGCGACTTCGCACAAGACCTCCTGGATGGAAAACTGCAGAAGCCGTATGGACAGTGGGTGGTCTAATTCCATTCCCTCAAAAAACTGGTATAGATATTCAATCCGTATGTGTAGATCGTATGTACAATGCCAATGCTCAAACGCGATGATTTATTTCAGCCCAAGACTGGAGAATGAGGACCTCCGCTCAAAGTTTAAGCCGAGAGCACTTGGCCTTGTGCCGGCTGCTCCAGCACCGTCTTCTCCTTCTCCGAGATGGCACTGGCCTTACCGCCCGCCGGATTCCAAGGTCCCACATCACTCATCGAGCACCCACCAACGCACTCACACCCTCCACCAAACTCCTTCGGCAACACCTCCTTATCGATCTGCTTCAACAGCTCCGGCTTATACGCACTCGGGCCCCCCAGGATATGCACCTTCTTCACCGTGACCTCGTCCAACCACGGCTTGATCGCCGCCCACACCGCAGTGAACGCCCACGGCGCATTGATGATATAGAACGCGCCCATGCACTCGGGGTAGTAGTTCTGCCCGATGGTGGTGGCGGCGGCGATGTAGTCGCGGACGCGGATGAAGTTGGAGAGGGAGACGCCGCCGAGGTCGAGGATGGTGAGCGAGGTTTCGACGGGGTGGCCGATGGCGGCGGCGCAGGCGGGGAGGCGGGTGGTGAGGAAGGACTCGTATTCGACGACGAGTTGTTGGAGGAGGCGTTCTTGAGTGGTGCAGACGTAGAGGGCTTTGACGTCGAGATTGTTGAGACGCTCGATGTAGATCGGGCGGCCGAGCTGAATGGTTGAGTTTCAAGTGAGGTGTACGGATTAGAAAAAAACGGATTGAGTACCTTATCCATATTCTGCATTGAATTTCTCCATGAGATAAATTGGCAGAGTCAAAGGGGGGAACGTACGTGGTAGAATTGTGGATAGTACTTGTCTACCTCTGCTAATTCAGTGAACTTGAATGACCTGGGCGCTCATGAGTAATATTCTAACGCCGAACGCTCGACTCACTTGACAAGTTCATCAACACCGAACTCTTTTCTCCACTTCTCGCAAGCCAGGAACATCTCCTTTGATTTTGGTACATCGAATTTGCGGGCACGGAGGAATCTGGAGGAGAGAAGGTATTAATTTTGTGAGAAGCTCGATGCGGGATTTGCGGCCATGGAAGCGAATCAAAATATTGACGCCGGGACGGGCCAGACACGGCGTTCATTTAGCCTGCTAATTTGCTTCTTCCCGACTCTTGCTCCTTGCTGGGCTGCTATCAGAGCCCATAGTTCTCTCCAACGATCCCGATGCGCCAAACTGCCCACGAATCCGATGACAAGCACTCACCGTAATAACGTCGCATCATCATGACGCTCCTCCACAAACGCCCCTTCCGCTCGCAGTTCCTCACGGAACTTGGCCAATGCTGCCTCTTGTACTGTCGTGAGGTTCCCAAGACGTCCCGGCGGTGGTGTCCAATCCGCAGAAGCTGCAGGAGGGGCGGCAGGGGTCTTGCTTGCAACTTTTGGTGAAGCCGTGGCCGACATGATTACTATTTCGTAGAAACGAGGTCACAGCGGTAGATGATAATTTCAGGGAGGCGTAGAGCGAGCGTGAGAGTAGAACGTGGGGGATGTCGTAGACAAAAGCGAGAGAAGATGACGGAGGAGGAGGAGAAAATGAAGACGTAGGAGCGGAGTAAGGCACGCGATCAACAACGAAATGGAGAGACTCTATTCTCGATAGTCTCGGTTGTAGGGGCTAAGCGTCGTGCCAAGGCCGTGAAAGGTCCGCGTCAACGCGCGAAAGCCGTTGAACGACAGCCGACGGATGGGTGGATCATCATCATGCATGGCAGTCGACATCAACGCGACTTGGGATATGTATAGCGCAACACGCCGAAATCATCTTATTCTATCTTTGAGAGTACAGTTATGGATCAGAGTCGACGGTCTACAACCTCAGGTCTCCATACATCTTCTCCAACTTCCCGTCCAACAGCTCCTTGACGAACTCCTTAAATCCTCTCGGCTTGAAATCCGGATAGAGTTCTCGAGCATCGAGATAACCTAGGTATTTTCCATGCTCGGGGGTGTTATCCCCACGCACGTACATGCTGTACTTGTAGTCCGCCTGGGATTTCACGGCCGTTGCCATATACCCCTTAGGGTCAGCTGCGAGTCCCGCAGCAGCTTGTTCGCGAGTGGCCGTAATCTCTTCAGCGGATGTCTGTATCGGTAAAGAGTCAGGAGACGGAATGAATCAATGCGGGGGGAAATAAAACTCACGTATGTTGGCTGGATCTTCTCGCCCGACAAAGTTTCCATGATCTCGAAGATTTCGTTCTGGGACAAGATATCCGACCAGGCGAAGACGGACTTGTTGAGCGTACGCGGGTCCTTGATGATGCGCGCGACGAAGGGGCCGACGTCGCGGAGGTCGCTCATCATGGTCGGCATCGTGCCGCCGTTGAAGATCTGGACGTTTGTTTCGAACATGGAGAAGTAATTCACTCGGCCGGAAGGGATAGTCGGGAACGAGATTTGGTGCCAGTACCCGACATCGATGCTCTACGTGGGGAGAATTCGGGTCAGTTTTGATCTCTCCGCTGTGTATGTTTGACTGACTGTGTACGGGAGGTACAGCTTGCGAATGTGTTGCTCAACCTCGTTTTTCTGTCATATGCTTTTGAGTGTCTGACGAAATTTCACCAATCAACGAGGCTCCTACCTGATCCCGTAAAGACATCACGCCGCCAGGAGGAGCGATGGTCATGAAAGAGCAGGGCACGAAGCGCTTCACGCCCGCCTTCTGTGCCGCAGTAGCCAGATCTATTTGCGCCAATACGCCCATGATGTCGATTGCGCTGATCACGACGTCAATTCCGGTCAGAGTCTTGACCAGGGCATCCAGAGGCCCGTGGATATCCCCAATGCGGAGTTTGATACCGCGGTCTGCCAGAGCCTTGGTCTTCGGTTTGTCCACGGACGAGGGGCGCACAAGGGCTTCCACATCCTATGCATATGTCAGTAGAATTCGAGTAAAGTCGATTTCCTGAAACGTACGAAAGAATCCCTGTCTTCGAGTAAACCTTGAAGAATCGATTTACCGGTTTCGCCAGTCGCGCCGAGAAGAAGAACACGTTGTTTGCCTAGAGAAGTAGCCATTGGAGACGAATTTGTTAATTTGCTGCATTGCTGCTCCCAGATTTATAGGTACAAAGAGGAAGGGGGCCCAGTCACCAAAAACCGACGGGGTCGTTGGGCGTGGAGTTGAATGGCAGAGAGTCTCCGAGTCCTCCGGGACATATCGACCTGGTCACGTTCCTGCCGACGACGGCTGCTGGAGGGGTTTACCGAGTTCTTCGGGAGAGTTACAGAGCGATCCAAGAGTGATCGGTAATGCGCCATTGACAATGAATACCGGCGCGTAACACTGAGGACGAGACTCGGGTAGTTTCCATATAATAGGTGAAGCTTGCTTGACAGAAGATGGCCAGTAAGGGCCTTTTGGACCTGCACTACTCGAAAGACTTGACCACAGGCTCAAGGCATTCGACCGGTTGACCCGACGAGAGAAAGTTCGAGAATCGATTCATTCGAAAGTGGATACGAAACCGACCAACACCCGGGCCCAGATAACGAAAATGCGACGAAAGGGCGCCGCGACAATGAGTCTGGGGACCGCAAGGTGCACGGGTGTTGGAAAGGAGTCGACTTGGAGCAACGAAGTGCGAGACCAACATGGATGGGTGGGAGGCGCGAAAAGGGAGGAGGACGTCTGGAAGGCGGAGGGCACAACGTTGAGTGCGTCGTGCAAAAGAACGTAAGTATGATCACATAAGACGTATTTGTCACCGGGCGCTAAGTGGGCGCTTCGTACTTCTCTCTCACCATCCACTTGAACCTTGGTCGCCCCGTTGGAAGCTTGAAGGACGAATGGAATGCTGGCCCGCGGTCAACCACAAATGAACCTCAATCATCCCAACACCAGGCTGAGAAGGCTCGATCTGAGTTAATGACCTCAGCAAACAACTTCAGTACTAGTTTCTCCAAGACGGACGCTATATCGGTTTACTCGTACCTCGCAAGATATAGACAAGCAGCAAGCTTTAAAACAAGCTCGGACCCAGAACTGATTCAGACCCCATGAGTCGGGGCGGGGGGAAATCGCGGCTCTGTCCCCGCGATTTTGTTCGAGTTGTCAATTACCAATGGCAAAGGGCTCCAAGAAATTCGACTGTTTGAAGTCATGCCAGGAACCTCCATCCATAAAAACCAAAAGGTTTGGCACGACAGTAGCACACAAGCGTGAACTCCCTCCTCCACAGAAGCTACTAGGGCTGACCCACCGAAAGCCCACCCTTTAATCCGAATTAAGGGTTCCCAATATATAGATGGAAGTATTTTCAGCGTCCACGCGCATGCTCGATATGCAACTACCATTCGCAGCCTATCGCTGACTCTGGCAGGCCTTGTATCAGCTAAGTATCTCGCCTCCACCTCAAGGATCGTGACGTGTCTCATTATCTACGGGCCGATAATGGACTTAGTTCCTTTATATTCAACATCCACGCCTCTTCCCTCGAGACCCTACCCCCGATGCTCTTGACTCCACTCCTCCGAGTCATCCCAGTTTTACTATCTCTTTCTTTCCTTCGTGTCTCTGCTCAGCCCAGCCTCGACCAGCACCAACAGCAGCTGCTTTCCGACCGTCTATGGCAAACTACACTTCGAGGTCCTAGATGGAGTGAGTCCCAGTCTCCCCAAACACAGCAAACTTGCATTCTAACTGCTTCGAAGCCGGTAACGACAACCAAAATACTCTTACATCGCTGGTAACAGACTCGATGAAGCTTGCTGGACTGGACGTTGAGACACTGAATTACACGCTGAATCGGTGCGACACCAAGTAAATTGGCACAATCATATCAATAATGCTGCGATTGCGATATTCAGCTGGGATCCACAATGGTGGTCCTTAAGCATCGCGCTCAGGAACGGCACAACCCTCGGCGTACCCACCACCGGCTACTGGCCGTATTCCGGCAACAGCGGTCTTGAAGGCGTCACCGCTCCCGTCATCGACTCTGGTACCCTCGGCTTGCTACCGAACCAAGATATCGACCCGAACAGTTTGAAAATCCCTATCGTGCCTCCAGCTGGGGCGATAATGTTCTTCGACAACCCTAGTCCTACGCACAACTATTCGCAACCGGGGTACGGGCTTCTCGGGTATGTTGAATTTTGGTTCAACTTGAAGCGAGCAGGATTGACGAGAGGATACGATACAGAACGTCACGGAATATCGGCGCATCTGCAATTCCCGAGGTATGTACGACTGCGAACGCTATCATCTGTGGTTGAAATCAGTCATATTCTTCGTCAAGTTGGGCAAGTGAGTTAATTTCATTCGATTCAATCTTTTCGCCCAATCCTCATACTTGGCAAGCCTCACAAATCCGCATTGGCAAGCCACGAAGACACTCAACTTCACCTCTCTGCGGGCAATGGGAATCAGAGCTGCCATCTCTTCATGGGTGCACACATCCGACGAAAACGCCGCTCTCCAATTCCTCCCAAACGACGGCCCCGTCGGTAGCGACAATGCCTTGTACGACGTGCCGACCCTCTACGTCGGCAACTCTACGGGAGAAATGATTCGCGGGCTCATTCGAACGAATCAGATCGTCAGCGCTACAGTAGTGTTGTATGCACCAAGCTATTCTGCTCCGACCCAAACCGTACTCGGGCATTTGAATGGCACTGCGAATACGACGGATACGATTATTGTTTATACGCATAGTAGGTGTTCGAAAGTTTGACAGCGCTGTCTGACTTGGCTATATGAAATCAACTGCAGGCGACGGTCCCTCCATCGTCGAAGAGAACGGGGTACGTAAATTCAACCAGAAATAATTTAGCCGTGTTTGATCACCCATCCCTCCAGCCAATCATACTCCTCGCCATGGCGGAATACTTCGCGCAACACATCCCCACCATAAACCTCGAGTAGCTGATTTCCCGAATTTAGTTCAACTGACTTGAACTTACTTTTCATTTCACGGCAGCTTCGTCATCACGACAGGCCACTTCAGCGGCCACCGCCTCAACGAATCTCTCTGGATGGAGCAACGCCCCGATATCGTAGCCAACGCCAAGTTTGCTATCGCTTGCGAGCATTTCGGCGCCATGGAGTGGAAGGATCAAGTTTCTGCGAATAAAAGTACGCCGCCGGTCTATAAAGCCACGGGCAAGTTGGAGCCGATGTGGACTATGGGGTGCGTTCAGCTTCAAGTTCAACTTCTCCTCAAATCATATACGGAATACGTCTGTATCGCTGCTGACTCCGGAATATCGTAGGAATGAATCCAAGGCCAGCGACGAGCTGCACCAATTGTATCTGAGTGCGTTCGCTGGGACGCCTGATACCCTGCGCATGGCGTTGATAGCACCCTTGCGGCTGAACGGGACGCGGTCGATGTGGTGAGTTTAAATTTTAAAGCGTTTCTGGGCGCCCGGCGAACTTAAATAACTTGACTTGACTTATGGCAAGGTACGGCGTTGGCGGTGCGAGCGAGCTCGGACACTCAAATATCCCCACTATTGGGTTCGTTCAATTGTTTTCATTTTTTTTTCAACCGTGAAAGCGTATGCCTGATCATGCAACCCTTTGAGCAGAATCATTCCTCAGCCGGATTACTTGTGGACTTCTATGGTGCGTTCTGAACGTTCATAATATTGTGTGTCTGCCGACGGCCGTATTACATCTCTACTCAAAAACGGCGACTAGGTCGACGGTGGATGGAGCAAGCTCGATATTCCGACGGTCGTGACGCAGATCAACGTGATATTGAGGCTCGTTAGCAGTTTAGACGCTAGATACGCAGCAGGAACGTTGTAGAATCGCACTACTATACATTCGCGTTACATCAAACCAAGAGATGCGCGCTGTGAAATTTCATTGCGCATCAGCCTCAGCCTCGAAGCGAAATTCAATTTTCGAACCCACCAATTGCATGATCCCCGCTCGTTCTGCAGGAGGCATTCGGTCGATCTGGTCTTGCGGCATGGCTAGTACACTCATAATTGTTTGCTGAAATGATTGACCACTGAACAGCTGATGAGAACAAGAACAAAGAAAAAACCAACCCGTTGGTCCTCAGGGAACCTCGCTAATGCTTCAGTCAACGCTGCCGCTCCTGGGCCCGGGCCTGGGCGCGGCGGGGGCGTTCCGTATCCCACCGGGGGAGTGCCGTTATTGTGCGGTGCCATGGGCGGACCGCGGGCAGGCGGATAGCCGTACGCTGCTGGTGGGGGTAGATTCATATTATATGGTGGTTGTGGTTGTGGCTGCATCGGAGGTGTATTCGTCCGTGAATTAGGCTGCGATGATGGTTGGAGATGTGGCGGAATGGCGGAGAACGTTGGGACGGGCGCTGCTGCTGATAACGGGGGCGGGGCTGCTGCTGGCGCCGTTGGCGCGTTTGCGGCACCGTAGTCGGATAGAGTTTTCTATTTTATCGCTTGAGGTTAGATACATAAATAGATAAATCCAGCAGGCCAAGGGACGGTTCACTTGGAAGACATTAAAATTTATCGCATTCATTGACACCATGAGAGTTATGAGAGCGTAAGCTATTGGAGGTCTGTCGTTTAGAATCTGACGCGCTGCAGCGGGGGTGGTTTGCTGGTAGCCACGGTTTAACGTTAATACAAGGGTACTTATAGTTGGTTTGCGTTGAGTACCTTGAGCGTCAGGAGTAGCTCTAGCAGTTGTTCCGTGGCAAATTGGTTGGACATGGCGATCTCGTGGTGCAGTTCAAAGCTAGAAACGCGTGACAGTCACACTTTCTCTCTCGACCGCCATGCTCGGTGACCGCCTCCAGCCCAGCCAATATCGCAGTAGCTGACGATATTGCCAGTCGTGGGACTCACGGGAGGTATCGCAACGGGCAAATCCAGCGTCTCCAACCTCCTCAAACAGAAAAACATCCCCGTCGTCGACGCCGACATTATCGCGCGTCAAGTAGTCGAACCCGGAACCCCCGCGCTCCGGAAAATCGTCGCGACCTTTGGCTCGGGGATACTGCAACCCAACGGTACACTCGACCGCAAGAAATTGGGCTCTGTGATATTCAACGACGAAGCCAAACGGCGGCAACTTAACGCGATTGTGCATCCTGCCGTCCGGCGCGCGCTGGTGTGGGGTGTGGTTAGGGAGTGGTGGAGAGGCAGCAAGTATTGCATCCTTGATGTGCCGCTGCTCATAGAGGGGCCGATGTGGAAGTTGGTGGGGACTGTTGTGGTGGTCTATTGGTATGTCTTCACTAACAAGTTTAATCCGCCCGCGACTAATGCGTTTCCTAGTTCTCCTGAAGTCCAGCTTGAGCGGCTCATGAAACGCGATGGGTCCTCCCGCAAAGATGCCTCCTCCCGCCTCAATTCACAGATTTCCGTCGACGACAAGGTACACTATGCTGACCGCGTCATCGACAACTCTGGTACGCCCGAGGAGCTGGAGGCACATGTCAATTCGCTCGTGCAGTCTCTCGATCGAGATGTCGGCTGGACGTGGGTGCTTAGCTGGGTATTCCCGCCATTGGGAGTGCTTTCGGCCGCGTCGACACTGGCATGGAGAGCTCTGACCCGTCCAAAGCCGTTGAAGAGGATGTAGAAGGCAACAGTTGAAGTAGATGAGTGTTGGATTGGACGAGTTGGGACTGGGGGACACGGGAGGAGGTGGTGGATGATTCTGGCTTTGGTGGATCGTCTTCGTCGCTAGCACTGTCCCAGGCGTCGTCCTCGATCCAATCTGAGCGAGAGCTGTAGGCGGAGGGGTTGGGAGCAATGTGCGGTCTGGCTGGTGCTGGCCGCACACTCATATTCAGTCGTAGGAATTTCGCTAACAAAACTCCCCTTTCGCTTCGTTCATCCATGTCTCAGACTCGCAAAGTCGCTTTGACCCTGGCAGATCTCTTTGCCGTCACTCTGAACTCCCAGCAAGAATTCTTGAACTGGACTCTGGACACCAAACTGAACTGGAACGCTGTGGCTTTGGGTCGTGAAATTCATAACTCATAACTCGTAACACAGGTCATACAATCATAACTCATACACCATTCGTTTCTAATGTCTTCTGCTGTTCCGACCTTTCGTCGTTTTCCTTGTGCTCCCCGCTTGCCTCTGTTTCCAGCTCCACTATTTCTTCTTGCCTTTCTTCTGCAACTGGCTCGTGCTCTGTGCGATGGATGGTGCGTTGGATTCAGAGTCAGAGCTGATTGACCTTGTGGTCCTGCTTTCAGCGGAGCGTCGTCCGCTCGCACTTTCTCGGCTGGTGACTGGGGGTTGAAGGCTTGCACCTGGCTCGCGCAGCGACTGCGCGTCTTGCGTGTAACGGTCCAATCCCCCAGGGGCGGACCTGGAACTGCCGGCCACTGAACTGGATCCACTTCTCTGTTGGCCCATCGCTCGTGCGTGTGGACCACCAGATTCAGGTCTAATTGGCTTCCGTGAAGCGGACGATGTGGAACTGTCTTGCGGGGCATGACCGCGTCGAATCTTGTCAGGTACCTCCGGAATCTTGAAGACTGCATCATCTGTCTTACTCGTCGATGTGCCGGTCCCCTCCTGACCAGTTGCCATCTTGTTAGACTGCGAAGGTGTCTCACTTTCATGGGAGAAACCCGGCCCTGTGGCAGTCGCCGCCCTTCGCGGCATCGACTTTCGTGGCCGGAGAGGGTTCGTCTGGAGTCCTGCCGTTCGACCAGTCGCTCTGGTGCCTCGTTCGGATGTTGTTGGGTGAAGGACAGGAACACTGGGAACTTGAGTGCGACTAGCAGGCCGCGACGATCCATGAGAGCTGGAAGATTCCACTTCGCTCGGCGCATATCTGGAATCCTCCAAACGCAGATCACCTCTCCGACTAGGTGCGCCCTGCCAGTCGGAGCCCCATTCAGGAACTTTTCCTAAATGAGATTGTATCGCTGTCTCTCCTCCAATGTCTCTTGCGGCACTGTCCGATTCCGAACCGGAAGCAACTGGCTGATTGTTGGGCGAACCCTGCTTTTTCTTCTTTTGCGTGGGCTGACCAGATCGCGGGCTAGGCGTGTGGGGACGCTGTAGCGCCATTCCTTCCGCGAAAATGCTTGCATCTGCGGGTGACGGCACCTTCTTACGCTTTTGACCTTGGGAACTATTTCGGTTCGAGGAGGAGGGCAAGGCGACCGTGGTGTTATAATTAGTGACTGCGAAAGTTGCTTCTTCGGCGGTAGCTGCATCCCAATTATCTGTGGACATGTTGCCGAAATGAAACGGACGCTGCCCCGTGGGGTGCGTCCCGTGTACAGGCAAGGCATCTGAGTCATTTTCCGTGTCTGGGTTCGTACCCGGGTCGTCTGACGATTCCGAGTCCGGGTCGTCTAACGGGTTTGAAGCGGCCAAAGCCTCTGATTCTGGAACCGCTAGCGAAGCTGGACTGTCCAAATCATCGGAGTCGGCGCCGTCTGTTGCTGGAAGATTTGGGAGAGTTGTGTCGGGACTTGAGAGAGGTTTCTCTACGCGTTCTTCGTTCCCCGTCAGCTGCTCCATGGTTGGAGTGGATTCCGTGACCAAGTGAGGTGCAAGCCAGCGACGATGCAATTTCCTGATGTTATCCACAGCGTCGGCTATGTCCTTGGCTCCCGCTTCCTCGAGGCTATCCACTATCTTGGTAATCTCGTTGAAAGGGATCTTTGCAATCTCTTCACCAGCGTGCCATATCATGGGAAGAGGATGGGCATGAGTCTTGGCCGTCAGTTCGGCGTAGGGGAACTGATAATCTGTATAATTTCCTGTGCTTTTGTAATAACCCTTCTTAATGTGCTCGAGTTTGTGACGTGAGATGCGCCGTCGAGGATCAATATGCAGAGGAAGGAGTCTGCAAGTCCATCCTTCGTCTGGTATCCCAAATCGCTGCAAGAATGATGTCAGTCACATGCATTATATCATTGCTGGGAAGACGAACATTGAAGAGAGAGGGACTGGGTTCATCCGAGGCAACATTGGCACGGTCAGCCTCTTCACACCACCCTAGGATATTGGCAATGATTTTAGGGTCAGGGATTAGTACCAGTTGGGCGTGGTCGAGCATAAAATGATACTCTGGTGACTCTATCACGACCATTTGAGCGGCAGATCCAGAATGAACAGCAATTAACAAACCTAGCACGATATTGGGGGGCGCATTAACGATAAAATATGTCCACCCCCAATTCTTGATCAGGAAGTTCACCTGTGCTGGGTAAGATATCGCTGCGAATTATCGACGAGTTTCAAGAACCTGTTCAAAATCCGTGACTCGCGCAACCAAGTGGCAATGCTGCACGTTAAGTTCCTGTGTGATGATACATCGATCCCTTGGAAACCAAGAATCGTCCAAACGTCGCCGTAAGTCCTTTTTTTCGTCCTCAGATAGCTTGGGATACTCCTCGGCATGAATAGACATCGTCGTGGACTTTCGTGGCCGATGCGGGACATAATCAGCCCCTTCGGATCGCAGAGCCTTGGATTTCTCAGGGGAGGGACCTTCGAGTACATAGTCAGGCCTTTTGCCTTTGGATCTTGAGCTTTGTCTAGTAGCCCGAGAGTTGTTGGTCGAGGTAGTCTGATTGCTCATGGTGGCATGGACAAAAGAGCACAATGACACTGACAGGGGTGGACACGCCAGTCACAGTCGCAGTCACGGCAAAGCGCGTCCCGTGACCGTGTGTGTTTATTGACATTCTTTTCGCGTTCTACCATGACCTATGCAGTCCCCCTCGACACCATTGCCACATCCCTCGAAGATCTCAGGGATGATTCTTTAACGACGCGAAATCTATGTCCATGGGATAACCATTGCATGGTGAGTGGCTCGTTCAGTGCTCACTCCCCTCCTTCCTGCAACTGATGGCCTCTAGCTCCGCCAACTGGAGTATCTGTGGGGGCTGGAACCATACGCGTTAGATCCAATGCAGAACTCTATGCAGGACTCCAAATGCAACAGACTAGAGTGTGAGCCAAGCAGATCTCTTGGAGTATCGCGCATTAACCAGCCTTCAGATCACAAGTCTATGGATGTCAAGTTACCCAACGGAAATCGTAGCTGGACCTTGATTCCCACGGAAGAGACTTTGGCTGCCATATTTGCCTTACACCGCCAGAATTGCTATGCCCCTATCTCTGAACGAAAGCCGTTTTTCACTGTGAGCTCACTCACGCCATTGTTTCGTGTGAGACCTGGTTGACAGCTCAGCAGGAGTTTCCCGCATCACAGTTCGAGTACATCTTCGTCCCGCTCACCACACAACTCGACTTCTTCATTCGGGTATCTGGAAAGCCCCAAAAATACACGGCCCCATACAATGACTTTCCTCGCGTGATATCCTCCGCCAATCCGTTCTTCGTTGCATTCGACTCACGAGTGTCGATACACAAAGACCGCCACTCCCCTTCCGAAGAATGGCGTCGACTGTTCGTACGCTTGTCGATACTCTGGCATCCGAGTCCTCTGCCCGACGGCTTTCTCCCCAAGTGTTATTCCCCATCCCACTACAGTGTGTCTGACTCTGACGCATCAGACGTCGGGTCCAACTGTGCCAGTGAGGAGACGGTGGTGAGCACGGTGTATGAGGGTCCGTTCCTGGCCCCCGACAACAAGGAAGAGCTTGTCAAAAATTGGCTTAAAACGGACTCGCCCCAAGGCGAGCCCGTCGTTCCAGGCAATTCTTTACCACCTACTCCTCGAGGAGATCGAGCAAGAAAAGTGCCCGAGGCTTCCCTAAAGCGCGCCCAGTGGCGGGTAGAGTCGAAGCGTGGCCTCGAATACTTCGAACGCTACTTTCCGAAAGCCGCTGCACGGTTTCGAGCGACAGGATCGTGATACGCCTGGGTACTACATTCTCCAGAAACCCCAACTGTCCGGAAACTCCAGCCCCCCATCCACCCGCCCAGCACCAGCCCCTCCGTTTGAAGCATCCGCATGTTACGTTTACCATTGCATTGTATCCATTAGTTGTACATTTATCACATCAACAGGACATCCATACACATCTCCAATGTTCGAACGTTCCGGGCATAAGGATAAGAAAAACCCTCCCTACAACATACCTCACTCGCAACGCGACGCTAGGCATGAGCTCGACATGAGCCCAACGCTCGCTGCTCACTCACCTCGAAACGACGCGTTCCACCGCCTGAGTCTTGATCCGACATGTCCAAACCTCCATCACACAAATCCTAATTGTTTTTTTTGTTGGTCTTTGTCGACCCTCAACCTGGACCCACAATGCAAAACAAATTCAGCATCATTATGCCACCCATGCCCATGATCACGACTGTCCCCATCGAACCTATTGCCACTTGTCGCAGAGACTTTCGAGAAGACCCTGCAGCGGAATTGGCAACAACTTCCTTGTTTTCGACCGATAATTGCAAGGTGTGTGTGTGAGCGTACTTTTGTTTTTTCTGCTTCTTATTTTTCTCCAGCATCTCAGAATGGAATACCTGTAGGGATCAGAGTTATACAGTAAGATCCGCCGCAAGAATGCAGCATAATGAAGGTAATTATCTCGGGTCCTGTCTAAAATGTAATCATCTCTGACAAAGACTCCAGTACGGGAATCCATGATTGTTCCCCTACCAGATGGTCGCTGTAGCTGGGTCTGATTACCCACAGAAGAGACGCTAGTTGCTACGCTGGTTCTGCAGGTCACAACTTCGACGTCCCGATATCTGAACGAAAGTCTTTCTTGTCTGTGAGACCAAACCTCATCCGTCCCAAATACAAAGCTCACACTTGGAGCAGGAATATTAAATCGGCTGCCGAATACGAATACATTTTCCTTCCCTTCTACAGCGAAGTCGAATTTTTTGTTTCGATACCTGGACAAGGACTACAATCTCTTCGTGGTCTATGCACAGATACTCTTCGGGCGAATCGACAGCCAATCCATTCTTCGTCACTTTCGACGCATGGCTAGTGGGCGAGGGATTACGCTTTTTCCAACCCTCTCTGGTATGAACTCAACATTTTGCACGTTTGAAGATTCACTGGCGCCGCAAGAACCTGCCTAATGAGTGTCCGAGTCTGCTAATGCTTCGAAATCCGGCAATGAGGAGACGGTTGTGACGCCTTTGGACGAGTATCCATCCATCCCCACGCCCAGAAAAAAAATCATTGGGGGCGTTTGCGACGCAAAATTACAGCCGCACAGACAAATCGATAGAATGAGCAGCAATGCAAATATGCAGTATGTATCCAGTAAACTACAAATGGTTCTAATACAACTGTGCGATATTCGACAATGAATCGAATCACAGAGTGAGGTTGTACTCGTATTCGCTGCTGGCGCTTTGAGCCATCCAGAGCGTAATGACGGAAAACATCAAGGAAACATTCTGCCCGACGTTGGCGTAACCGTAGTACTTGAACTGCTCGGCATGGTCAGGCATAACATATTTCAGTATCAACACCGTCTGTACAAAAATCATATGAGCCTCCCGAAACTATGAGATTCTGAAAAGAGAAACAAGCGTACGACGCTCCCCGCCAATCCCCCCGCCATAGCGGCAAACCCGAGGAAAAGGAACAGCCGCGCACGCCACACAGCGCGCGAATCGCCGAACGTATCCTCCCCGCGGATGCGGTCCTTGTCTATGAGGTTGATGATGAGGAAACCGAGGATGGAGAAGATGCCGGGGATCCAGTCGACGAAAGTGACATGCACGGGTGGGGGTGTGTCGGGCTGGCCCCAGGGCGCCTTTGCGTGTGCGGAGAGGATGCAGGCGTCGAGGAAGAGCCAGTTGGCGAAGGCGAACTGCGGGTGGTAGATGTTTGAGAGTCAGACTGCCTGCCGCATGTTGACTCTGAGGAGAACGCAACGCACGAGAGCGCCGGCGGTGTAGACACCGACTGTTCGACGATGTTTCCCAAAGTCGATGTCTGGGAATGGGTTAAGGCAGACTCGTCGGGGGTCGTAGTTGGACGGAGGTAAAGACATGGCCGCAGCGGACAAGAAACTGAGTATTTGGCTTTGTGCATTCCGGAGGCTCTCACTTCTCTTTCCTCAACCACCATCTCGGGTCAAGTACAGTCCAATACAATCTCGTCGAACGCTTGGCTTTCAATTCTTGAAGTGGACACAAATGAGCAAGTTCGAATAGTCAATTTTCGCCTGAAAAGAGTTCGGAGCTCGGAACTTAACTGGCAGCCTTCGACTTTCGCAAGGTTTTCGTCTTGTTCGACTTTTGGGGGCTCCTGGGACGAACCCGGCACACGATAACGCTCTCAGGCTCTTGGCGCCCTATTCTGCCAGGGATCCACATGTTAACGCCTCCCGAAGCAACTATACGTATGACGCTAGCGGCTCAGCTTGGTATAAAGCTTCCACGCCACGTCGAATGAAGCCGCAGACTGCGTTCCATACTTGACCCCCTTCTACATCTGCCTCTAAGTACTATGCTCGCAGACGAAGCTCGCACTCATGCTACCCATACTTCGAATGACTCGGAAGCCACCGCCCTCCTCCCCAAACCTCAAACCCCACTTCCCAAAGCGCAGCTCTCCATTCTATTCCTGGTGCAACTCAGCGAGCCAGTCACAGCGACAGTCATATACCCCTTCATCGCGCAAATCGTCCGCGACACGGGCATAACGAATGGCGATGAAACAGCTACAGGATACTTTGCCGGGCTCATTGTCAGTTCGTCATCGTCTACCTACTCAACGAAGCAATAACCTCCAACAAATATTCATCTACTCATCACCTCATAGGAATCGTCGTTCTTCGCAGCTGAGTGTGCCACAGTCTTCCTCTGGAGCATGGCCTCCGACAGATTCGGACGCCGCCCAATTCTGCTGTTCGGGCCATTCGGGCTGGCATTGGCGATGATGGGATTCGGGCTGTCCCGTTCCTTCTGGCCATTAGTGTTTTTCCGCTTCATGCAGGGATGTTTCAATGGCAATATGGGTGGGCGTCCTCCATCCTCGACACGGTTTCTTCTGAGCTCATCCACGAAAAGGTGTTTCGAAAAGCGTGATGGCTGAAGTACGGGATGCCGTTCCGTCGTTTTCTACCTCTCGCATCATGTCTTGTTTCCTAGTTGTCGGACGCAAGCAACATGGCGGAAATTTTTGCGCTGATTCCGCTAATTTGGAGCCTGGGTGCTACTCTGGGGTATGGAAACGGGATACTCTAACTCATCGGATTGTTACTGACCTTCGCCGTGACAGACCAACTGTTGGCGGGATATTCGCTAACCCTGCTGAACGATGGCCGAATTCGTTAGGTCGAATCACCTTGCTGCAGAATCATCCATACCTTCTTCCATGTCTCATAGCTGGCGGAGTCGCGTTTCTCTCCTTTCTAGTGGCGCTTATCGGGCTGAAGGAGGTCAGCAACTCATCATACTTAGCTCTTTCAAGCCCTAATTACACCTCGACAGACCCACCCCTCCTTTCGAGATGATAGAGACAGCCACTCGTCAACGCCCTCCTCCTCGGAAGAAGCTTTACAACGCCCCCCAATCCACTCTCTCATGACCCGCCAAGTCCTCCTCCCGATCAGCAACTTCGCGCTCCTCGTCTTCACAGAAACATCCTACTCCGTCCTCACCCCCCTCGTCTACAGCGCCTCCATCGCGCACGGCGGCCTCGGCTTTCCTCCCATCCAAATCGGCTTGATCATGGGTGTGTGGGGTCTTTACAATATCTTGTGGCAAGCCACAGCCGTCTCGCGCTTAATCGCCTTCTTCGGCCCACGGACGGTGCATGTATTCGGCTACTCCTGCCATCTCGTGGGGTTCGGTTTCTTCATCGTTATGAATGTCGTCGCGCGCGCATATGGGGAGGTTAATTCCGTCGTCTGGGTGCTCATCGTGGTGCAGTTTTTGTTCTGCAATAGTATGATTTATATGTCGTTTGGTGAGCTTCCGACACCGAGTACAAAACTGAGTGCTTACGACGCCCCTGAAGCCACTGGACACATGTTCATCGCCGATAGTGCACCCGACAAGGCGGCACTGTCGATGACCAACGCCCTGGGTCAAGCCGCGGGCTCGGTATCGCGCATTGTTGGCCCCATTTTTGCGAATTCGCTGTTCTCACTTTCGACAAAGTATGATCTATTGAGCGGATACCTTGTCTTCGTTATTTTGTTGTTGATCACTCTGGGCGGGATTAGATGTAGCTTGATGCTACCACGGCAGCTGCGCAGGGGGGAGGATTGAAACGCACGACTGGTAGTTCCTCTGTAAAAGTATTGGGCAATTCATTCCTCCTTTGATAACATGTCTGGAGAGCGTTAAACTTTGGGGCACTTCTAAGAAATGGGTTCTCTTATTCTATCTTTGAGAGTACAAGTATGGATTGGAGTCAACGGTCTACAACCTGAAGTCTCCATACATCTTCTCCAACTTCCCGTCCAACAGGTCCTTGACAAACTCCTTGAATCCTCTCGGCTTGAAATCCGGATAGAGTTCTCGAGCATCGAGATAACCTAGGTATTTTCCGTGCTCGGGGGTGTTATCGCCACGCACGTACATGCTGTACTTGTAGTCTGCCTGGGCCTTCACGGCCGTTGCGAGGAAACCATTCGGGTCAGCTGCGAGTCCAGCAGCAGCTTGTTCGCGGGTGGCCGCGATCTCTTCAGCGGATGTCTGCATCGGTAAAGAGTCAGGAGAAGACTAAATAGATAGACAAAGAACAACTCACGTATGTCGGCTGGATCTTCTCGCCCGACATGCTTTCCATGATCTCGAAAATTTCGTTCTGGGACAAGATATCCGACCAAGCGAAGACAGACTTGTTGAGCGTACGCGGGTCCTTGATGATGCGCGCGACGAAGGGGCCGACGTCGCGGAGGTCGCTCATCATGGTGGGCATCGTGCCGCTGTTGAAGATCTGAACGTTTGTTTCGAACATGGAGAAATAGTTCACTCGACCGGATGGGACGGTCGGGAACGAGATTTGGTGCCAGTACCCGACATCGATGCTCTGCGTGGAGAGAATTTGGGTCAGTTTGACTCGCTCCGGGGTGAGTGATTACCACTGACGGTGTAAGGGAGGTACAGCTTGCGAATGTGCCGCTCTACTTCGTTTTTCTGTCGTATTCTTTTGAGTGTCTGAGAAATTTTCGCCAATCGACAAGGCGGCTACCTGATCCCGTAAGGACATCACGCCGCCAGGAGGAGCAATGGTCATGAAAGAGCAGGGCACGAAGCGCTTCACGCCCGCCTTCTGTGCCGCAGTGGCCAGATCTATTTGTGCCAATAAGCCGAAGGCGGCGATGGCACTAATCACGACGTCAATTCCAGTCAGAGTCTTGACCAGGGCATCCATAGGCCCCTGAATATCAGCGATGCGGAGTCTGACGCCGCGGTCGGCCAACGCCTTGACCTTCGGTTTGTCTACCGACGAGGGGCGGACAAGCGCTTCCACATCCTATGCATTGCGTCGATTAGATCCAGGTAAAATCAATTTACTGGAACGTACATACGAAAGAATTCCGATCTTCGAGTAAACCTTGAAGAATTGATTTACCGGTTTCACCAGTCGCGCCGAGAAGGAGAACACGTTGTTTACCTAGAGTAGTAGCCATTGCAGATGGATTTGAGTTTGATTTGCTGCATCGCCGCTCCCAGATTTATAGATACTAAGAGGGAGGGGGCCCAGTCACCAAAAACCGACAGTGTGGATTTGGATGGCAGAGAGTCTCCGAATCCTCCGGGACAAAACGACGTGGTCACGTTCCAGCCGGCGCCGGCCACTGTAAGGGTTCACCGAGTTCTTCGGGAAGGTTACAGAGGCTGTACCAGAGCGCTCGGTAATGCGGCAGCGCCACTGGCAAAGAATACCGGCGTGTAGTAACACTGAGGACGAGATAGTTTCCATGAGTATAATAGGTGAAGCTCTGTGAAGCTCGACAGCGGATAGCCTTGTAAAACTTACACAACTTGAAAAACTTGATTCGACCGACGGTTGACCCGACGAGAGAAGATTCAAGAATCGATTCATTCGAGTATTGCGTCAACTTTGTTTCCTCTGAATAACACGCCCAGATGCGGCGAAGGGACGCGAAGACGAGCTTGAGCACCTTCCACAAATGAACGCCAGTCAGTGACTTGAATACCAATCTTCGTTGCACCGTGACGTCGCTATCGGAGACTCGGGGCAAGTGTTCATACAAGCTCGGACCCACAACTTGCTGATTCAGGAATCAGACCCCACAAGTCGGGAGAAGATAGCGGCTCTGTCCCGCCATTTCGTTCCATTTACCAATTGCCAATAAGCTGCAATAGAAGTCGATAGGAACAAAACCATGGCAAGTGCTCGCCAAGCCCAGGCAGCGTCGGTAGAGGCTAGACCAGACATTTCACGCTGGAACTTCATACTGCAAGCCAAATGGCCGAGATGATGATTGTATTATAGCTTTGCGCGACTACCGGTTTCAACCTCATGGTAATAAGCAAGTTTCATGGGCCGCTTGGGGTCGAGCAGGGGACCCATGACTTTCGGGAACGCTTTGAAGAACGGGTTCGCCTGATGCGTTTTCACATCCTGGGGAAAGGGTTTTCAATGAAAGCTAGAGAATGTACACCGGGATATAACCCACACTTTGCTGCTCGTATCGCTCGACGATGGCCCATGCAGTTGGATCCTTGGCGTCCTGCATCGGGGTCCAGGCGAGGGTGCCGTTGTCTTTCAGATACGTGCGGGATGCTTCTGCGAGTTTGGCCTTGGCTTCGGCTTCTTTGCCTGGGAGGGTGTAGAGGTGGGCGATGATGGTGAAGACTGGCATGGTGGGTATGTAAAGATTAAAGCGAGTGGTAGTAGTATTTAAAGAGTTTCAGGTCAAAAACCGGCTAACTTGATAGCCGGCTCCGGAGGTTGTTTCCTCTCCACCATCGTTTCCGAAAATCAAGTCTCGAGTAGCAACGCTCAACCTGCCTTTGAAAATTCCTGCCTTGATTCCTGCCCTTCAATGCTCTCAACTTACGCAACACCTCAGACTTCCAGGCCAATTCACAGGGGTCAAGTGCATATGTATCATTTCTCTCTTTCTCGCAACATGCGATAGACCCTATGGCTGGCGGGGACTCACTCAAAGACAATGCTGCACTGGATATACTTGAGGATGCACTATTACTGTGGCCGCGCCTGGCAGCGATCACCAAGCACATCCAGGCGGCGCGGCGGTTTGGGATGAACTGGTTTGCTCTTTTTGTTTGTTTTCAGATCAAGCCTCGTACCTCACATCTAGTCGCTCGGGCTACATCCTTTCTGTCAGTGCGCCTGGCTATCATCGACGCTGAAGCTCCCGAAGATCTATACGCGTTTACTGGGACTTGGGATTCAGACCTTGGCTCTACCTCAGCATTCCAACGGCTTCAGTTGTCGCTACCCCCGGTATCTAAAGCTTCAGACCCTGCAGACTGTTCACAACATGTGATAGAAACTATGGTGGGACTCACTTGAGGATGATGCTGCACTCTTACTATGGCTGCGCATAAAATCCGTCACCAAATAACATTCTGGCGAAGAACTGGCTTGCTTTCTTTGCGATGGGCCAAGATCAAGTCTCGTACCTCACCTGTTTAGTCGCTCATGCGGCGTCTGTTTCATGAATGCGCCTGGATATCATCAACGCTGAAGCTGAAGCTTCCGAAGATCCATAAACGTATCTGCTGGGACGCTTGACCTGGGCTCTACTTCACCATTCCAAGGACCAACGGCCAACATCAGCTTCAGTACAAGTTGTCGCCACCCCGGTTCCTGCTGCTCCAGGTGCTGCAGATTAGCACGTATTCAAGGCTACCTGTCGGCAGAGTCTTGGAGAAGGTTCAATCTACACGCCACTTCTCTCTCTCTTTCCACCGCCGCTCCACGAGGCCCTCAGCCCTTTGGCTTCTGCCAACGAAGGATCTTTTCGCTATCCCTCTTGACCAGTCGACATCATGGCCGCCCACCGTTGTAGTTCCTCGCCGTCGCTGCTTAGCGCAAGTTCCAGGACAAACTACATCGGCAGTATACGCGACCGGTCCGAAGACATATTCAGCATTCCTGGCTGGCTTCGCATCATGCCAGCATGACGCGCTCGGTCGGCGTAATGAGGATTCTATGGCCCAACGGCCATTGCAGTTTTTCTTTATTCTTTCTCATGTCTCCACATCTCCTCTCTTTGTGACTCGTATCATCTTTTCCATATACACATTTTCCTGTGTCTTCACCTGTACCTTCCGTTCTCTATCCGTCGTAAATCGTCGAAAGCTGCGAAGTTCGAGTTGAGTATATTACATAACGGTAAACATGCAATTTGCCGGCCGGGGGAACGCGCTGCCCTCATTACTTTACGCGACTATGTCCCCTTCGAATATTCATGCATCCACCGTCGACTGCATCTAAACGGCTGCACCATTCGTGTCTACTTGCTCTGCGTCGCCCATGCCGACCTCGTGGCCTTGACTTCTCCCGTTTCCAATCCACCGCCGCGCTCGGCGTGCGTTCTCACCTTCCACCAGACTCTGTTCCCGATCCCAAGAAACCCCCACAAATCTCAGACCAGGAATGGGAGCTTCGCACTGGTAAGATTCGCTCGTATGGTCGGTTTAGTATTCGTGGTTCACAAGATATTACAGGTCGCGCAATCTACATAATACAACAAACTCTCCCAGAGTTTTTTAACACCGGCCTCGTCACCTCTATAGACACTACAACCGGCGGTCCGCGTCAAACCCTTAATCCACTCACAACACCAAGTGCTAACAACCCTCTCGAAACTTCGACTTCACCTGACAACGACGTCGATTCGATATACAGCTCCAATGTCCGGCTGTCGTATACGCCCCCGGTAGCGCTGCCTGCACCATTTCCACAGACTCTACACATTGAAGGTGAGAGAGAACAAATCTGCGAGAATCCAAATAATAACCTTACACTGGCTTGAAGGAATGCCAATGTACATCGCGTCTTCCGCTTTCGTCCGACATACCCTCAACGCGCTCTACTCCGACCTCAAAGTCGTCCTCAACAAAGTAGCCGTCGAAACCCCCAAGTCGCCCGCTGCCGGTGACCCGCAGCTGCCATTAAAACCTCGTCCAAAGAGCCGCGAAAAGAGCCTCTTCGTGGGACTCACCGCAACGGGGCTCGCACGCGTCAGCGGTGCCGCAGGCGAATGGGAGGTGTAAGTCTTGTTTTCCCTTTCCTATATCCCGTCCATCTACATCCATACTGACCACCTGCCAATCCCGCAAACAGCAACTCAACCTACACCTTCTCCCCCCTCACGGGGCTCATCCACATCCACACCGTCAACTCGATCCACCCCGCGCCGCACCAGGCGGTGTACCACGCGCTTCGCGCGAGTCTCGGTAACGTGTTTGGGGGCGCGCAGGAGCCGGCGCGACCGGGTGGGGCGGCGGGGGCGGTCAAGATGCCTGGAGGTCCCGCGAACACTTCGACTCAGCTTTGAGCACCGTTCGAAATATGTATGATCGTGTTCGATACATACACCCCTGTTCTCAAGAGAAGACGACCCGTTTCCTCAGAACGTGAAAACGCATCAGGCGAACCCGTTCTTCAAAGCGTTCCCGAAAGTCATGGCTTTATCGCTTGTTTCTTGTCTCCTACCATGGTCGTACGGCTTATCTGAAAAATGGAGTTGTAGGAGAATCTACTTATTTAAAGCTACGAACGATAGGAACAACACGGTGTATACTTTTTTCGATATCTCTCCTCAGACGATCTTGTCTATAGCCCGGACGCCGACACGCACTGGGAGAAGCACAACGGTTGAAACGAAGCGGCCAATAAAATTTTTGTTAACATCATTCCAGCAATCGCCCCAAATTATGGCGTTGTTCTGCAGTCAAGGGGCCTGAAAAGTATGCTGCGGTGTACCACACCACCAACAGTTTCACTTCCGAGTTTGTGAGGGTATAATTTAATCCCACAAAAGAATGAGCGGGAGAAGCGGTCTGTATATTGTCGCCCGCAGAGGCGACGCTTTTGGCCGCTGTGGTGCTTGTTCGGCTCGGATGAAGGACAACGAATTTCTTTGGTACGAATACAACGGCATCACATGAATATATGGATTGAAAACCTCTTTAAGCCTTCGACATCGAAACCTTACTCGCGTCAATTTGTTCAAGATAAACAGCATAATCCGATGGCTCGGATTGGGATGTTCCGGGCAATGTGTCTCTCTGCGAATCTCGTCAAATTCTACGTTCACTAAGAAGGAGACAAGCATCGTACCGCAAAAATCAGAAAGCCGAAAAACGCTCCAATCTGAATTCACATTAATCTAGGGACGGATATAGAAGAACAGGACACGCACGAAAATGGTCAGGATAACAGCTCCATTGTGCGACATCGCGGCCAACATAAGAAGGTACGCGGTGCTGAATTGAATGAAATAGAACAAGCTGCGAATGACTTGCGCGAAAATTCCAGGGCTGAACAAGATAACATCCAAATCAACCCTCCCATCCACAATGTACGCGAATCAAATGCAAATGTTCACCTGAGCCCCTGTTTTTTCGTAAACGATTCAGAAACCCGACCAATGCTGAGCCGGGATTGATAGCGCCGCACAACGTATCTGTCGTATGTGCGAGACAGCCTTCGCACGCCTTCGAGTAGGACGACCACGAAGAACAGTCCGATCAACGATCCTGCGTATTGCCCTACGGAGGTCAGGTTTGAGAAGGACTGGGGCTGATTTCGAAACAAGAGGATTTACGAGAAGTACGAATATGCCACTGCTCGGTAACCAAGCACGCGTCGACGGTGTCCCTGGGGAATACGACACAATTAACGCTTCGTATGCGTGCAGCGAATTGGGATTATCATACCAGTTCCACAACATCGAAAGCTTGCATGTCGAAGTCGAAGTCCCGTTTGTGGCTGCGTCCATGGTCACTTGGGAGGGTGGAAGATGGTCCTTCCTAGCAAAATGTAGCCAATCCCTTCGTTTATGAGCAGAACTCGAATGAGAGACACCGTGACGGAAGTTTCGCGGAGGCAGATATCGACTCAGATTGCTCGGAACAGTGAAGCCATTACTCTTCAATTCAATCCTAAACGCATTGAAACCTAGCTAGCATGGAGAATGGAGACTGGGGTGATCTGATTCATTCCGAGCCTTGGCCCCTTGGCTGGACAGTTGGTAGACAAGGCGAATGCGATCAGAACAAATGGTGTTGCGATTTAGTCTAAGAGAACAGCTCGAGCTAGCATTTCCAGAAAAAAGCCAGCCACAATCATACGCAGTGAACATTTGAGAATTGGGGTCCGCAGAGTACTGCCTGAGTGAGAACATGGGAGAATGGAGGAAACGAAGAAGTTCTAAATCGGGCTGTCAATGATGCTTATGCCAGTACCGCTTCTTGCTCAACCCGATTTATCGAGTAAGTATGCGCATCGACCATGGGTCCTTGACTTCGACAACTGCTCAAATCAACACGGAGTTCCGGCAAGATCAGCTTAAAGAGCCACAAAACATAATAAGTATGGAAAAGCGCTCAGAAAAGTCATTATCATCGATTTCGTTTCCCCCCGGACCGCTTCCCTTGGACGGTCTCTGCGACTTTCGAGGCAGAGTTGTTATGGCGCGCCGACCGACGTCGTGTTTCCTCCGTCTTGTTCTCCCTGCGTTCCTCCCCACCGTCATTACGGCCGTGGCCTGTTTTGGACTTCTTCGTATTCCTTGATTCGGATCCTGCCTCGCCATCACCCCCAGACGAGGGAGAGACGATCGGCTCGTCTAGTTCGGCGGTGGCGCGTGTGCGCTTGGATCCCCGCGACTGGACGACCCCGGATTGTGCCTGGGACTGAGACTGACGAATCTGATTGTTCGCGGGAATGGCGCTCGGGACCACGTAGTCGATGGCAGGCACCTCAGGTTCGCTGAAAGGAATCTTGATGGATTCCTTAAAGGCCAGGCTGACTTTGTGAAAAGTTATCGTCTCGCGCTGCTGACCATAAACGTCGCCCGGATACTGTCTGGCGACCAGCCGTCGAAGTGAGTCTTCTAGTTTGAAGAGAGGCTCGGTGGCCAGGCGGGACAGGAACTGGGGTTCTTGCAGCCAAGACACCTTCGCATCGACACCTTTGGCAAATAACCTGTTGCAAGCAAGAGCACCGTTAGGATGCCCGTGCTGTGTGTGTCGGAGAATCATCCAGACGAGGAGCCAGTACACGGATTCCAGGTCGTGTGCAGGTTCACGCGTCACAGCGGATAGATCCACACGTGGTACCCAGATCTCCTTCACGTCGGTCATCGCGTCGTCACCGTCACCGTCGTCGAACATATTGGCCATCGCTTTCATTTCTGCGGCTTTGGCGATGTTCTCCGCAGTGATGCGCTCTTGATGGTCACTTTCGTTCTGAGTTTGGCCGACTGCCGTGGCACCTTGATTACCGGCAGCTGCCTGAGCTTTGAGTATTTCGATGGCCATGAACGGTTCAGTTCCCTGTGGTTCTTTTAGCCGTGAAAAGCCGCAGAAAAGTTCAACGCTTACAGTGAATTCCTTCAGGCTCTTGCTCACGTCGTGGTATTTTTTGCTCGCCTTTATCCGATCTGCGTCCGGAAAGGCCTCGTGAAACCGCCTCAAACCGTCCACGGTGAATTCGGCGTAATCCCAATCAAGAAGGAAGCCCTTGGAGGGAGACAATTCTTGTAAGAGGACGTTGCCTTCGCTAACATCGCGATGGAGCACGCCAGCTAAAGATGCGAAGTGAAGATCTGAGAGTGGTGATGTTGAGTCGAGGAATGAACAAAACAAGAAGACATACGCTGAACGGCAGTACATAGCGCCCTCCATAGGATTTCAGCCGACCCAAATTTGTTCAGAGGACCTCCCACTGGCGTAAGAAGGGTCCGCATGTGACGACGTTCCCAATGTTCAAAGTCTTTCAACCCCAAGAAGACTGTACGATGAAGCTCCGAGTCCCAGCCCTTGCCATCATCCGCAAGGTCGACGCTACCGAGGCATTGCGCCATTCCATCCATGGACTTGTTGTTTGTTGTGCAGTAATGCGCTATCGCGTCGTAGTAATCCACCTCAGGGCGTCGGCAAGTCTGCCGCCATGAGTCCTAAGAAGTTAGTGAGCGGAGAGTGATCAGAAAAAGGGTAATCTTTTCAGAATGTGAACGTACCTTCAACGCGCGAACCGTGAGAGGCTTGCCTTCGCCTTTTAAATCTTCCTCCAAAATCACACGATATACCTGGGTAGTTCGACCAAAGAGGCCGTCCGCGGTGGAAAGAGGAGGGCCGAATGTCAAACAGTCAACGACCGTGCTCTTTCGAGAGACGTTTCCCTTGTCGTCGATTTCCTCCTCGAAGAGAGCGGCCTTGATGCACAGACTGTTTCGCGTGGCATCCTCGAGTGTCGGGAATTTGTTTTTATAAAACTCGATCCCTTGCAACCTCTTCCAGAGGGCTTTCTTGACTTTCTTTGGGGGCACAGAGACGGTGTCGTCGTCACCGACCATGCGCCCAGGCTTCGCGTTGTAGAGGCGATAAAAGAATTTCGGGAGGAGTTCCTTCTCGGTAAGCCAGTCGAAAGCCTCGGTGGCAATGAAGCCACCACGGTCGAAGCGAAGGATGCGCGTCATGCGGCCTTTGAATACTGCAATCACATACACATGGCAGCCGCTGTGCGTGACGGACAGGCTGCGAGCACTTTTCCCGAGCTGCGTGAGCGCGTCGTGCGCGTAGGCTGTGTCTTTGATATTGCCGTTTGCATCGAAAATGTCGATCTCGAATTTGAGCTCGATGACTAATCCAGCGTGGATCCAGTGCCAGTGCTCGATGGTGATGCGCTCGAGCGTGATTCCCGGACGCCCTGTGGTAATGTCGGGCCTTGTGTCATGTTCGCCTTTGAAGACTGCTTTGAAAAATGTATTGTGCGTGTCCGCTACGACAGGTCGGGTAGCCGCCGGAAATTCCCCGAATACTTTTTCGAGAAACTCGAGCTAGAGGGACGATGAGGGAAGATGAGCGCACGTAAAAGAGTGGGTATAACCATTCGTCTCACCAGTGGTTTGCTCGTGTCGTCCTCGTTGCGGGCTTCCTTGAGCTGCTCCTCAATAACCTTGAACAAGGCTCTACATTTGTTGACTATTGCTGGAATCTTCTTCTGTTCCTTAGGAGCCGATGGGAGCAAGTCAATGAGCTCGGTGGCAGGGATAACCCCAATGAATTTATCACTCATGCCGTCTGCCCACTGACGTTTCTGACCGGGATCGTCTTGCTTGAATTCCTCGAGGGTACGGGGCTGATTTTGTTGGCCGATTCTAGATTTCTGGGGAGAAAGAGACGCCGACGCTGGGATAGAGCAACCAGCTGTGGGCGGAGTTCGCTGACCGGCGGCGTCGGAACGCGAAGCAGGTTGAGGGGGAACGGTGGTTGACGCGTGAGACGCGTCGAGTGTAGCAGAAGATTCGCCGGGGACCGACGCAAATTTACTGGTGGTGGTAGACATGGTTAGAGTTGAGAGTGGCCAAAAAGAAAAGAGACACAAATAGTCCACTCACCCAAATTCAAAGCGTCCCTCAACAACTGGGTGGCAAGTCAAGAACAATGTGTCACGGACTGTCACGTGTGACTGATCGTGTCTGGACTTCTCCCGATTTGGAAATGCAAGTTCAAAGCGTTGATCCCAGTACAAGATACTGTACTATTTCGACCGTAACTTCAACGAAGTTGGAATTTTTTCACTCCGAGGAGCCCGAAAGATTTTGAATTAAGGCGATCTTTGCACAGATCAAACAAAGTAGGCTGTGACCTGACTGAAGTTGTGGTCGAAATGGTACAGTAGTGTGCAGCGAGGAAAACGTCCCACATTCTGCACCCGCGACTCCTAGATCCCGAAGTCCCGTTCAGAGCGTTCTTGCGCTTTTGAGAATCCAATCAGAAGTCAGGACGGGAAAGTTGAAGGGAATCGACACATGAGCGTGAACACTCGAAGAACGAAACGAGAAGCAGATTGATTCGTTTCAACAGAGTCCACTAAACATCAACACATTTACGACGAATGATTAATGAAACCGAATGCATATGGACCTGTTACGGGCAAAGAAAATCAGATTGCAGAACTGGAAAATATTAATACGACTTATCGGAGATCAATACATTCTTGTTCGAGCCACACCATCGTCCCAGTAACCGAACAAAACGATAGTTAAAATACATCTAAGAAGTAGGAAAAAAAGACTCACGGTCACTTCTGAGTGACCCTATTTCGAAAGGTGCATAAGAACGGTCGAGCATAAGAAAGAAGTGTGAAGAGGAGTCAATGAACCGGAAATGGGTTGGTGTAAATTTGTGCCTCGAAGCGCCGAAGAGGGACCAGCCTTAAGAAGAATCCGTTAGCTTCAAGCACGGGAGGAGTGGATGGACCTACCCGGCCGCGGACGAGCATCGCCACCATGCGAGAAAAGATAGAGAAACAGCCCTGGAAACACGAAATCAGAAAAAGACAAAACAAAGCTCGCAGAACGGTTGGAACCTACTGGAATGCAGACCAGCCTCGCCACCATATGTATCCCTGGGTCGAAAAGAATCTGGCTCTGTGAATGTCCGGTCAACGAAAATGCCAAGGCAAAGAAAGAAGTAAGAAAGCTCACCGGATGCGAAACCGAATCCCGCCACCATCATCCCCAAACTGCTCCGGGTATTATACCGACCGCATCCGAAGACCGTCGTCGTAGCTTGACTGTGGTTGTCAAGTAGGTTCCGAATCCATAAAACTCACGTTCGACCGCATCCTAAGACGGTCGCCCGCTCGTCGTCAATTCGAATCGCATCAACCAACCCCGCACCCAACAACTCCACCCCAGCCACCGACTTAGAGCTTCCTACCGAGACATCTTTTGAACTTGACGAGCTTCTCCATACGACCGCGTCCAAAAATGTCTTCGCATAACTCGAACAGGTTGCGCGGCGCCAGCAGCGACTCGTCAAAGGGGACGACCGTCTCCGGCACAGGAAGAGCAAAGTCAGGGCTCACCACGCACTCGCGCCTGTAATGTTTCTTCTTTTGCACGAACTCCGGGTCCTTGCGAGGGGGTACTACGTAGAGGATCCAGGGCTCCGGTGCGCTGACAGGTACAGGTGTTTCGAGGAGGACCCAAGGCTCTGGCTCCAGCGAAGGCACACTGACAGTTGAGCAAGGCAAAGGCGGAAGCGAGCACGTAGGAGGGGGACCAGGACGCGGGCAGTTATACAATGAAGCAGGCATTTTTTTTGTTAACAGGGTAAGCAGTTAAACCGATTGTGTGTTGTGCTCGGAAGCGGGGTGTTTTGGCTGGGGGTGGGGTTTGATTTATACCTTTCAAGGGGAGCTGGGAAGCGCAATCACAGACATGGATATTTGAAAATCAACGCTTCCGCACAGCGGAAGTAAAGTTCTGAAACCTTGTTGCTCGGGCATAGAGGTCGAGGGTCTGGCGGCCGCAAAGCGAAATAAAGGCATTCAAGCCTGAGCCCAATGCTAATCCTGAACTTTCTTATCATTTGAGGCCCAAATGAGGACGTGGCAGCGCGCGTTGGTGGAGGTTGAGTTCAAGGAGGTATTTCCGAATACGGCTTACGAACAAACACCCGTAAGCAGTGGCAGTGGCTGAGTAAACACGCTCTTCTGGACTTGCGACGATGTCGACGACTGCACTGCCTGCTGCTCTCTTTGAAAGCCTTCTCCTGAAACTAGTAGCTGTTCTAGAACTCACCCAGCGGCCAGAAGGAATCGTCACTCCTCAAGCCAAACAGGCCGTGTTACAAGCAGTCAGCGTCTCGGCGACTCTTGTGCTGGCCTGCGACTCACGTTCGACAGACGAATGACTTCAAAAGCACTCTCAACCAAGCAAAAGATATCTCGACGCGTCTGCCAGGTGGCGAACTTCTGATTGAAGACCAAATTGAAGTTATCGAAATGCTAACGGAGCTGAGGGATCGCAAACGGTACGTGTATTTCACTGTCTTTGTCCAATGAATCTTTATCTCAATCGATGGCTACAGACAGCAACTAGCAGAATTTGCATCGCGTGCGGTGGCAGCTTCTTCTGCGTCTGCGGTCGAGCATCGCATGGAGGTTGACTCGATGGCGTCTACACCTTTTCATGAACCATGACGGGGCTCCATCGGTGTGAACCGAGCTACCAGCGAAGTTCCAGCCTGCTGCCAGGCTGTACACCTCACCACCGACGCTCGTCCATTGGTATTTCGCGCCTCATTTCTCGTCGTGCGCGACGCAGTCCCAGAATAATAATAATAATAATAAGGCACAAGGTCCCACGCAGGGTACGGCCAACTCATACTCCAAACTTTGGTGACCTGACCCTCAAGGAGCCCTCTACCAAATGCCCGGAAGTACAAGCTAATTCTGTAAAGACAAACAAAACCTGTAAAAATTTCAGTAAATCAAGCACTTCTTTTACCATTTCCCATCCGTTCTCAAATCCAGCCCACTCTTTGACCGCCAACCTGAATCACCATCGTCCAAACAATTTCCGAAACCAGACTGACGGCGACTGCAGAGCAAGGATTGCTCCTCCGACTGTCATCGACCATGGTACAGGCCTCCATTTCCCGTCAATCCCCGGCTCCTTCGCCCCAAAACCCAAACACCTGAATTCATCCCCATCTCAATTGACCTTTCCTATCGTCTCGAGTATTCTTCCTCCCTTCTCGACCTTTCATCCCCTTCACTTTTCCTCCGTTATAATACTTCCCCATTCTATGCCCTGCACTTGTTTCCCTTCCTCTTCCCGCACGATCTCGGAGACTTTGGAGACGACAAGTGATCCACCAAACGCAGTAACGGCTGAATGCCGCCAACAGTAGAGACCCCGCTCGCTAAGCATGGCACAGCAGGGTGGGGGGATTGAGTGTTGCAACGGCGAAGGAGCAGGAGCGAGAGCAAGTACAGCCGCGAGAAGCGGTACGGCCGCAGGGAGGGGAGCGGAGACGAGAGTAGAAAGCCAGCCACAGCGGGTAGGGAATCAAGTGTAACCCCCACAAGGCGGGGGTGAGCGACGTGACGGCAGGGCTATCCCAACCGACATCACAGCTGCTGATCGAGTCGTTGTTGACAGAGTCGTCGTCCCACCACACTGAGTCCATAACCCCCCATTGAACAGAATCTGGTCGTACCACAGCCTATGATGGGTGGATATCCTTCATTCCTACCCCATTCATTCCTTTCTAATCCTTCTCCAACCCCTTCTGATCCTTTCTTCCATCCGAGCGGTGAGGTATCGCATGCCTCTTCAGCACCATCAAGCGAAACATCATGACAGCACAGACAGCCACAGTGTGAGGTATCTGGCCAATGCCAGCGCAAGGCGAATGCGGTGGGGCACTGGCAGATGTGGCTAGTGATAAGTAGCGGGTGCGAGGCAACGGCGGTAGACATGAGAAGAGGGTTTGCCCTCAGGAATCTTCCAAGACCTCCAAGAAAGCGAGCGGAGGATTGGTCATGCTTAAAAGCCCGTGTAGGCTGCGCAGTCGAAGGCAACACAATTCGGGTGGGTGATGACGGACGCGAAAGGAGTGGCCCTTGACCGTTGGAGACAAACACAGAGACCGCCTATTGCAATGTCGCGAGGGAGAACGAATGACCGCGGCGGCGCATGGCTCATACCTAACTCGCCGCTGCTGGGGACCTCATCAGGCCCATGCGGTCCATAATCGTCCCTCACAAGACCACCAGACGACTCCTACCATCCTCGAGCCTCCGCCAACGACATCCTGATGCCTAAATTCCATCAGCTGCTCAAGCCCCTCCTTCCAGCCTTCCCAAGGCTTTCCTTCCGACCTTCGCAAACCATCCTTACGCACCCTTCCGAGCCCTTCTTTCAAGAGACGGGTATCCTTGCGCTTCTCATACCTCCAGTCTTGGCGAGGGCTACGCAAAGAAAGAAGGTGCATGAAAGCTGGACGTGAATATTTGTTATACACATGCGCATAGAGTAAATGCCAGATAGCAAGCAATCCAATGTAGAATAGTCGTAGATCAATCGTGTCGTCGTGTGTACCAGAATTCAATAAAAAGCATGCAACAAACTCATCCGTCCGAACCAGGAGGCAAACTGCCATCAACCATATACCGCGCAACATCCGCCGCACGAAGCATAGCCTGCGAAACATCCCGCCTCTCCAGGTCCCTAAGTTCCTCCACATTCCCCTCCGCATACGTAGTAAACTGCGGCGACGGTGGTGTCGCAACACGTCCATTCAAGTGAATTCGCGCATTGCGCACACTACTACTCCTACCAACCGCATCCCTACTGCTGCTCGGCCGCTGCTGTCCACGCCGAGGCGGACTCTCCGTAACCCGCCCCTTCTGCATCCGCGCAAACGCAGCAGCACGCGAATGCGAAGGGGGTGAATATTCAGACTCTGCAAGAATGTCCCGGTCAAGCGGCTGCGGGTGGAATTCCTCCGCTTGCTGCCGTTTCTTACGGTGCGACGACCCGTCCCGAGTCGCATTTGTCTTTGCGGATGCACCAGAGTGCTGCCGCCGATGACGGAGCGCAAAGGGCTCTTCAGGATGTTCAGGCGAGCTACGAAGCGCACTCATACCAGAGGATCGCCTGTGGTGGCGTAGCTCAGAGCGCTCGGGTGAAGACGGAGGAAGAGGTGACTCATCCGTACCCCGCAGAGCAGCTTCCCCCACCGCCTCCGCAGACCGTCGCATACGATGTAGCACTTCATCGGTCTTATGTAGATCATTCGTCCGAGCGAAGACGTTGCGCACGACCTCGAGACCGAAGCCATGATTCTTGGCCATGGAATCCAAAGCCTGCATACCGATCTGCTCGGCGATGTCACGCTCAGAGGATGGACCAGGGGTCACCGTTGTGGACGCCGGGACAGAACCTGGGCGGGGACGCGGTGAGAAAAGCGAATGCCGGCGCGGAACGGCCTCGCGAACACGCAATGAAGGTGCGCGTGGAGGAAGCGACTGACGGGGTCTAGCAGGTCTACCCGCTGAGTTCTGCATACGATCAAAATCGATTCTCGGTAACGGGGCTGGTAGCGGGAAGCTATGTCGGCGCGTGTCGTCTGCGAGCCGACTTGTCGGAACGCGTTTGTAGCCAAGCGGCAGCGCGTCCTGCGTTCGTTTGGATTTCTTCTCGAGTGGGGTACCAGATCGTGGTTCAAGACGTGAAGAAGTGAAACGCGGGGGAGCTGGAGATGGAAGACGATACGGAGGGTGGGTATTTTCAGCGCGTGGACTCGCCGCGCGCGAGCGGCGTGACCGACTGCCCTCTTCCACGCTGCCGACGGATCGATCCTGATTACGGAGACTACCGCCACTACTGAAGCCGCCGCCGGTGAAGGAGAGTCGTGGAAGGACTCTCAAGGAATTATTTCGGGGACTGCTTTCATCACGAATAGGCCGACTGCTCGAGACAGCTCGAACAGAGCTCGGGGGACTGGCCCGTGGCAATCGCGACTTCAGAGGTGAAGGCACGGAATCGACGGGGGAACTAGTCGTCGAACCGTCGATGGGTGATCCCCAGTCTAAAGGACTCTGTGGCAGATCTGTATGTTGGCTACGACGACTCTGAGGTGGGGACCTTGTAAACGACCGTTGGTGGGGCGTCTGACTAAGCTGCGGCTCCGTTTGCAGTAAAGCTACACGGCGCGACGACGCTGGGGGAAGTTGAACGCGAGATGAGGAAGCGACGGCGTTCACTTGGGGTGGTGGACGACGAGGAGCGACGGCTTGCGAAGGACTTGACTCGGTATTCTTCTTTCTTCTGACATGGGGGTCAGACTCCATGTCATCTCCAGCTCGCGTAGGAGGGACCTGCGACGGTTTCTGCATGGCGTCCACATCACTGCTTTTCCCACCGGTCCCCGCAAAGAATGCGCGGAAGGGGCGCTCTAAGATCTTTGGTAGAGCACGGGTGGGACGTTTCGGACTAGGTAATGAGATGCTCGTGTTGGAAGTCACAGATGCTCGAGACTCGGACGCGGTTGTTGGAGGGCGAGAACGCGCGTCAGTCGTCGTCGTCGGTGTGGGAGGGATGGAAGCAAAGTAATCCGAGTCGGGGTCGTGTCTGAGTGGGGGTTTGACTCTCGGTGCGGGGCGACGAATTGGGGAGACCGGGTGGGCCTGAGTGGGCGCGCGATCGTTCGGGGGCTGATCCAACTCTGCGATGTCGGGGTAGATATCGGGAACATGTGTTCGGGGCCGCGAAGTTGATCTAAAATGAGGGAGAATGAGTAGACAACGATGAATGTAGGATAGAAGCCGCACTTGACCGCCTCCGTTACCTCCTCCACGCTCTCATCACTGTCACTTGCGTGCTTGACGCGCTTGCGTGCATCTCCAGAAGAGGCGCGTTTACGTTTGAGTTCCGAGTGTTCGACACCCTCCACATCCGACTCAGAGTCTTTGGGTTTCTGAGTTCCGTTGATCCAGCCTGAGTTTTCGGTAGGCCAGCCTTTTTTCTTCTGGTATGCCTTAATTCGCCTATTGAACTCCGCCTGATTCTTTACATATCGATCCCGCCAGCCACTCCATGAATGGCGAGAGCTCCACTTCCATTTGTTTTGTACCTGAGGCAACCAAGCGTCTGAGTAAGAGAATAGAGCAAGAGAAACGCGCGTACATTTGCAGCCAAGGTTTTATAGACTACGTTCCCACTGCGACCTTTCTCCCCGGGATTATGCTTGGCCAGGTATTTTATCAGCAGACTGTCATCGTCTTCTGTGAATGGGTTGCGACCCCCGCTAGTAAAGAGCCTCAGCACCAAATATGAGGGAAGGAAAGCGGCAGACTTTAACATAGAATCAACTTGTCAAGCTTCAAGCTTCAGGCCAGATTTGTGCAAGGCAATCGGAGGAGGAGATTAGACTGAAATCGCGTCGTCCCAGTCCATGAACACTGTCGAAAATAGCCGCCAAGTAGTGTGTTCAAGAGTATCGTCAAAAACGCGTCTTCGTCAAACTAATATCGACCAGAAATGGCGAGAAACACGATAGATGGAGGAGGGGAAGGGCAAGCGGTAAACAACTGTGACGGATGCACGTGACATTCGCGTGACGTCACACAGAGTTGGTAAAGAGCGTTTGTTTGAGAAAAAAAAAGTAGCAGATCTCACAAAGAAAAGTCTATAATAGGTAGCACTGCCACTTTAGGATCTCTAGGCATCGTTACAGAATTTCCGTACAATTATAACGCGAATAGTTGCGCGAATATCGTAAAGCAGTCCAAATCGAACGTGTTCAACGCATCTCTTACCCAGACATATGAAGTTCACGCCACCCGCCCGAGCAGCACCATGATCGTGGCTACCACTGCGCCAAAAACGACAGACGAAGCTAGCGCTGCCGAACGTGTTGCGGCATCCTTCGGCGGTCTGCTCGTCCCAGCGAGCTCGTGCTCAGACATGCGGTATCCGTTGGAGGTGGAGAGGACTGCAGGATCGACGCTGGCTGTAATGGAGATCCGCTCATCAGCGTCACGGAAGGAAAAGCCATTGATAGGTCAAACAGGGTAGGATGGAGGATAGGACGAAGTCAAGGACGACATCACATACCGGTATTACGCGTCTTCGTGAGTGCTGTGGTCGGGAAAGTCATTGCCGGTGCGCCCTTGTTTTCTGTGAAGGCATCGTCGCTGAGAAACACCAACGCCGCTCCCGGTGCAGGGACATCAACAGTGCAGGTCCCCGCGGTCGCATCACAATCGACTGTTCGAATAACTTCCTCGCCCATGGGTCGTCCGTCCGACTCGAAGTTGCCTCCGAAAGTCTGGGCCAGGATATAAGCTTTTGACGATGGAAAGGCGAGAAGAAGCACCAAACCTGATTAGCCCACGTATACCCACCCTTCTGCACCACTGTATCCGCCAACAAATACTTCACCTTCACCGACGAGGGCATCGTCGTTCCCGCAATGCTTATAACCGCATGCACGGTGCTGGCCCCACTGGGGTCATTTATGTAGTTGATGATCGCAACGCGCACGGGAGTGCCGTTCTCATAAATCCCGTAGATGGGCGTGAAGGATGAGAGGTTGTCGACGCCGTAGTTGAAGACTTGTGTGTTGTTGGAGGGACCAATGGCTTCGGCCATGACGAGGGCGGAATAATATGTCGGGCCGACAGTCCATTGGTGGAAGGCCGATTGGTTAGTTGGGGGAGCTGGTAGTAGATGAGCGTGGGATAAGGAGTCAAGTGGCGAGAAGTCTATGAACTCACATGTAAAAGGCTAGACAATAAAACATAAGCATCCTGCCACAAATCAAGAACAAGTGGGAATACTAACATTATAGAAGACATTTTGTCCACCAACATGGAACATAGCCCCGCTGAAGTTGGAGTGCGCCATTTGAAGGGCATAATCGAGACCCCAGAGCGCCGCAACGAAGGAGTCAGAGATGCCAAGGAAGCCTCCGCAGGCAGCCTAAACAACGTGATAAATCGAAGAACGGCAAGAACTGGTAAAATCACAGACCGTGTTAGTCTCGAACATAATGAACGGCTTCCCCTGCTGTTGCGCAAAAGCGGTACTGTTGAGATAAGGCTGAAGCAAGGAGGTGTGTGCATCATGGGTGAGGTACAACGGGAGCACGGATTGCGGGTCAATGATGTCTGGGTTGCCAGGTTCGCCGAACATAGCTGCACAGTTATGGCGAGGGTACCTATGAATCATTAGATCGGCAGAAACTATGAAAGGCAAGGCGCATACTTTTCCACCGTCAAATACCCAATATTGGCACCATGTTTATCGAGCAACCCCGAATCCCATACCTGCTCTGGCGTCCAGGCAAAGTCGGTTATACTGGGCGACACAAGGTTCTTCATGCCCCCTTTCGTAACATCCAACCCTTCCGTCGCAAGCTGTGCGAACAAATCGCTCATCTCGCCACCATAGTCAGAAGGTGAATAACCCTCTGGACGATGCCCATGCAAAGAATACTGGTCGGGTTCATTCCCTGCTTGGAGGCCGAGGAGGCGATCGCCAAGAATCTCGTCCGCAGCCTTGATGATAGCTGTGGCGAAGGGCTGGGTCTGACGCCAGGGGATACCGAGGAACCAGTGGACGTTAACGAGTTCAGAAATTTTGTTCATCATGACGAAGAGGTCACGACGGTATTCGAGGGGAGGGGTCTGTGTTGTGCCGGTGACGCCAGTGAGGTTCTTTGTGAGGATGCGGCCGTCAGGGATAAGGCTGTCGTCGACAAGCTCCGCTGACTCTTGCGAGTTACCGCCAACACGAATCATGACAGACCCCGCGCGATTCACGATATTGGCCATAAGATTCAGAAAGGGGACCTGAATGAGGGACGAGTTCTTCCCCACTACACAGAGAATCAGAGAAACTCGCGGTAACGATGGATATAACCTACAGACTTGATTGGACACCGACATTTCGATGGAAAAGCCGAAGAATGAGCCCTTTTGTTTGATGGACAGACCTGGTGTCCCTTCATTCTGAAGGTTGATGGGGATGGTGGTGAGCACTGCGGGACTGGGTACTGGAGGTGCGGCAAGCGTCGTCGGGTTGTAAGCTGCTACCCCAGTGTATATGGCTCCAGGGGCGGTGGTAGCAAATGCTATTTGGTTTTCCTGCTGGTGATGCACGGTAATAGCGGCGTGAACGGTGGTAGCAAGGATGAGGAAAGAGAAACATAAAGAGCGCAACGGGCCCAAGGGCGATTCTGAGGTCATTGTGAGCAGACGGAAGCAAGAGGTACAACACGTACGTCGTCGTACTTCATATAAGATACAAGCACGGCTTCTTGGCGCTGTCTTGTCTGCTTAGGATGACGGGATTCCCTTGGAATTATCGGCACATTACTGTTGAAAAACATGTGAGATGGAAGGGAGACAGAGAAAAGTCGCTCACTATCCTGGGTCGTTGTCATGGGTTAACGATGATAGATACAGAATAGATACAGATAGCCTGCTAGTCAACACAATGAAAAGGTTCGGTGCCTTCAACTCCTGTTCTCAAGGCCATGACAGGAAAATCGGTATTTGGACTGCCAAGAACACGAGCTGGCCGATCGTGCGAGTACAAGACAGAATTCTTCAGAACGAAGCCAAGGAAAGCGAACAGTCTGGCAAACTGGAAGCGGGGGAATGTCTCAAATGGGGGATGCTCAGCAGCAACCATCGCTATCGCCGCGAGTGAATACATGGTTCGCGACCTTCAAGCTGATTACAGGAGCGAATGACCCCTGTCGCCCCTGTGTTCTTGAGCTGCACCGCCTGCTGCCCAGCATCTTAGCCTATGTCGAGTGCGCTGAGGTCATCTTGGAAATATCCCAAGACAACAGACAAGAAAGATACTAAGGAATGCAAAGCCTGCAAACTGACCCGGTGGTCCGTGCGTCTTATATCGATGCCGAGTGGAGCAGAAATAAAAGCAAGAAGAGCCAGCCTGCACCATGAACAGCAATCGATTAGGTGGAGTTGCTCAACGTAGCCAACAATATTCAATCAAACACCAGGAGCGAAGCAGAGACGGGAATAGACCAGTTCAACGAGGACGCATTGCATCCAAAATGGCGACAAGAGTTATTTGGCGGGGTGCAAATTACTGGTGCAATAATTTGGCAGCTAAGTTGTCGGGCGAGGGCAAGTACGTTGTATGAATTTTGTGGTGGGCCAGGGCAAGTATATGGCGAGGTTTACGCATAGACGATGGTGGTACAGGTTCAAGCTCCATTCGTGTGACGTGACAACGTTACCTGTCACCTCCCGATTCTTTCCTTCCACATTCCCCGCCGTCCGCTGGAGCGCCGATGGTGTCGAGAACCGTCATAAACCGCGTCTTCAGGAGTGCCAGGACACCTGTAAGCCATACCGCTGCTACCAAGTCCTTCCACTAAGTTTTTATCCAATTTTCAGCGGTCTCTGAGGAGTTTTGCGACTGTACATAACCCGGGCCCTTTAACAGAAATTTCGCGGCTTTCTAATGGCCTCACAATTGCTACGGAGTCCCACCCGCATGCACAGACGGCCACTGTAGGCGTCTGGATAGACGCAGGCTCTCGGGCAGAGACTGACGCGACAAACGGGACCGCTCACTTCCTCGAACACATGGCATTCAAGGGCACCGGAAAGCGCACTCAGCATGCTCTCGAGCTTGAAGTCGAGAACATTGGTGCCCATTTGAACGCCTACACGTCCCGCGAGCAGACCGTCTACTATGCCAAGAGCTTCCGCAAGGACGTGCCCACTGCTGTCGACATTATCAGTGACATCCTCCAAAACTCAAAACTCGAGAATTCCGCAATCGAGCGCGAGCGAGACGTCATCTTGCGCGAGCAGCAAGAGGTTGACAAACAGATGGAGGAGGTCGTTTTCGACCATCTGCATTCCGTTGCTTTCCAACGTGAGTCCTGTCATTTCTGTTTCTTCAGTGCCGCGAGATACTCCGCCGTGCATAATTGGTGTTGTGGTCAACACCCTTTTGCTTTTCGTTTCTGCATGTTTGCTGAGACTTGATTTTTTATATATCTCTTCCCTGTTGCCGTGTGCGTGACTAAAAATTCTACCCCTCACAGGTCAGCCTCTTGGGCGTACCATTCTTGGCCCTAAAGGTAAGCATACTTGCTTGAGTGGTCGTGTCTCTCACTCAAGATCACCCAGCCAACATCCTGTCGATAAAGCGGGACGACCTTGATAGCTACATCAAGACCAACTACACCGCTGACCGCATGGTCCTCGTCGGAGCTGGTGGTATCGACCACGCTGAGCTCGTCAAGCTCGCCGAGAAGAACTTCTCCTCCCTCCCCGTCTCGCCCAATCCCCTCCGCCTCGGCTCAGCCGCCCACCCCAAACCAGCATTCGTCGGTTCTGAGGTCCGGCTGCGCGACGACGAGCTCAACGCCGCCCACATCGCCATTGCCGTCGAGGGTGTCAGCTGGTCCTCGCCAGACTACTTCCCCATGATGGTCCTGCAGAGCGTTTTCGGCAACTGGGATCGCTCCCTCGGCTCCGCCCCCCACCTCTCCTCAAAGCTCTCGGACATCATCGCCACCAACGGCCTCGCCAACTCTTTCATGAGCTTTAGCACCAGCTACGCTGATACCGGTCTCTGGGGCATCTACATGGTCAGCGAAAACCTCATGAACCTCGACGACCTCACCCATTCTACGTTGCGTGAGTGGACGCGCATGAGCATGGAGCCCACGATCGTTGAGGTCGAACGCGCGAAGAGCCAGCTCAAAGCTGGTCTCCTCCTCGGTCTCGACGGGACCACCGCCATCGCTGAGGACATTGGGCGCCAGATCGTGACCACTGGCCGTCGCATGTCGCCTATCCAGATCGAGCAGGCCGTTGACGCTGTCACCCTTGATGATATCACCCGTGTTGCGAAGAAGTATCTCTGGGATAAGGATGTGAGTTCCCCCTACTTTTTTCCTCATTTCGTCAATGCTCACACTGCTATTCGTCCAGTTCGCCATGGCTGCTATTGGCAACATAGATGGCCTGTTAGATTATAACCGTATTCGCTCTGACATGTCGTCGATGATCCACTAGAGTAGTGAAAATGCAGCCAGGATCAAAATTTAATAGCTTCTAATTGGATCGTCGGTGGTGAGCCTGTAGGCCGTCATTGTAACTTCAGCACAGGGTATAAGGTGACTGTTCTTCTCTACTGCTACCCGTACTCCACGACTGCCGAAGCGACTAGAACAGAAACCGAAAGAAAACTTCTCTTGGGCACATATTATTACTGCTGTTTGTTCGCAATCCGTATTTGGAAATGATCCCTTGCACTCAACCTCAACCGCTCCATCTTC
This sequence comes from Favolaschia claudopus, assembly GCA_037176885.1. Lineage (NCBI taxonomy): Eukaryota > Fungi > Basidiomycota > Agaricomycetes > Agaricales > Mycenaceae > Favolaschia > Favolaschia claudopus. The sequence continues at coordinate 113,726 of JAWWNJ010000082.1, forward strand.
ATTAGGGCCTCAAATGATAAGAAAGTTCAGGATTAGCATTGGGCTCAGGCTTGAATGCCTTTATTTCGCTTTGCGGCCGCCAGACCCTCGACCTCTATGCCCGAGCAACAAGGTTTCAGAACTTTACTTCCGCTGTGCGGAAGCGTTGATTTTCAAATATCCATGTCTGTGATTGCGCTTCCCAGCTCCCCTTGAAAGGTATAAATCAAACCCCACCCCCAGCCAAAACACCCCGCTTCCGAGCACAACACACAATCGGTTTAACTGCTTACCCTGTTAACAAAAAAAATGCCTGCTTCATTGTATAACTGCCCGCGTCCTGGTCCCCCTCCTACGTGCTCGCTTCCGCCTTTGCCTTGCTCAACTGTCAGTGTGCCTTCGCTGGAGCCAGAGCCTTGGGTCCTCCTCGAAACACCTGTACCTGTCAGCGCACCGGAGCCCTGGATCCTCTACGTAGTACCCCCTCGCAAGGACCCGGAGTTCGTGCAAAAGAAGAAACATTACAGGCGCGAGTGCGTGGTGAGCCCTGACTTTGCTCTTCCTGTGCCGGAGACGGTCGCCCCCTTTGACGAGTCGCTGCTGGCGCCGCGCAACTTGTTCGAATTATCCGAAGACATTTTTGGACGCGGCCGGATGGAGAAGCTCGTCAAGCTCAAGCGACGTCTCGGGAGGAAGCTTTGAGTCGGCGGGTGGGGTGGGAGTGCGGGGCGTTGTTGATGCGATTGGATTTGACGACGAGCGGGCGACGGTCTTAGGATGCGGTCGAACGTGAGTTTTATGGTTTCGGAACATACTTGACAACCACAGTCAAGCTACGACGACGACGGTCTTCGGATGCGGTCGGTATCATACCCGGAGCAGTTTGAGGGATGATGGTGGCGGGATTTGGTTTCGTATTCGGTGAGCTTTTTTGCCTTGTCCTCGCCCTGGCGCTTTCATTGACCGGAACTTCGCAGAGCCAGATTCTCTTTCGACCAAGTGATACACATGGTGGTGAGGATGGTCTGCACTTCGGTAGGCTTCAACCGTCTTGTAAGTTTTATGCTGCCTTTTTCTGATGTCGTTTTTCCAGGGCTATTCCTCTACCTTTGCTCTGGTGATATGTATGGTGGTGAAACTTGTTCGCGATTGGGTAGGTCTATGCACTTATGATTCGTCCTGTGACGTTGATGGACTTTTCGGAGGGCTGGTTCCTCTTCGGCGCTTCGAGGCACAGGCTCATAACAACTCATTTCCAGTTGATTGAGTGCTCTTCACATCTTCTTTCTTATGCTCGACCGTTCTTATTCACCTTTTGCCACAGGGTCACTCTGAAGTGACCGTGAGTCCTCTATCTGCTGTACTGAATATATTCTGACTATCACATTTTCGGTCACTGGGACGATGGCGCGGATCAAGTAAGGATACAATTATGCCTCAATAAGTCGCCTTCATTTTTCACACAGCTGGATTCTTATCTTCACCTGCTGCGATAGACCGATGATCATCGGGTTTGCGAATTTTTTTGCCTCGAACTCTGTCTCTGACTACTGGGTCTGCGAGATGCAATGATTATACGTATGTGCGTATCTTCCAAATTTCTCCAATTTTTCTCCGTCTTCCGCTTATGTCTGACCCTGCCAGCACCCCACAAGCGCCTCCGAGGGAGACGATGAGTCTAGCCATGCTGCCATAGATGCTTCCACTGCGTACACGTTCTGTTTATTTTACGGCGCTGCGCTGCCAATGTGATTCTTCCATCATTCCTGATCAGAAAGCACCATACAGCAAATTTAAATTCTGCGATGCTCTGAGGGTGCTTTGGGATGTCGCGAGTCGACTCGCGACCGTTGGATGAGAAGATAGGGAAAATTGCACCATGATCATGACGGCATATCCTGCAACTTCCCAAGGGATAATTCTGTTGAGAAACCCGGGGTGCAGGTAGAAACCCTCCCCATATAAGGGAATATTGCAGAAACCCGCCGCACAAACTTAAACAGATTCTGGACAGAAACCCACTTACGTCGATTCGATGGCATCAGCGAACATTCAGGCAGGTTTGGTCGGCAACACCGACGTCTTCGTTATTTCTTGCATTCAGACGAAGATTGTGGGTAACATATAGCCTTCCAACATTCTTGACGGTTGTTCATTGTTCTTCACTGTGAGTTCCCGACGTCCTGTCGACTCTAAGAATATGCCGGAGATGCAGCCGATCCCGAACGCTCGGCACAGCCCTGATGTCTAACGGAGCACATTGGGATCTTGCTTTGAGCCTCATTCAAGGCATACAAAAGCATCGGAGGAGTGACCGCAATATTGTCGTAGGTTTTATGCTAATCGTGAGGCTGCTAGGCTCGTCGGGTGAGGAAATAACGACGTGATCGGCATGCACACGGCAATCTCGGAACCACGAAGAAGGGATGGGCCCTGATCATGACAGCCTGAGACCTACCACCACTGGGAATTAATGCTGAAGCGATAAATAAAAGCGTCTGAGCAGGTCAAACCAACCCTCAGCATTGTTGCCGCGCTCGCCGCCGAGTCGGCAGACTCGGGCAATCACCTTCCCAAATTGGAAGGGTCTTTGAACACCGGGTTTCTACATAAAGATTCGGAAACCCGGGTTTCTGGATAGAATTATCCCTTCCCAAGGTTCAACTTCCTGGTTGAAACTTTCAACAAGTTCAACGACGCACAACGCGACGCAGAAGATCCAGCAATAAAACGTTTCACAAACGCTGACGTCAACTACTTACAAGGAAATAGCTAAAATATCCCGTCTCCGGCAGCTCGTCCAAAGTATAGCACATGTCGAGACTCGAGAGAATGAACAGCGAAAAAGGTGTGGTAAGTTATCAGTCAAGTACAGGTAGTGTCTACAGCAAACTGCGCCCTCAAAAATGTTCAACAGCAGTCCTTCGATGTTTACCAATCCCATCATCCAAAGGACTGATATCCACGACAGTATCAAACTGAACATTGACACCACCTTGCGTCCGAGTCGTGTCCGTCGTCCCAATTTGCTTCACGCTCCACCGCAACGAAGACGATGATAATTCCTTAGCGACGGGACCCAAAGGAATACTCGACGACGCCAAAACAGACTCTTCCCAGATGGTGCGTTGGAAGTTCACGATGACGATGATGAGTGTTGGGTAGAGGCCGGAGATCTGGTCACCCATTGGCCCGACGACGTCGTATATATATTGCCATGCGGAATGTGGCGGGAAGTCGATGTAGGATAGTATTTGCGTGAGCTGTAAGTATATGAGTATTAAGAATCAATAAAAATTGTGCTTGAACGGCCAACGGATGGGGTACATACCCATAACAAACTATAGATGAAACCCGACTCGACGAGAATGGAGAGGATCTTCTCTACCGACATACGGTGAGGTCGACCGGGAATGTTCATCTGCCTCATTGCTCTGCGATGTTTCCTAGAGATAAATCATGTCAACCATTGGAACACCTTCCTCAACAAAATGCAGAGTAGCTCACCACGCTTGATATCCAATTAGGATCGTACAAGTGATATTAGTAGCCAGGGAGAACACCCATCCGAGTCGGGACGCTTGTGGGCAGATAATGTCTCCACCGGGAAGAGGCCCCTGTGAGCTCCCGCAGGTGAGATCTATTATACAAAAGACTAAAAAAACCAATTCAAGTCAACGGCGATGACGGAAGACTTCGGGATAACGAACAAGGCTGAAAGCTCACCAAGCGAAGCAAGCAGAAGAACACAGGGTAGCAATATTGCTAGCAGTCTTCCCCGAAACACAGCCCAGGTTCGCCAGATGACGACGCCATCTCCGATAATCATCTGCGGTTTTGTCAGAGATGAATCAGGGATAGAATATAGCTTAACAGACACTGACGTTGAAAACAAAGAATCCCTCCCCCGGACCAAACAGAGGCTCTCTCTTGTCTTCCGCAAAACCCAGTCGTTCTCGGAGAGGAACGTCAGGGACCAGCAGGAGATAATGTATGTTTTCGAGGGTGTCTGCGACGTGCAGCGCCCATTGCGTAACAGAGGCAGCGTACAGATAGATAACGACAATGAGCATGATAATGGAGCTGCGGGATCGAAGGCCTTTCCGACTGTGGCATGAATTTCAGATCAGCTTTTGCCAGAGATTAGGTTCAAAACAGCTCGAGACGTACAAGATAGAGTATATTGCGAGTGCGAAGATGATGCCATATGCGCCTGAGTGACTCTCAAATTTCCGAAGGATTGAACGAGCAGGAAAAATGCATACTTACTGCAAAACACGGTCTCGGAAACTAAAGCTATAACCTGGTCCGTGATAATCTGTCCAAAGACCTGAATACGATGTGCGTCTGCGCGCGAGAGCGCAGACAAAGAGGGGGAAGTTGAATTTGAATTTGTCGAAGTTGGAGTCATTGCGGAAACGAACGGTGCCACTGGGGCAAAAGCAGGGGGAATGCTAAATCATGAAGGACGGCTTGGTACATATATATGGCGCTGCTCACGATCATATGTTGGAGGGTATCCAAAATCAACATGATCACGGGAAAAGTCAAGGAAGTTTTCTTGATTCCGCGAGGCGCACCACAATGTTCCCACTTGTGATTCACTTGGGGATGGGAAGTCATTGTCAGACTTGAACCGTGCAACGGGGTGGGGTAGTCTCCGCACACGGGACAGCTGGATTGACTCGCAACTTGCAGGAGGGATTGATCATTGAACTGTGGAAAATCCTGTGGAGCAAAAAGAGTCGCTGGGTTCAAATTCAGATGACGTGCCTGCCAGTGGTTGCACGGCATGTACTGGCGTGTACTCGAGCTGATTGATGTCCGCTAAATTTCCCGCGGGACACCTTCAACGATCATGAACCGAAGTTGCTGTAGATCTGTGTATTCATCAGTCGCGACGTACTCTGGGAAAAGAATACTTAGGCTAACTCAATAATGTTTCTGACAAGCTCTAAGATGATTCTGTCTCATTTTGTATGCCAACTATGTACCGATTCAGTGGACTGAAAGTGATGGGACCGCAAGGAATTGGAATACCATACTTACTTGATGCGTGGCTTGCCGAGTCCCCCAAATACTCTGGACGAGATGGTTGCCCTACCTCGCGCTGTATTCAGTTCGAAGCCTATAGCCTGCTATATACTCACATCTGACAACTGGATTGAAAGTCTCGATTTCGGAGTCTTCTAAACAAGATCATCAACTTCAGATTGGAATTGCTGAACTCCATGACGTGCCTGTTAACGACTCGCACAGCCCTGACATGGTTTATAATGTACAAATCATAGATTTAGTGGAAAACAATCGCCTTGGCAAGTTGCCACTTCGTTTTGGTGACCTGAGTGTAAGACTGCAGCGAGCTCGTTCATTCGAAGACTGTGCCGGAATGCTGAAGAACCAGTCCAAAGAGAAGCTTTGCAAGTTGACAACAGGAAAAACTTGCCAAAGACTAACAGCTCCGAGTCTTGATTCTTGAACATTAATGTTGTTCCGAGTCGATCAATTCGGAATTCAACCGAGTCCTCCCAAGCCTCGATACAATGGATCTGAGAGGAAGCCATGAAATGTTGGTCTTGAGCTTGAAGATCTTTATCCCTCGATTCGTGCTGTTCCGACCAAGGAAGGTTGAGAGCAAGTTGGGAGAAAGAACAGAAAAGAACTCGAAGTTGAACCATCATGGGAGCTTCGTGACGTGTGACTGCACGTGGCATGTCACAGTTCCCCTATCTCGTTCTTTTCGTTTCGCCGCTTCACCGTTAACCTCATCGTACTTATCGGCAGGGCTTGTGCAGGTGCTGCAACTTGGAAGCTACTCTCATTTTCGTATAAGATGGTGGACTCGGTGGTGACTACGCAACCCCAAGATGATCCGGAGGTTCGTAGGAAATATGAAGCACTTAGAGAGGCGACTTTTCGAAGATATCTGGAGCAAGAAGCGATGAACCCCGTCCCAAAACCCTCCTGGACATTCCCTTCTCCATTCGTTCCTTACGCAATTGCTCCAGAAGCTCGGCACTGGGTCTGCTGGGGTCCGCAGCCGCGAACTGTGGGTGTTCATTGCCAAGTGTTTCAATGGATTGTGAATAATAATCAACTTGATGACTGAAGTTAGCTGAACTTCGCATGTACGCCTTATCGTGGGCTATTCGCTGCAAACTTGAGTGGCAGAGAAAGGCCTCCGACCCCTCCATAATGGAAAAATGGCGCGTCGAAGCTTTGAATCAACAAGAGGCCTTACCAATCGTCCAAAAATTGACGCCGAATATGGTGAGCACATTGTTAGTATCGTGTGGCAGAATCATTCAAAAGACAGAATATCACAGATCGATTATGTCCTCGCTGAACTCATCAGTTATGCCAAGCTCTCAGATCCCGTCACCGGCATTGAGGTCAGCAATGTTCCTAGACTTGAGTGCTGGTTGAAGTTTACGAAATTTCTATTCAGCCCGGCCCGTTCGATGCTATATGGTACTCCGATCGTCTTGTTCCAGTTGAACTGGCAGATCGTCTTCGCACCGCAGCCGCAAAACTCGAAAACGTCCCTGATGATTCCAAAGACTGGCATCCCGGTTCCAACGGCCAGGTCCTAGACCTCGTTCATCCATCACTTTACTGCATCGTGTATGAACGAACCTGCTTTTCTGACTTGACATTACCCAAACCGCCAACATACGAGTCACCTGCGTCCGACTCTTGGAGAACTGAAGTCGAACTGGATCCCGTTTCAGACAAATTCTGTTGGCTTCCTTCTGATTTCCATGTCGACCGATCCAACGGTGCAGTTACATTGGTTTCGCCCTACATTAACAACATCCATCCATCCGAACACAGAGCACTGTACCCCGTCCTCGAATCTGTCCTCGGCTCCTTTATCCCGCTATTTGAACACGTTCTCAGCCAAATCAACGGCCAGGACCAGGACCTTTACCGCAATATTCCCCCTGGCTCCGGGCGTATGAAGACAGAAATGTGTTTTGGGACGTGGGCAGGCTATAATGATAAATATTGCGGAGACACAATCCCGTGTATTTGGAGCAAACGCAAAGTGACATGGGAGGAAGGTATGACAGACGCGGAGTTTGACCAGCTTCAAGAAGAGGCGCCTAAGGCTCTCCCCGAGGCATTGGAGGCATATAACGATGCTCTGGAACGAACGATGAAACCATATTCTCTTCGTGGAAAGACGATACAATGTATAATCAAGCTGGCAAATATACACCTCACATCGGAAAACCCGGTATACGAGGGCGGCAGCTGGCATATTGAAGGTATATGGGATCGTAGTCTTTCATCCATCCGGGTTTTGATTGTTCGATTATCAGCGATGTTGAATGAACACATCGTGGCCTCCGGAATCTATGTATGTTTTCTTTCCCCTCTTTTTCATTTCAAGATCTCCTAACCGTGATTGTCGTCAGTATTACGAGGAAGAAAATATATCTGAATCTCGACTTGCGTTCCGGGTCACGACGGGTCCGCCGGTGTACCATAAACAGGACGATGAACTGTGCATGGATATCCTGTATGGGCTCAAACGGTCAGACTGTTCAGCGTTCAGTCCTTGAAGCGCTGCATTTTGATGCTTATGATTCAGGGACAAGCATTGTTACCAGGACATTGGCTCGATTGTACGAGATTGCCTCCACCTTTAGGTTCTGTCAGTTGACCCGTTTTACAGGCCACGACTGCTGGTCGAGCACTGGCATGGCCCAACATATACCAGCACCGTGTGGCTCCGTTCCGTTTGCTCGATGCGAAGAAACCAGGACACAGGAAAATACTCGCCATCTTTCTCGTCGATCCCTCAATCGAACCAATTCCGTCGGCAACCAATATACCTCCCCAGCAAAAGGGCTGGATTGTCGATGCACTCATGGACGGTCAAACCGATCCGCAGTCGTTGCTCTCTCGGCTTCCGCCCGAAGTCTTGAACTTAATTGTCGAGAATCTGGACACTGTGATGACAAGAGCGGAGGCAGAGCAATATCGGTTGGAACTCATGCAGGAACGTACTGGCTTTATAAAAAACCAAGCAGATGAATATTCGTACGTATTCAACATGTGTGAACATTGAAGTAGCGAATATATCGAAATCTTCTCCCCTACGACCTGTGAACAAGAGCAGCAGGCTGTGGCTCCACAAAAAGCTGAAGGTCGTCAAAAGTGCATCTTGACAACTTGCAGGCGGACGGCGAGGCAGTGAAGTGTCTCGATAGCCTAGAGAACAGGAAAATTTCCCGCAGCGCCGCTGTTTGCTTGCATATGTCGACGTCGTTCAGTTCAAGAGAGTCGTGACCAAAAAGGATGGGTCGCCCAATTTTGTTCCATTTTCACTGCTCGCACATGCCTTCCATATCCGTTCGGTGTTTCCGAATACTCAAGGAACCACAGATCAGCTACCCCCGCACGTTCAAGATACCCGGGAAGACGCCCGTAGTTGAGCCCCACGGCGTGAGGTCCATGGCTGTCGTCAGAGAGGGCAAGGCGCCCGCCATGTTGCAACATGATCTGCAGCCGGAAAAGTCGGTTTTCTCATCTTTCTCAAAGTCGGAACACGTACCTGGAGCAGATCCACTCCGGGATATGGCGTATCCCAATTTTTCCTCAGCGCAGCAGCGTTAATTTCAAATAAAGCACCGTAGTCGATAGCGTAAAGGATATTCCTCTTCGCGCGCTCCAACGCTTCCGGGAATTCTGAGAATTGTAGCGTTGGGTTGTACAGTCTGCAGAGATCCAGATGCCCGATGACCTCTGGATGGAAACGTCGGAGGACCTCGTACTGTGCATCAAAGTAGGCGCAAAGGAACGCGCTCGAACCATCAACACTCTCAATGGCCTTCTCGAATGTCGGCCGGTCGAAATCGATAGGAATCCCATTGAGATGGTGAAGCGAGCCGACGATGTATTCCACTTGCCCCTGATGTTTTTGAAGGAGTGCATCCAGAGACTCGAGATCAAGCGCAGTGATAAACTCAGTCTCAAGCCCGACCAACAGACGAATTTGCGAAGCATATAGCGCTTTCAGCCGATGAGCCTCGACGAGAAACTGCGCGAATTGAGAAGAAAGCTGGGCCAGCGTGAGGTCTTCCTGGCGAGAGGTGCGTTTGATTTCAAGTCAGCGAAACGACCGTCTTACCTCCTCTGGATATAAGTCGATTTGGCGATATCTCGGGACATGTTCACTCAATCCGTACACTTCGAAGCCTTGTCGAATAGCTTCAAGAACAACCTCCTCCAGCGTCCCGGCAGCGTGCTTGCAGAATTGGCCAGAATGAGAGTGATGACTGTGCATTGTAACTTATAAGGCCCAGCAATTGAATTTGTCGCACGGTCGTTTTTTGTTGTTAATCGTTGTTGTTGTTTCACGCGCTCACTTTTCCTTTTCGCCAGAATCCCAAATCGCTCTCCTACGCCAACTCGCCGCTCTCCCACCCCAACTCGTCGCTCTCCCACCTCTGCAACTTCAACTCAACGCCTCCCTCTGCGTTCCTCAAATTCGACTCGCCGCCGCTCTTCTCTCACCAAATCCTCAATGTACGCTGCGTCTAATCGACTCTACCTGCCTTTCCACCGGCACTCTCCTAGTCTCCGCCTGAAAATACCGCAATTTTCAAGTCAATTGCAAGGTTTGCTATGCGCACTTACTTCGTATTCTGACCCTGCTGACGTTTTCAAGTAGAATCGACTTCGTACGGGAAATCAGTCACATCTGACCATCGCTTTCCTTCCCATGCCTTCGAAGCGCAGGAGCATGCATCTACGATGACACGGATCAGTATTCCTCCTCGATGAAAGTGCGTTTGCTCACCTACCATTCCGCCTGCGCTGACTCCCTCCGCCTTGTAGCACGATTCGACGCTGTCCGACGCCATCTACAACCGAGTCAGCAGAGAATCGAACAACATGCTGCGGTGCGACGCACCGTTCCCTGCATCGCGCTTGCACGAGGTTTGTTGTCCGCACTCACTTCGTAACCGGACCTCGCTAACGTTTCAAAGCAGAATTGACTCCAACGCCGTACCTGAAGCGATTCAAGTCAGCTTTGTAGGCTCAAACAGGTGCGTTTACTAACCCCTCAATCTTTCTGCGTGAATTCCAAGCACACCACTAACAATCCAATGCTATAGAACTATGCGCTCGGAACAACTGAAGAAATGTTCGTCATCGCAGTCACTTCAAGAATGGTACGTTTACTTGCCTCTGAATCCTCGTCGTGCCCTGACTTCAACTACGCAGCACCACCCGACACGCCGCCTACAAACAAGTTAGCCAGGGCTTGAAGCTTGAAGCATACGGTGCGTCGCTGATGACCTTTCCCAATGCAAGTCTAACCATTACTTTCCTCCCCAGCCCTTCCAAGCGCAGCACCATGCATCTACGGATGGCGCCGATCAGTATGTGTCCCTGCTCGATGAACGGTACGTTTACTCACCTCCCATCGACTTCCGCTGACTTCCTCCACCCTCACCAAGATGCAACGCATTGCATCCCCAACGCCATCTACAACCGAGTCAGCAGGCATTCAAACAACTTGGTGTGCGTCGCTAACGCACCTTCCAGAACCCGTCTCTGATCTTCATTTTTGTTTCTAGCTCTTTCAAACGCTTCAACCTCAGTTTTGTCCCTCGGATACGTTGCATCGGCTCACCTGCGTCGACTTCGTCACCCTCGTAGCATAATCCGACGCGCTGGATTCTCGGCGCCGTCTACAACGGAGTTAGAAGGCATTCAAGAACATGGTGCGTTGTTACTGACCTTGTTGCCTGCGCCGCTAACCCTTCCCAGTATCTCGTTGTGAATGGAGTTGGGATTGTAGTGGAGATGGAGGGGTGGCGGAGGGAGGGTGGGAGGGTGAAGGTGAAGGTGCACTCACCTCCACCCCTCGCCTCCGGCGAGGTCGTCAAACCTTCGACGACACGGCAAGTACGCGCTGCAAAAACAAGTCAGCATCGACGCTCGGCGGTGAAGAATCAAGACAACGTACCCGTTGGGAGGAGCGCGCGCCGCTGCAGCCTTCGGCTGCGCTTGAGTGGGCGGATTCGGCTCGTTTGGACTCGCTTGTAGTCAGTTTCGTACTCTATTACCAGTAGGTCTACTGGTTTGTATCTAGGTAGTTCATTGAATTCAATTTTGTTCACTCGAATCTACTTGTATCGACTACAAGGTACATCAAAGAAACAATCTATCTACACAATGGCTTCGTCGACTTCGGCGTACGTCCAAATCTAGAGTTTGAATGAGATCCTATAGTAGGTAAGTAAAGTATTCGGCGTACCTTGATTAAGTCAAGCCCTCAAATGGATGGCGGAGCTTTGACCAAGTGCCGACTGGCCACCTTGAATGAAAGAATGTGCCCAAGCCATCCTTGAATCCAAGTAGATAAAGTCTCACCTTAGCATCGTATGGCATAGACCACCCAAGTCAGCTCAATCTGGCACCGGTAAAATTGCGACGTTCTCCATCTCCATCCTTCAATCCATCGATGTCACTCAGGCTGTCGAAGATAAGTAAGTAGTATGTCGATACTTGAGACGATGAGTTGATTGATTAATTTGAAGATGAAGTCAAGGTCGATGTACCTTGAGTTGATGTCAATGGCCATCGAGGCGTCGGTCAAGGTAAGCCTTGACCTCGATGTACATGCCTTCAAGTGAGAGAGAGGTGCAAGTCAACGATTCGAACTAATTCAAAGCAAAAGTAAACGTACCTCGAACCCATCGCACACCCAATTTCAATAGAAGTGTTGAGTATCGATACGATATAAGAACATGGCATATCAAGTAAAGGTCAGTTGTTGATCCAAGACAAAGGTTGAAGGCATACCTTAGTGTAAGCAATAGAACAAAGCCTTGACTCAATATAATCTTGAATCGGAGCGCAAGAGGCTGGGTCGATTTGACGATAGTCTCCCCGTTCGAGACGAACCGGGGTCAGACTGTGTGAAGAGATAATTAGATTTATTTGTATGAGGTGAACGGGATACAACACGTACCTTCAAAGTCATACAACAATACCCCAGAATACCCCCAGGTTACATTCCTACTCCTGCTTCGAGTCGGTGTGTAATGAGTTGGATCAAGCCGAAACTCAATGAAGGCCGTCTGAATTGCAAAGTCAATAGAGGAACCCACAAGAGAATAAAGGCGGCAACTTACAAGTTGAAGGGACTTGAGATATTCCTCGCTTGACTAGAATGAAAGGGTCGAGGTGAGAGTCTTGAAAGGACGAGTCAGTAAAGATGTTAATGGATAGATTAAATGAACACACACCTGGATCAGTTGAATCGAAATTCAAACCCGTCCCGAAATCGATAACTCCCGGTCTAAAAGAAGTCAAATGGTCAGTATATCGAAAGAATGACAGCGAAACTGAATACCACGCACCTAGGTCAATCTCTTATCCACCAATACCCCAATGTCCTTCAATTCAACCCCCAAACCCTCGACCTTCCTTCAACGAGACACTATAGAAAGATAAGGTCAGTATACAGGTCAAAAGATCAATGACTCGCCATTGAAATGCGCCGTCCCGCAACCTGCTAGAGGGTGGAAACAAGTCAATAGAGATTCGGGATGGGAAATTCAAGTCAAACGTACCTTCAACTTCCCTGTATCCCTTCGTTCAAGCGTCACAGTAGAGTTTGAAGGTCCCGACTCTAGAAGTCAAAAGTAATTGGGTTGGTAGAAAGCAAGAGAGTAAATGTACTAAAACACGCACCGAGCATGAACTTGAAGCATAGCTATCGACCCGAACGAAGTCAGTTAAGGCTGAATGTAAAGCAAAGATAAAGAATAACGCACCGAGTATGATTAAACCAAATCCTCTTCAACCAAAATTCCGAGCATTCAACCCGTTCATGCGAATACAAAGGTCTGCATGAGTAGAGTAAGTTGAGTTGAATACTAATCAACAAGTCAAGGTACGCACCAGTTAAACCGAATCCAAACTCAACCGAACGAAAGTCACTCGTTCCGACGCTAACGAAGAGTTGAGTAGGTCTGTAAGACAAGAACCAAGGTAGTGGATTGAGACGACCATAGAAGATACATACCGGCGTCAATATAGCCAGAGTCCAAAATCTAGAGGAGCGGGGTGTCAGTTTACTGATAATTCAACCCAAACAATCAGACGTACCTATCGAGTTGAATTCCGATTTGAACCAAAACCGTATCCGCTAGATCTGGAAACTATAGCAAAGGAACAAGTCAGTTTCACAGTTGGATGAGACAAGGAGAGCAGAAAGACGCACCGTTGTACCAAGACCCGAAACTGAACCAATACAAGACTTGAAGGCATCACCACAAACCGTCACAAAATCCGAATAGTCGAGTCAAAATTGAAGCAAGCTGGGGTAGAGCCAACGAAGTCGAAATTGAAACAAAAGATCGAGTGAAAACGCACCTGGTGTTATGCTTGAGAGCGGATTAGCGCGTTTGCGTTGATTAAGATAAGTCGGTGAACTGAAATGAAAACGAGTCAGTTGAAAGGGATCAAGCGAATAGCCTCAAAACACGCACCTGTTAGCCAATAGAACCCGTATCTAACCCATTCAAACGATTGAACCGATGTTGATCGAGATTGAACTTGAAGTCAGCGAGATTGTAGTCGGGAGCACAGGGAGAGGTTGGGATCGAAAGAAACGATGCTGTAGAGTAGTCAGTAAGGCAGTTTAGTAGAATTGAAGAATACTTACCAATGTTGAAGTTCAGGGTGCGACGCAACTTGAAGACAACGGCGGCGATGTTGAAGAAATTGAACTGAGGGGTCGACAAGGGCCTAGAAGGGACTGTAAGTGAAGGAATAAGGGTCAATAGAGAGAGAGATATCTCGAGTGGCGTCGAGGTCGTCGAGATCGATGTCGGCGTCCAAGTCGAACCGTCGGGTCAGGAAGCCCGCGGAGGTCGAGCGGATGTTGGTAGAGGTCGGGGAAGGTGCCAGAAGAGGCAGGAGGAGGTAGGAGAGGGTAGAAGGAGGTGGGAGGGAAGTGGGGGGAGATGGGGAATTGAGAGTTTTGTCGAGCTGCTTATATAGGCCTGTTCAACATGCACGTGCTCTCGTTTAACTCAGCCCAGCCACTCAGCCCAGCCACCGGCAGCGCGTTCGTATAAAGAGGAGAGGACAACAACTCACCTTCATTATTTCCCCCACCCACTTGCCCTCCTACCTCCCTCCTCACCCCGGGGTCCAGTACCGTCACCACCGCTCGATGTTCAACATCGCCTCCGCCCACGCCTGCCCTCGTCGGTGTCGTTGTCCTCGTCGTCGTCGTCGCTGTCGTCGGCGTCGTCAACACCATCTTGACCTCTATGACCCCGAAAAAGCCGCCATCTTCTCCATCCCTCGACTGAAACTAACTCGCCGATGGCCCCCGACTCAGCTTGAGCTCATCGCTTCGCCGCCGCCGCCGCCATCGTCGTCGCCGTCGAGGAGGGGTACCTATACGTTCGTGGTAAGTACCCCTCTACCCTCCCCGACCTGCGCCTCCACTCACCTCGACCGCCCAGGGCGTGGGAACCGCAAGTTCAACTTGTTGATCACCGCGCCGCCGCCGTCGACGTCGAACTCAAATGCCGACCTTCTCCCTCACACACATCTCAGGGCTCATTCGACTCGTCTCAACGGCGGTAGGGTGGTTCTGGAGCGCTCCTAGGCGTGGGAGGGTCGTCGGGATGCGATGGTTGGACTTTGGTGGGGGGCGGAATTGGGCGTCGCGAGCGCGCAGTGACGGCGTCGAGAGAAGTTGTAGCGCCATAAAACAGTGTATTGCATCCTTCTTGTAGTCGGTAACGTTGGCTATTTGTACTGTAGAGTGGTCGGGAGGCGTCCGAAGTTGAAACTTGCGCTCCCCGCCATAGCGTCAAGTTTGACCTGTTAATCGAGTGTTAGAATAAATTCTATAAAGTCAAAGACATAAATGTAGTAGCTCACCTTAAAATTCGCAATTTCTTACCAAAACATAGTCGTTGGCTTGCGCAGCGAGACAAAGGTCAGAAAGCAAAAGGTATTAACGATGTGGAAGGAAGAGAAATTTTGCCAAGGTGTCAGAGAGGCAGACGGCGCGTGTGGGAGCTCAACACGGCATAATGGGCTATAATGGGGTGGATTAGGCGAGCTTTTTAGCGACATGAATATCGTAAGTTGTCGATCATCTTGGGATTTCTGACGCGTCGTGTGCGGGTCTTTGAACAGATTCCTAGTCCATATACTCCAAATTCACCGAGAAGCGCAGCCCAGTTCCAAGCACAAGATATAACAGTAGCATGTAGATTGGCATTCAAGTCGACCTGAGCCCTGCCCTGAGAATTTCGTCACATAAAGCCAGATTGTTGAACGGAGTGTGAGCGACGGAAGCAAAGATCGGCGTTCGGTCCGCAATCGCGGAGCGATTGACAGCTCCCGATTTGGGAAGTTCAACTCTTCCAAAACCACGTCGCGACTTCGTCGCCCTCGTCTCGCTCGCCCTATTGCTCTCTCTTTGCGCTTCAAGTTCAGTTGGCCCTCAAATACCTTCCGCTTTGTTTCCAACAGAACTCACCGTCAGCTCCGACTAGCCTCCGAGGTGCGTTTTCAGTTTTTCTTTGCATTCACGCGTCCGAACTAAAGTCTCCTCGCAGTGGGATTCGTATGTAGAACGACTTCGATTGTGCTCTTACCTACATGAGCTCTATATATGGCTTTCTAACGCAAAACGGCCGTCCCGGCCGTTGTCAACACACGAGAAAGTAAACAACTGGTGTGTAACGACCTTCCGATTTCCCGCCACCTTCAAGCCGTAAATCTGCCAATCTGCTCCATTCTGCTGCCGAATTCGTCTCAGGAAACTATTTTGAGCTGAGGAACGTAAGGCTTAAGCGGTATGAGATCAAATGTTGTGTTTATGCACACGAGGCTGAATTTTCAGGGTACTAGACGGCGATCAGGCTGTTGGAATGAAGGCGGAGGTCGGAAATAGCGGAATAAGAGCTGAGGGTTGAGCCCACGCAAATTGAGGAAGACGAGGATGAAGAGCATGGCGAGTGTTGAATTCAAGTGTTGATTTTGAGCATTGTTGCGAATGGTTTGAAGCACACAAGACAGCGAAGAGCAAGTGAGTGGAATTTATTGGTTAAAAACGAACCTTAAGAGCCATTGCTCTGGTTTAGAAAGCAGCAATGCGGAGGTTGATTGAATTGTAGTTGAGATTTCTGTGCTGAAGGCGAACACGTTGAGCAGGGTAATAAATGCAAAGAGAATGTGTACCGCACGACGAGTAGACCCTTTCAACCCGCTTCAACAGCCCTGGATGCAACCCATCCACCTTCCATCATCATTTTGAGCGGCGTCCACGAGGAGGTAAGTGGTATGTTGAAGCAATGAATATTCTACTGAGCGCCAGAATTTCGCAGAGTGAGGGCATAGTTTTGGGGGAAAACGTGGGCAGGTATTCGGCTAACAGCTCTTTATATAGAGACGCGTGTCGTTGGTTCTATTTGGTTGAATCAACCAAGTCACGCCCTGTTGAATTCGCGTAAACAAGGCCAACGGTACGTGTATCTATATAAACCCTTGTCCCAAACACTCACCACCTTTCCCTCTTCCCTTCATTATGCCCCCACTATGCACGATTTTCTCCTCGTCGTCGCTGCTCTTCGCCTCGACAACCTCACCTCCTCCTCCTACCTCCTCGCCATTGCCCTCGTTCCCAGCACTTCATCAGAGGTCGGCGTCGACGTCGTTTCTCCTCTTCTTCTCCACCACCATCTACCCCCTCGACACTGCCGCCTCCATCGAGTTTATACTCGGATTTCAACGTCGCCGAGATCCCCGAGGCGCTATCCGAGGCGTCGTCCAAGGTCAGTGCTGGGTCTGAGTTATCTTCGACACTCACTGACGTACTTCTACAGCGTTTACCTTCATCCCCAATCCCTCAAAGTTTTGATCCACGTTTTGGACGTCCCGCGAGCGAGAGGTTTACTTCCTAAGGTATGTTGAAGTTGAACATTCACTTGAGCTTCACTCTGACGCGTTCAAACTACTCTCAGGCCCTCCTGACGCGTCAAACTCATTCAAGCTTTGGATTTCGCGTTCCCGCAAGCGACAAGACGCGTTCAAGTACGTTGCCTTCACATCTGATCCAGTGCCAACACTGATTTACCTCCAGAAATCAAAATTCGATTTTTCGCCTTCCGTCGCGCAAGGCACTTACATTCAACGCGTACAAGACTCGTGATAGCTTTTATTAAAGCGTTGGAGTTCCCGCGAGCGATGCGACGCGTCTAGGTACGTTGCCTTCTTATTCCAACTAACCTTCATGCTGATAGCTCTTCAGATGTTCAAAGTTCGATTTTTCGCGTTCCCACGACCGACATCACTCTCTCGAGTTCACCAACGCGTCTTACAATCTCCGCCGACGTCGGGACGTCCCCAACGTGTCAAGAATTTGGAAATTCGATTTTTCACATTCCGCCGAGCGAGGCGTCGCGTTTAGGTGTGTTCATTGACTGTTTCATTCGTTCTTTATGCTGACATTGTTCCAGCGCGTTGGCAGTGCTCTAATTTCGATGTCTTCGACTTCCCGCTACCGATGCGACGCCCCAAAGGCTGCCGCCGCCACCGACTGCAACCATCAAGACGCGCCGAGGGAATCGGAGGAATATTTTAGAGGTTGATTCGTGTCCCGTTGAGCAACACGACGCGTCAAAGTGCGTTCACTTACTTGTCCATTCATTCTCTATGCTAATTTTGACCTTCTAGCTTTTTCTACTCCAACAACTTGCCAACAACGACGCGTTCAATTCCACCGTGATTTCTATCAACAAGTCCTCGACTCGCCCAAAACCATTCAATATTTAGATCCCCACAACTCGGGTGCGTCGCAACCACTCCAACTTCTTATCCTCACTCATTCCTTCTTCTAGCACTTCAAACCAATTTATTCACCCTACTACGACAGGTAAGTCTTCTATTTTTTTTTGTGCTCTATCCCACTGCACCCCAACGATCTAACTCGGCCGCCATTTTTGCCTTCGGGAACGCCGAGACTATGACCCGACAACACGGGCGGTTTCTCCTCGCGGGCACTTGAAAGCGGGGCCACCCTCCGGTAGATAAGATAAGATAACGACATCGTGGCCTCCGGAATTTATGTATGTTCTCTTTCTCCTCTTTTTCATTTCAAGATCTCCTAACCGTGATTGTCGTCAGTATTACGAGGAAGAAAATATATCTGAATCTCGACTTGCGTTCCGAGTCACGACGGGTCCGCCGGTGTACCATAAACAGGACGATGAACTGTGCATGGATATCCTGTATGGGCTCAAACGGTCAGCGTTCAGTCCTTGAAGCGCTGAATTTTTGATGCTTATGATTCAGGGACAAGCATTGTTACCAGGACATTGGCTCGATTGTACGAGACTGCCTCCACCTTTAGTTTCTGTCAGTTGACCCGTTTTACAGGCCACAACGGCTGGTCGAGCACTGGCATGGCCCAACATATACCAACACCGTGTAACGCCGTTTCACTTGCTTGATGCAAAGAAACCGGGGCACAGGAAAATACTCGCCATCTTTCTCGTAGATCCCTCAATCGAACCAATTCCGTCGGCAACCAACATACCTCCCCAGCAAAAGGACTGGATTGTCGATGCGCTCATGGACGGTCAAACCGATCCGCAGTCGTTGCTCTCTCGGCTTCCGCCCGAAGTCTTGAACTTAATTGTCGAGAATCTGGACACTGTGATGAAAAGAGCGGAGGCAGAGCAATATCGGTTGGAACTCATGCAGGAACGTACTGGCTTTATCAAAAACCAAGCAGATGAATATTCGTACGTATTCAACATGTGTGAACATTGAAGTAGCACGAATATATCCACACTTTTTCCCCCATGACCCAAGCATCGAGTTGAGGACGAGAGGAGCAGGACAGCGGGTCCACGAAAGGCTGAAGGTCGTCACATACGCATCTTAAAAACCTACAGGCGAACAGTAAAGCCTTCAAGCGGGAAGATGACTCGATAGCCCCAGGATCTCGCAGCGCCGTTGTTTGTGGGAATATGTCGCTCGGTTCAAGAGAGTCATGACCAAAATGTATGTGCCGCCCAATTTTGTTCCATTTTCACTGCTCGCACATGCCTTCCAAATCCGTTCGGTGTTTCCGAATATTCAAGGAACCACAAATCTGCTACCCCCGCACGTTCAAGATACCCGGGAAGACGCCCGTAGTTGAGCCCCACGGCGTGAGGTCCATGACTGTCATCAGAGAGGGCAAGGCGCCCGCCATGTTGCAAGATGATCTGTAGGCACCAAGTCAGTGTTTTCCTCAATTTTCAAAACTCGGAACACGTACCTGGAGCAGATCCAGCCCAGGATAAGGCGTCTCCCAAATTTTCCTCAGCGCAGCGGCGTTAATCTCGAATAAAGCACCGTAGTCGATAGCGTAAAGGATATTCCTCTTCGCGCGCTCCAACGCCTCCGGGAATTGCGACAATTGTAGTGTTGGGTTGTAAAGTCTGCAGAGATCCAGATGCCCGACGACCTCTGGATGGAAACGTCGGAGGATCTCGTACTGCGCATCAAAGTACGCACAAAGGAACGCGCTGTCTTTGCTCGAACCATCCACACTCTCAACGGCCTTCTCGAACGTCGGCCGGTCGAAATCGATAGGGGTGCCGTTGAGATGATGAACCGAGCCGACGAGATATTCCACCTGCCCCTGATGTTTTTGAAGGAGTGCGTCCAAAGCCTCGAGATCAAGTGCAGTGATAAACTCAGTCTCAAGCCCAACCAACAGACGAATTTGCGGAGCGTATAGCGCTTTCAGCCGATGAGCCTCAACGAGAAACTGCTCGAATTGAGAAGAAAGCTGGTCCAGCGTAAGCCCTTCCTGACGAGAGGTGCGTTTGATTTCAAGTCAGCGAAACGACCGTCTTACCTCCTCTGGATATAAGTCGATTTGGCGATATCTTGGGACATGTTCACTCAATCCGTACACTTCAAAACCTTGTCGAATGGCTTCAAGAACAACCTCCTCCAGCGTCCCAGCAGCGTGCTTGCAGAATTGGCCAGAATGAGAGTGATGACTGTGCATTGCAACTTATAAGGCCCAGCAATTGAATTTGTCGCACGAAGTCGTTTTTTGTTGTTGATGGTTGTTGTTGTTTCACGCGCTCACTTTACCTTTTCGCCAGAAACCCAAGTCGCTCTCCTACGCCAACTCGTCGCTCTCCCACCCCTGCAACTTCAATTCAACGCCTCCTTCTGCCTTGCTCAAATTCCACTCGCCACCGTTCGACTCGCCACCGCTCTTCTCTCCTCCTTCCCGCCACCAAATCCTCAATGTACGCTGCGTCTATAGACTTTGGCGATTGGGCACTCGAGGGCGCATTAGGATTGCTGGGAATCGGCAAGTTAGCGCGCAAGAAAGATTCAGAGGTTAGCAAACGCACCAATTCTCGTCCTCCTGAACTGACTTTCCTGCAAGGCTCAAGCACGCAGTCGATCCTACTTCGAACGTCAGCAGGGTCAGAATACGAAGTAAGTGCGCATAGCAAACCTTGCAATTGACTTGAATTGCGGTATTTTCAGGCGGAAAGGCGGAGAGCCCGGTGGAAAGGCAGGTAGAGTCGATCAAATCAGAGTGCCCGAATCAGCGCAAGTACTTCAGAAAGGTGCGTCTGCTTACCTTTGAATCCCCGCGTGGCGCTGACTTCTTCACTAGCCTACAAACCCCACGCGATTCGTCCACAACGCGGTCTGCAAACATGATTTAGATAGGAATTCAAAACATGGTACATTGCTACGCACCAGCGACACACCTCAGCCCGACCCCTCGCCTCCCCAACTCATCAGCCCTTCAAGTCCGCGACCCGTACACCCTACACACGTAAGCCAGCGGAAAGCCTTCAAGCGGTGAATACAACAAGAACACATACCAGCTGCGACAAAACCCTGGCGCTGCCGCCGCCGCCGCCGCCGCCGCCGCCGCCGCAGCCTTCGGCTGCGCTTCGAGTCGGCCGCCTCGGCTCGTATGGACGCCTTCATAGTCCGTTTCGTATGTAGATACTTGTCAGTTCGGTAATTCTATTTCTTTGTACCTAGGTAGCTCATTGAATTCAATTCTGTTGACTCAATCTACTTGTATCGACTACAAAATACACGAGAATGCTATCTAAGTATTTGCCGAGTCGTCTCGTCCGGTGTGCCTCTGAATCTGAAATCCGAGTGAGCATCAAGTAGTATAAAGGAATATATCCGTCGACGTACCTTGACCTCGTCGAGTCAAGTGCTCAAGTCAATCTGAATGTAAGTACTACTTGATTCATTCAAATCCAGACCTCTTTCAAAGTGAATGAAATTCTTACCTCGTTCCGAAGAAACCAAACAACCTCAAGAGAACCTCGAGGTACTGTAAGATGACAAGTCAGTCAATCAACTTGAAGATATAACTCAAGTCATAGGCAAGATACCTTGAGTTAATACCCGTAACAGCCATCGAAGTAGGCCTTCAACGAGTGTCAAGTCCAAGATAAGTTAACAGCCCAACTCAAAACAAACGAACATACCTTCGAACTCAAACACCTCAAGCCTATCTATCAACCCCACCTCGAGTCGATGCCCAACTTGGCCCAAGTCGACCTCGAAGTACAAGGTAAGTAGTACTTGAATATGATAGTAAGTAAAAGTTGAATGAAGGTAAGGTTCGGACGTACCTGATAAGCAATAGTCCCTGATGCATTGTGTATAATCGAGTCCGCCTTTAATCCAACGACCCAAGCGGCGGCGGCTGGGTGAATATGACGATAGTCTCCCCGTCGGCGGCTAAGTGTATGAAGGGTAGGATTAGTTGTTTGGATAGAGTGGGCTCGATGTGCACGTACCTTCGAGTCAACCCAGTATGTACACGAGTCGACGTCGCTGAACAAGCAGCTGTATGTTGAAGCCACAACTCGACGAAGGGCGTCTGAATGAAAGTCTGAAAAAACAAGTCAATAGTGAGACAAATTGAATAGAGCTTGTAGTAAACTCACCGAGCGAGGTTATTATATGAAAAGGCAAGGCGCGAGTCTTTGAAGCGAGTCAGTAACGGTTTGATAGAATACGAAGCTAATGATGACACACCTGCATTAGTTGACTCGAAAGTCAAGTCCATCCCAGGTCCCGGGCTATAAAACAAGTCAAATGATCAGTAGATTGAGGGTATAGCAATGAGGCTGAATACAACGCACCTGGATTAATCTCTTAACAGATCCAACCCCAGACCCTTCGACTGCTTCAAGACAGAGCCAGTAGGGATTCAAACCATCGAGAGCGCACCTTCGAGACGGGCGTCGTACAATCTATTAGAAAATCAAGACGAGTAAGTAGAGGTTTAAGATGGCAATTCAACTGAAACACACCTCTAACCGGGCCCCGGCCCAGTATCCGTTCGTTCCAGCGTCACAGTCAACCGCTCGTGTTTGAAGTAATTCTAGAAGTCGAAAGTAATCGAGTCAGTGAATGGTAACAAAGCGTGGACAACACACCAAGGATGAACTTGCAGCGTGGCTAGCGATTCAAACGAAGTCAGCTATGTTGAATGTAAGTAAGGGATGAGAGCGACGCACCGATTACAATCGAACCAAATCCACTTTAACCAAACTCTCCACCAAAGCGAATACAAAAGTCTGTAAGAGTCAAGTGAGTGGAATTGAATACAAAACAACCAGCCGAAGTGACGCACCAGTCAAACCGAACCCAGGATTCAACAAAACGATAGTCTCCCCGCAATCCGACGCCAACAAACAGTAGTGGTTCTGTGTAAAAATAGGAAGTAAGTTTGCGGATTAAAGTAGAGGTCCATACATACCCGCGTGAATACCATGGCCAGAATCTAAGCAGAGAGTCAGTTCAGTTGGAATTCAGCCTAGTAAACGATGAGACGCACCTATTGAGTTGAATTGAAAGTTGATTCAAGACCGAGTCGGCCAAATCGGCGATCTGTAGAAAAGGAACGAGTGAGTTTTATAGTTGAATCGAACAAAGGAAGTAGAAAGACGCACCGTTTGAATGAAACCCCAAACCCAACCAATATCAAGAGTTCAAGAATCCACCTCAAACAGTGAAAAAATTTGAATCGAAACGCGTTCGTTGAGGCAAAATTGAGGAAGCTAGAGGAGTCAACAAAGTTGGGATTGAAATAAAAGAGCGAACGCAAACGTACCCGTTGATTCGTTCGTAGTGAATCAACGCGTTGATTGGAAATTGGTGAACTGGAATAAAAGCGGGTCAGTTGGACGTTGAAAGGGATGAAAGATATAGAATGGAGGGACGCACCTGTTAGTTTAAGAAACATGAATCTAACCCATTCCAACTCGTGAACAACACCGCCCGGATTGAATCGAAGTCGAACGAATTTGAAAGGCTTGACGTTGGAGAAAGTGCGTTCGGGGAGCCCAAGGAGAGGGTAAAATCGAAAGAGACAATGCTATAGAGTAGTCAATAAGCAGCTAAGCCAGAAATAAGAGAACCGTACCAATGTTGAAGTTCAAAATGTGCCGAACTTGAAGACAGCGACTGCGTTGTTGAAGCTGCTTGGATAAGAGCTCAAGAAGAGACTAGAAATGAGTATCAGAGCACAAATAAGGAAGAATGAGGCGGGATACCTCGGGTGGCGTCGGGGTCGTCGAGGTCGATGTCGGCGCCAAAGTCGAACTGTCGGGAAGGGAAGCCCGCGGGGGTCGAGGATATGTTGGTAGAGGTCTGGAAAGGTGCCAGAAGAGGCAAGAGGAGGTAGGAGAGGGTAGAGGGAAGTGGGAGAGAAGTGGGGGGAGATGGGGAATTGAGAGTGTTGTCGAGCTGCTTATATAGGCCTGTTCAACATGCACGTGCTCTTGTTGAACTCAGCCCAGCCACTCAGCCCAGCCACCGGCAGCGCGTTCGTATAAAGAGGAGCGGACAACAACTCACCTGCATTATTTCCCCCCCCACCCACTTGCCCTCCTACCTCCTTCCTCACCCCGGGGTCCAGCACCGTCACCACCGCTCGATGTTCAACATCGCCCCCGCCCCCGTCTGCCCTCGTCGGTGTTGGTGTGCTCGTCGTCGTCGCTGTTGTCGGCGTCGTCGACACCATCTCAACCTCTAGGACCCGGGTAAGCCGCCATCTTCTTCATCCCTCTACTGGAAGCCACTCACCGATGTCCCCTGCCTCAGCTCGTGCTCATCCCTTCGCCGCCGCCGCCGCTGTCGTCGTCCTTGTCGAGGAGGGATACCTATAGGTTCATTGTAAGCTGCCCTCTATCCTCCCTGACCTGCGCCTCCGCTCACCTTGACCGCCCAGGGCGTGGGAATGACAAGTCGAACATGCTGACCGCGGCGCCGCCGCCGACGACGTCGAACTCAAACGCCGACCTCCACCCCCGTACACGTCCCGGGGTTCGTTCCACTCCTCCTGACGACGGCGTTAGTGTTCTGGAGTGCTTCTAGCTGTGGGAGGCTCGTTGGTTTGCGATGGTCGAGTTTTGGTTCGGTCGGAATTGGGCGGCGAGAGCGCGCAGTGACGGCGTCGGAGAGTCGTTTTAGCGTAGTATAGCGCTATATTGAACAGTTCTTGTAGTTGTATTCCTGGTTATTCATACTATAGGTAGTCGGGAGGCGTCCGAACTTGAAACTTGCGCTCGCCGCCAAAGCGTCGAGTTTGACCTGTTAATCGAGTCACGAGTGTTAGAATAGGTTTTATACGGTCGAAGACATAAATGTAGTAGCTTACCTTAAAACTCGCAATTTCTTACCAAAAACATAGTCGTTGGCTTGCGCAGCGCAGACAAAGGCCAGCAACAAGAACTTAGAAGATAGCGATGTGGAAGGAGGAGAAAAGGTTGCAAAGGTGTCGGAGAGCCAGCCGGCGTGTGTGAGACCTCAAGACGGCATAATGGGTCGGTTGGGTAAGTCTCTAAGCGATATGGATATCGTAAGTTGTCAATCTTGAACCTTTCGAACGCGTCGCGTGTAGAGATTGTTGAACCGATTTCCAGTACACTCAGATTTCACCAGTGAACGGCACTCAATTTCAAGCAAAGGACAAAGGAGCGGCAAGTAGAATGACAGTCAAGTTGACTTGAGGCCTGCCCTCAGAAGTTCGTCACAGAAAGCCAGAAATAGGTGAACGGAGATGGGTGAAGGAAACAGAGATCGGTGTTCGGTCCGAAATCGCGGAGCGATTGACAGCTCCCGATTTGGGAAGTTCAACTCTTCCCAAACCACGTCGCGACTTCATCATCGCCCTCGTCTCGCTCGCCCTCTGGCTTTCTCTTCACTTTTGAAATCTACTCAGCCTTCAAATACTGTACCTTTTGCTTTGTTGCAACGAAATTCACCGCCAGCTGCGGGGTAAGTGTTCAAAACTTCAATCTCTCTTACATTTCTGCGTCCGATGGAACTAAAATGTCCTGGCAGTGCGATTCGGGCATAAAATACGGCTTTAATTGTGCTACTAGATACATGGGATGTATATACGACGTTCTAACGCAAAACGGCCGTCACGGCCGTTGCCAACAACTCAGAAGGTAAATTACTGGTGTGTAACAACCTTCCGATTTCCCGCCACTCGCAAGCCGTAAATCCAACAACATGCTAAGACATTACTGGGACTGTCTCAGGAAAACTATTTTGAGTGGGGAAACGTAAGGCTTAAGCGGTATGAGATCAGAATGTTGAATGTTAAATATTGATGCACACGTGGCTGGTTTTCAGGGTAGACGGGGATCAGAGCGTTGGAATGCAGGCTGAGAAAGGCGGAGATAGCGGGAAAAGAGTTGAGGGTAGAGTTTTCGAGCTCAGCGCGCAAATTGAGGAAAGGAGGATGAAGAGGGTGGTCAGAATTGAATTCAAGTGTTGAATTTGAAGTGTCGTAAATGGCTTCAAGCACACGGAACTACGGAACCCAGGTGGGTGAAATTGACTCGCTGAGAACCAGCCTTACATCTGTCGTTATGCTACTGGGAGCAGCGACGCGGAGCGTGGTTGAATTCTTGAAATAATTGTCTTGATAGCGAGCACGTTGACCAGGATGATAAATGCAAAGAGAATGTGTAACGCACGACGAGTAGACCCCTTCAACCCGCTCCAACAGCCCTGGATGCAACCCATCCACCTTTCATCATCATTTTGAGCGGCGTCCACGAGGAGGTAAGTGGTATGTTGAAGCGATGAATATTATACTGAGCGCCAGAATTTTGCAGAGTGGGAGCATAGTTTGGGGAGAAAAGGTGGGCAGGTATTCGGCTAACAGCCCTTTATATAGAGACGCGTGCAGTTGGTTCTATTTGGTTGGATCAACCAAGTCACGCCTTGTTGAATTCGCGTAAACAAGGCCAACGGTACGTGTATCTATATAAACCCTTGTCCCAAACACTCACCACCTTTCCCTCTTCCCTTCATTATGCCCCCACTATGCACGATTTTCTCCTCGTCGTCGCTGCTCTTCGCCTCGACAACCTCACCTCCTCCTCCTACCTCCTCGCCATTGCCCTCGTTCCCAGCACTTCATCAGAGGTCGGCGTCGACGTCGTTTCTCCTCTTCTTCTCTACCACGGTCTACCCCCTCGACACTGCCGCCTCCATCGAGTTTATACTCGGATTTCAACGTCGCCGAGATCCCCGAGGCGCTATCCGAGGCGTCGTCCAAGGTCAGTGCTGGGTCTGAGTTATCTTCGACACTCACTGACGTACTTCTACAGCGTTTACCTTCATTTCCAATCCCTCAAAGCTTTGATACAAGTTTTGGACGTCCCGCGAGCGAGAGGTTTACTTCCTAAGGTATGTTGAAGTTGAACATTCACTTGAGCTTCACTCTGACGCGTTCAAACTACTCTCAGGCCCTCCTGACGCGTCAAACTCATTCAAGCTTTGGATTTCGCGTGCCCGCAAGCAACAAGACGCGTTCAAGTACGTTGCCTTCACATCTGATCCAGTGCTAACACTGATTTACCTCCAGAAATCAAAATTCGATTTTTCGCCTTCCGCCGAGCAAGGCGCTTACATTCAACGCGTACAAGACTCGTGATAGCTTTTATCAAAGCGTTGGAGTTCCCGCGAGCGATGCGACGCGTCTAGGTACGTCGCCTTCTTATTCCAACTAACCTTCATGCTGATACTTTCTCCAGCTTTCAAGATTAGATTTTTCGCGTTCCCGCGACCGACATAGTCCTCTTGACTCCACCGTCGCGTCCTACAACCACCAGCGACGTCCAACACGCCCAGAACTTTGAGATTCGATTGTTCGCGCCGTTCCGCCGAGCGAGGCGTCGGGTTGAGGTGTGTTCCTTGACTGTTCAAATCACTCCTGATACTGATATCACTCTAGTAACACGACGACCTCCGCAATTGTATTCTACGCGCTCCCGCGACCGACGCGACGCGCTAAAGGCCGCCGCCGCTACCTTCTCCAACCATCAAGACGCGCCCAGGATGTTTTTAATTCCATTTTTCGCGTTCCGCCGAGCAACGCGACGCGTTCGAGTGCGTTCGCTTACCATTCCATTAATTTTCTATGCTGATTATATGCTTCCTAGACTTGTTCTACTCCAATAACGCCGCGTTCAACGCCTTCAATTTCAGGTTCACGGCTATTTCTATCAACCGCCGCGTTTACTCCTCAACAGCCTTCCCCATGTGCGCCGCAATTCCTCCAATCTACTATCTTCACTCATTCACTACTCCAGAGCCTTCTAGCACTTCAAACCAATTTATTCACGCTAAGTACTACGACAGGTAAGTCTTCTATTTTTTTTTTGTGCTCTACTCTGCTCTGCCCCAACGATCTAACTCGGCCGCCATTTTCGCCTTCGGGAACGCCGAGACTATGGTCGGACAACAAGGGTGGTTTCTCCTCGCGGGTGTCTTCTACTTGGCAGGCTCTGCTTAGTCAGCATGCTCTCGATCGCCCGGAGCAGCTCTTCGTGGAAAGACGATACAATGCATAATCAAGCTCGCAAATATACACTTGACACCGGAACACCCGGTATACGAGGGCGGCAGCTGGCATATTGAAGGTATATGGGATCGTAGTCTTTCATCCATCCGGGTTTTGATTGTTCGATCATCAGCGATGTTGAATGAACACATCGTGGTCTCCGGAATCTATGTATGTTTTCTTTCCCCTCTTTCATTTCAAGATCTCCTAACCGTGATTGTCGTCAGTATTACGAGGAAGAAAATATATCTGAATCTCGACTTGCGTTCCGGGTCACGACGGGTCCGCCGGTGTACCATAAACAGGACGATGAACTGTGCATGGATATCCTGTATGGGCTCAAACGGTCAGACTGTTCAGCGTTCAGTCCTGGAAGCGCTGAATTTTGATGCTTATGATTCAGGGACAAGCATTGTTACCAGGACATTGGCTCGATTGTACGAGACTGCCTCCACCTTTAGTTTCTGTCAGTTGACCCGTTTTACAGGCCACAACGGCTGGTCGAGCACTGGCATGGCCCAATATATACCAACACCGTGTGGCTCCGTTCCGTTTGCTCGATGCGAAGAAACCGGGTCACAGGAAAATTCTTGCCATCTTTCTCGTCGATCCCTCGATCGAACCATTCCGTCGGCAACCAATATACCTCCCCAGCAAAAGGACTGGATTGTCGATGCGCTCATGGACGGTCAAACCGATCCGCAGTCGTTGCTCTCTCGGCTTCCGCCCGAAGTCTTGAACTTAATTGTCGAGAATCTGGACACTGTGATGACAAGAGCGGTGGCAGAGCAATATCGGTTGGAACTCATGCAGGAACGTACTGGCTTTATAAAAAACCAGGCAGATGAATATTCGTACGTATTCAACATGTGTGAACATTGAAGTAGCGAATATATCGAAACCTTCTCCCCTACGACCTGCGAACGAGAGCAGCAGGCTGTGGTTCCACAAAAAGCTGAAGGTCGTCAAAAGTGCATCTTGAGAACTTGCAGGCGGACGGCGAGGCAGTGAAGTGTCTCGATAGCCCAGAGAACAGGAAAATTTCCCGCAGCGCCGCTGTTTGCGTGCATATGTCGACGTCGTTCAGTTCAAGAAAATCGTGACCAAAATGGATGCGCCGCCCAATGTTGTTCCATTTTTACAGCTCGTACATTCCTTCCATATGCGTTCGGTGTTTCCGAATACTCAAGGAACCACAAATCTGCAACCCCCGCGCGCTCAAGATACCCGGGAAGACGCCCGTAATTGAGCCCAACGGCGTGAGGTCCATGACTGTCGTCAGAGAGGGCAAGGCGCCCGCCATGTTGCAAGATGATCTGTAGGCAGAGAAGTCAGCGTTTTCATCACTTTTCAAACGTCGAAACAGGCACCTGAAGTAGATCCACCCCAGGATAAGGCGTTTCCCAATTTTTCCTCAGTGCAGCGGCGTTGATTTCGAATAAAGCACCGTAGTCGATAGCGTAAAGGATATTCCTCTTCGCGCGCTCCAACGCCTCCGGGAATTCCGAGAATTGTAGCGTTGGGTTGTACAGTCTGCAGAGATCCAGATGCCGGATGACCTCTGGATGGAAACGTCGGAGGACCTCGTACTGTGCATCAAAGTAGGCGCAAAGGAACGCGCTCGAACCATCAACGCTCTCAATGGCCTTCTCGAATGTCGGCCGGTCGAAATCGATAGGAATCCTATTGAGATGGTGAAGCGAGCCGACGATGTATTCCACTTGCCCCTGATGTTTCTGGAGAAGTGCGTCCAAAGACTCCAGATCAAGCGCAGTGATAAACTCAGTCTCAAGCCCCACCAACAGACGAATTTGCGAAGCATAGAGCGCTTTCAGCCGATGAGCCTCGACGAGAAACTGCTCAAATTGAGAAGAAATCTGGTCCAGCGTAAGGCCTTCCTGACGAGAGGTGCGTTCGATTTCAGGTCAACGAGACGAGAGTCTTACCTCCTCTGGATATAAGTCGATTTGACGATATCTTGGGACATGTTCACTCAATCCGTACACTTCGAAACCTTGTCGAATGGCTTCAAGAACAACCTCCTCCAGCGTCCCAGCAGCATGCTTGCAGAATTGGCCAGAATGAGAGTGATGACTGTGCATTGCAACTTATAAGGCCCGGCAATTGAATTTGTCGCACGAAGTCGTTTTTTGTTGTTGATCGTTGTTGTTTCACGCGCTCACTTTTCCTTTTCGCCAGAAACCCAAATCGCTCTCCTACCCCAACTCGCCGCTCTCTCGTCGCTCTCCCACCCCTGCAACTTCAATTCAACGCCTCCTTCTGCCTTGCTCAAATTCCACTCGCCACCGTTCGACTCGCCACCCGCTCTTCTCTCCTCCTTCCCGCCACCAAATCCTCAATGTACGCTGCGTCTATAGACTTTGGCGATTGGGCACTCGAGGGCGCATTAGGATTGCTGGGAATCGGCAAGTTAGCGCGCAAGAAAGATTCAGAGGTTAGCAAAACCACCAATTCTCGTCCTCCTGAACTGACTTTCCTGCAAGGCTCAAGCACGCAGTCGATCCTACTTCGAACGTCAGCAGGGTCAGAATACGAAGTAAGTGCGCATAGCAAACCTTGCAATTGACTTGAATTGCGGTATTTTCAGGCGGAAAGGCGGAGAGCCCGGTGGAAAGGCAGGTAGAGTCGATCAAATCAGAGTGCCCGAATCAGCGCAAGTACTACAGAAAGGTGCGTCTGCTTACCTTTGAATCCCCGCGTGGCGCTGACTTCTTCACTAGCCTACAAACCCCACGCGATTCGTCCACAACGCGGTCTGCAAACATGATTTAGATAGGAATTCAAAACATGGTACATCGCTACGCACCAGCGACACACCTCAGCCCGACCCCTCGCCTCCCCAACTCATCAGCCCTTCAAGTCCGCGACCCGTACACCCTACACACGTAAGCCAGCGGAAAGCCTTCAAGCGGTGAATACAACAAGAACACATACCAGCTGCGACAAAACCTGCCGCCGCCGCCGCCGCAGCCTTCGGCTGCGCTTCGAGTCGGCCGCCTCGGCTCGTATGGACGCCTTCATAGTCCGTTTCGTATGTAGATACTTGTTAGTTCGGTAATTCTATTTCTTTGTACCTAGGTAGCTCATTGAATTCAATTCTGTTGACTCAATCTACTTGTATCGACTACAAAATACACGAGAATGCTATCTAAGTATTTGCCGAGTCGTCTCGTCCGGTGTGCCTCTGAATCTGAAATCCGAGTGAGCATCAAGTAGTATAAAGGAATATATCCGTCGACGTACCTTGACCTCGTCGAGTCAAGTGCTCAAGTCAATCTGGATGTAAGTACTACTTGATTCATTCAATCCAGACCTCTTTCAAAGTGAATGAAAGTCTTACCTTGTTCCGAAGAAACCAAACAACCTCAAGAGAACCTCGAGGTACTGGAAGATAACAATACCAAGTCGGTCAGTCCTAGACGATGTAATTCAAGTCAAAGGCAACATACCTTGAGATTATACTCGTCACGACCATCAAGGTGCAGGTCAAGGTAGACTTCAAGTCCAAAGTAAGTTAAACCTCGAACCAATTCCGAGTCAAAGCAAACAAACATACCTTCGAAATCAAACACCTCAAGCCTTAGCCTATCAACCCCACCTCGAGTCCTTTCCCAAGCCCAACTCGAAGTCGATGGTACAAGGTAAGTAGTACTTGAAAAATAGTAAGCAAAAGTTGAATGAAGGTCAAAGGTGCGAACGTACCTGGTAAGCAATAGTCCCCGATGCATAGTCGAGTCTGCCTTCAATCCAACGACCCAAGCGGCGGCGGCTGGACGAATACGGCGATAGTCTCCCCGTCGGCGGCTAAAGTGTATGAAGGGTAGGATTAGTTATTTGAATAGAGTCAAGCTCCACGAGCACGTACCTTGTAAAGTCAAGAGATACCAGTCGGCGTCGCTGAGCAAGTATTTTGAAGCCCCAGCTCGACGAACGGCGTCTGAATGAAAGAAACAAGTCAACGGTGAAACAAATCGAGTAGAGCCTATAGTAAACTCACCAGTCGAGGCTTTGAGTTGAAAAGGCAAGGCGCGAGTCTTCGAAGCGAGTCAGTAATGGCTTGATAGAATACAAAGCTAATGATTACACACCTGCATTAGTTGACTCGAAACTCAAGTCCATCCCGAGATCAACAACTTCCGGGCTATAGAACAAGTCAAAAGGTCAGTGGATCAAAAGCAATGCGAGAGGATGGGATGCGACGCACCTGAATGAACCTCCGAACCACTAACAAGCTGCCCCTCAATTTCAACCCCAAAGGCTTTGTTCAGCTCGACTGCTTCAAGACAAAATCAGCAGGGATTCAAATAAATCATCGAGAGCGCACCATCGATACGGGCGTCGTACAATCGACTACAAAATCAAAACGAGTCAGTAAAAGTCAGGATAGCAGATTCAAATAGAACGCACCTTCGGCCTTGTACCCGTTCGTTCCAGCGTCACATTCAACCCGTCGAGTTTGAAGAGCGATTCTGTAAGTCGAAAATAATCAACTTGAAGTCAACGGGTGAAATCAAAGGCAGCGTACAAAACATGCAGACTTGTAGCGTAGCTATCGATTCGAACGAAGTCAGTTATGTTGAATGTAAGTAAGGACGAAGAAGGACGCACCGAGTATGATTGAACCAAATCCTCTGAAACCAAAATCACCACCAAAGCGAATACAAAAGCCTGAAAGAGGGAGGTGAGCAGTGGAATTGAATACAAATCGACCAGTTGAAGGGACGCACCATTTGACCCAAGGTTCAACAAAACAATAGTTTCCCCGCAATTCGACGCGAACAAACAGTACTATAGTAGTGGGTCTGTAAAACAGGAAGTGGCTTAGCGGATTACAGTAGATTCCAATACATACAGGCGTGAATATGGCCAGAATCTAAGCAGCGAGTCAGTTTAGTTGGAACTTGAATTCAACCTAGTAAACAATGAGACGCACCTATTGAGTTCAATCAAGACCGAGTCGGTCAAATCGTCGATCTGTATGTAGAAAAGGAACAAGTCAGTTTCATAGTTGAATCGAACCAAGAGATAAGAACGACGCACCGCTTGAACAAAATCCGAAACCCAACCAATAAGGTCTTCAAGGCTTCACCGCAAACAGCAACAAAATCTGGATTTGAAGGCGTTCGTTGAGGCGAAATTGAAGCAAGCTAGGAAAAGGTCAACGAAGTCGAAACTGAAATAGAAGAGTGAACGCAAACGTACCTGTTGATTCGTTCGGAGTGAATCAACGCGTTAATTAGAAAATTGGTGAACTGGAATAAAAGCGGGTCAGTTGAACGTTGAAAGGCATCGAAGAAATAGGATAAAGAGACACACCTGTGAGTCTAGTGAATCCAATCTAACCCATTCGAACTTGTAATAGCAACAGCAGCAGCCGTATCGAATCGGAGTTGAACGAGGTTGAACTTGACGTTGGCAAAAGTGCGTCGAGGAGCGCAGGGAGAGGGGGAAATTGAATGAGAAAATGCTATAGAGTAGTCAATAAGAAAGCTCGGTCAGAATTAAGGAAAACATACCAATGTTGAAGTTCGACATGCGCCGAACTTGAAGACAGCGACTGCGTTGTTGAAGCTGCTTGAACAAGAGTTCAGTAGGAGCCTAGGAATAAGTATAAGAGCGCGAATGAGGAAGAATGAGGCGGTATACTTCGAGTGGCGTCAGGGTCGTCGAGGTCGATGTCGGCGCCAAAGTCGAACCGTCGAGATGGGAAGCCCGCGGGGGTCGAGGAGATGTCGGTAGAGGTCGGGAAAGGTGCCAGAAGAGGCGGGAGGAGGTAGGAGAGGATAGAGGGAAGTGGGAGAGAAGTGGGGGGAGATGGGGAATTGGAGGTTTTGTCGAGCTGCTTATATAGGCCTGTTCAACATTCACGTGCTCTCGTTTAACTCAGCCCAGCCACTCAGCCCAGCCACCGGCAGCGCGTTCGTATAAAGAGGAGAGGACAACAACTCACCTTCATTATTTCCCCCCACCCACTTGCCCTCCTACCTCCCTCCTCACCCCGGGGTCCAGCACCGTCACCACCGCTCGATGTTCAAGATCGCGCCCGCCCCCGTCTGCCCTCGTCGGTGTCGTTGTCCTCGTTGTCGTCGCTGTCGTCGGCGTCGCCGACACCATCTTGACCTCTAGGACCCCAGGTAAGCCGCCATCTCCTCCATCCCTCCACTGGAGGTAACTCACCGATGTCCCCCGCCTCAGCCCGAGCTCATCCCTTCGCCGCCGCCGCCGCCATCGTCGTCGCCGTCGAGGAGGGGTACCTATACCTTCGTTGTAAGTGACCCTCTACCCTCCCCGACCTGCGCCTCCACTCACCTTGACCGCCCAGGGCGTGGGAACCGCAAGTTGAACTTGTTGATCACAGCGCCGCCGCCGCCGCCGTCTAACTCAAATGTCGACCACCTCCCCCGTACACGTCCCTGGCCTCGTTCAGCTCGTCTCAACGGCGGCATGGTGGTTCTGGAGCGCTCCTAGGCGTGTGAGGATTGTCGGGATGCCAAGGTTGGGTTTTTGTGGAGTCGGAATTGGGCGGCGCGAGCGCGCAGTGACGGCGTCGGGGAGTGATTTTGGCGTAGTATGGCGCTATATTGAGCAGTTCTTGTCGTTAGATTGTTGGTTATTCGTACTGTAGGTAGTCGGGAGGCATCCGAAGTTGAAACTTGCGCTCGCCGCCATAGGGTCGAGGTTGATCTGGTATTCGAGTATGAGAATAGGTTTTATACAGTCACAGACATAAATGTAGTAGCTTACCTGAAAACTCGCAATTTCTAACCAAAA
The DNA here is from genome assembly GCA_037176885.1 of Favolaschia claudopus. Taxonomy (NCBI): domain Eukaryota; kingdom Fungi; phylum Basidiomycota; class Agaricomycetes; order Agaricales; family Mycenaceae; genus Favolaschia; species Favolaschia claudopus. The sequence goes on from JAWWNJ010000082.1 coordinate 148,428, forward strand.
ACATAGTCGTTGGCTTGCGCAGCGCAGACAGAGGCCAGAAACAAGAAGATAGCGATGTGAAAGGAAGAGAAAAAGTTCCAAAGGTGTCGGGGTGCCAGCCAGCGTGTGTGAGACCTCAAAACGGCATAATGGGTCGGTTGGGTGAGTTTCTAAGCGATATGAATTTCGTAACATGTCAATCTTGGACTTTCGAACGCGTTGTGTGCGGGTTTTTGGATAAGTAGATGCCATCTCTACTATACTCTAAAGTCACCAGGAAGCGCAGCCCAGCTCCAAGCACAAAGCAAAGGGGGTAGCATCTAGAATAACAATCAAGTCGACTTGAAGCCTGCCTTGAAGATATTGTCATAAATAGCCAGATTTGTTGAACGGAGATGAGCGACGGAAGCAAAGATCGGTGTTCGGTCCGAAATTGCGATGCGATTGACAGGTCCCGATTTGGCAAGTTCAACTCTTCCAAAACCACGTCGCGACTTCGTCGCCCTCGTCTCGCTCGCCCTCTGGATCTCCCTTCGCGCTTCAAATTTACTCAGCCCTCGAATACCTTTCGCTTTGTTCCAACAGAATTCACCGTCAGCGGCTCTGGGGTAAGTATTCAATCTCTCTTTACATTCTCGCGTCCGAACTAAAACACTTCCGACTTGCAGTGCGATTCATTCATAGAATACGGCTTCAATGTGGTATCAAATACATGCATCGTATCTACACCTTTTTAACGCAAACCGGCCCTCGCGGCCGTCGTCGACAACTAAGAAAGGATAATATTGGTGCATAATTACCCGCCGACTTCCCACCACTTTCAACCCGTCCATCCGGCAACTTACGACAACAAGTTACTGGATCTGTCTCAGAGAACTATTTTGAGCTGAAAAACGTAACTCTTAAGCGGTATGAGATCAGAATGTTGAATATTGAATGATGCACACGAGGTTGATTTTTCAGGGTAGTGGACGGGGATCAGCGTGCTGGAATGAAGGGGAAAATAGCAGAATGAGAGTCGAGGGTGGATTTGTTGAGCTCACGCAGATTGAGGAATGCACAGATGAAGGTGGTCAGAATTGAATTCAAGTGTTGAATTTGGAGTGTCGTGAATGGCTTCAAGCACACGGAACTACAAAAACCAGGTGAGTGGAATCGACTCGCTGAGAACTAGCATTAGAGCTGTCGTTTCGATACTGGGAGCAGCGACGGGGAGCTTGGTTGCCAAATTCTTGGAATATCTGTCTTGATAGCAAGCACGTTGAGCAGGGTAATAAACGCAACGACGATGTGTGCACACCACAAGTAGAACCCCCCGACCCGCTCTAACAGCTCTGGATGCAACCCATCCACCTTCCATCATCATCTTGACCGGTGTCTTTGAGGAGGTAAGTGGTATGTTGAAGCGATAAATATTTTACTGAGCGCCAGAATTTTGCAGAGTGGGAGCATAGTTTGGGGAGAAAAGGTGGGCAGGTATTCGGCTAACAGCTCCTTATATAGAGACGCGTGTCGTTGGTTCTATTTGGTTGAATCAACCAAGTCACGTCCTGTTGAATTCGCGTAAACAAGGCCAACGGTACGCGTATCTATATAAACCCTTGTCCCAAACACTCACCACCTTTCCCTCTTCCCTTCATTATGCCCCCACTATGCACGATTTTCTCCTCGTCGTTGCTGCTCTTCGCCTCGACAACCTCACCTCCTCCTACCTCCTCGCCATTGCCCTCGTTCCCAGCACTTCATCAGAGGTCGGCGTCGACGTCGTTTCTCCTCTTCTTCTCTACCACCATCTACCCCTCCGACACTGCCGCCTCCATCGAGTTTATACTCGGATTTCAACGTCGCCGAGATCCCCGAGGCGCTATCCGAGGCGTCGTCCAAGGTCAGTCTTATGTCTGCATTATCTCGAAGACTTACTGACTTACTCCTACAGCAATTAACCTCATTCCCAGCTCTTCAAAGTTCTGAATCGAGTTTTGGACGCCCCGCGAGCGAGGAATTTGCCTTCAGGTGTGTTGTAGCTCAACATCCAACTCATCATTTGTTCTGACGTGTTTAACCTAGTCTCCGGCGCTCCTGACGCGTCAAACACATTCGAATTCTGGATTCAGCGCTCTCGCGACCGAGCAGACGCGCTCAAGTACGTTGCTTTCACGTCTAATCCAGTGCCAACACTGATTTACCTTCAGAAATCAAAATTCGATTTTTCGCCTTCCGCCGAGCAAGGCACTTACATTCAGCGCGTACGAGACTCATGAAGGCTCTGATTGAAGTTTTGGGAGTTCCCGCAAGCGACGTGACGCGTCTAGGTGCGTCGCATTCTTATTTAAACTAACCTTCATGCTGATAGCTCTTCAGATGTTTAAAGTTCGATTTTTCGCGTTCCCGCGACCGACATCATTCTCTCGAGTTCACCAACGCGTCTTACAATCTCCGCCGACGTCGGGACGTCCCCAACGTGTCAAGAATTTGGAAATTCGATTTTTCACATTCCGCCGAGCGAGGCGTCGCGTTTGGGTGTGTTCATTGACTGTTTCATTCGTTCTTTATGCTGACATTGTTCCAGCGCGTTGGCAGTGTTTCAATTTCGATGTCTTCGCCTTCTCGCTACCGATGCGACGCCCCAAAGGCTGCCGCCGCCACCGACTGCAACCATCAAGACGCGGCATGGGAATCGGAGGAATATTTTAGAGGTTGATTCGTGTCCCGTTCCGAGCAACACGACGCGTCAAAGTGCGTTCACTTACTTGTCCATTCATTCTCTATGCTAATTTTGACCTTCTAGCTTTTTCTACTCCAACAACTTGCCAACAACGACGCGTTCAATTCCACCGCGATTTCTATTAACAAGTCCTTGACTCGCCCCAAGCCATTCAATGATCAGATTTCCACAACTCGGGTGCGTCGCAACCACTCCCAACTCCTTATCCTCACTCATTCCTTCTTCTAGCACTTCAAACCAATCTATTCACGCTACTACGACAGGTAAGTCTTCTATTTTTTTTGTGCTCTATTCCACTGTGCCCCAACCGTCTAACTCGGCCGCCATTTTTGCCTTCGGGAACACCGAGACTATGACCCGACAACACGGGTGGTTTCTCCTCGCGGGTGTCTTCTACTTGGCAGGCTCTGCTTAGTCAGCATGCTCTCGATCGCCCGGAGCAGCTCTTCGTGGAAAGACGATACAATGCATAATCAAGCTCGCAAATATACACCTCACACCGGAAAACCCGGTATACGAGGGCGGCAGCTGGCATATCGAAGGTATATCGGACCGTAGTCTTTCATCCATGCGGGTTTTGATTGTTCGATTACTGTAGTATTTCGGTCAATTCGCCTGTCACGCGTCACAGGCCCTTGAATTGACGAATTTTTTCGTACGTGTCACAGGTCACCGAGGCCTTGAACGAATGTGACAAAAAAGTCTGAAAATCCTCGAAAAAAGCCCGAAAAATACAAAATTTTCTCTGCGCGCCGAATGGCGCGCATCCGCGGCAGAATACCGCGCATATCACCCGAAATGCCGGTATCTGACGTTTTGCTCCGTTTCCCGGCTTCTTTGGCACCTGCCGCGGCTGTGTCTCGGCCTATTTCGCCGCGTACACGTTGAATTTTGAGAATAAATTTCCTCTGCTTTGCCTCTGCTTCTATATTATGCATGCATGCCAGAGAGCAGCGCAGTAGATTGGAGTAAGAAAGGAGACGTTTCCGAGGCATTGGCGAATATTTTCGCCGTGTCACGGTCTCCTAGCTATAGGCCCATCGACGAACCTTAGATTTCGTTCCGAGGTGTCACAGGTCACAGGCCGGGCGAATTGACCGAAATACTACAGTACCAGCGATGTTGAATGAACACATAGTGGCCTCCGGAATTTATGTATGTTTTCTTTCCCCTCTTTTCATTTCAAGATCTCCTAACCGTGATTGTCGTCAGTATTACGAGGAAGAAAATATATCTGAATCTCGACTTGCGTTCCGAGTCACGACGGGTCCGCCGGTGTACCATAAACAGGACGATGAACTGTGCATGGATATCCTGTATGGGCTCAAACGGTCAGACTGTTCGGCGTTCAGTCAAGGAAACGCTGAATCTTGATGCTCATGATTCAGGGACAAGCATTGTTACCAGGACATTGGCTCGATTGTACGAGACTGCCTCCACCTTTAGTTTCTGTCAGTTGACCCTCGTTTATAGGCCACGACTGCTGGTCGAGCACTGGCATGGCCCAACATATACCAACACCGTGTGGCTCCGTTCCGTTTGCTCGATGCGAAGAAACCGGGTCACAGGAAAATTCTAGCCATCTTTCTCGTCGATCCCTCAATCGAACCAATTCCGTCGGCAACCAATATACCTCCCCAGCAAAAGGACTGGATTCTCGATGCACTCATGGACGGTCAAACCGATCCGCAGTCGTTGCTCTTTCGGCTTCCGCCAGAAGTCTTGAACTTGATTGTCGAGAATCTGGACACTGTGATGACAAGAGCGGAGGCAGAGCAATATCGGTTGGAACTCATGCAGGAACGTACTGGCTTTATCAAAAACCAAGCAGATGAATATTCGTACGTATTCAACATGTGTGAACATTGAAGTAGCACGAATATATCCACACTTTTTCCCCTATGGCCGAGCAACGACTGGAGAACGAGAGCATCAGGGCTGCGGGTCCACGAAAGGCTAAAGGTCGTCACATACGCATTGAAAACTTAGAGGCGAACAGTGAAGTGGGAAAATGACTCGATAGTCCCAGGATCTGGGAGCGCCGTTGTTTGCGTGGATATGTCGCTCAGTTCAAGAGAGTCGTGACCAAAAAGGATGGGTCGCCCAATTTTGTTCCATTTTCACTGCTCGCACATGCCTTCCATATCCGTTCGGTGTTTCCGAATACTCAAGGAACCACAGATCAGCTACCCCCGCACGCTCAAGATACCCGGGAAGACGCCCGTAGTTGAGCCCCACGGCGTGAGGTCCATGGCTGTCATCAGAGAGGGCAAGGCGCCCGCCATGTTGCAAGATGATCTGTAGGCACAAAGTCAGTGTTTTCCTCAATCTTCAAAACTCGGAACACGTACCTGGAGCAGATCCAGCCCAGGATAAGGCGTCTCCCAATTTTTCCTCAGCGCAGCGGCGTTAATCTCGAATAAAGCACCGTAGTCGATAGCGTAAAGGATATTCCTCTTCGCGCGCTCCAGCGCTTCCGGGAATTGCGAAAATTGTAGCGTTGGGTTGTAAAGTCGGCAGAGATCCAGATGGCCGACGACCTCTGGATGGAAACGTCGGAGGACCTCGTACTGTGCATCGAAGTACGCGCAAAGAAACGCGCTGTCTTTGCTCGAACCATCCACACTCTCAACGGCCTTCTCGAACGTCGGCCGGTCAAAATCGATAGGAATCCCATTGAGATGGTGAACGGAGCCGACGACATAATCCACTTGTCCCTGATGTTTCTGGAGAAGTGCATCCAAAGACTCCAAATCAAGCGCAGTGATAAACTCAGTCTCAAGCCCGACCAACAGACGAATTTGCGGAGCGTATAGCGCTTTCAGCCGATGAGCCTCGACGAGAAACTGCTCGAATTGGGAAGAAAGCTGGGACAGCGTGAGGTCTTCCTGCCGAGAGGTCGTTCGATTTCAAGTCAACGAGACGACAGTCTTACCTCCTCTGGATATAAGTCGATTTGGCGATATCTTGGGACATGTTCACTCAATCCGTACACTTCGAAGCCTTGTCGAATGGCTTCAAGAACAACCTCCTCCAGCGTCCCAGCAGCGTGCCTGCAGAATTGGCCAGAATGAGAGTGATGACTGTGCATTGCAACGTCACCTCACACTAACAGTCTTGGTCACACCTTTCCTAAATCGGCAGTCCCGAAAAAAGTTTTGCCTCTTTCTCTCCTTTCCTTCCCTCACCTCAAAATGTCTGCAGCCCGTACTCTACGCCAACTTGCTAATACCTCAGCGCGTATCTCCTCGCGTCAACTATGCTCTGCTTCTCTCGTCCGACCTTCACTGGTCGCGGCCAAAATGGTTTCTAGAGCACCAATTGCCAGCCGAACTTTCTCGGTGTCTGCGCGGGCTCTCAAAGCCGGTTCCTGTCTGTATCTTGCGACCTAACACTTTATCAGTCAAAGCTCATGTGTTTGACGCAGCGGACGTTCTGCTCGCTCAGAAGCTTGAGGAAGAGCTCAACTATGAAAATGAGGAAGCAGCGCCTGAGGAGCCCGAATTTCTCACTACTTTCAAGTCTCACGGAATCTGGAAGGTTCGTGTTGCGTTTTTTCTGGCTTCGGTATGATACCAACCTCTCGGATAGATTCAGGACACTCTCGGAAGCAACGACGTTGTCTTGACAAGGCAGTTTGGGAACGAGAAGTGCGTCTGTTACCTTGTCAAAATTGCAAGCGTTCTTGACATACGCGCAGCATCCGGCTCACATTCTCAATTGTGGACATCCAAAGCCAGGAGAACCCTGAAGAGCTCACTGAGGAAGGCGAAGAGGAGACCCCGGCAGACGATGTCCCCAATGACTTGATGCGTGTTTCTGTATCCATCACCAAGGTGCGTGTTTCGTCTGGCGCATAAACAGCCTTGTCGAATTTTCTTCCAGTCAGCAAACTCTGGAGCCCTCGAGTTCGACATGACACTTGAGGCGGGCCATTTCCTAGTCGAGAATGTGTCACATTACCCCGATGGCAAGCTCTCTCACGAGGTGAGCCTCGAGAACGACTGGAAGCGCCGGGGTCTCTACATTGGCCCTGAGGTATGTTTCTTCCTACTCAATGCCTCCTTCCTTACTAACCGTCTGCAGTTCACCACCCTCGATGTCGCTGTACAAGAACAGTTCGAGAAGTTCCTTGAGGAGCGCGACATTGGGGAGTCCCTCAGCTTCTTCATTCCTGAGTACGCGCAGCACAAGGAGCAGAAGGTAGCTTTTATCCTTGCTCTCTGTTACACACAACTCTGACCCGGTGTGCAGGAGTACATCAATTGGCTGCAGAACGTCAAGAGTTTCGTCGATGCTTGAATATGACCTAGATATATTAAAAGTACCCCTACTCTCAATAATTTGCTCTCTATGCAATGGGTCATCGACACCATACATATATTGGGCTGCGGATTTTGTTCAGGGCTTGTGAGAAGAACTGATCTCACCAGCCAGGTGCCCACCTCGCAGGTCCCCGCCGGCGCTTGGGGGGGCAATACATGCGTGCCAATGCGCGCCCATATATAAGGCGCCTGTCAAGCCGTTTATGGTAATCATCGTTCTTTCCCCTTTCCTCCACAGCAGTGAACTCTGCGTCACACAGCAGGCCCAATGCCGCCAATTCTGCTGCCTCAAGAACTCATCGACAAGATTCTTGGCCTAATACCCTCCAAGTCTACTTTACGGACGTGTAGCCTCGTGTCTCACAGCTGGCTTCCCGCAAGCCGAGTGCCCCTTCATGGGTCCCTGACCATCTCGAAATCCGACATACGAAGACTTGTGGGCCTGTTGAGAAGTCCAGTAAACACATTCACACCTATCGTGCGCACCCTGGAGCTGGATACAGATCCTGATGATCCCGCTCTTAATGAACACCTCCCACCGCTATTCGCGCGCCTGTACACGTTTACCTACCTTGAAACGCTCGTACTGTGCGGGGTTCATCTCTACACCGACTTCAAAATCCCCCTTGTTGCGAGCGTCGTTAGCATAGAATTCACCGCCGTCCTAGTCCACTCGTTGCCCATCTTGACCTCCTTTGTCTCCTACTTCCCCAATCTCCGCAAGCTAAAAATTGCCCACTCCCGCATTGGTCCGGGGACGAGCTTCCAAACCGAGGCGCTTCACCCACGCCTTGAGCTTGACACACTTTCAATTGACGTTTCGACCATCGGCGCCGCATTCGCTTGGCTTGCCTCCTCTGCAACAGCGCCCATAGTGCAGACACTCGATATCTCGGCGAAAAGCCCACCCACGTACGCGATTAACCAGCGCATCTCAGCCTATCTGCGCTGGCTGGGTCCCCGGCTCATACATCTCTGCATCACCCTTGGTGTGTTTCCTGCTCCTCACTCCCTATCTACAATTCTGATCAGCACCAGCCTCATTCACCGGACCCCTCGACTTCTCCGTCAACTCGTCACTCGAGTCGCTCACCATACATGATGCGCTCTGCCTCGCTCTCGACCCCTCGCCTTCTTCTACCTCTTTGCCTTGGGTAGTTGATATCGCACCCACGACCTTGTCCTTCCTCTCCCTCTTCGATAGTACCTCTACTCTCACAACCCTGACCTTCTCCATTTCAATCAGCCCGCTCACTCGCCGCACCGGCACCGGCTCTCATATGGATGACTTCGCCCGAAAGCTGTCCGCTTTGCAGTTGAAGACCCTGCACTTACAGCTGGACGATGCCTGCGGCGCAGAAGGGCGAAATGCGGTGAGGACGAGCTTTGTTTCTCGCCTTCCGCCTGCTGTGGCCGGCTTGGTTGTAATTGTTGGTGGGTCGGGACTGTGATCTGTTCTTTTTACTTTGTCGGAAATAAGAATTGTTTTTGAAAGATGGTGCTCTATTCCTTCCATGTCCTTGTTGGTGTGCAATTTTTTGCATTGTCTACTATGCTACTGGGCGTTTCACTTGACCTCCCATCCAAATCCTGTCAAGGAAACCATTTCCAAATGCGGTTTGCGAACAAACAAGCATGAACACGCATCATATGACACCTTGGCCAGAACTACAACCTTGGATCGTCGCAAGACATAAATACACAGGTGAGGAAATGCTCGTATGCTCACCGTTCTGCGAATTGTGGCCTTTTCGTTCTACATACTCTCTGCGGCCGCCGGCTTTGACCGGTCAACCGGCGGCGAACGGGGCTTTCCGTCCCGAATGCAATTCAATCTTGCGTCAGTTCTCCGAGGGTGTCTGTGCAACGCTGGAATCCCCCATTTTTTCGCCCCACCTCAGCATTGGCGTTCTGTGACCGCGAGAAGCTAGCAAGGCTTCAAAGATGAACCACTTGCGCTGCTTATGGCTCATCTTTGGAGCGTCGAAAAGCTAAACTCAGGTTCTGGTCGTCAAAGTATTTCCCTTTTACTTCTCGGGCTCTCCAACCGGGGTTCCGGCTATCGGGAAAGCCCAGAACATGACGTCTCGGCTCTTGGTTGTCCCAAGTGACCACCTTCAAAGTCCCACTAATTGATCCTTGAACAGAACTCGTTCTTATACTTCTCGACTCACTGTTAGTAACCAGTTCTGGGACCCTCCTCTGTCAACCCAACATGCCTTCCATCCATTTCCCGGAGTTTCCTGAGGATATCCCAACCCACCCTTTGCTGGTCATCGACTATTCACTGCTTGTTGCGCGAGACCAGAACGAAATCGATAAACTATGGGGGGCGGCAACGAATCTTGGCTTCTGGTAGTGAGTAGCCCGCTCCCATCCTCGCTGAACCAGGAAAGATATGATATGCAGTCTCAACAATCACGGTGCCGACGAACTAGCTGAAGGAATGTTCCAAATGGCAGCGGAAACTATGCTCCTCCCCATGGAAGAGAAGCTCAAATTCGAACAAGGCGACGGTGGCAACTCATTCGGGTCTGTCCATATCTCGTGAGCCGATCACTCTCTATCTCATTCTGCCCCAGGTACAAAGCTGCTGGAGCCAACGCCGTCGACGCGACCGGCGCCCCGGACACTGTGGAGTTCATCAACATAGCTAAAGATGACGCTCTAGCTTGGCCGCAACAAGCCCGACGAGCATATCCGCACACCGTCAACGACCACATGACTAAAACCGTCACGCCCTTCGTCAAGAAATCCGTCGAAGTCAACGACACGATTCTCCAAATCTTCAACGACCGTCTCGGCCTTCCCCCCGACGCCTTGGTCAAGAGACACGCTTTGAAGGAATTCAGCGGTAGCGAAACCCGTGTGATCAAGAACCCACCAACTCCAAACAACCCGCTAAAAGTGGCCATCGGCGCTCACACGGATTTCGGATCCCTCTCATTCCTGCATAATCGTCTCGGAGGTCTCCAAGTTCTCGTTCCGGGCTCGGAGGACTGGCAATACATCAAGGTCTTCCTTGCTTCTCTTACAAAAGCAACTTCACTCATCCCATTCTACCGCAGCCCCTGCCCGGTCATGCGATCTGTAACATCGGAGATGCGTTGGCCCTTTACAGCGGCGGCATCCTCCGCTCCAATCTCCATCGCGTGGTGTACGTTTATTCTCACTACCGAATAAACACGCCCTTATTCTTATTCTTTGCGCTCTCCCCAGCCCTCCACCCGGCACCCAATCTCAATTCGAGCGTTGGTCTCTGGTGTACTTCACCCGTCCCGGCAACAACGAGGTTCTTCGCGCCCTAGTCGAAGACAGCAAGATGATCGCGGATGCCGTCGCCCGCACGCCGGAGAAAAGCTTTGAGACGGGGTGTACTTCCCTCGAATGGTTCACAAGGAGAATAAAAAACCAGAGGATGAAGAACCGGACGGTTGGTTGCATTTCTTCACGATACGAGCCTTTTGGAAAATTACTGACAATTCGCTAGGGACCGGAGACTTGGATGAACAGTCGAGGAACGGAGCACCAGGTCGCGGCCACCTAAACTCTTTTACTCTGAACGATGCCGGATTTACAGTCTAAGCTGTACCACTGTATATTAGTGTAACGACCAAAGAATCTCAACGTCGTACTGCTGCTCTCCTGATTGTCTGGAGCGGGAATTAGGATGTTATACCGAATAAACATATCTATCTATACTACTAGTATTTTATTGCTCTATCCATCAAACGCATCCGCGCCAATATCCATCCCAAAGCTATTCTTCGCCATACCACGCATACTCCGTTCCAGCTCATCCTCGAACCCTCCGCCATCTACCTCCACTCCAAGCGCATTCCAGAACCACTGCCGCGTCCGCGATATCCAGAAAACCACGTCGATGGAGAGCATGACGGCGCGGAAGAACGCGTAGTGGTAGTACTCTGCGAGACGCTTGCTGAGATCGGCGTGGCTGGTGCGCGTGAGGGCGCGCGAGGCGTAGAAGCCGGTGATTTTTATGCGGTTTACGGGTGAACCGAGGCTTTTGTTGTTGCCTGAAAGAATGTCAGCGAGGAGTCAATTGGTGATACAGTGAATCAACGGACCTTGTACCATACTGGAGAGCAGCAGACGATGGATCAATATCGTTGAAGGAACAAAATGAATGATACAACGCACCGCATATTCCGAAGCAAAAATATCAGCACTTTTGGCATACGATCCGTGTCTAGCAGGAAGCCTTTTAACCGTGCCTTCATCATCACACTCCGCTCATAGTTTGTCATCTCCTCTATAGGCTTCCCCCGCACTTCCGGCTCCTGCTTCTGCTGCCGCCCCCTCCCCAGCCTCACCGGCCGCATCAGCACCGCACTCGCAAACAAATCAGGCATCCCCAAACCCCACCGCCGCGTCACACCGTCCACAACGCCCCACTCGCCCGCCAACAGCCCCTCCCACACCGCACACCAGTCCCGCCGGAACTCCTCCGTGAGCTGCACGTACAGCCCGTGGTCGAGCAGCACCAGCTGCGGCGTGCGGGGCGCGGCCGGATGCGGGCGGATGAGCACGTTCCCCGGGTGCGGGTCGCAGTGGACCCACCCCCACAAGAACATCTGCGCGCTGAATAGCTCGACCATGGGCTCCATGATGGCGCGCGTGCCGCCGCGCAGGGGTTTCGCCAGGCCGGGCAGGTCGCCTACGAGGCGCAGGATTCCGTCGCGGTCGCTCAGGCGCACGCCGTCGATCCATTCGGCGGTCATGATGCGTTTGGTGGTGAGTGCTGGGAAGACGCGCGGGATGTAGACGGTTTTGGAGAGTTTGGGGTCGTTGGCGACGAATTCTGCCGTTCGCTGGGCGTTGGCTGCCTCCATCTCAAAGTCCAGTTCGCGGCGCAAATGGTCGGAGACGAAGTCTACGTCCAGTTGAAGAAACGATCAGGTGATAGCAGACACACTCAAGAGAAGAAATTGGGGGTTGGGGAGAACACTCACCGACAACGAAATAAACCGGCAGGTCGAACGCGACCTTCTCGAAAAGCCACATTACCATGCGATACGCGCCCAAATCCCATTCCATTTGTTTCGCCACAGCCGGCTTTTGAACCTTGACAGCGACCCACTCGCCCTCTGCTTGACCGGGCTCAGGCCACGTCCGCGCCTTGTGCACTTGCGCAATACTGGCGCTAGCCATAGCCTTCTCATCGAAAAACTCGAACACGCCACCAGGCCCACTGGGCGGGCGACCGAACTCGGACTTGAAGACAGAGAGGACTTCCGAATAAGGGACTTGGGGGGCGTCGTCGAACAAAGCGGCAAATTTGACTTGCACGGGTTTCGGAAGGAAGGCTGCGTTGGCACCAATGGCTTGGCCTGATTTTCTGTTAGATGGGCCAAAGGAAAAAGTAATTTCGCGCACCCATCTTGATATATAGACCTCCGTTGCCAGTAAACAGGTTGTACATGATGTTGGCGACACGCTCATGCAACTCGGGAATCTGGTCAGACTTTTCCGGCGTGAAATTCATCTTGTATTCCGCTGTTATCAGAGCGCACTTCGGAGTGGATTAGATTAGCCTACGACATGCTTGCAGACGTACCGCCCACAGCGTCCGAAGGTTCCTGCCAATAGCAGAGGCGTTAAACTGACGGTCAAGCCCATAGATTGCGCCGACACCGAAGCCCAGATATCCCACTCGCCGGAGGTAGCGCTGCCAGCGGGGAGTTGCGGGCGAATTTGTGGAGTGAAGTCTGCGGGTCAGTGGTCGCCATGAACGCAGCACAGGCTGCCCAGCGAACCCTACCCGGCCCAGCAACATTCAAGGCTCTATGATCGCACGATTCAAAAAGTTTAAGAGCACCAGCGGCAGTATGACGAGTGAAGTCGGCATGAGCGCGAGATTTGGGTCTAATTGGCTGCAAGTCGCGAATTCAGCAAGAACAATCACCGCCAGGGCCTGTAAAAGGAAATTGCATGCTGCTCGAAATTGTAGAAGCAGAGGTGAGAGGTTGTAAGACGTGTGCAAAGCAACAAAGTAGAATGCATGGAGCATCAGGTTCAAGAGTAGGGTGCAAAAATTCTCAAGCTACGTTTGGAAACAACCGCATAATTTCAACACAGTTTCTAGCTGTGGGCTGAAGAGATATTCACAACTGTAGGGCAAGACATGTATCAAGGATGCCCAACACACCCAACCCATAGAGCCAATCCTTTCCCTCAATTACAGATCTAGTTTCATGAGGTTGTTCACACTGAACTTGCGGGGTTATGGGTACAGCCGGATGTGAGGTGGAGGAAGTCGCAGAGGAGATGTGAAACAATGCAATTACTTGTGATCCAACAACCCTACTTACTTACTCTTTCCTGCCCCCGCATTATCCTGCTCCATACTCATTGCAATTGCACGTGCAATAGCCGCCTCCTCATCCTCTTCGTCCTCCTCCATCGCATCTGCTGGTGCAGCAGGCACAGCTGCCGTTGTAGGAGCGGTCGTACTTGGCGGGGCAGCACCAGCATCCATATCAACGTCCTGATCTTGCTGCGAAAGCGCCAAAGCCCGCTTCAGCTCCGCGTCCTCCTCACTCTCCATCGCGTCCGCGGGTGCTGCTGCCGTCGATGAGGAACCGGCAGGCCCAGCTTCAGCTGCTTCACGTGCTGCAGCTTCTTGCATGGACATCCGTAGGGCCTGCAGTGGAATTCGGTCACTCTCAGAGCAATGGGTAAGCATATGACGGTACCATAGCAAGCTCAGGGTCGAGACTGGGATCGACGCCGAATTCAAAGTTGTTGTTGGCTGAGCCAGAAGCTCCTGCGCCGTCACCTGCACCGCCAGGTACAAGGTCATCCGGTATGCTGGCTGAACGATCGCCAGCGAGAATGGGTGATGAGATAAGGACGTCGGAGAGAAGAAGGTTGCCCGGCGCCGCGGTGACGATATGTCTGGCATCCCATGAGTACACGAATATAAGAATTAGTGAAAACGCACGAATTGTCCCCGCTATTGGCGCTCTCCACAAAGGACTTCAGCACCGTCTTCCCTTCATCAAAAGGCTCCTCTATCCCATCCCCGTAACATACGACATCAATAGCGACGTTGTTCTTCTTCAGCTTCTTCGCAAGCTTCACCATACCCTTCTCATCCGCGGCCGGGCCATCCAATGGCGAGGCTACAAACACAATGATGCGTTGTCGCAGGTTCTTGTTCGACCGGTGCTTGAGCGCGAGCTGGGCAATAGCAATAGCCGTCGGAATGTCTATAGTTCCACCAATTTTCGAAGACGTCGTGTGTATTGCTTGCAGTATTTGACCGATATCCTTCGTATGCGTTACCAAGACCTCCGGGCTACTTCTCGTCAGAGATTTGAATCCTCCATAGGAAGCTCGTTACCCTTTCCCGGCCATGGTCATTATTCCGACCGTGTTCTCTGGATTCGAGTCGATTTTCGTTTGTACGACAGTGGTAACCGCGTCGGACTGCGCGTCGAAACGAGTAGGTTGGTAGTCCCCGTTCCGCATGAACTCCGAGTTGTCTATTATCATCATCGTCGCCTCGAGCGGCATGGTGGGCAAAAAGAAAGAGGGTGACGCGTCAAGGAACCTTTGGTTGTGTTTGGCAACGGCGGCACTAACGCCCAAGTCCAAAAAAGGAAGTTATTCATCTCAACTCGAAGAAGAGGTCAAGTATTAAACTGAGACACAGAATAATTCGCTCGTAATAGTCTAACGACTAAACATACACGAGTACTACGAGAGCTATCGACTAGAAGCACTCTAGAAGACGTTCAGCACTGGTTTTGAAGTGGTCACTCAATCGTTAGGTTGAAACTCACTGCGATGAACGATTGCCGGACCCGATTCGTCGTACTCCTGCTTGGAGCACCACAAATTTTGGAATGTGCTCAGCGAGGCGAGTATAGATCCACCAATCCAGACCGAATACTTGCGTTCCGGAGGCGCTACGATCTTGACCTTCATACTCGCAGGCGCGAGTGCAGTAATCTCCTTCTGCATACGATCCGCAATACCAGGGAACATCGTCGAGCCACCAGATAAAACGACGTTGCCATAGAGGTCGCGTCGGATATCGAGATCACACTTGAAGATGGAGTTGAACCTGTAGTCGATTAGAATGGAGAATGAAGGACAATAAATAAAAAAATAGTAGCGGGATACGCACGTCGTGCCATGAACACCCTCAGCTTCAAGACCGAGCAAAGAAGGCTGGAATAGAGCCTCCGGCGCACGGAATCGCTCGTTCCCAACCGTAATGACCTGACCGTCGGGCAGCTCATAGCTTTTCTCCAGCGCAGAAGACTGTGCCGCAGTCAGTAGCTCTTGTTCAAAGTCCAGTGCAACATAGCACAGCTTCTCTTTGATATCACGGACGATCTCGCGCTCCGCAGTCGTGGTGAACGGATAGCCGCGCTCGGTGAGGTTCTTGATGAGGTACTCCGTAAGATCACGGCCCGCAAGGTCAAGCCGTATAATGGCATGTGGGAGCGAGAAACCTTCATAGATTGGGACGGTATGGCTGACACCATCTCCCGAGTCGAACACAATACCGGTGGTTCGACCGGACGCGTATAATGAGAGGAGAGCCTGGATGGAGACATAGAAGGCGGGTACGTTGAAAGTTTCAAACATGATCTGCGTCATCTTCTCGCGATTTGCTTTAGGATTGAGCGGGGCCTCGGTAAGCAACGTCGGGTGTTCCTCCGGCGCGACACGGAGTTCGTTGTAGAAAGTGTGATGCCAGATCTTCTCCATGTCGTCCCAGTTTGTGACAACACCATGTTCGATAGGATATTTCAGAGTGAGGATACCACGCTTTGACTGAGCTTCATCGCTGTCGATTGTGAGTGCAACTTCACCGACTTTGTGAGTCGAGCATACCCAACGTAAGAGTCCTTCTGACCCATCCCGACCATAACCCCCTGATGGCGGGGTCTACCGACAATAGAAGGGAATACGGCGCGTGGGGCATCATCGCCGGCGACTACGCAAAGGCAATTAATGAACAAATGTGTGATAGACGAACCAAATTACATACAACCAGCCTTGCACATGCCAGAGCCATTGTCAAGAACCTATAGCGACGGTGTAAGAAACAGGAGATTTAAGGCCATCCATTGAGTAGCACCAAGGCTGCAACTTCGTCGTCCATATGTATAATTTGGTTGAACTTGGGATTTGGGTGTTGTCAAAGCAAGAATTCACGATAGATTGAGTACCAAGGAGATTCAGAGTCGGAGTGTTTCAAGTCGAGGGAGAGATGAAGACCAAGGCGTTGTAGAGGGTGCTTAAATAAATTTCGAAAGAAAGCCATGGGGAACAGCATTTTCGAACATTGGGTGCGGAAGTTGTGTGGAAGTGGTACGGAGCCGAGCCGTGACGGGTTTGGTGATGCTTGACAGCAGCGCTAATCGGGCCGTTTCGTCAAATAAGATGACAAGTTGGTTCGAAATGGCCGAAGGCAACACGAAAAAGGAAACTTGGAATATCGTTGAATAAGTATGACCGTTGCCGGAAGCCTGAAGGAAGCAAGGAAGTACTTATAATGTTGTAATGAGTAGCGAGACGCATGGATGCTGCGGAGAAGTCAACAATATAGTGAACATTCTAACAACGAACATGAGGTTGCTTGGTAGAGTAAATTAAGTACTACTTAATGTATGTATGGTACAGTATACCCGGGCCTTCTACAAAATTCACGCCAGCTTATCAGCTTCGCGCTCAGCGTTAGCCGCAAGCTTCTCTTCCCCCGTGTTAGAATAACAATAAGATAATCTTGTCCAAGGTTTCTTCGTCAAATCACTTTTGATTCCCCTCCCATCGCATTCTTTCACCGCGAGTGTAGAGTGTTTCAGAGCCTCCTTATGTTTACCCAGGTCGCTGTACACCCGTGACAGAAATATGGTACCCACAACGAAGTTTTCGCGAATCGATTTATCCTTGGGGGCTGCAACAAGAAGAGCGCGAAGTAGTTCCACCGATTCCAAGGCAGGAGTAACGGCTTCGGAAGGCGAGCGATCGAGCATCAAAGATACATGATACAAGCCTATCGCGAGATCACGTTTGGTGTCGGCTAAAAGTCGTTTGTTTTTGTCAGACGAAAGCCGTGTCAGAATCTTTTGCGCTGAACGCGAAGCTTCGACTGCTGAAGAATAGTCTTTCAATCGAGTGTAGCAGCTGGATCTATCCTGTTGCAACGAGACAAGTTCCAACACAGTAGGTCCCAGAAGTGCTTCGTAAATCGAAGAAGCTTTGTCGAGGAAAGAAATAGCATCTTCGAGTAAGGCGCCAGGTCCTCCCGCCTTTTGCCGATCCATGAGAACACGCGCAGTACTACGCAACGAGTACGCATATTCCGCATTATAGAGTTCAGGAGACTGTTCCACCAAGTCAGCAAAAACAGTAACAGCTCTGGGAATCTCCTTTTCGGCTTCTGAGCGTCGGTTGAGAGCGCTCAGAATTTCAAAGAGATCAACAAGACAGCGAGCTAGATTTGGACGGTATATGTCCGGGTGCTTTTTCGCCAGTCGTTCGAGAAGCGTGAGTGCCTGCCGCGTGTGTTGCAGAGCCTGATCGGTGTCTCCAAGCTCTGAGAGCATCTGGGAATAGATCCGAAGGGAATCGACGTATTCTGGCGTGTACCGTTCAGACGATCGGTGCAACTTGAGGAGAATTTTCTGCGCTTCCGATGCAGCCTGGAGTGCACCGTCGTGAAATTTCGCAGCCTGAAGAATGAGAGCCCGATTGCTCAAAAACATTGCGAGGTCAGCGGTCAGCTGTTCGTCGTGCGATTTTCGTGCCAGCAAATCGCGAGAAATCTTGACGGCTTGGTTGAACGCGTCAAGTGCCTCCTGCGTCTGTCCCAATTTGAATGAACAGACCGCGAGATTATCGAAAGCCCCTGCCCGCCCCGGGTCGAACAGCCGATCAGGCAGGTAGCTGTAAATCTCGACAGCACGTCGAGCAGGATCCACTGCTTCATGGATACGCCCAGAAGCCTTCAAATGGTTTGAATAATTGCGAAGTGCAATAGCAAATTCGCTATCTGGCTCGGGCGTCGGCATGTTTTGGTATATGCGCACGGAAAAACTGCTGATTTTGGAAGCTTGTTGCGCCAGACCCGCATCCATCAAAGCGACTGATAGCTCGTTGAAGCTTCGGGCCGCTTCGTTGGCTGAACCTGTGCTATACGTGTCGAGAATGCGACGAGTTTTGAGGATGGCTTTACGCAGGCCGTCGCCAGAATCGGATAAAAGCGGCCTGTGTGTGTTGGAAGCCAGCTTTTCCGGGCGAAGTGGGGATGAAGACGGCTTTGTAAGAGACCGGCTGGTTTCCACCACTCGCGACAGCTGCTCAATTTGGTCGACGAGGTAGTCTTTCGTATTTCTCGAGGAATTAATCTGCCAGACTGGCTGTGAGTTCAGTGACACAGTAAGCAGTTCAGGCTTACAGAGCTGCTATGAGACGAGGTCCTTTCTTGCGACAGCAGTTGATCCAGCTTATCACTGTTGTCGCTGACCTGTCTCTGAATTTCGATGATACGGGGCGTCTGTGAAAATATCAGCACCGCAAGTTATTTCAAACACGACAAATCTAGAACTTGCGTTGAAGCATTCGAGTAGAAACCGGAGACTATCCTTCACATTCTCTAGCGCCTTTTTTATCACGTTTCTCTTGAAAAATTCGCCGAGCCATCCCTTAGATGACCGCGTTGAACTCGTAGTACTTTCTAGTAATTTCTGTAGACTTCTGCGGAAGAGAACATGAGGGCGCAAAGTCCGTCAATCTGGCAAACGAGGACTTGCGACTGTAGCTTGTTTGTCGCTTCAAGGAGAGAGGCCTGCTCCGATTTGATTCTTTTGCAAGCCCCCTCAATTTCGGTCAAAACGTTGAGGATGTCTTGTTTCAGTTGTACGATGTCCTCCCGATTCTGCTTGACCTTTCGCAGACTCGTGAGCAGGCCGGAAACGAACAAGAGTCGGCAAGCTGACCTGTTTCAATTCACTCCTAATTTGAACAATTATTTCTCCGATTTCTTTTGCGGCTTGCACGACAGCGATGATAGCAGTAGCTGCACCTAAGGCTTCCATGTTTGAGGGATTCGGGGTGAGGAAGTAGCTGCACCTAAGGCTTCCATGTTTGAGGGATTCGGTGTGTGGAGGATCCGCCTTATAAGTGCTGTCGTTCGTGAGTCATGGCATGGACGTGGTGGCGAGATAATCGGGAGACGAAACGAGCGGCGACCTTCACTGTGTTGAACAGCCTTTATATGGGAAATCGGACAGCGAAGGAGAATTCAATTGAAGGTTTCCCCGTTTACTAATAGGCGCGCATGGCGGTTTTTGGCTAAATGCAGATCTAGTCCTCGGTGTTGTTTGCGGCATAAGGCGCTTAGCGGGACTTGAGTCATTCAGAGGTTCGACAGCTGTAACAACTCAGCCGCTGGAATACTTGAGGAACACCCCTCGAAGCAGGCTACGGAAGTCCAACGAAATGCATCGCCAACAGCAGCCCTGAGCGCTGACTGGGGGGACTGGAGGATATTTTCTGAATGGAGTCGGGACACCGCTAATGTTTCATTAGTTCCAGAGCCATCTGCAACTGTCCGCTTATCTGCTTTCGTTGGGTGTCCGCAAGGCCCCCGGTCACTACCTATTAGGTCTGTAGCAGATAGAGTAAATCAACGTCTCAAAAACCCCGTACCTCTGTAACAAAAATAGCGT
This sequence comes from Favolaschia claudopus, assembly GCA_037176885.1. Classification (NCBI taxonomy): domain Eukaryota; kingdom Fungi; phylum Basidiomycota; class Agaricomycetes; order Agaricales; family Mycenaceae; genus Favolaschia; species Favolaschia claudopus. Next base: position 168,170 of record JAWWNJ010000082.1, read on the forward strand.
AAATCAAGCCGAAACTGCCCAATGTCTGTCGCAGATAGAGTAAATCGCGCGGAGCGCGAGAAATTTTTCGGGACTGAAGTCGGTCTGAGGGCCAATTCCAAGACAAATTTGGGGCAATGAGCAGCGAAATCAACCGAAATTCGGTGATTTTGAGCAGTTTTGAGCCCAAATTTGCTTCAGAAAGTGCTAAAACAACTGTCATATGGCGTTCGGGACGCGAAAATCTGAAATTACCCCCAAATGTCTGTAACAAATAGAGTAAATCAGTCCGTTTGAGGTCCAAAATCATAGAGTAAATCAGCCCAAATTTCGGGTTTCAATGTTACAGACCTAATAGGTAGTGACCGGGGGCCTTGTCCGCAACTCGCAAGCTCAAAAATCATCATGATGGTGGTCGCGAAGCAAGTTCAACATATGACCGGGTAAATCCGATGCCGACTGAAGGCTTCCGAACAATTCGAACTCAACAGTCTCAACTTTACGAGTGGATGAAGGTGCGAAACCGAATGGAATATTATACAAATATACAGTAAAATAACTACGCACACAGCCTATGAAATACCGGAGTAAAACTGTAAATGACACTTACAGCCTCAAAATTAGTATACATAAAGGCGCGAAGGAAAAGCATGAAATCTAGAGAACGTCGGCGTTCTCTGCCATAACCCTCTCAGGCTGTGATTCGCGAATCCGGGCCACTGATGAGCCGGAAGGAAAGGGACCCGCACCATACGAGGTTCCGGAAGAGGGAATATCCTGGGTCGAGCCCATTGCGGCACAGGAATCGAGCTCGGGGCGAAGGGCGGGAGTGGATGGGGCTGAGGTGGTTGCCTGAACCCTGCCGAACTTAGCGATGGAACCGGCGGAGAATTGGGTCGGACTGGAGAAGTGTGATAGTGAGGTGCGTGCGATGTCCGGTAATCGAAGGGGACGGCGGGCGCCACGTCTGGAAGCTGTGTGCCTGGATTACAGTGAGAACCAGATGAAGCTGGCGCCGTTGTTGGGCCATTGTCAGTTTCTGGCGGACTTCTAGGGTCAAGAGGAGCAAATAAAAGGCTTCCGTCGGCATTCAAGATGACAACAGGGTCGATAGTCGGAGGTACATGCTTTAATCAAGGAGATAAACGATGTAAGTGGCATTGCTCTATAATAAACCAGACCGAACTCACAGTATTACGAACACGATCAATCAAGTTTATTGCACGATCACTGTCTTGTGGGTTGGCCAGAGCTATCACAGGCATCCCTCTCCGGAAATACGCTGTGAATTGGATGTTCGCGGAAGTGAAAATCCGTTGCCAATAAGCTGATATTCGTGCGCCCTCGGGTTCAGAGATGTGCGGGGGCTCGAGCGTGTCTATGTCAAGTTCAGTGAGTGGGCTCAGTTTTCATTCGAGTGTTGATACAAACCTTGTGTTCGGTGCTGACGAAATCGTGTCCCTTGCGTCCAGATTACTTGTAACGCTGGAGCCACAATGGCTTCATATGTGCGATTACGAGCCCGTATTTATGACGGTATTTATCGTCAAAAATTATTCACTTAACATTTGCGCACGGTGCGCAATGCACGGTGCACTATTATTTGACTCACATGCACACAAAAATGCATGCTGCAGGGATTCTATATGGTCTGTGCACCACATACAGTGCTACTGTCTACTATTCCATATTCACAACATAGGTCGCACTGCTCGCAACCTACTTCGCACGGTTCAACATTCAACGCAACTCGTAAAGCGGATCAGCCGCTAAACCCGCATCAATCCCAGCCAACCCAAACTCGGCAAGCCACCCAAACTCTCCCCAACGCTTTCGCCTCAATATGCTACCCATCCCAATACCTAGCCCCCAAACTCAATCACCCAATCCACCAACCCAAATTACGTTCAAGATCTCTGGGTCTGCAAATTTTCTTTTATCAAACCTCGCCGCTATTCTTCGCAAAGTTTGTCTCGATTTCCCCACTTCCCACTCAGCTTTCAGACGCACAAAACCACCAAAACTCTCAGACATTATGTCCAACACTGGTACTGTTTCCCTCAGTCACACATTCACATCTTTGAATTGATACTATTCTGTTTTCTCTCAAGACAACTCGAACGCCATGGCTGCAACTTTGGGGGATATGATGGCGCGGGTCTTCCGTGAGGCTATCGCATCTGGAAATTTGTCCGCGTTGATGCCTGCGCCAACGAATCCGGGTCCTCCGACTCCTGCTGCCACTCTGCCTGTTCCTCCGGCAGTTCCTTACACCAGCACTCGATCCCTCGCGCTTCCAGCTGCAGCTAGCGGCCATCCCATCCCGTCCAACGTTCCTTCGGGTTCAGTCTCTACTCAGCCAATGCTCGGCCTCCCCGGCTTAGCTTTACCGCTGGCTTCTGGTCACACCAACAATGCTCGTCGCATTCGAGTCTCCGATGTCCTCAGTCCAGAGCAGATCTCGGACACTAATGCTGGGCGCATGGCCGCTGCCCGAGCTCACCTTGGCTCTAGCTCGGAGTCTCAGCTCACACGACGCAGTCGCCGGCGTCGGGGCCCGGCTGCACAGACTCCCACTCTTCATACCGGTCCTCAGACTGTTCTCGACAAGGTCTCTTCCGTCAACGCGGTTGGGGAGCGTGAGATTCGATTGATCCATGTAGTTCAACCTTATCAAGTGCGTTCTTGTTTTCTATTCTTGTTTTCTGCGAGCTGAATTCGCATTCCAGCCCGGTTTGGAGGTTATTTTCCACAAAAACTACCGCGGAGCTCACTTCAACTACCTTGCTGAGGAGAGTCTCACTATGCACTATGACCTCCTTGACACGACTCGCGTCAGTGATGTCCTTCAGATGTCGGCTCGCAACATGATTGTCGGCCCTCGTCGCATCACTTTTGGACGCATGGCTGCTGGACCCAGCACTCGACTTCAACATGAGATGCTCGACCTTCAGCCTCTTGTCTACGTCAACAATGCAAAGAATAGGAAATTCGGCGCCGCTCACCTTCGACGGGAAGCATTGACCGCCAACCTAACATTGGCAGATCTTTTCGTGGCTCCTCTCAAGAGTCAATATGCTCATCCCGTGTATTGTGTCCATGAAGGACGATTCATCCTACACTCTAGTACTCGCCTTCTCCTATTCATTTAACGCCGTACTGACCCCGATTCACAGTTATTCGGTGCCCCGGTGCCACCTTTGTAGAGATTCTTCCCGGATCTCTGGCTCGGCAGCATAAATGCCTCACTCTGAGACACAACAAACAGTTCAATGAGGCATTAGAAATGGATTGGGACCCTTCGGACGAAGAAGGTGATACTTCGGGTGGGGTTCCGGCACCGGAATTCGATGACGAGGACACCGAGAATTTTGTACCTAGCACTCCAACTCTCACTGCTGCCACCCGTCCTTCGAGCAGTGTTGTTCGGGATTCTGCCCCTCTCTCGGTATGTTCTTAGCTCCAATTTCGCATGGCTCAAAGTTAATCTTCTCGCAGAGCGCTAGCAATCGAGTCTTGGCTGATAACACAAATATTTCCATGGTAAGCTGCAGTTATATCGTTAGTAGTGACTGCAAGGTAACCTGAATATCAGGATATTGGCGGTGAACAGGTGGTCGTACCGTCTACGGTGTGTCTCGTTTTTAAAAGCTCCCTTATCTGCCTCAACGATTGATTCTTGCAGGATCGGGATAATGCGCAGGCCCTCCCAATCTTGGTAAGCATTTACTTCTTGTTCGTTCTTCACTCTAATAAGTTCACCCTAGGCCCAGAGTCAACCGGTTGCATCGTCTTTGGCTACGAATTCCACAGTATGTTTACCCGTTCATTTGGGTTGCCTAATTTTCACGGAGTCATTCTTTCCCTCTAGGTGACAGCTACATCTTCCGCTATGGCTGCTCCACCTCCGACTGCGGTCCAGGTAAAAGATTGATTTACATGTTCCTCTTCAGTCTAACTGATACATTCTCGCTAAGCCTACTACAATCCCCCCGTGGCCCACCTCGTCTTGGCTGCATCCTACTGCCACTCTCTATCGGGAGCTTCATGAGCGGAACGACGTCACTGCCGCTATTTATCAGGCAGCAACCGATGGTGCCACACTTGAACTGGAGGGTGGTTCAATCGATGAGCTGGCTGGCGCATACATTAGTGCTGTGCGAGAAGCTGCTGAGCGCCGAGACTTCAGCTCTCTGCTTCGCACTCGTCGGAGGTTTCAAATGTTTGTACATTTGACTTGTCTTCTGTCCGCAATGACCTGACACACACTCAGTGTTCGACCCGATGGCGAGATTTCCTCCTTTGGTTCTGGCATCGAGGCGGAGGTAATCCACAAAGCTATGGATACTTTTCTTGGCCAGTCAGGCAGGTACTGCCTGCCGGTGGATGAAGATCGCTTGTCTCTTGGTATTTCCATGCCTGCACGGCTTGCGTTGGGAATCTCTTCTGCCCGACTTGACGACCTTCGAGTATTTGGTGCGATGCTGGCTCTTTCGCTTATCACTGATCAGCGGCCAGGGGATCGGTGATATCTCGCCTGTATTGATTCAATATTGCTTGAATCAATGCAACCTGGACTGCGTCACTCCCAGTCTCATATCTGCTTGGCACCCAGCTTTGGATCGCATTGCTCGACAGCTTCAAGCTGTCGGCCCTCAGGGAAGTTTGGTTCCATTTCAAAGCGACATCATTCATTCCCTCGGCATCCAGGTATTTCATTGGTCAGATCTTTCTCTTTCCTGCAGCTCATATGTTCTTTAGATCGCAGGTCTCGTTGACCGGGATCAAAATCAGCACAGCATGCTCGTCAGGCAGCTTGTTCAAACACGCTCCCTTGGCCCTGACATTCATGGTCATATCGAGACCGCTTCATTTGCTGAAGGGGTCGAGCTTCCCTGTGCAAATGGATTCTCGTATGGAAAGGTAGGCTCTATCTCTTTTACTCTCCACCGCTAAGCTAATGTTTTCTTTCCCTTCACCAGTTCGCGCGCTCCTTTCCCGGAGGAACCGAATTCTTCCTCGTACATCACTGGACATCATACATCTCTGACTTCGGCTGTCTCGAGCCTCACCTTCTCATTTCGACGCCTCCGCCTTCTCGCGTTGTTTCGCACTTTGGAGCCAGGGGTGTTGCGCTAGATTTGGAGCCCGAAATCCTCCTCACACAATTTCTACGTGAACATGGCAACCCGTGCGATCCTCAGGTCTTTGACGATGCGAAGGCGCACTTCCACCCCGATGTCGTCAGCCAGCTCCACAAAATTGACTCACCTTCCTTCCGATCCAGGATGTTTTGTTGGGCAGCGACCGGGACTCCATTTTTGGGACCTGATGCTGCTCATACAGATCCTATTCACATAGACTTTGTTTTACCTGACGATCGCAACTATAGCGACAGCGCAGTTCACAGTATCTTCCACATGAAGCAGGGTACCATATCTTTCAGAACTTGCTCACGTTCTGCTCGTATTCCAGTTTCTTACTTGGTGGAGTTGTTCGAGAATACTTTGCCGGGATTGCGTGGGGAGGCCGTGAACTCTTGGCTGATGCTTCAGATTCTGAATGGAATTGGAAAAGTCTCTATGCTCTAAAATAGTTATCTCTTACTTACAGGACCTCGTAGTCAAAATTCTCAATTTATCTTATGCCGCTTGAATCTTCGGAATTTACCAACTACTTTCTCATCGACTATGGCATCAATACTAAGATCAAGAGGTTGTCTATTGACTCAAAGCTGTTGTCTCCATGAATTGAATATGCTCTACTCACTTCGATGGCAGAAGTATGCGACATTTCAGATTTCTATTTTGGTAATTCCACCAAACATTGCGACTCTGTGTCTGGAATAAAAACTGTCAACATCATCCGAGAATGAATATAGCATTCCTAACAGTATGTCTCGGTTGTATCACAAAAGAATTGCTATGAACTGCGTTGACGGCAAAAGTATCCGCATGTTTATCAATCTATCTGACCTCTAAGCTTTAGCTCGCACACTTGTACGCTTTGATTCAAATGCCAAAATAGAGGTAGACTCGGTAATTAGTGTCAATGTAATACTTCATGAGTACAAGACATACCTACCAGGTGTACACTCGGCAAAAGTATGCGGGGGTGAGGCGCGGTTTGATGAGACTGCCATTTTGGGAAGGCAGTTCAGAATGATCGAGCTGCCAACACCCACCGAGCGACCATACTGTAAGCCGAAGAGTTAAATACTACTTAGACAAGTACCAAACACGTTCTCAATGAACTCAGGCATTCTAAATTTCGCAGTTGGCAAAAGTACGCGGGAACTCATGTAAATTTTGATTTTTCGGAACATTTAAGGTTTCTCACCGTTCCGCCACTCGTAGACACTACACATTCAATTGTCTGGAACGAATTCAAGGTCTCCCTCAACAATCCTATGACTAGGTACAAATTTCTGAATTTCGACCTCATATGTAGTGAACAAGAATACATTTATAAAGGTTTCCCCACACCACACCATCGATCCTACAATTTCCGCCAAGTCAGCTCCTCGCCATCAAACAGGAAGAACTTCTCTGGGTTGGTTTTCTTTTTCTTTGAAGCGAACAATTTGTCCAAGGAAGGATCATAAGATCGCAACACGGCGCGGAGTTTAGACTGAAAGGCCACCGGAGTGAAGAGTTGAAAGATTTCCGCTGTGGGATTGTTCTCGGCGGCTTCAGTGTGATAGTTCGATAAAGCTATAGCCATGTGGAGCAGACAAGACTGAAGCAAAGCTTAATGAGATAAAACAACCCCTCTTTCAACACTGACTCACCGAAAAAACATCCCCTTCCCAGTCTAGGGTGTTTCCGGACTTGTCCTGACACAAATAAGTTTCGCTCACCCAGCCACGCCATTCCGAATATTCTTCGCATACAGCCGCAGCCTCCTCGACCTCGAATTCAGGTACCCCGTCGGAACCATAATTGCGGTGGTCGAGGCATGGTAGCAGAGTGATCATGCACGCGAGGTACACAATATCCATCCAACCTCGAGGAGGCGAAAGAGACAAGTCCGGGAGATACCCTGCGAGTGCTGCATGTTCCTGCGGCCGCTCTGCAACTTGAATCAGCCTTGATTCAGCAAGAAGTAGGAAAAGAATAGCGCACTCGAGGTTGTATACAGCCAGAACATGGCTATCCGGATGTAGATCTGCCAGAGCGCAACATGCTCTGCATTTGATAGAAGGTGGGAAAGCATTGAAATATGAAGTATCACAGCCATAGCTGATCGGATGCGGGCTGCACAGAGAAAGTATCCCCCTACTGTGAGCGTAGCAGCCGGACCATCAGCATGAGTACCAATGACAGCATGCCTACGTCCAGCCTGTTGAAGACTGGCGGAAGTCAGTTACTGGTGCAAGAACAAAGAATGGGGACAAACTAAATCCCCCCGCCGGCGGGGAGCTCGGTGACTTCGTATTCATGTGTTTCAAGATTTGCTCGATCTGGATCCCAGTTCTCAAAGGCATCCAGTCTCGACAGATCATCGAGTTTCCAATTCCCTTTGGGGCGTGAGCGGATCCAAATCTTGCCTCCCGGACCCGCTATATAAATTTGGGTCATCGTAATGTCAATATGGAACATCGAGAGAGCATGGGACAATCCGAAGAGCTTGAAATAAATTTCTTCGTATGGCGGCCTTCGAATTGCAAAACCTATCAAGCCATTGGTCTTGCTGTAAGCGATTATCTCCAAATCGAAACCACTGTCAATAGATCAGACAATCGAGATCAAAACAAAGATTGGAAAGGAAATTACGAGTCGAGTAGAGGGTTTGTATGCACAATATTCCCTCCAGGAAGCTTCAAAGCGTTCAGTACCAAACCATCTTCGCGAGTGCTATGCTCGAGCATGTCGTCCAGAGTTGTTGTACGAATGGAGGCAGTGTAATCGATTTCGGCTTCACTGTTGTTCTCTGGAAAGGTACGAAGCCCCTGAACTTTGGATATTGTGAGTCGGAATGAAGGTTAAGACTGCGCCAGCCAACTTACCTTGAACCTCAACGGGGATGTCCATGCAGTTCCACCTTGTTAACGCGCCACGAAGTTGATTTAGATTGCGAACCGGAGCTCCTGCGTGAAGATCGTGAATGTATATGTCACAACCTGTAGCCCAAATGGCCATGCGTTGACTCTCCGACATTCCGCTCCAGTCCGAGAAGGTCAAAGATTTGAGACACGAATCCTTCAAAGCTTCAGACGACTTCTGAACATCGTAAATCAGCTTGTATTCTGTGTTGTGCTTGCCATGGAGTGAGAAAAGAGAGCACGGAAACAATAGTCGCATCCTTACCGAACTCGGATAAGTATAGTAGTCGAAACTACGTCCGGGGGATCCATCGGGCAGTTTTGGGAAGATAGTTATAGGAGTTTGGTACCGCTGAAATTTGCTTGAGTGATTTCAACGAGCACCCGTCTCTCCCCTCACCTCGAGTCTTAAAGTCTTGTCAAGCGGCTATAAGATTTATTCAAGTTGAATCAACCTGAGTGAGAAAAGAGGCTGCACTCACTGCTGGACCAGCCCCTTCGATTTTGTCATCGCTGGCTTCCTCGGTTTCCGGTTCCTGAATCCAAAATTTCGAGACGGACATCAAAAACAAAGGACGTAATCATACCTCATCCCCAGAATCCGTATCTTTCTTCTTTTTCCTCTGCTGGGGTGAGACTGGTTGTGTTGCTTTGCGTTTCGTGTTACCACTCCCTCCAACTATAGGTATGGCTTGCACAGACTTCTTTTCGCGTGTACTCCGTCGAGGTGGATTGAGCTGAGGTTCCGGCTCTGTGTTCGACTCTTCAACTTGCATTTCCGAACCTGTAGCATGGCTCAAGTCCAATTTACGCAATGAAAGCTAGAACTCACTCGTCTCCGTTGCCTGTTGCTGGCTGCCCACAGCTTTAGATAGTTGCCATGAGTCACAGCACTTTAAATCACAAAGGAGACTTTACTCACTCTCGATGTTCGAGTTCGCTGCTGGGACACTGTTCGAAAGACTCGAGGAAGGATTTGATTCTGATTCCTGCTCCTCCCCTGCATTTGTAGTTAGCAAGAGATTTATTTCGACACACAAGCTGAATGTACCGGCTCTCCGGTAGAATATCGATTTTGCTTCCTGAGCAGGGAGATCCGCAACCAGAGTCATGTTCTCCAATTTCGGAAAAGCCTGCGCTCGGGGAACGTGCGATAGCGCTCGCACAATAGATCCCGTCTCAGCAGCAGAAGAAGAGAAGGGGGCCACAGATTGAGGCGCTACAAGAAATGGCATCTCGTATAACTCGAGGGGGCGAGACACCGGCATGCGGGGAGCATTCAGCGATTTGACTGTCCCGTTGGACCTGTAACGGTTCCGTAGACCTGTTTATTATGTTAGAAAAAAATCGGTGATGAGATAAAGCACAAACCTTTGAAAAGGTTGGTATCTTGAGGTGTGATCGCAGGCATCTGCGCCAGATGACCCACATTCACAGTCGAGACGCTTGCAGCAGAGAACCCGGAGCTTCCCCGAACCAGCGCATGGGCAAACGACTCAATAAATCTCAGAGCGGCCGATTTCTGCCCCGCCGCAAGAAGCATGTTCGAGATCTGAAACAAATTGTTAGAGAAGGCTGTGATCGAGAGATAAAGGGCTTACATCCAATTCTACGTCGAGATCTGTGTGAGTTTTCGAAAGGTCGATGTTACAGAATACAAGTGCCGGGGAGACGATTAAAAACAAAGCGAGCGGGCGCAGGATATTAGCAGCAGTAGAATTGTCCGGATACCTATGCCGGATTAAACTATGCATTCAATTACGCTCAGCGGTTGAAAACTTACGACTTATATCTTTCGGATAGCAAACGACTCGGACCAATTGAAAGCTGGCTCCCCTTCAACAGCGGCGTATTCACAGATCCGAGCTAAAGCGAGTGAACTTCTCTTTCACAAGGCAATTATGACCTGTGTACTCACCTCGAGCACGTAAATCAGACCTGCGATCGTCGCCTGTATATTTTTCCAGGCCAAGTGCTTCAGTGCCTCTCTTTCGGTGGCATTGAAAGCAAAGACAGGGGCTACATCCTTGGGTATGATCTCGATCTCCTGTGACTGTTGGTGACCAAGCTCCTCTCGAAAGGTGTCGACATGATCTGGCCACCGAGACAGTTCCTTCAATAACTAGGGTGTGTGAGTTGGAATGAAGCGGTGTGAGAGAGGGAACATGAATACCTTATCAGCTTGCGCTGGAAAACGGAAAGTTGGTGCGACGTCGGGGATAGCAGAATTTTTTTGGAGATCGGGGTTCTCGAGTGCAAGCAGCATGTCAAAAACCCGAAAGTACAACATACAAGACCAAGCAAGATTTCTATTAGCAGAGTTGTGGTGTACTTCAGGTACTGGACCGGAGTTCAATCGCAGTGCAGCGAGGAATTCAGGCTCCTTGAGTAGCTGAGGATCTGTCAAGGCAATTTTGTCCAGTGTCTTCAAAGCCTGTACAAAGTCCTTGTAGGCAGGGCCAATACAGTCTGGAGAGAGATCCCTCCAAGATCCGTCAACAAGAGCCTGAGTAATCCATCCAGTTTGCTCAAAGAGAGGAGCTTGAGTGAGGTACATAGCGGAAAGAGATCAAGAGAGATAAGGGATCAGTACTCCGATCAAAGCCGATCAGTGTGGCTGCGCATGGGGCATGCACAGCAAATTACCATAAGAGGAACATACCTCACCGGTCCACATTTTCTCTCTTCATCTGTCTCTAATACTGATGTTTCTTCTGCCTTCATTGTAAGAGGCACAAGGACAGCTCAAACTGGATTGTATAACATGTATCAAGTTAATCTAACTTGGTCTGGCAATAGATTTGAGAAGCCAAATTCGACTTTTTGCCTTTTTGCTTTAACAATTCAGGATTGGTTGAATTAATTGAAAGTCTGGTTAGTTTCAATTGTTGATAGAGACATAGTAGAGGTATCAGTGGTATATATACAGTGTCATCTGACCTGCTCAGTGTGCTGTTCAACTGAATATTGCTGATTACAACAACCTTTCAAGCCCTGGTTTGACTGGATAAGATCTGTGAGCTAATTACATTCATGAACATACTTTTTTTATCCCCTCCAAGGCTACTGGCTACATTCTGGGTCAAAGAATAAACAGCTCAAGTTTTTGTACTGCAAGACTCGGCAATGCCGGCGTTCCCCGTGATGTCACGTGGTGTCACGACATTCCGATCAATCCGTCAACATGTTGATCGGCACATCTTGACCTTCATCTCCCACCTCCTCTCTTGTCTCTATGCCTGAAGACGGGGTTCTATGTCTTATCTGCAGGGAAATGGGGTTTGAGAAATGCCAGAAGAAGACTACTGGGCATGGAATTGGTGTGTGACAGGCCATTATTGTGGGTGTCTGCAAAGGCTCAGTTTTGCTATCATTAGGTCAATTTAAAGTACACACCGAGTGCTGCGCTCGCCCGGAGGGCAATCGGCAGACATTCTCAATGCATGTGGCCCGTCCCGACGACCCAACATTTATTGCGACCCCCGTGATGCGCCCTCGACCGCAAAAGAAGAAGAAAAAGGGCAAAAAAGGCAAGAAAAAGAGATCAAAACAATCCAAAAAGAAGAAGAAAAAACCGGTGGATCCATTCCTTTGTCAAGCATGTTACTCACCTCCAAGTGACGAGGATCCAGAGGGGGGAGAGGTTGACGGCCCTTCAGCGGCGCATTCTGAGGGCGAGGATGAGGTATCTTTACATTTTCTTTGTCTTGCGGGATGAGGTGCTTACCTCCTGATCAGCACGATAATGAAATAGAGGAAGAAGGGGTAGAGTCGTCAGAAAACGATGATAAAGAAGAGGAATTACAGGTCTGTTCGCACCTCAATATTACCTTTCCTCTTCATTCACATTTCAATCTTGTCGTTTCAAGTCAGGACCCAGACCTGTGAGTATAACGAGTTTCAAAAACACTTGTTACTTACTTTCAAAGGATTATCTCACCGTGCCGGCGGCAGACTATGTCAACGACTTGGAAATTGAGGGTCGACTGACTCCTCTTCATCGCGGAAAGGAGGTGGTCATGATCATCTCCAACGATGAGCCGGGACAATCGGTAAGTTTGTTCTCTCATTCATTTAGATGATATCTATTTTCTCACCTGCCGACAGTTCGCTGTGCGGGTCAATTTCGGGCTCGAGGGTCACTGCTTTTGGATGCCCACTGCGATGTATAGGACCATCGTCAGCAAACCGACTATCCCTCGCGGTCAAAAGAGCCGTGCGTATGAAATCCCTGCCGAGTTTTGTGACGGACCCCCAGAGGCACCTCGTATCATCTCGATTCAAGCTGCCTTCATCCGTCCCGAGTGGACGCTGGTCTTTTGCGATCACAATGTGATGATAACGTTCCATGTCATGCGGCTGAGGGGCAAGGTTGAGGAGGATGATCTGAAGCCGGGATCCCAGGTAACGTCGTTTTATAATGGATTGTGTGATAGTCGATAATTGTCTTCAAGTTGTGGCCCTTACTTTGGAGCAAAACACACGGACCGGTGCATAGTCACGAGCCGGACGCAAAGGTTGCGGCTCTCGAGACTTGGCGCCGTGACATGGTGGACACGAAGGACTGTACTCCGATCTTTCTCGCGATGAAAGCCACTCAGACCGTTTTCAACGGGTCTGGCGCCCAGGAGGCTACTGATCAGCTACAGGAGGCTTTTATCTCGCCACTTATGCCCGCCTGCCAGGTCTGTCAGAGCGATTCTGTGTGGCAGCGGTTCAAAACCGTCGTGTTCGAGTACGAGGCTACTCGTGAAGCCCTTGCTTTGCCGTCCTCGAAGCTTCCCTACGTCTCCGGACCGCGTCCTTTCCGGTTCAACAGCAACGCCCACAAGCTGTACCATGCTTTCATCTCAACCTATCGTCGCAGCCGTGTTCGTTTTACAAAAGAGCGCCTCGAGATGGCTCATAATCTCGGTCTTTTTGATCCTCAAGCCATCATTCAGGCCGATGGCCGAGCTATTGGTATTTTCTAATTCATCGTTCCGTGCTATTGCTCATTTATTTCTGTCTAGCTCCCCCGGGGGGAAATTCGTTCTTTTCAGCCGAAAACTACCCTGCCCCTGTTATGCTAGCATCTGAACTTCGCACAGACCGAGCGCAGAAAAAGGTCTTTGTGCCCAACTATTCTGTCACCATTGAGGGCTGCACGACGTATACTCCGTTTGTGGCGCAAGGACCTCCCGAATGGAAGAAAATACTGGTGCGAGTTCTCTTTCATCCTTTTTTTCTTTCTGCTTACCTTGGATGTAATAGTCTTGGAGTCGGGTTCAAACAGACGTCCTGGATGTACTGAACAAAACGACTCTGGGTATGTACAGCTTTCGCGTATTTGTGGACCAAGTCTGGTCAGCCAAGCGCACAGCCGATGCTCCCCTTCCCCCGCGCACCGTCGTCTTATCCGGAAACTCACGGTCCAAGCGTCCTCTGGCTCCGGTCATTGCTAAAGCAGCAGTTAGGGCGAAAAGGAAGTCGGAGAATATGATCGGGGCTGACAAAGAGAATATTGACATCAACGAGGGCCGGGTCACGCGAGCGATGAAGCGCCAGCGCAATTCTCAGTAATCTAGAGACGGACTGATGGACTTTAGTATATACCTGATTGGTTTCATGTACTTGCTATTCGTATTCAGTACATCATGATCTTGCTTCACTAATCGAGTTTCATCACATACTTTTACCAACAGAGCCTGCCAGCAGTTAGTCAGTGAATAAAGTGAAAGGAAATGCACTAGTGAGCATACTAGTATGTTGAATTGATCGACTTGCTCTCTGAAAACCAGCGGATTTCAAGCGGAATTTCCCGCCACTTCTAAATTTGGGACGCTGAAGTCGAAGCCGCGTACTTTTGCCAACAGCGACTGTATGGAGGGTATAAAGTTATAAAACAAAAGGTTATGCTATGCTGACCACATCAGAATGTTAACCAATCGACTCCGTCTCTGAAAACAAGCGGTTTACAACTGAAAGTTCCCGCCGCTTCCAAACTTGGTTATGGCAACTCGAAGCTGTGTACCTTTACCGACAGTGACAATACAAAGATTATGGAGATGTGAAACCGGAGACAATATGGCTCTAAACACACCAGGATGTACGTTGATGCACTGGATCCTCGGAACGAATGGATTCCAACGAAAATTTCCCACCACTTCCGAATTTAGTAATTCAAGTTCAATGCCGCGTACTTTTGCCACCAGCGGCTATATGCAGTATATCAATGTGCTAAATACTATATTATAGTCTGTTAAACACTAATATGTTTGCTAAAGCTGCATGATTGGCCTGAGCTTCGAGAGTGAGCAGTTTAAACGAACATACCCAAATCAGGTATGTCTGACCGCACTTCTGGCAAGAAGGCCACAGAGGGCGTTAATGTATAAAGAATTCAGGATGATGTTTGAATCAACCAGTTTGTACTCCTATGACTTTCATATTCTCAAAGGATTCCAGATGCAGAAATTGTTTTTCCGTAGTCCGAGATCAAAGCTGAATCTCTATTTTAACCGAAGCTTTTTGTGCTAGGATTTTTTTAAATACGTAGTAATCCAGATTTCGCTTAGCTCAATTGAGCTCTGCGTAAGTGTGGATGCATATTGCTCATTCGGATTGTTGGATTTGCCGTCAGGCTCTTGATCTGTGACAATTGGGCCAGTTGGAGACCACATGTAGACAATGCCCAACCAGAGTTTATAGGCTTTGTATCTGGCTTTACCCTCTTTGCTCTCTATTCAGACTGATTAACTCTATACAAATGATATAGAAAAAAGGAACACACCATCACTGCCATCAGGTATGTCACCGTTCCAGTCGTACTGCTTCAGAATTTGTTGAATCTTCTCCAAACGCCGTGCTTTGTTGCAAAACGTTCGAGCAGACCATCCGCAAGCCTCGACAACGGAATTGCCTGATAGAGTGTGCTCCCCACCGAAAGCATCTGAGAATACCTCAGTGGGACTCTTCTTCTTGTCCGGGACAGCTTTGAGCTGAAAGGCATCCAACAATTTCTGCATACTGTGGAAGTTTCGGATCTGCAGGAGCAAAGATCCGCTTCCTTTCCCTCCTTGAGCGGCATTCAAAGCCGAATCGGACAGAGGAGGAGTGAGCGTGGGTAGCAAAGCCTTTAGCGATTGGAGACAAGCCGATACTGAAGCCGACCGACTTCGCCCAGCAAGACTCCTCTGGGGTGTAGAAGCTGGGGACGTTGATAGATGATGATTTGAGGGTGGGGGGGGACAGGAGTAAACGCTCTGGCTGGAACTCGAGAGCAGCTACGGGGTCCAAGACATCAGCACTGTGAGCACAGTGAGGCGCAAAGAAATCTGAGCCTGCAGACGATGAAGAGGTGGGATTATTACTGTTGGTTGAGTGGAGCTCCGTTTCGAAGCTAGCAACTGAAGAGCTGCGGATGAGAGTTGGAGGATGAAAAATGAGATCTGCAGAATCCACAGATAGGGAGAAGATGAGCGCAAAAGTGGTTTCTGGCATGACAGCCATGGGGGAATAGCTGGCAAAGAATTCCTGACTAGCAGGAGTCAGACGAGTGGCCAAAACCTCTCCTACACTATATTCGGAGGTGTGATCAAAAATCTGCAGGTCAATCTCTCCACAGACTTGACACAGATCCCCAATGACTATATGGGCGGAGAGAGGAGACCTGTAGCGCTCCGTCTCAAAGTCTGGAACACGAGTGGTGCTGACCAAGACCGTGCTCGGAAGAGGGAAGGTTCCAGTGACGAGCTGAGTAACCAGATCGCTCGCAAATGCTACAGTCTTGTGCATGAGGCCGAAGCGCAAGGCATGTAGAAGTGCTGCTACTCGGATGGAGTTTGCATCGGTGCGGGTAATAATTCGGTTGCTGGGAATTGGGAGAGCGGGAATGAGCTCAAATATTGTTCCTTTCTTCGGCTGAGTGACAGCTATGGCACAGCTGACTTTGATTGTGTCTTGAGACGGCGACGCTGCTGAGATTTCGGAGAGCATCCAGCCCATCCAGCCTAAGTTTGCTGCAAGGTGAGTAGGTGAGGAGTCAGATGAATGGCATAACAAACCTGTATCAACAGGCTCCTGACTCATATCTTCTTCGAAAATCGATGGCAGAGAACGGAAATGAAAAATTTGCTCTGATGTGACTTGATGTTATGTCACACCTGTCAAACAAACTCTTGTTCTTGACCACTACCTCCACGACAATGGCCGAGGCGCAAGCCAATATCGATCTCCTCCAAGCATTTCGAACACACTATCATCGATTCCATGCTAGTGTCGGATCTGTTACTGGAAGCTCTACCGATGCTGTTGTTATTGCAAGACTGGGAGATGATTTGGATGAATTCATCCAACTCGTCGAACAGGCAGGTCCTTGTGATATCTTCTCCACAATACTTCTCAAAAGACAATACTTTAGAATTCAGGAATATTCGAGCCAGCCGAGCTTGAGGTTATGCAAACAAGTCTGGCCACCATGCAAAATGATCTTCGTCTGGAATACCGAGATGCCCTCGATGCGTCGCACAATGGTCGCCCAATCGTGGTACAAACAGTACATACAGGTCGTGCCGGGAGACCCCGCATTGAGATTGATCCAGACTTTCTGCGCTGGGCTTACTCTCAGCGATCGACAGCCAGTATTCATCGGTTTCTGGGTGTTAGCCGTAATACTGTTCGATCAGCTCTTTTGCAGCACGGAATTGTGGAGCCGCAGTCCAATCCATTCCCTCCTGAGGAGCCATCGCTTCCAGCTTCTCCAATCGAGAATGCAGAACACGATGATCTGCTTGATCCCGATATCCCCCTCCCCACTCGTCTCCCCCCTGATGTCGAGAATCTGGCAGGAGAAAATCCTCCTATCGCGTCCTACACGGGGCCTCTTTCCGGTCTTTCTGATGATGAGCTTGACCTCCTTCTTCTGAGACTTCGCTCGCATTTTCGGCGGGCCGGCTTGGGAATGCTGGATGGGATGTTGAGGCGTTTGGGGCACCGTGTGCCTCGAGAGAGAGTGAGACAGTCACTTCTGCGAATTGATCCAGTTCGCAGAATATTTGAGAGAATCCGCATTCGACGAAGGGTGTACTCGGTTCTGGGCCCCAATTCCTTATGGCACCATGACGGTCAGCATGGTGAGTTAGACCCCTATTTTATCTTTTCTGCTAACAAATATCGCTTCTACCAGGGCTCATTAGATGGGGCATAGTGATCCATGGCTTCATCGACGGCTATTCGAGGTTAATCACCGGTCTCCGAGCCAGCGACAACAACAGGGCCCAGACAGTCCTGGATATCTTCCTTGCTGCATGCAGGGAATTTGGGGTGCCTTCCCGCTGCCGTGGTGATCATGGAACCGAGAATCTCTATGTAGCGGCGTGGATGGAGGCTTATCGCGGAGCGCTGCGAGGTTCATACATCTGGGGAAGGTGAATTGAGATACTGATGAGTTGCGATAATGCTGATCCTTCTTCAGGAGTGTTCATAATGTTCGCATTGAGCGGCTGTGGGTCGATATAACAGCTCAACTTGGCGCTACCTGGGCAGACAGATTCACAATTCTCGAGCTTCGGCATGGGCTGGATATTAACAATGTCGCCCACATCTGGCTACTTCACTTTCTCTTCCTCGCGACTATCAATAGCCAGCTCGCATTTTTTGCTCAAAGCTGGAACCAGCACCGTATTCAGATTCGAAATGGACCTAACCGCTCCCCTGCGGATATGTTTGTTTTTGATATGCTTGTTCATGGCGTCCGAGGGAACCAGCTTCCGGAGGAGGAGGTTCTGAGCGAGGAGGAGCTTGAGGTGTATGGCTTGGATTGGGAAGGTCTTCGAGATGACACTCTGCTTGCTTCTCAGCGGGAAAACAACCCTCACAGTGAGGGGGAAACTTCCTGGGTCGGAAGAATTGGTCCCCCACCCCTTGCTGATCTGAGCAGTGTTGTGGTTGAGCCGCCGCCAGGAATCTTACAGGAGGGTGAAGATGTAGAGCTTTACAATGCTGTTCTTCCCCTGTTGGGCACAGCTCAGGACGATGAGTGTATTGCTGTCTGGACTCAGGCTCTAGCTCTTGCGCGCGCTATGCATCCCAATGTGTTTTAATATTCATTTTTGTAATTACAGAACTTGTATCAGCAAAGCATCCTCTTCTGAATTCAGTGGACTTCCTCGAAACCAGCTCTAAGATGTGCTTCCTTGACACTGTTTGACTGCATGCAATTTCGCAATGTTGGGTTGGCATGGGATGACACTTGGGATTGTTAGGAAGTTCCTTGGGTGTGATTGGGAGATGACTTGGGTTGATAGACGAGTTTTGGGTTTGATCTAGGTGTAGAATTTGCCGAAATAAGCGAGAATTCAAGTCTTTACGTTGAGCGTTCATTATGCAATGTGCATCAAAGTTGAACTCACGTGCACTTCATCGGTTCAACGTCCGTCTTTAGTTGGTGCCCGGGCTCAGTTCATTGTGCATACTCTAATACCACATTTCACGCCTGAAAAGTGCTTACTGTGGTCACCAAACAGTGAAATAAGCCTGTGCATGTGCAGAAATGAGCCTCCCCGTGCACTTATTTTTGTGAGTCGTGTGCCGTCCTCGTGCACTCGATAATGTGGATATTATTTGACGAAAAATACATTTATACGTATTAGTGTGCATGAGTTAGACTGAGCGGTATTCAGGGCATCGATGAAGCCACAAGACAGAAATCGCACTGGTATATCGTGATTACTCCGCAGAATTTCCTCGATAGCCTGTGCTAATCGATCTTCTGATACTTCGTCCGGAACGAGCACGCTGTCTTGTTCGACCGCGGATTCCCCCGTGCCAAGCTAAAGCGTCTGCGGTCAATTTAACGAGCACAGAGGTCATAACACTGTGCCGTACCGTTCGTGAAGCGACGAGTTGACAGTGGGGAACACCATGTCGGTGGAGAGCGAATACCCAGATGGGAGCAGCGTCCTGCAGCTGGGACATAGAGTTGGATACAAACCCTGCATTCTCCGCACTCCCTTATAAGTTACAAGTCCTGTTAATTGTTGTCAAGAATAACAGCCTTGATGGTGACGCCACACTTGTGAAGAGAACAAGGAGGACAAGGGTGTTTAGCAGCAGGAACAACTTGGAGCCCCGTCGATAACAAACGGTAGGGTTGACGACTGTGACGGTTTTTAAGAAGGTTGCTACGGGCGAGAACCGCAGAATGATGACATTGACCAAAACGACGAAAGGGAGATGGAAGAAGTGCTGGCACAGCCACTGCAAGGCTTGTCTTCTGCCCCCATTGCACCACGAACTTGTCGCCGCGCCGCTTTCATTCGAAAGTTCACCCTGCTACTGACTCCGGGGCTGAGTTACACGCACCACAAAGATAATCCCGACTTGATCAAGGGCAAATGTAACACGAAAATCACTGAATGCATTCTCCTTTACCTCGATTATAAGTGCTTTTCCTGGGCACGACATCGCAGGTGACCTTTTGACTACAACAGGCATGCAATCTTTGTACTCTCAGCGGCATATGTATCCCCTTCTCCCCTGCTACCTTCGGCCGTGGGATGATTTCAGCGAGGACAGTGCGTTTGGCGACGATGATACTGGAAATCGGCCCTTTGGAGGGTGCGACTACGGGTGTCCCCAGAGACACCAGGTCGTCCTTGAAAGCCTGGTGGGAATAAGAGCTGGCTAAGCGTGGATGACCCGCTGTTCGTTCTGTCAGCGGAGGCGCAGGTACTACTTCGAACGACTGCATCGAGGTGGAAGCCCGCGATTCCAAGATGCTGTACAAACTGTGGCCCGTTTAGCGTTTCTTGTGGAACGAACGTACGCTACACGGTCCATCCTGCGGGCTTGTCAGTATGACACCTGTTTACAGACGATGTGGACGCACCATTCCTGGATTTTGATTTGATGATGGCGACGTCGGGGTTTCGTCCCAAAACTTAAAGCCTCTGAGCTGCGCAGCAGTGAGAACAAGATCATGCGATAGTCCGCGAACCCGTAAGCACAATCGTAGAACACGCTTGTCAACCTCCGAATTGCGGCGTGGCTGAACGCCGGCGTGACTGCATCCTTCAAGTTTGCCTGTAAAAAGCAAGGTTAAGATTCGAATAGCTCGCCTCTCTTCTTCCGCCCACAACACGCCGCGTCCGAACTGCGAAAGGTGAGCGTCTTCTTTGAACGGTGTGTTTTTTCATCATCTCCCCACTTACGATCTGCCTCACACTCTCGTTACTCGCGTAGATTGTCCGCTCGGACGTATAGCAATGGATCAGCGCCTTGGCACACTTGATCATGACTTGCTTGCTGCTAAATGCGAAGGAAATTTCGGAAGTGCCTGTGTAGAGCGCGGCCCAGCGTTCATATTGGTCGACAACTGGAGACTATAGATTTTGAAGTCTCAGAGAGGGTAGGGGCCTCGTGGTCTTTTGATTTCGTGCGCGTTCGTACTGGCCCCCCAGACCGACGAAAAGAGCCAGAGACTGGAGGTCGACGTCGTTGCGGACATAGTGCTGGTTGTTTCAAGACAAGAGTTGTTGCCGGAGTGAGACTATGCAAGGCCAAGTTCGCTTCGACCCGTATCACTACTGAACCTGAGGGTGGTAGACGATGTCAGACGAGATTCCGAGAACGCTTCTCCACACGTCGCACGGTGTTCACCTGCGACTAACCTGTTCAGAGTGCTGTTACGGAGGTCACGGTGACCGAGAGCTTCAGTAGAATGACACTATATTCGTTCGGGCCCGGGGCCCTTGCCATCGGCGCGCCGCAAGTCGGTGGACTCGCACTCGGACGACGAACTCATCAGCGGCGGTGAAGTATGCGACGATTGCATCATTTGCATCTGTTCGGCGACGGAAGTCCGACCTCCGGAGTCGCTCCCACACCTGCTCTTTCTCGCCTTCCGTCGTGTTCGAATTCAGAGGATCTCTTCTCGAACACGGCAAGGGTAAAGTCCTGAACTCCTTCCTTATTTCAGCCTCTCAGCCACCCCATCCTGACTCCGTTCTACTTACCTTGGGCTCCATTTGAAAACTGCTTTCATTCGCCGCGGCAAATCCAAGTGGTTTGGGAGACTCACATAGTCAACACATAAGTATAGTTAACGGTCTCAATCTACTCCCACCCATCCTGCTTCATCGTTTACATCGCGGATGAAGTGAAATTCACAGTCTGGATAACGACGCTGAGCTTGTTCGACTCGTTTACTCAACTCCGCTGAACAGCCTGAAAGTGAACTTCGGACGCCGCCGCGGCAGTGGTAGCGATCACCCATATGGCGCAGAGCGCAAATTTTTGCTACATTCGGGCCGGCTTTCGTGAGTCAGCGCACGGTTGTTGGAAAGTCCGGAGCAAGGCCTTTCTTCCCCTTCGCCTTGTCCTGCGCTTCCAGGGACTCTTGCAGTCATGGCCTCAAATACCGCCCTGGACGCCCCCGACACATTCGGCGATGAAAAGACAATTAGTCCAACTCCACCCCTGAGCGAGGAAGTCAAGCGGTCTAGGGAAGACGACGAGCAGATTCTCCCCCACAATAATCTCCTCGTCGTCTTCTTTGCTTTGATGTTGACTGCCTTCCTGGTGAGTTCGGTTTGATTTTCTATTCGCGTACTCAGATAAGATGTGCCAAGGCTGCCCTCGATCAAACGATGTACGTTCTAAATCCGGATGTACCAGTTGGAGGATTGACAGGACATGAAGTGTCGCTACTGCTTTGCCTACCATCGTCGAGGAACTGGGAGGAGGGAAGAATTACTCCTGGGTTGGAAGGTAAGATTGTTTTCTGTATTTCACCCGGCGACTTCAACTCCTTTAGTGCATATCTCATCGTTGGTGCATCTCTGTGTCCGGCATATGGAAAATTGTCAGATGTATTCGGTCGAAAAGCGATCCTCTATCCGTCGATGATAATATTCCTTGTGAATATTCCCCTCCTCCGCTGTTTTTTATCAAGTCAACTTATTTTTTTCCAGGTAGGATCGGCGTTGTGCGGGGCAGCAAAATCAATGACTTGGTTGATTCTGGCGCGAGCCCTGCAGGGAGTCGGAGGCAGCGGTAATTTGCACCCTTCCTTCATCTTAGCATCTTCGCTCATTGTTTCCGAGGTATAACGCAATTGGTCAATATTGTCATCGGAGATATCGTCAGTCTAGAAGAGTGAGTGTCTCCCTGCTCATATTGTTCCAAGCCTTGTATTCAATTTTCCAGCCGAGGCAAATATGGTTCCTTTGTCGGTGCTATGTGGGGGATTGCAGGGTAATAATCTTTGGATCGTTGGACGAAAAATAGCCGCTCATTGTTTTTGACAGCGTCATTGGACCTCTGGTTGGCGGGTAAGGTTTAATCCCGTCTCAAATTTGACCGTCCTGACAGTTTTGTAGCGCCCTCACTGATCATGTCTCATGGCGATGGTTAGTTTCCAGTCCTTGATTATACCTTCCCGTCTCATTCACTGAAATTGCAGGTGTTTCTGGATAAATTTGTGAGTTGAGTTCTGTATCATAATTCGAAGCCATCTCAAGACATGCCAGGCCAACTGGTGGTGTGGCAGCGGTCATGCTCTTCTTCACACTACATCTCAACCCTCACCGCGCCAAGACATTCGGTGAATTTGTACGAGAGTTCGACTTTGTTGGACTGTTCTTGTTGATCTCTGGAGTCGTATGTCTACTGCTCGGATTCAATCAAAGTGAGAACGGCTGTGAGTATCCCACGAAATTCCCAAGCGTATTTCTCTGATCTTTGAACAGGGAATCGGCCACCAACTATCGCGTTATTGGTCGCCGGCGGGGTGACGTTAATCGTTGGGGTGCTATGGGAAAACTGGACCGAAAGATCCCCCATTATTCCCCCTCGGCTTTTCAAGGTTGGGGAATCGTTCTGATGATATAATCGCGTCCGCTGAGTTGGACAATTCCCAGACGCGTACGACTGGCATAGTATTCACAACCGTATTTCTCCACGGTTTCGCCTTCTTTGCCGGTATGTTACCTTTTGATCGTTCGGTATCCCGAAAACCCAACCGCTCATGTAGCGGCCTTCTACCTACCACTATATTTCCAAATACTCGGGGCTTCACCAACAAAGTCTGGAGTCTTGTAAGTCACGACTTACACCAGGGATAACAATTCACCTTGTTCCTTCAGGATCATACCTTTCTCTATTCTCTCGTCGGTAACGTCGGCTCTTGGCGGATATATCGTGAGCAGAACAGGAGATTACAGGTGAGGAGGCGACGATGACACCTGGCTTCAATGCGAACTAAATATATAAACGTAGGTTCATCATATGGTTCGGTTATGTCGGTCGGCATTGCTCCCACGGAAATTTGTTTTCTGACTGGTTTTTCTTACAGTTAGTCATGGCTATAGGATACGGATTAATGATCATGCTGGATGAAAAAACCTCAATGTTTGTCCTTCCTTTTACTTGCGACCCGTTGCCAACCAGTCCCATCACCACAGTGCTCTACAAATCATCTACCCAACCATTGCTGGCATCGGGCTCGGATTCTTATTCCTCCCTCCAATGATTTGCTTGCAGGCGGCGATGCCGGTCAAAGACATGGCCACAAGTCTTACCACTATGGGATTATTCCGCAATTTGGGAAGCACGGTTGGAGTGTCAGTTGGACAGGCGCTGTTCAGTCAGGTCATCACTGAATTATTCTGATCATGTTCTTCCCCGTCTAACAACCGTTTCTGATACTTAGGTCGTTCGGCAACAACTTGCCAAAATATCTGGTTTGAATATTGATCTCTCCGGTTCAGGTTTGGCGGATAGTGCGCGTCAAATTCAATCGATACAGGTATGGTGTTTCATTACTGTCCATACCGCATACACTATATCTATCCATTCATACAGCCCGACTCGTTACGACAGCGAGCATTACACGCGTACACAACAGGAGTTGGTGCCATATGGATATTGAACACGCCAATAGTTGTTATATGCTTGGTTTTTGGTACGACTTCGAATTCTATGTGCATAGAGCGTAGCCAACTATCCTTCCAGTTCTTTTCCTCAAGAAGTACAGCCTGAAACGTAAAATCGTGCGCTCGGGGAAAAAAGGAACTGAGGTTGTGCCCGTGAACGAAATTCCTGATGATTTAGAAAAGGGTCCGGAAGAGACCATAACGACAGAGGTCTCGCCCTCAGAAGGAAAATGACCGTGACGCCCAATTTATAGTGTATTCAACTCACTCGGTTCAATTTGGGAGTTATTCATCTAGCTTGAGCCTACATACATAAGTACATCTTGTACGGAAAACGCCATCTCACTGGAACCAATGCGTGCATCTAGTTCGACTTGCTGCCAATACTTCCCTTGTCTCATACGGAGTCAAACTCGGTGATGTTGCTTCCCGTAAATCGAGTAAATCTCAGGCGTTCAATTCGAAGCTGCATTCGAGAATTGACTATATTATCCTGAGTCTTATCCTATGGAACACATCGCCCAGCTGAATGTAAGGTTATTTCAGAACGAAATTTGCGGGCAGATCTGGGAAACAAACAATAGCATGACGAAATATTTCTAGGAATCAACTCTTCCACAACGATTCTTTACCCTGAAGATACCCATCCTTCGTAAAGGTAACGCCCTCCTTTGCCAGAAGCCCAAGCTTGCGATTGCACTGTGTCCCGGTCCGGTGTTCCTTGCCCCATTCACCAAGGAAGCCTCCGATGAAAAGGCTGGAAGCAATGACACGATGGCAGGCAACAAAGGGCGCGAACGGATTAACGCGCAACGCGCCGCCAACTTGTTCCCGGAGGTTAATTCAAATGAATCAGTGCTGGAGGGGCCGAATCACTAACCTGACCGTGGCGACCCTCCAATGGCTTGGCAGACATCTTTGTAAGTGGTAACCTTCCCGACAGGTATCGTGCGCGTAAAGTCGTAGACGTCCCACTGGTGTTGGGTGACGCGCTGACAAGTTCGGGAAGTGAGTATTCCAGAGGTAAAGTTATCAATTGCACTATGTAGGACGCACCTTGCCGGCTTGGGTTTTGAATTGTGATCGTAGAGCACTCGTGGTCGGGTAGTACATATCGCAGTCTAATTTGTTAGCGCGAGAGCGGAAGATTCAGAAAGTAGCTCACCGTCTGAGTCCGAGTCGTCCACAGGGCTCAATATCTGAACTACTTTCCAGTTGGTGGTGCGCGCTTCACCCTCGACAGCGGTGGTGCTTCTGGCAACAGGCATGGAAATGGGGGAAGGCAAGGCACAGCGTGTTCTGGGGTGGCAAGGGTTTATAGGAAGAAACGATGACTTATTATGGTCGGAGCCGCAACCGCTGAAGTGCGTGAGCTTGCGACACGTGTGAGTCACGAAGAATGGTGGTCACGTGGATGTGACAAAGCGTGCCGTGTTTCATCATACAATTCCGAATGTCAAGAGGTAGGCAGAAATGTTGGAAAATACACCAACCTCTTTTCTGGACCAGTTTTCAGCCCTGATTCAGAATCTGACAACCATTTTTTTGGAACTCAAAATTGGCTGAGAAAATACATGATTTTATGGTTTGCGGCCGAGCAGGGGGCGAGGCGGATCGATGGTAAAGTTACATATGCTATATAGATGCCACACATTCGAAACGCTGTACCTCGAACACTTTGCCTATGTAATCTATCCGTCAGCTAGCGCGGCATCAATCCATTCCTGAGCTTTTGGCGAGCGAAGCGTTATATTGCACTCAAAGGGCACCGGATGGCTAGTGTTAGGTTGGCGCAGAGTCGAGCCAGTGAATACAACAAGACTTTACCTGACAAATCGATCTGTCCATGCCTGGCGAGGCGGACGGTCTGGGAAGGAGGCAATTTCGAGTGTAGCTAGACAGCCGGAGAGCGCCAGAAACATCATTGTATCTGCTAACTCCATGCCGGGACAGATTCTGTGTGCTTTGAGTGAGTTGATCAAATATTCTTGAGTGTTAATTTCACCTTCGTCCTCCGCCGAAAGCGAATTCACGAGGATCAAGTTGAGGATTGTCCCCCATGAAGCGTTCAGGTCGGAATTCGGCTGCGTCAGAATAGATTTCTGGATCTTGAGAAATTGCCCTACAGCGAACTCGGAATGGTTTCAGTCCCTACAAATAACAAGGGAACTTACCAGGAGTTGAACAGGATCGTGGTATTTTTGGGAATAATATGCCCATGATACTCCATGTCCTCTAGACTCATGTGGGGTATGCCCATAGGCCCGACACCCGCCCACCTATGCAACTCAGAAATCAAAGCACAAAGATAGGGAAATTGATCCCTTTCGTTTGCGTTTGGGAAGCGGTTCATGCGTTCAGTGAAAAGGTCGACTTCTGCTTGGGCTTTCTGTTTCACGGTAGGGTAAAGACACATGGCCAGATAGAACGAACAAAAACTCGAGACGGTCTGTGAGAACTCAATGGCGAAGACGAATATGAAGAATTTTTTTTCGCACCGTGTCTGATCCTCCGGCGCTGTAGATCATGAGTAAAATTTGAAAATATTGATGGTTGGAATTAGATACGAACTAGACATTAGCCACAGTCCAGGCGGCAAAATATTCATCGGCTTGTGTCGTCGCGTAGGGGGACATTTTTTGGATCAAAGACGCGCAGAAACTTTCCGGCGCGATTGCGCCATTCTGTGTACGCTATGTAGGAGATCTAACAGTGTCTTTCAGAAACGGGAAGAAACGGCTCACTATGGCTTGCTTGACCATCTGAAAGGGCGTGATCGACAAAGCCTCGGTAGATTCGCGGAACTTTGCGATACTCTCCTTATACCCACCGAATGGAATCTTGGGAAGTATGTGTTTCACTTACCATCCGTTAGTCGAGCGAAACAGCAGTAAAACAGTTTCTTGACGGAATCAGGACTTACAGAAGGGGAAAATGTCAATAATCCAAGTGCCGGGCTCAGTGAGGCAACTGAATTCAAACATTGCTCGTTCGGCTGCGGTGATGAAGGGGTCATTGTGCTCGGTGGACCTATACCCATCTGTACTCGCGTTAGAATTTGAGGACAAACCATGTTACTGACCTACACGCGACAGACATTATATACGTTCCGAACAACCTAACACGGGTTCCGATTAATGATAGGCTGGCAGTGATGCACGGGGAGACGGAAACGCCCATACCAGCGATTGTGTTTGAAGAACTGTTTCGGAGTACGAAGCACATTCGATAGATAGAGACCTAGATCATGAGGGCGGAGAAGCTTATTAAAGTTCGAAGCCCCGCTCTTGCCAACAGCACCGGACATATTCTTGCGCATTTCACGAAATTCTTTGCCAGGTTGTCTGAAAATAATTGAGCCGTCAAATCCAGCGCTGAAAATAAAGTCAGAGGAACCGCAGACCGGTCAAACAGTCGGGATGACCTACAGCTCTCCAGCCATTGTCATAGTCGGACGGCCCCCAGTAATATCACACCTTCGGACAAGAAATTCGGAAACGGCACGCCGATTGTTGAGAATCAATATGGATTGACCCAGTCCGTGGAAGTAAGTGATCTCGCCTAGAATCGTATCAGTGCCATCGTTCGTTGGCTTGAGAGAAAGGATTGACCGTATATCTGTGAACAGCCCAGCTTGTTGAGTAAAAGGCTCCCTGAAGGAAGATCATACAAACCCCCGCCAATTCTCTCGCTCTTTGAGCCTTTTCCCGTCGTGGAAAAGACATCATATTTCCAACTACAGGGAAAGACGCAGGTCCAGGGGGGCAACTTCCTGCATACTGAATGGTGCCAGAGTGCGAAGGTAACCAGCATCAGAAAGAGCGCCAATGATAATCCAGCAGGCAGAGGGTCAAGTGCTTGTCGAGTCATCGGGACAAGTGTTTAGGGCAAGGTGAGAATCCTCAGAGCAGCGAAACGAGATTGGCAGGCTGAGGTATATAGCGTGTGCTGCCACCAATTTAAACCGGGCTGCCAGCAATCCCCGGCGTCTTCCTGAGTATGG
This sequence comes from Favolaschia claudopus, assembly GCA_037176885.1. Classification (NCBI taxonomy): domain Eukaryota; kingdom Fungi; phylum Basidiomycota; class Agaricomycetes; order Agaricales; family Mycenaceae; genus Favolaschia; species Favolaschia claudopus. The sequence continues at coordinate 196,110 of JAWWNJ010000082.1, forward strand.
AAGCTAGAAGAAACCAAGCACTAGTTTAGCAACTGTGTGGCACGCTCTCGAACTGACGGGAATTGATGTCATTCATTTAGTACGGCCCAACACCTCCAAAATGCTGGTGTGGTTGGCCGAAAGCAAGGGGCTTGCCGCCAGAAAATCTTCCGAGGAGCGGCGATTGGCGTTACATTCGATTTTGGAGTGATTTCAATACCTTGAAAAGGGTCTATGGTCGTCAGTACTTCTTCTCCATATCAGTGACAGCCGATTCATCCCCGCCGTCATTATTCCTCGGAAGACGTTTCACGTTACGCTCGCGCGACGCTCACACTACTTGCGTCTGTCACCAACCTGAAGTAGAAAACCAATTCCTTCAGTGGCGACAAGGAAGAAGACAATCGACTCAGGAGCATCTGAAGAGGCTCCCATGTACTCCGCTTCGGTGCCTATAGGCTACTCTGCATTTCGCTCCTTCCCTGTTCGTGTTGACGTGTCCTCTGGTGCAGCCGATTTTCGCGGCAACCGCACCCCGCTATTTGTCACGATTGCGCACGCTCGTCATCGCGGAAGAGGATTAAGACGAAGATGGCCTCCAATTACAATGAGTCTCATCGAGATTTTGAGCTTGCTCAAGGCGCATGCCTTGAATGTTCCAAATCGAACCAGACGGGAGAGCTGGCGAGAGCTTGTCTTCGAATTTGTTGAGGGTCGACGCCGACTGTCAAAGATTTTGATTCTTAGATTCAGAAGACGATCGCAAGGAGCTGGAATTTGCTGAAAATGACTTCGAGGTTGGAAAGACTTTCATCTCGATCCTTTTCCGCGATGACGAATAGCGGGGTGCGGTCGGCTCGAAGGTCTGTTGCACCCAAAGGGGACACGAACTTGACACGAACGATGTCGAAGCGGTATAGGGAAGCACCGAATTGACAGTGTGGCCACCGAAGCGGAGTACAAGGAATCCAGAGTCTTCAGACGACACTTTTGAGTCATGAGCATTGTCTCCTTCTTTGTCCTCCGAGTCAACAACGCAAACGGGGTGCTACTAGTAAATCCTGAGGCACTGAAGGAGCGACGTCATTGTCAAACATTCTGCCGCTGGACAACCGTGACGGGTCCACGATATCAAACTCCATTGAAGTTGGCCTGAGCGGAGAAGGGGTGAACGGTGAGATTCAGTAGTCAGGCCGGAGTATACGTCGAACGTAGAGAATAAAATAATTTTGTTGGATCGGCATGAAGGATCTGAATCATGAGTGGCGTGTGACAATCTCGGGCTGCCCTTGCAATGCACAGTCATCACTCTCATTCAGGTCAATTCTGCAAGCACGCTGCTGGGACGCTGGAGGAGGTTGTTCTTGAAGCCATTCGACAAGGTTTCGAAGTGTACGGATTGAGTGAACACGTCCCAAGATACCGCCAAATCGACTTGTATCCAGAGGAGGTAAGACTGTTGTCTCGTTGACTTGAAATCGAACGCACCTCTCGCGGCAGGAGGACCTTACGCCGGACCAGCTTTCTTCTCAGTTCGAGCAGTTTCTCGTCGAGGCTCATCGGCTGAAAGCGCTATACGCTTCGCAGATTCATCTGTTGATTGGGCTTGAGACTGAGTTTATCACTGCGCTGGATCTCGAGGCTTTGGACGCACTTCTCCAGAAACATCAGGGGCAAGTGGAATACATCGTCGGCTCGCTTCACCATCTCAATGGGATTCCTATCGATTTCGACCGGCCGACATTCGAGAAGGCCGTTGAGAGTGTGGATGGTTCGAGCGCGTTCCTTTGCGCGTACTTTGATGCGCAGTACGACGTCCTCCAACGTTTCCATCCAGAGGTCATCGGGCATCTGGATCTCTGCAGACTTTACAACCCAACGCTACAATTTTCGCAATTCCCGGAGGCATTGGAGCGCGCGAAGAGGAATATCCTTTACGCTATCGACTACGGTGCTTTATTCGAAATTAACGCTGCTGCGCTGAGGAAAAATTGGGATACGCCATATCCTGGAGTGGATCTTCTGAGTGTGCCTGTTCCGACTTTTAAAAACTGACGAAAATGCTGACTTTTCCGGCTGCAGATTATCTTGCAACATGGCGGGCGCCTTGCCCTCTCTGACGACAGCCACGGACCTCACGCCGTGGGGCTCAACTACGGCCGTCTTCCCGGGTATCTTGAGCGTGCGGGGGTAGCAGATTTGTGGTTCCTTGAGTATTCGGAAACACCAAACACATATGGAAGGAATGTGCGAGCAGTGAAAATGGAACAAAATTGGGCGACCCATCCGTTTTGGTCACAATTTTCTTGAGCTGAACGATATTTGTACATCGCGCAGTTTTATCTCGTTGTTCCGTTCCCGCTCTGAAGGTTCTCTGAACCCCAGATTCTTGTCCCGGATATCCGTGATTTTGTCTCTGATCTACTCCTCCGCTTGAACAGGTTTGCCCACGGGCCGGATCTGACGCCCACAGCTTGCTTTCTACATCTCTTAAACACCGCAACTCGGCCCCGCATTGACCCATATCTCATATGGACACTCGTACCAGTATAGATCTTGTTGTGGTATGTGGCATGCTGCAGATAATATACTATCATCTTGAACCCAGCTCATTCACCAGGTAACTGGCGGTACTGGCCATGTGGGCGCTATGGTGGTCCACCAACTTCTGAAGGGAGGATACAGAGTCCGAGCGTGAGCGTTGTCAACGCGATTGGATTCGGGGTTTTCAATATTCGATTAGTACTGCCCGCCCTGCCAAGGTCGATATGCTGAAGGACACTCACCCCGACGCGAACGGCAGACTGGAAGTCGTCGAAATGAATGATCTCGTCGATGATGCTGGAAAATGGCCGGACATTTTGCAAGGTACGTCCGAACCCCATTGACAGTTAGACCTTAAGCCTGCCATATCTTACCTTTCTTACCAGGTGTGGACGCTGTTATTCATGTTGCTGCTCCGGTGTATCATCCGAGCACAACTTCGGAGTACATCTACGTAGTGCGTCGCCACATACATGTACTGCACATCACTGACCACCCAACCACTGGCAGTCGGCTAATGTGGGCACTCAGAAGCTTTTGGATGCGGTTGGCCAAAGTTCGGTCAAGCGATTTATTCTAACCAGTTCATTGGGTGTTTTCTTCAATCGTAATGGTCCCGGGTTCATTTTTGTCGCATCTCATGATTTTTCTTCCAGCCGATTTCAGCTCATTGTTTGACCAGGTCGTGTATGACCATAACAGTAAGTACTGGACCTCCATTTGACTACTATGCCTGAACGCCATCTTCTCAGCTTGGTCGCCGCTTGAGGATTTCGATCCCAAGGGGCACGATCCCTCGTATGCCTATATTGCGTCGAAAATCACATCTGAGAAGTTGGTCTGGAAAGCGGCAAACAGATACCCTCAAATTGATTTCACAACAAGTAAGCCGTTGATACATATGCTCAGAGGAGCGGCCACGTTGCTAATTGTTCTATTATATCAGTCCTCCCTTCTACCGTTTACGGCTGGTTCCTGAAGAACTATCCGGTCCCAAAGAGTGTCTCGGAATTCAACGCCAACAAATTTTTGTACCAACTCATCGAGAAGGGTGTCACCTTCCCCGAGTACCCGCTTACAGACCTCGTACACAACCGGGACGTCGCGAAGGCCCACGTCCTCGCTCTCACCGCGCCTGTTCTGCCTAAAGGCCAGCGAAAGAGATTCATCGTTTCGCAGGGAAATATGACTTGGGTACAAGGCATAGCATTTCTCGAAGAGCCAGCAACGGTGGAGAAATTCAGAGCCCGTGGACACGATATTTTGTCCAGACTTCCTGATGTTTCGAGGGCTGGCATGCAATCGCAGTTTAAGGTAGACAGAACTTTGACCGAGAGTGTGCTGGGTATGAAACAGGAGGATTATGTTCCCTGGCAGGAAATTTTGCTGGAGGTTGTGCCCGCCATGATGGATTGGGAGCAGTCGCACTCGGACCTGGTCTGTTGAATGGACTCCCACAATAACAACCATAGAGTTTCCATCTCGGCTTCAGAAAATTGTGAATCACCCGCCTAGTACACGACCACCGCGCATGCGTCGCGATCGGCGCCGGAAACGGGTGTACGGAACCTGTGTAAACTTAGTTCACAACACTTTTTTGCGAAAAAGTACGTTGGCGCGCGGGCAGGAAGGAAATTGTTTTTGTAGGCAGAGTCCACTTACAGTTTCAGCGCCCTTTAATTGTTACAGTATATGTTGAGAACGGCGCAGGCTGCCTTCATTATCAAGTCGGACGCCCAGTGGTTCAAAGACTGAAACCCTCGGTGTATCCGCAGTGAGATGTGTGTATTAGTATGTTTTAGTGAATGCTCTATGCGGCCAAAGCCTTTATCCTCTGCCTCACGCCCTTACTCCTCTCACTTCCCCTACCCTTTGTCTTGCCGAAAATAACGACCCTCCCACTCGCACCCGCCCGTCCAGTCCTCCCCGCCCGATGCAAAAAGTCGATCATATTCCGCGGCTCGTCCACGATGAACACATACTTGATGTTCGGCGAAAAGTCGAGGCCGCGCGAGAGAAGGGACGTCGTGATCATGACATGCGGTACGTTCATTGGGTCATTTTTCACGGGCGGCGGCTTTGAGCCTTGCTTGACGATCGGGACGAGCGGCCGTGGTGCATCCTGGGCCTTGGACACCGCGCCGGCATCGATTTCGTCTGTCGAGGCACTTTCAGAGGCGGGTTCCTCCGCCGACTGACGCCCAGTTGGTCTCAAAAACCCATCGAGGTGCTTATTGTTCCCGCGCTGGCGATTTGGGCTCGTACCGGAAAGCTGGACGTTCTTGATGCCCTTCTCCTCAAGAAAAACACCAAGGTCTTCCACCTTGGTGTTCTTATTGCAAAAAATGATGACCTTGCTCATATCGCCGAGACTACCAGGTACAGGACCCAACCCATCCGCCGCATCAGCAGCCCAGACCTTCCGCAGACGACGCTCGATGTCGGCGTTCTTGCTGCCTCCAGTCCAGCTGACGTACTCGGTCTGAAGGGTTTTAGGGAGATGGTGCAGATTGGGGGAAATTAGGCGGTGGAGGGCAGGATGGTACGCGTTGAAGTACGAAGAGAGCCAGCGGGGGATGGTGGCGGAGGTGACGATGAAGTTGAAAGGGTAGTTGTGGGGTACGATGGACGACTTTTGATGTTTTGCGATGCTTTTGTTGGCGGCATTGAGGGGAATGGACTCGGTGGGCGGAGTTGAGGCCAGTAATCCCACGGGCAAGGACACAAAGGGCACTTCATGTCCGCGAGCCTTGGAGATGTCAGCTAGAAGCAGCCGAGTTGTCTCTTGGAAGTCGGAGTCTGTCCAACGCATGAGAAGGGCAAAGACAAGAGACAGCATCACATTTACCAAATAGAACATCAGCCTCGTCGACGACGACCCATTCAACTTGTGAGAGATCCATTTCCGGGCCAGCGCTCCATTCCCCTGAACCGGACATGGTATCTCTGCCGCGACGGCGCCTCGGACCCTTCTCTTTGCTCTCGTCACCATTGTCCACTACCCCGCTCTGCTCGCGCTCAAAAGCAGCCGCCGGACCACCACCAAACTCGACCCCCTTCTCCCACCCCCGGCCCCTCACCATCTCCATCAACTTCATCGGTGTCCCCACGACGACATCCACAGGGAAAGCCTTCCCGCCGACCCCCGCCGCCGTAACCTCGAATTCCCCCGTCACCCCATCGTCAACGGTAGACAGGAACTCTTTCATGCGGCGCGCGCTACGACTCTTTCCTTTGGTGGGTGCCACCTCGCCTTTGGCGGGCCGTGTGGGGGCATTTGCGCGCGAGGCGCATACGACTCGGAGCCTCGCTTTGTGCAGTAGAGCCTTGGCAGAAGCAGCAAGCTGCCGCGCGAGTTCGTGCGTCGGCGCAAGAATGAGCGCGCGGGGGCTGAGCCCGCCATTCGTTGTGGGCGATGCACCGCTTGCAAGGCGCCGCGCCTCACTGATCTTGAGCGCTTGGATGACGGGCAGCAGATACGCGATAGATTTGCCTGAGCCTGTCTCGGAAGCAAGGAGGAATTCCTTGTAGGTGTCTTCCTGAACGTCAGTGCTCAGCGCGGTGCCCTCATTCGGCTGGTTCTCGGCACCCGACGTCCAGGAATCGAGCACCCATTTCAGACTCAAAGCTTGAATAGGTGTAGGTGGCGTGAATGGGCCGCCTAGCACGTCCGTCAGGCATTCGAGAAGCCCGGGAAGTAACGGTGGTGAGGTGAACTTGGTCGGAAGCATGTTCTTCTGATGCATTGCGGGACTGTATTCTGAGGTAGTAGACCCCGATACGGGATCGGCTTTGGTTATTATTGGGATGCCCGCACGGGCAAGGTATACATTGGGTTTATCAAAGAGTGTTATTTCTTTCTTTGGCTGTCTTGGAGGTGGCGCGTTTGGGTCAGATCTTTCGTCCGAGTCAGACTTTGGAGATTGGGAAGGCGGAGGTGGGGTGGGGTTCTGGTTCCGGTTTTTCAGGGTCCGAGAGGCCAGTGCGCTGTTAGCTTCAATTTCCATCGTGTCCTGGGAGGGCTCAGAAGGCGACGCAGACTGCCGCAGCGATGACCCACCATCTCTGGCAAAAGACGCGGGTCTGCGCCGAAAGGGAGCAGGCTTCCCCCAAGGTGGCCGGTAAGGCTGGTCCTCAGCCTGCAGTCCGAACATAGGCCGGCGTGGTGGGCGCTCATAACGAGCTTCAGTTGAAGGCAAGCGATCGTCCTCACCCTGCGGTCCGAACGAAGGCCGGCGATCATAACGAGCTTCGGTTGGAGGGGCACCAAACGGCCTCGGCTGGCTGGGTGCTCTCATACCAAAGAATTTCGGTCGATCTTCACGTAGCCCCCATCTGAGAGCCATGCGCGCTGCCGCCCCCGAAGCTGCTTTCTCTCCATTTACCCGAGCGTTGTCCCCAATCCCGCTCGTTACGTGCAGCTGATCGACGGCGGAAAGACATATCCCGTCCTAGCGACGATTTTGGGTTTGCTTCTTCCCTGTCTGTATGAGGTACTACGTCGCGCTCAAACGAGGGACGGGGCTCGGGTTCGGGCTTGGAACTTGAAGCCGACCTGTTGTTGCGACTCTTCCAATGCGCTGATTCGAATTGGCACCGAGAAAAACGCGTCAAACGGTTGACGTACGTTTGAATTTTGGTTTGGATCCCGAGGGTGAAGATAGTTTGGCTTCCTTATCCATAGGACGTTTTGTCTTCGCCTCCAACGGAGCTGACCAGTGAAAGAGAGAAAATAGCCAGTTTTCCCTCGAAACAACGCGAGATTTCGCTGTGCATCGGGCCACAAGAGACATTTGTCGCACGTCTACCCAATTTTGACCGCAGGATGGTGGTTGACAGTCCAAATCCAAGTCCAGGGAAAAGTTGGTGGAACGGAAGGTGAAAGCCGTGACAGTGACAACATGTCACACATCTCGCCGCGGCGTCCGACTCCCTCACCTCCTCTACACTTCCTCCTCTGCTTGCTTCAAGCTTGCTTACTCTCAAATACCTTGGAATCAACCACAGCTTACTTTGAAAATTTTACTCTCGGTCTCACTCTTTCGACAAATTTCCTTCAAGCTTGCAAAGTTCCGACGTCGAATTCAAGTTCAATGGGCAGGAGCAAAATTACTCTCTGACTTAGAGAGACTACTCATGACTGGCACTGGACCACTGGACCTCGACCCTGTAGAGAGCTGTTTTTTCTGCTTCGTGCTTTACTAGTACTGGTTTCCGAGTTGGGAATCCGAATCGTGTGGACCAACTGTCGCAGACTCGGGCTGCCAAGTGTTATTAGTAGGAACTTGTCGCGTCGCACGAGCCCTTGCGTGCGCTGCAAATTGCTCCAACCATACGAAATTCATCGAAATGCTCCTTGCACTCGAGCTGGAACGGCATGTTCAATTTATGTAAATTGATCGATCACGAATGTACGGGCAAAATGAATTCGTTCTTTGACTCCCACTCTGAACGGCATCCACATCGCGACTGTTCATGCCTGTATACTTCTCGCCCATATTCGTTTTGTACCACGAGTGACTCTCGCACGAAGAAGCCTTCGGACCCACAACCTAGCATTCCTCCCATTCCTAGAACCCCCAGTGCTTCTCAACCACTCTCGCCAAGACGATGGCCTTGGAAGAGACTTCCTCCCCTCCCGCTCAGCCCAACGTCGTCAACCTCCCCCCACCAAATCTTCGCAGTCCCTGGGCGTATCTCGCAGTCGCCTTTGTGATAATCTCAATACTGGGCGTCATCTTCTACGCGGCGTATAGCTGTCACTATTCGCAAAAGTTGAGGGCCAGGACGATGCCGACGCTTCCCCGATACGCTGCCAACTCCTCTAAAACGAAGCAGACAAAGAAAAAGGCGTGGAGGCCATCTAGCAGCAAGTCGAGTTTCAGTCAAGTATGTTAACAGCGAGTTGGTCACGGAACCTTATACTGACCAACATCCAGCACCAACCTATCCTCTTTGATACGTTGACGACTCAGGAAAGCCTCTCACACATTTCCGATGCCGACAACGAGACATACACCCCTCCCATGCCAACATTCCCTACAACCGCCGTCTCGCCACCCACCAAACCGAGCTCCCACCCCACTTACGACATGCACAACATCCGCTTCGCAAGTCCATCCAACCTCACAATATGTGCCAACCCGAAACTCGCGCCTGTGCAGGGCTCCGCCATCCCGTTGTCGTATGCCTCGCAGGACAACGTGTTCGTCAATTTGTTCACCCCTGCGACTGTGTCCAGTCGGAAGGAGGAGCCGGAGAAACGAAGCCGTATGTCCGCCGCGTTCAGGAAGCAGGGCAGGACAAGGTCGTATTCGCTCGGGAAGGAGAATTATAAGGTGTTGCCTGGTCAAGTAGAGGTGCCGATGTAAATCGCGTGTGTATCTTCCCGAATGAATTCGTGTGCGGGGAAACCTAATGCAAGCCTGCCATCCCCTCAAACCAACGTACAACGGCTGAGACTTTGCGCACTGAGGCGTCGCTGGCACCGAGACGGAGGTCAGGTCTGAGACGCTGGTCTTCGTGGGTATAAGGCATAGTTCGATAACATATCTCAAGCTTCGGATTTTGCCACGGGGACGCGGTGAGAGTGACGGCCATCGAGGGTTCGAAATTGGCCATTACATCTGTCATTGCATTAGCGGCTTGAAAACGCCCACAAACTGGACGTACCTGTGAGCAATAATATGTCCCCGCGCTTGGCGCCAATCTGGTCGCCGCATCCGCCCCAGTCCTGCGCGACCTCTCTCCATGCAGTCAGTTTACAAACGTTGCCCTCTTCGTCGCCAAGAATCATCTTGAGGACGAATGACTCTTTCCCTGCATCCTTCCCTTTTTTGAAATGAATCGTGTCTGGGCCGTCGACTTCGAGCACCGCAAGCAGCAGAGTCACTTTACTTGTTCCTTTTACTCTGCACTTGGCAAGAGTTGAAAGCGCCGTGAGGGAGTTCAACGAAAAGTGAAATGAGGGAAATCTGGCGATGGACGATGCGTCGGAATAGTCATACGACTGGGATTCTTGGGTTTCGAATGGGGTTCTTGGGGCAGTCTGTGCCATAGATTTGGACACGTCGAGAAACGACGGAATAAACTTTTCCGCATCTTGACTGAGGTCGGAATCGTCACCTCGGGCGGTCGGTGGCCAAGTGTAGAAGGTTTCATGGTCTGCATAAGTAAGATACGGATACATTGGGAAGGAGTGGGATGCTGACCTTCTTCTGGCTCTTCTTTACTCTCATTAAAGATGACATTTTGGTACATCAGCGATATGCGTCGACTTGCTGCCTCCAATGTTGCCGGTGGATAGACGGTGGCAATTTGGGAACCAGCAGCGTACCCACTAGATTTTGACGAAGCCGTTCGCCAGTAGTACTCGTTAGGAGAACGATGGATGTTAGAGGCGAGGGGAGCCCCGAGAAATACGATGGTAGACATAGCACAACCAGTCCGAGTCGAGATTCCACAGTCCACTGGCAAGGCTCACTACTGCTAATTTTTTGACGTATTTCTCGTACTTCGTCAGATTTGGATCCTTTTCTGCAATAGACTCAAAGATGTAGTTTCGTTGGCCGAATTCTAGCCCGAATCAAACGAGATGCGTGAAAGTCGAGGACAAAATGTGTTTGCAGTCCAAATTTGGAATTGATCTGCAGATCTCTTGTAGTACTCAATACCTTAGACTCAAGGACGTAGAATCGAGCCAATCTTATTCGCAATATTTCCAATATATACAAGATGCCTCAAGAGCCTATGTAGTTTTACTTTGTTACGGAATCATAGTAGAATTCCACAATTTCCAAGATCACTTGCTAGTACCGTCCAGGTCGCCCTCTCGGAGGACCGCTCTGTGGACCTTGGTATGGCCCGTAATCTGGAGGAGGCCTTCCACCTCCAGCTGTGCAAAGAGTTCGATGAACAAGGGTGTAGGACACGAAGTGACACCGATAACGTACCAGATCTAGGTTGCGCAGCTGGCGGAGGCGGGGATCGTACACGGTTGGTTGAGCTGGGTATCACTGCGGTTCGCAATGTGTCCATAAGATTATCAGTATTGAAGACAGGGCCTGTAGCAACGAGTCAGCAAATATATATCTCTAAAAACAGGAAAAGTAACGCACCATCGAATGTCTCGCGAGGCGGAAGCTGGGTGACAAACCAGCTGAGCACGGCAGGGAGACCAATGGGTTTCTCCTCTTTCGGCGGATCACGCCGTGGTGGAGGCGGAGGACTCCTCCGGCGCTCCCGCTCGTCAGGTCTGGGTCGCTTGAAGTCGGTCGGTTTGCGCTCTGGAGGCGGGGGAGGGCGTTTGTTGGGATTGGGGGGAGGAGGCGGGTTTGGAGCGGGACCATTTACACTGGTTTTGACGCTTACGTTATCGTTGGGAAGAGAGTTCAATCTGTCCGAAGGAGGATAAGAAGGGTTGGGACCAAATGGCCCTGGGTTTGTGGCTGTGGCTTTTTTGCTTTTCGCGAATCCAAGGTCAATCTCTGCTATGGCATCTATTTGGTGGTAGGTGTGCCGTTGGGCAAAACGTTTGATCGGGGCGTCTGCGAAATTGGGAGGTTCAGTAACGACGCGACCCAAACCCGTAGGAGAAAGAATGGACGAAGATTGAAACAAGGTAAAGAGGAAAGATCGCAGCGAAGATCTTATTTGGCGAAAACAGTGGAAGATAATAGAATAGAACGACACGTACCATTCGGGTACGTTTCCGCCATACGCCGCTCAATTTCCAAAACAGCTTCGAGATCGTCGTATTGGTACTGTGAACGCGACCAACGTTCCCATATAGGCTTCGCCTCGGCGGGTGTAAATGTTCCAATGACACGCTCGAAAAGCGCGCGTGCATCTACACAGCAAAGTCACTCACAAAGGTCGATGAAAAACGACAAGAAGAGCGACGTACTGTTCTCGTCATTGACGGTGAGTAGAAAGCTGAGGTGAGCCAGTACGTAGGATGCATCAGTACCGAACTTCTTCATCCCAGTCTCAAAGATACGCGACGCAACGAGACGCCCGTCTTCTGAGTTGCAGCGGTATTCCGTCAACGCTGCAAAGGATAAGCGTCAAAAACAGTCAATGAGATTAAAATTTAGCGACATACCAGCCGCCTCATACACCTCCCATCCAACGTACTCGTCTTTGCGTGCCTTCGAAAAAGTTTCACGACAGGTTGTCTGTCCTTGAGACCGCCTGGCGAACCGCATGTAGGCGATCCAGGCATTTGCGTAATGGCGCTTGCGTTCAACGAGTTCAGCCTGGTATCGAGAGTTCAAACCCGGAGCCGCAGTTGCGGAGTTTGCGGGGATCGATTCAAGACTGCCGCTTTCATCCTTGGGTTCCTCGGTTGCCTCTTTCGTGGTGACATCCAGTTGGGCTGCTAGTTCCGTCAGACGCGCGAGATGCGCGCGTAGGCCGCCAATGAAGCGTTCATATACGCTGTGAATCGTGCTGAAGTCCCGCTGATCCTTTTTGAGCTCGGCTTTTTCCAACAGCTCAACGTAGGCGTAAGTAAGGACAAAACTGGGAGCAAACGTCAGCCGGTTGCAGCCGAAGAGCGTAGAATACGTGCCTTTCAGGATTTGCTTCGAGGCCCGATCTGAGAAAAGATAGCGCTTCGGCGTTTTGTCCGACGGAAGTGCACCAGGTGTACGCCATGAACCTGTCGAGTTGAGCAGGCAGAACATCGAGATGAAGGGGTGACCCACCATATTTCAGGATAGTAACGCATGCGTATCACAGCTTTACGATAAGCATGCCCCACACGAGCAACGAGAGTAGCTCGGTCTTTCTCCTCCAATTCGAGAGGATTCCCTTCCTCCCACTTCAGGTACGACTTCCAGCGCCCGATCAGCTGTCGCTCTTGTGGCGAAAAAGTAGGGGGAGCAGGTAAGAAGATCCCGTTGGTGTTGGAGGTTCCCAACCCTTGCAGATGAATATTGAGTTGGCGAAGCACCGTGCGAGCCTGCATGTGCGCAGGCGAAAGGTCGGTCATAATTTTCTTGGCGGTAGTTTTGTTCAAAGAAGTCTCGTAGGATTCCAGCTGCGCCCATAGCTGCTCGACATTGTCCAGCGGTAGCTGGACGGCTTGATTCTGTGCTTTGCGGACGGCGTCCATTTTTTGCTGATTGTCCCACGTGCTTCCTTCAGGGGCATTGCGGAGAAACTGAATGTATTCGGCCCATATCGCGGAGCCACTGTCGCGATCATAGCCGATGTGGCTTAACGCATAGTCGTACGATTTGCGCACAGTTTCGCGCGTTGTCGGGGAAGGTGTGACGTTCACGCGGAGTACGTAGTCGAGATAGAACCGCCAAAGTTCGACGGAGGGCGAAGTTCTGAGAAACTTGTTGAGCAGTTGTTCGACGTCGGTCGTCATCGAGACGCGTCGATTGAGGACGTGTTTCAAGTACGCTATCTGTGCCGTCGCGGTGTTGGGATATTGCTTGAGCAGGGCTTCATATGCCTCGCGAATTTGCGAGCCATCGCCACTGGACTCTGCAACGTCGACAAAACGTTTCCAAGTTTCGGGGTCGTGGGGACTCTCTTTCAGTCGAGCCTTCAAAGTATCGAAATCGGAAGGGGGCGGGACAGAGTCGTCGGCGGGGGAAGCTTCAATTTTCACAGTGGTTTCAGGCAGTGTTTCAGACATCGTATTCCAGACTAGTACTAGTCAAGATCTACTAGATGTGGACCCGCAAGAAAACGCCTGGAGAATCAGTTTTGTCGAGAAATCGAGAACTTGCTGCACACAAGCCTGGTAGAAGGATTTGAGGTTGACTTCCAAGGACAATTTGAAAGCAAAAGTCAGGCAAGCAGTTCGTCGACACGAGTCAAGGACGACAATTGTGAGCCACTGAGCAAGTATGCCTAAATTCAAGCCTAATCACGCGTCAGTCAAACCACTTCTGTACAGTTTTATAGAGTCAATGTACGTTTTCCGGAGCTTGTCTGGGCTAGAGGGCGTCTCAGAAGGGCGAACTGAAAGGATACACGACGGTGGGGAGCAAACGAATGGTCACGCCGTGACGCGTGACATCGCTTGACTTCAGCCAATCCGCTCCAGGGCCACCAATTGCTCACTGTGGCTGCTTTGCATATATAATTCCAACGGTTTCGGAAGCATAATTGGTCTTGGAACTGCTGTGGAGCCTGCTGGAATCTACGATGCCGCTGACTGGTCGCACTTTCCAAAATCCCGATGGGCAATACTTCAAGTCCCTCGAGGAGCTAGATAGCTGGGCAGAAACTCCAAGGGAAGATCTGAGTACTGTCCTGAAATACCATCCTCGCCCCGCCTCATCAAACTCGAGCGGAAAGCTCATGGTGACCTACATGTCCCTGTCGCACCTGCGATATTAAACCCCGTTCTTCTGAAGGTGTGCCACGACTACAAAGTAAGTTTCAACCTCGACGATCCGCTGCCTCCCTGTTGTGGGGGTTTCGAAACATTTCAAAAGTCTTCGAGTTGAAATACGGGTCTACGACTGTTCTCTACTATCCGGCAATTTCGCCAGCATGCCGAGACCTGAATTTTCGCATCGCTAAATAAGAGCCTTTCGATGCCAAAATTCAGGTCCGACATGCTCGCCAAAACCATCCCTCGATTGGACTGTCAATCAGTTCTGCGGCCGAGGACCGTATGAACAACCAGTCTTGGCACTCTTTTGTCATTCCAAAACTTTGGTTCAGATTCTGAAGGAACACTGGATGCTCTTTTGACCCAAGTTCCATTTGATCCCGAACTTCATGTTCCAGGGATGTATTTGAGCTTTTTTTGTCCTTCCAAACTATCCAGCTTCTATCCTCCTCAAACACTGTAGAGTCTGTTCCATACTGACAAACAATATTAGGGTGGTTATAATGAGAGTCCGTTCTCACTTGGGTACACGTTCAATTTCTGGTCTGTGGTCGATATTTTCATCTAGTGTGTCTGTTTCTGTTTCTTGGAAGCATCGCCCTCATATCTTACAGCTTCTCGCACCATCGTATAACCATACCGCCGCCCGGGTGGATTACAGCTGCTCACCGCCATGGCGTCAAGATGCTAGGAACTTTGTGAGTATTTCAGGGTCGACATAAATCAAGTCTCAACGAATAATTTCCAGAATATTTGAAGGCGACGGTGAAAATGACTGCCTCCGCCTCCTGGTTGGCCGTCTTCCCAAGTCCCACAAAACTGGTCCCGCCCGTCAACCATCAAATTTCAGATCGCTGCCGCTTTCAGCGCACTACGCTCGCATTCTGGCCGATCTGGCGCACCAACGGGGTTTTGACGGGTATCTACTCAACTTTGAATGCCCTTTGCGCGGTGGTATTGAGCAGACTCGCGCCGTGGCTGCGTGGATCACGATTCTAGTCGATGAACTCAAGAGGAAGATTGGATCTCACGCAGAGGTTACATGGTAAACACGATGCTCTCTTCGATGTCAACTGCTGATTCGTCGAACAAGGTACGACAGCGTCGTCGTTACCGGTCAGCTTGCATGGCAGGATAGGCTTAACAGCTTCAATCTGCCGTTCTTCCTTTCGTCGACATCTTTCTTTACCAATTACACAGTAACGAATTCTTTACTCGCATTATAACGATCTGATCCGTGCTCTATAGTGGCCTCCGAGCTATACGTCCAAAACTGTAGAATTCTTCCGTTCTCTGGATCGTTCAGCTGCACATGTCCTTCCCAAAACCGAGCGTGACATCTATGTTGGTATCGATGTTTTCGGTCGCGGCTCGCATGGTGGTGGTGGCTTCGGTGTATACAAGGCTCTTCAGCACATCGTCCCCGTCAGTCTCAGCACTGCGTTCTTCGCGCCAGGATGGTCGTGGGAGAGCACGCAGGACGGTTCCGACTTCACTTGGGAGTTGTGGTTCGCTCATGAGCGACGACTGTGGGCCGGTACGCTTGCAGGAGAAAGTGTCACCCTCCCCGAACCCGCTCCTAACCGCCCTGGAGAGCCGCCGTGCACGCATGGCCCCTTCGAATGCGTGACATCCTTCTTTGCTCATACACCGCCGCCGGATTCGTGTGTCGTTCCGTTGCATACCACTTTCTGTCCCGGTGTCGGCCGCGCGTGGTGGGTTGACGGTGTAAAGGTGTTTGAGCGCTCTGAAGGCGGGGGCTGGACCGACATAGACAAACAGACAAGCATCGGAGATCTGGTGTGGCCTAGACCCACACTTTCATGGGAAGGTAGTAGCGACGATGTGCATGCGGCAGCTCTGCCCGCAGCGACTTCAGAAATAACATTAGGCGAGGCTTGGAACGGCGGGAGTTGTCTCCGGCTCGGAATTTCTGCTGCCGGTGAGGATGGTGAAGATGCTGCATTCAGATGCGTATGGCTGCCCGTTCAGTCAGTCAGCATCACGCCTTCACGCTCCTACGAGGCAACCGCGGTGTACAAGCTTGACCAGGAAGACTCGAATGTCGACCTTGATGTCGCGCTTTCCGTCAAAGTGATGACGTCTCTGTCCGCCTACTCCGACGCCTTCGACATTGTTCCACAGGCCGTAATCAGTGACCCGCTTCCTAACGGATGGATGAAGCTTTGTGTTCAATTCGAATCCTCTGCTCCGCATTCCGCTTCCGCGATCAACGCCGCCCTTGGACTCGTAATCTCGATCGTCGCTGAAGAACCTTCCGAGGCACTCAAATTCTCCCTTCTCCTCGGCCAGCTCAACGCCTACCCCGCCCCATCGCCCACCGCGCCGGTTCACGCGCCAATGATTCTATGGGCCGACTTCACTGCTGGAACCCCGAATACGCCGCTCGATGGAACATTGACATGGGAAGTCGCCGCGACATTTGCAGCGCACTCGAATATCCTTACCTTGACGGGAGCGGAGGATCCTGCATCCGCATGGCCCGTTGCTCCGTCAGCAGAAAGCTGGTTCCCGCGGTTTCTGTATTTCAACATCTATGCGCAGCCGCATAATGCCGGCGCTGCTGTTGTACAGAAGCCTGAGGAGGCGGTGTGGATTGGTACCTCGGGGTATGAAGGGCAAGAGCGAGCTTTTGGTGTACGACAGAAGAATATTCCGTTTGACCTGAAGGAGGTGAAGGTTGTTTCGTTCTATGTCCAAGGTGTTACCGATCGTGGAGAGGTGCTGCGGTGGGATCAGTCTGTCGTTGTCGATGTAGTTCTCTCATGAACTCCTTGTATTCATGTTGCATCAAGTTGTATTCACTCGACTCACGGATTCACTGAATTATTGAAATCTTATTATAGCGGAGAGGACGCTTCGCATTCACACATAAGTAGGGGTTAAGTAATACAACGTTTTGAGCATCGAAGCCCGGACTAGACCAATAATTTTCTACAAGTAGGAAGGAGGGGAGGGGGTTATGAGTAGTATCCAATCATCAATTTTCTCTGCACAATGGCAATGCCCATACAACCAAAACCCGCTTTCGCTTTCCGTTCCTCACCTCATCGTGCATAAGGGTGATAGTTATGTTGTCCACGCTGACCCGCCCGCGTTGGCCCAACCCCTGCACCGTTACCCATCGCACCAGGCGGTCCCGCAGGTCCGTTCGGTCCTGCTCGCGGCCCGCGAGGAATATTGGGGTTCATTGCAGCACTTCCCCCAGCGCCGCCACCGCCAGCGCCTTGCATCCCCCGCCCGGCCCCAGCCATGCCCATCCCGCCCATGCCCATCCCACCACCCATGCCCATTCCGCCCATCCCGCGTCCCATACCCATTCCGCCCATACCCATGCCCCCCATGCCCATCATCGCGGGGTTCATCTGCCCACCACTTGCCATCTGGAACATGCGCGTGTAGAGTGTTGCCAGCGCCTGCGGATCGAACGGCGTATTCCCCGCTTGTCCGCCTCCGGCAAAGTTGCCTCCCTGACCAGCGAAGTTACCTCCGCCGCTGAAGCTACTAGTTTGGCCACCACCACCGTCCTCATTGGGATAACTGTCGCGTTGGTATCGTGGCTGCGCGAGCTTGACGTCAATCTAAACAGACAGGACAAGATTAGTATGCATATAAACAGACAGAGACAGAAACTGACAAGTTTGCCGTCGATCTCAAGGTTGCCGAAACCGAGGAAGGGTTGCACGTTGGTGTCCTCAAAGGAGACGAATCCAAAACCCTTGCTGCGACCTGTCTCACGATCAAGCATGACGGTCGAGTCAATGACCTTGCCGAACTGCGAGAAGAACTCGCGCATGGACTCGGACGTTACGCTGCCTGCCAAGCCGCCAATGAACAGTTTTGTTGCACGTTGGTGTTCTTGTCGAGGGATTGCGCGCTTTGGGTCGATCTGGATGTGAGATAAATTAGTGACGACTTAGAACAGACTCAGTTTTCGACTGACTATTTTCCCGTCGAGCAGGTGCTCGCGCACCATGACAGCGTTGACGCTGGCGGGATCGTCAAAGGTCAAAAAGGCGAAACAGCGTGATCGACCAGCTGCGTCGCGCATGATAGTACACGCATCGACCTTGCCAAACTGCGTAAAGTACGTGCGGAGACTCTCTAGATATACAAATTTAGTCTACATTCCTGGCACACATGAACAACGGCGTATATACCATCTGTGGTGTCCCAGTTGAGACCGCCAATGAACATTTTGCTATAGACGCCGTAGTTGATTTCAAGGAGAAGAGCAGCACATAGAAAGAGAGCGATAAAAAGGTGATATTAGCATCCCGTAGGCTAGAACAGAGGGTGTCACAAAGAAAAATAAAATGGAAAGACTCTACTGGGGGGGTCCTAGCCTAGACGTAAAGACGCCAGTAATCTAGCCTAGCGACGACGGACTGACTACGCGTGATTCAATACGCCCGTATCTGCATAGCCCCGTCGTAGATGTCTGCCTGCAAAAAAGCGAGTGAAGAAATTGGTGACATCCTCACCCTTCATCTTTCATCTCGGAGGGTCGAACGCTCCGCTCTGCATTGTACCCGTCGGCCGTCATTGCTGAAGACCGAGACTCATACGGCTGCGGTTGCTCGTATGTGGGAATTGATTGAGTCACTGGCATATAAGACGGTATTGGTGCCATAGCGCTTGCGGAATTTGTCAGAGGCTTATGGGCAGTGGATTCGGTGGGTGCGGGCGGTACTGCTGAAGGTATTGGCTCTGTCTTGACAGCGGGTTTTGCTGAGGTTTCGGGCTGAATTGTGGCTTCTGCCTCTGGCGCTTGCTCAGCGAATTCGGGCTCGTCATTACCGTAGAGATCTGTAGAAAACGATGAAAATGAATTCCGAATGCTGGAGGACGTTAAATTACCGCCATAGAGGTCTGCGTCGAGGTCGGACATGGTGGTAGGGAAGAAAGAGGTTAACGAGCGAAATGTCACACGCCGTCACATTTGGTTTCAAGATCAAATAGGCATAAATACCGGAGAAATATGGCCCGGGTGCCGCCGTGCTACATTCAGGCTGGAGTTTCGCTGTTAAACCGCGAGGTGAGAGGTTGAGGCGCAATTTTCGATTGGAAATTGGCTCGAAAACCACAAAGTCGAGTAGGAGATACGGAAGATGCAGATTGTATAGTCAATGCGGTGTACAATAGAAATAAGTGAGCTGGGCAAGAGACAGACGAATACAAAGCAAGCACTGAACAATACAAAATAGAGAGCTATCGACAGGGAGAGGAATAGAATGGGCTACATATCAATATCATCTGAATCATCCCCACCGACCTGATCGACAAACTCTGTGACAAGCCCTTGCAGCTCACGGACAGCAGGGTTCCGGTCCCAATCCGTACGGTGCCGCCAAATCGTCGCTACGCACGTCGCTCGCAGCTGTTCTAGCTGCTCAATGTTCAGCGAAGCAGTCAGATCGCAAAGGGCCGTTTCTAGCTGTATGACGAGTCCTTCGTCGAGCTCAAAGTCGGGAAGGGGAGGTGTGGGCGTGCGTTCGACTACAATGGGTATAGGCGGCGGCACAGGCTCGGGCTCGGGCTCCAGGGATTTCGGTCTTGGACTAGGAGTTGTTGGTGCAGTTAGCACTGTTGATGGAGGCGGGGTAGAGTGTAAGAGGGACTGAATCGGAATAGCGCTGGAGCTTGCACCACTGTTCGACGGTCCGGCTACAGGTTCAGATGGACCAGCGGCGAACGAATCATCGCGTGGTGCAGAGGGGAACACAAAAGGTGAAGGAGCAGGGTTGAGAAGAGCATGGAAACCAGACGGTCCTGCAACGGGTGGTGGTGAATCAACCGCCATTGCGTCCGAAGAGGAATACAACGCTGGATCAATCATAGAATGTATTGGATCGAGAGGCTGGCCTTGAATAATTGGCGGCAGCGGCGGGAAATTCGTTGGCTGCAGCGATTCTTCCCCAACAGGCGCAAACCGTACTTGTGCCGGCACTGATGGACCAAGTTGCAGTGGATCATCCGACATATACCCATCAGCAGCCGCAGCCGCCGCTACCCTCGACCGCTTGGCATCCCGTCCCGCCGCTCCATCCTCATCAGACGCATGCGAATCTGTTCCCGTCCCGTCAGGCCGCTGGCGCTTCAACCTGCGCTCCAACTGCACCGGGTCGGTAATCGCCAACTCCGGCTGCAGACCATTATTCCGCGCACTGCGTCGCGTCCCGGCCGGTCCCTCCGAACCACTTCCATTGCCACTCCCTCCACCATTCTCCTTGCCCTTCCCTTTCCCATTCGCCACATTAGCAGCCGCAACAGCCTGACGAGCCGCTTCCCGTCGTGCCCGCTCCCTCACCGCCATCCGCTCACACTCCACCTTGAGCTGCGGATCAAACTCAAAGACGCTGACCTGCGTTGCGTTGAACATCGCCTGCGCCTTATACAGCCGGTCGATGTCCTCCGCCTGCCGCGAAGCTGCGTTATGCACCATCTTTCCAACGTCATCGAGGAAGTCTTGTGGGGTCAAGTACCGCCCTTTGTATAACTGCGTATGCATCCGCTCCAAGTCCATGTCATAAAGCTCCGGGCGATTGTCCACTGGCGGGGCAGCAGGGGGAGGCTCAACGATACCGTTGACATGACCATTGACCTGAGGAGGCACAACGGGATCTTCATGCACTATGTCGATGATCCCATTCTGAGCTGGCAGAATCGGGGTAGTGGCGACGGCATTGAAAGCTTCGAGAGGCCGATTTGGTGGCAGCAGAGGTTCAAAAGCATATTCCTCCTATATATAATGGTCAGCAAGAGATCTAAATCACAATGCACAGAAACAACAAACCGTCGCCCGCTTCGTGAACCTCTTGAACTTCCTCTTCAACTGCGTCAAGATCGGCTCCAGCCGATACTTCAACAGCGCAATAACCCTCTGATCGTTCTCCTCCTGCAACGCCATTTCCGCCGCAGACGGCTTCCTCGGCTCCAAAGGCGGCGCAATCTCCAACACCTCGAGCACCCTCTTCCGCCTCGGCATCCCATCCGCAAACTCATTCGGCCGCCGCCTCACATCCCGTACCAACCCCGCAAAAAACGCCGTACGGTCCACAGCGCTCGGCGCACTCAACTCGACGCGTCCTCCCCCGCCGAGACCAAACCACGCCCGCACGTCCCGCGGCAAATCCGCGAAACGCCCGTCGACGACAGCAAGCAGGAGGACTGGATCCGCTGGCGCGAGGGTATCGAGCATTGCACGCACTGTCGCGCGTGCCGTCTCCGAAACCGCCGCGCACCACCCGAGTAATGCGGGGATGTATACCACAGCAGGTGCGTGCCGTTTTGCCTCTACAAAGAGCTGCACAATCGCAGCTTCGGGTGTCTGTGCAGAGTTGACTGGATTGCCATAGATAAGTCTAAGAATTGAACGTACCCGGGTCGAATCGCTCAAAAGAGCTCCAAGCTCGAGACTTTGGACGTGATATCCCTCCAGATGATGTAAAGCCGCCGCGCCGACAAAAGTCTGTCCCATCCCCGCTGCGCCAAAGAGCACAACTCTCGGACGATAAACACGGAGAGACGCCATCGCTGAGATAAAAAAATTAGGTCAAAATCTTCTCAAGCACAATCATTAGTTCACGCACACTGCATCGTCATCTCACGTTCCAGCGCCCCAGTCTCTCCACCCACGTCCTCGTACTCCGCCTCCTCCAGAGCGGATAGCTTCTTGTCAACGGGCAGAACGAGTGAGATAGCAGCTTTGACTCGCTCGAGTGCATCACCGAGCAGAGGATTCAGCTGGTCCGGCAATGGTGATGCCACAGAAGATGAAGAGCGGGCAGCGGCCGGGACCAATTCTAGCATAGATGTTAGCACAAAAATCGTTAAAGTCAAATGAAACATACTCTTTATAGAAATCATAAAATCCCTCAACCCAACCTCAATCGTGTCAGGTTTGAGCAACAGACGTTCCGTCGTCTTATAAATCTGCGGGTACCGTCGCTGAACCGCATTCAACGCCGCCTCCGTGCAGAGAGCCTGTAGGAAAACAAAAAACTGAATATTCAGGCAAAGTGAAAAACGGCAACCCCACGCACCCTCAAATCGGCACCCCCATACCCTTTCGTGAGCGCCGCCAATCCCTTGATCCGCTCCTTCCCGTCCTCCTCCACACCCCAGCCCTTCCACCCCTTCGTCATAATCCCCAAAATCCGCTCCCTGGCATCTGCACCGGGAAGTCCAAAGTAGAATTCCCGATCGAACCGCCCCGGTCGTCTCAGCGCGGGGTCAAGCGCATCAGGTCGATTCGTCGCGCCAATGACAACGACAGACCCGCGTCCGTCCATGCCGTCCATGAGCGCGAGGAGCGTCGCCACAATCGACGCGTGAATCTGGTCTTGTTTCGAGGAGCGCACGGGCGCGAGACCGTCGATCTCGTCGAAGAAGATGATGCTGGGCTGGTGCGCGCGCGCCTCTTCGAACAGGAGGCGGAGTTGGCGCTCAGCTTCACCGACCCATTTAGAGAGGATGTCGGCGCCTTTGCGCATGAAGAAGGCTGGATGAAAGAAATCAATATCATGAGAAGGAATACAAGAAAAAAACACGCACTAATTTGACGACCATTGCTACGACACGACGCCGCAAGCGCACGCGCCAACAGAGTCTTCCCCGTCCCAGGAGGCCCATGGAAAAGCACACCTCGCGGCGGCGTCACACGGAACTGCTGGAACACCTCGGGGTACAGCAGCGGCAGCAGCGTCATCTCTTTCAGCGCATGGATATGGTCGTCCAGCCCGCCCACCTCGTCGAACGTGACGTTCTGGTTGACACCCAGCGGGTCGGCGTCTGCCAGCGCCGCATCGCCGACCTTGCCGAGCCCGAGATTGCCCATGTTGGACGGGGTGGAGGAGAAGCCCATTGCCACTGGTTTGCGTGGCGTGCGAGGGGCATTGGCAGGGTTGTCGGAATCCGAGTCATCGCCGCCCATGCCCATCCAACGACCCAACTCGGCACCGCTGGCGCTCCATCCGGGGCCCTTTGTGCGTTTCCGCGACACTGGTGGACGCGCGGCGGCTGGGGGGCGGACCATTTCTTCGAGAGGCGGGGGGATGGCGTAGTTGATTTTCTGCCTTTGACGCAGCGAATACGGACGGCCGTCTCCGTCTTCCTCCTCGTCTTCCTCTCGCTCTCGCTCCCGCTGTCGATCCCGCTCTTGCTCCTCTTCCAACTCTTCGCCCTCTGCATCGACGTCAGAGTCGTGATGGGTGTCGTCGGCGCTCGAAGTCTGGTGGCTTCCTGGCGAATAGGCATCCTCATGGTCTTTGTTGCGACGAGCATAGCGCTGCTCCCGAGACGAGGGGCCAGGTCGTTTCGACGGAGGTGGCCGACTGGTGGTTCCGTTTGACTGAGGCCGCTTCTTCTTTAGTCGAGTACGCATGTTATACCCAGAGTGCATCTTCTGGTCGTCGTCGCTGGCAATAAAACCGTCCAGATTGTTGGTCTTTGTCCGTCGCGTCGAGCGTCGGGGCCCATCGCTCTCTGCGGAAGAATGAGACCTGGCAGACGCCACTGGCTGCCTATCGTCGAACAGATCAGCTGGGCCATTATCGTCGCTCTCGCCGTAGTTGCGCTTCACAACGCGACGACCGTGGCGAGTAGTAGTGGTCTGGACCTCCTCCTGTGGCTCTTCTTCGTACTGTGGCATTTCTTCGAGTTGTTCCGAGTCGTCTTGCTGGTAAGACGAGCCAGAGGAGTTGCTCTTCCTGCGGCTAGAGCGTCGAGGGGGTGTGCCAGCCATCGCGGGGAGAGTAATAAAAACTTTAGGATCGTTGTGGTTCATAAGAACCCTTGAAAGGTGTATTTGCCCTTATGTTTGTTGATTCTCTCACAACCCCAAAAAAGGCAATGCTATCAAACCCAGGTTTTGCCAATGCCAGGTTTGACTAACATTCCTTTGGAGAAACAAAGGATGTTGTGGACCAGCCACTCATTTTTCAGTTTCTGTAATTCAAAAATGCCATGTTTTTGCGTGAAGTTGGGTTTCTTTCGGTAGTCGTAGTGGTAAGTACTGTAACCCCACCCAGAGTTTTGAAGTTCATTAACTGTTGGTATGTAGCAAGTCTCATATGCACAGATCTATGAAGGGCCGCCATCTTGGTTTCGCAATCGTGAACAAGGCAAGCTTGTTCAGAATTTTTGGAATCAAAGAATCCAAAAAACACTTTGAATCGTTGCACAGGTTGGTCAGACAACATTAGAATCAAAAGAAGTCGCGTGGACCATCGCGTCGCGTCGCGCCTGTTTACCCTTGTTAACCGAAAGTACGACCGCCCAAATCCGATTCGACGCACCTTGCCCAATGACATCCCAAGTTCACACAAGAGCAACATCTGCACCGATGTGCGCTAGCAGGCCACGCTACCTCCATGTGCAGCACTTCGAATATGATGTGAGACAACCTACGAAAACTTTCGAGGGAATAAAGCCTACCTTTTATCAAAAAAGCTGTGAATGCTGCTTGACGGACCAATCCCAATCCACACAGCTTCCTCGAGGCGCTGTAACAGAATCCCGTACTATGTAGCCGCGCATATACAGTATAGTATCTGTCGAGTGTATGAAGCATGAAACATCCAGTCACCCTGACGGAGCAACATACCGTACAGACGTCGTCCGTCTTCTGCCAGTGAGCACTCGATGAGGCGGTATACTTGAGAAGACTCTCGGGGATATCGGCGGAGGGATCCTATCAGTTGGCGCGGTCGGAGGTAGCCAATGAGAGAGTAACTGGAGTTTGGCAGAATCTCGCAAACAAGATTCCAAGGCTGAGCCCGAGCCTCAGGGGGGGAATTTGGTCGCGGCATCGGAATACGCAGTCTCTCTCAGAAGCCCGACATACAACAGGTTTGCAGTCGTCCCTTGTGTCGTCGGAATGCGAGACAAACCTATTGCCAATGTCGACAGAATGTACATGGATTGCGGCCACTAGATTCGGACACGGCGCCACTGTTTGTACGTATCATTAAGCAACAACCGCAGCTCATAGAGGTGTAGGAGGGGCAGTAGCGCCGGCAGTCGACTCGTTATGGCACAAGCACCCAAGTGGATCGTTGGTAGAGAGGTTCCGACGTCCATTGATGCAGTTGGAACCCTAACCCATCCGAGCTGAAAAGATTGATGGAACTGTCAACGTCATGACATTGACTAGGTCGGAGCAGGAAAAATCCGTCATTTCGAGGGCGATCAGATGCCCGGAAACAGCATCTGGTGGCCGAGGGTTTTACCCCGTTTGGAACACAAAAAGTTCAATCTCCCCCGAATTTCGGGTGTCGCGGGAAATTTCAGGGACTCTTCAGTGAGTACTATACTGCTAATTCATGTAAAATTCAGAGCTCTTACCAAATTTTCTCCTACGAGCGCCGCCGCTCTTAACTGTGAGCTTAAGTCACGTGACTATTGATCGCAATCGGTCGCGTGGGAATCAGACCGTTTCCCATCAACCCTCGCCATCGCGGGGTTGCCCGGAGCAGGTCGGAGCATCCCAGTTCGGACGAGGTAACGTAAGTATCAAGTACATTTCTACCAGGAATCTGGCCCGAACCGCACTGGATCTGGGGTAACTGAATCGGACCCGAATCCCACACGCGATTTCGACGTGTTTTGAACTGCTTGCGGCGATTTTGGCGAAGTCACGCGGAAAATTGCCGATTTGGGATTCACGTAAGACTTACGTTACGACCAACTGTTCGCCGTGTTCGGCCAATTTGAAATATCATTTCTCCCCAAACCGTTTGCCAGACGCCCAGAATCCGGTCGGACAAATTCTCCCCATTCTGCTTCCTTGATCAAGATCCCGCGCCATCTAGCCTGCAAAGGGATTGTCAGCGGTCCGCCTCACGGTCTCCGGCTCGAGTCATCTTTTTCCAATCTTTTTCAGTCTTGCAAATTGAAACGCAGTACATCGTCCGACCCAAACTTATGATCACCATTGGCATCCTGGGTGGGGACCTTTCCACCTTTGTGTCTGGGCACTAAGTAAGACTCATCTCACGCAGCACTTCAGGGTGCATTTGCGGAGCACCAAACCCGGTTGCAGAATCTTCGTTTGAAGCACAAAATCACCGCTCCATTAGTGAAGACGCCGGAAGATCTGCAGCGTTGTGACGCACTTATTATACCTGGCGGTGGTGTGTAAAATGGACATCCGTTCATATTGTCACTTGTCCGATTCAATCTTCACCCAGAATCGACCACCATCGCGCTTTTGGCACGACTATCGGGGTTGTTAGAACCGCTCAAGGAATTTATACGCGTCAAACCCGTGTGGGGAACTTGCGCTGGTGCCATCTTACTCTCTCAGTCGGTAACAAACGCAAAGAAAGACGGGCAGGAGCTTCTCGGCGGTATAAATGTTGACATTGCTCGAAACGGCTGGGGATCTCAGGTCTGGGTGCCGTCTGTCCAATAGATGTGTCGCTAATTGATACCTTTGAAGGTCGAATCTTTTGAAGCTCCATTGGACGTTAACGGCCTGTCTGATCCCTCCGTGCCCTTCACGGGAATCTTCATTCGGGCCCCCGTCGTGTTAGGTCTTTCGACCGATGCCCCAATTCGGATAATTGCTCGGCTACCCCCGCACTTACTACCTGAGCCAATCGACGATCCAAATGACCCTCGAACGATCGTGGCTCTGCGGCAAGGCCTCCACTTGCTAACTACCTTCCACCCGGAGCTAACGCAGGACGACCGATTTCACGATTATTTCGCGCGGCAGTGCGTCTTCCCAACCCTTCCTCCTCTGTAGATTTATCGTTTGTACTTAGACTGTGTAGAGATTCAATACAGAGAGTCAGTACTGGCCGCCCAATATCTATTCGTGAGTACTCGCGTATCACAGCGTTTGATTGGTCCCAGTTCAGTAACCATATCGGCGGTAGTCAATCTACTTATGACGATGATGAAGGTGTGGATGCCCACACGAACGCGGGCGGCGTAGGGAATTCAAGTCCCACAGCGAGCTGCGATAATGTCATCTGAACATATGCTTCTGCGGACGACCATGCTTCGCGCTTCCGATAGCATAAATACGCGCCAGCGTTGTTGGGTATATGTACCCACACTATACGCACAGCGCACTCACCACTCCGCAAAATGCTGTCCGGCGTTCTGCTTGCCCTCTCTGTCCTCGGCTCCCTTGCGGGAACGAGTGCGCGAAAGATGATGACGAAAGCGGAGCTGCACGCGAGGCAAGCTGAAGCCGCCAAACGCTTCCAACGCATCCCCCGTGCAAACGCACCGGCTACACCCAAGGTCAAGAACATCACATTTACTAACCCGAAAGCTTCTGGTGCGTTTGAGAGCATTGGCTGAGCCGCGGTGAGCCTTATTGCGCCGCTAGAATTTTACGTGGATGGTACAACCATCCCTGAAGTCGATTTCGACGTGGGCCCAAGTTGGTCTGGTCTTTTGCCTATCAGCAGTGACCCGAACGAGACGCGGAAGGTATGTGGGCCAAGTGCTACTTAACCCGTCTTTTCCGCGGTTGACCGGCCCTAAATAGCTTTTCTTCTGGTTCTTCCCGCCCGGGCCGGAAGGTAGTCTTGATGATCTTATATTTTGGTTCGCTTGTATGAGCAAGGTTGCGTTCCTGTCTAATGGAGGCGCAGGACAAATGGCGGTCCTGGATGCAGTAGTCTGGAAGGACTTTTGCAGGAGAATGGGGTACGCACCGACGCTGTATCTGTCCCTCCAACAACAAAATATTCATACAATCGCCGCAGCCGTTCTCGTGGAGTTGGGGAACCGCGAAACCCATCGTAAACGTTAACAGCTGGACGAACTTGTCCTCGATCCTCTATCTCGAACAGCCAGTAGGCACCGGTACGCTCTTTGATGATCATTGCCTTTCTGTATTGACAGTTGAGATGCAGGTTTTTCTCAGGGAACTCCGAACATCAGAGTAATATTTTAACTCATGCATACACAGACGAAATAATATTTGCATAGAACGAAGATGATCTGGCTTCCCAAGTCGTCGGATTCATGCAACAATTCCTCGAGGTTTTCTCCGAGTTGAAAGGCAAGAAATTGTATGTATCCGGCGAGAGTGTAGGTTTTCTTCCCCAGTCATATTCAGCACTGGTTAATTCCCATGCAGTATGCCGGCCAATATGTGCCTTGTGAGCTTACCGTTGATTCAATGACAATGTCAAGGAAGAGCTGACCGATAGTCGCACTTAGACATCGCAAACTTCGTCTACGAAAATCCCACTCTCCTCGATTTGAGCTTGCAAGGCATTTGGATTGCGGATCGTGCGTCTCACATGAAATCGAACATCATTCATCCTCATGAATAACATCTTCAGCTGTTTTGGGATGGGACGTAGTGCAGTCCGAAATCCCCGTCGTTGACTTCGTCCGCAAATATCAAAATGTCTTTGCTTTCAAGTATGCATATCTCCAATGGTCGCAATTTGACTCCCTTTTGAACTGTCGTGTAGCAACTCGTTCATGGCAGAGTTGGACGCCATCGCTGCCAAGTGTAACTATGCTGGATACTACGAGAAGTTTGCTACTTTCCCTCCTGCTGGACCCCTCCCGCTCCCCGGAAAGTCAACGAGCGCTGACCGCGGCTGTGATATCTGGGAAACAGTATTCGAGGCCGCCTTGGTCAAGGTATCATCGGCTTAATTCTTTCAACCATCTTGGTTGCTAATGTGTATACATAGAACCCTGCCTTCAACATCTATCGCATCTTTGACACCTTCCCCATTCTCTGGGACGTCCTCGGTTTCCCGTGAGCATCGATAATCATGACCTTCGCTTGAGCAGCACTGACAGCTTGCCTTGTCTAGCGGCTCCTTTGAGAACATTCAGTTGGCGCCGCTGTACTTCGACCGCGCTGATGTCAAGAAAGCTATACATGCGCCTGCCAATGTCCAATGGTCGGAATGCTCCGACGTGAACGTGTTCCCGCGTGGAGATGCCAGTCTCCCGTCGTCGTTCACCGTACTTCCCAATGTAATAGAGAAGGTGGTGTACTCTATTCTCCCTCCCCAAGAAACCACCCCGCTTATAATTTTCACAGAGCCCTCGAACCGTCATAGTTCATGGTCTTGCCGACTTCATTCTCATTGCCGAAGGGTATGCAATATATTTTCGCTCATCTCGCTCTATATCCTGATGATATCTATATCTGTTTAGCGCACGTATCGTGATTCAGAAGTAAGTTCAACCTCGAATGATGAATCTATTTCTGACGCAAGCATTTGCTCTCAGTATGACATGTTAGCAGGGATCCCACCGTTCAAGTTTCGCAAACTAATTGAAATAATATAGGGAATGGACTTCAAGGCTTCCAGACGCCAATTCAAGATGACAGTTTCTTGGTGGATGGCGTCGGCCCTCTGGGCACTGCACACACTGAGCGTAACTTGACGTTCTTGGAAGTGGAATTGAGCGGACATATGTATGTCGTTGCATCATTTCTCTGAAAGTTGATCTGACTTGTGACTAGGACCCCTCAGTTCTCACCACTCGTAAGTTCTCCGTCCTTCTGTCTGTTCTGACTAACACTCCTAAACAGGCAGCCTTCCAAAGCATGCAGTTCCTCATGGGTTTCCGTTCAACGCCCTAGAGATACGCCCGATGCGTGTGGGCACTCAGAAGAATTTAGACTACATATCAATAAAATTGCTTTGCAACCTCGCCGATCCGCATGCTGCTAAATGCTATTTTTGCCTCCCAACTAAAGACGCCAAGACAATTTCCAGAAGCTCTCCGATTGGGTTCTTATTAGATGGATCATCCGATTCGCAGATGGCCATTCGAAGCCATTTTACGGGAGCTGTTTATTTTATCCAGTTTCTATACCTGGCCACCGCTGAGAGCTCGCTGCATGATTCAATGAAATCAATAGCTCGGAGAATTGGGGCCTATGCTCTGTGCAAATTCATTTAATTATTTCAATCAACGCGGTACAGCGCAAGTACGTGTATACAGCGCCATCCGCTCTGGTCCCCATAGAGATTTGAATGTTATTTCGAAGATCGCAACCGCCACAATCGCGGCTGCACAGCACTGTAACCGCTGTTACCTGTTACTCGGCGAACATTTCAGCATAGATTGCCGCTCATCTACTTATAAAAGAGCGAGGAAGATGGGATGAGTTCCCATTCCCCTTAGTCCGCATTGACCTGGTGTCTTGTCTTCTTTCATTCAACAACCCTTTTACAACCTCCTTCATCCCTTCGACTCTTTAACTCCTTTTCCAATGGCTCGCTTCTCCTCCATCTTGTTGGCTCTCTTCGCCGCTTCTGCCGCTGTTGCTGGTGAGGCCTTTTAACTGTGCTCTCCATCTCAAGTAACGCTGGAGTATTCACCTGTATTTCCTCAGCCCCGGTGCAACAACGAGCTCTTGGAAGCCTCCAGTGCAACATTGATCGCCTGAAGATCGTCACCAACCTTGCTCTGACTGGGGCCGCCGTGGGCAAAATTGACACGACGTGTGTTGCTTCTGTAATTCGGCCTCTACTTGAATTCACCTACCTTATCCAGAGCTGCTGACGCCGCAACGGCCGTTACTACCGCCCAAGCCGGCCTCAAGAGCGCCGGCGACGGCATCAAGACCATCGCTCTTTCTCTCGTCACTGGTTCAGCTCCTCCAGCTGAGGCTCGCGACCAAGTCAAGCAAGGATTGCTCGATGCGCAGACTGCCCTATCAGGCCTCGACAAGTAAGTTGCACTAGCACCTGGGCTTCGGAGATTTTCTAACGACGACGAAAAGCACCGACTCTAAGGTCGCTAATGCACAAGCCAAGCTTGCCTCAGCTATCAGCAACGGAGACGATGTAGTGGCCGACTGTGTGTAAATGGCCAATGCCAGGGCTTTGGGGGTTCGTGGACACTTACGCTACTGGATTTATGGATGTCGGGATGTACTATAGGTTCGAGTTTGAAAGTAATAACATGCACGCAGACTTTGGGTGTCACTTGATTTGTGTAGGACTTGAATTCAAGAGCTCCAAGAGCAGAGAAGAGATCAGAAGACAGGTATTTCGGCCATCCTGTCTAAGTAAATAAAGCAAACAGTATCTTGAACAACTGTTCTGTGGCTTCATTCGTACAAATAATTTCTTCAGGTACACCCGTCACCCCAATCCAAACACCTACCAATCATTGAACCCCACAAGTTTACCATCCCAACTCCACCAAATCATCTCGTGCTCTTCGTTTTCCACTGCATCCTCCGCAGAAAAATCTACTCCCGGATTGCGACACGTAACCCACACTCCTTCCACCTTCGGAGCTTTACTACGGGATTTACTGGGTGGCCTTTTTGCAGCCAAGTCGCCAGCTTCTTCCCGGAACTCTCGCAAAGCACTGTCGAGGGCCGAAGAAAAGTTTTGTCGTGGAATCCATGCAGGGTGCGTAAATCGACGAGGAGCACGAATAAGGATATGTGTTTGGGTTGGCGCTAGACAAGGGTTTAAGAAAGAACAAAATTCGGAAGTAAAATACAGTCGAACACACCGAGCTCAGCAGACATGCTGTGATCCGCTGTGGCAAGCGTCTGTGCAAGGATACGGTTGGGCGGCCGAACCGCTTTGGGTGCGGAGGGTGGAGCCGGTAACGGAGAAATTGAGGGCGAAGGCGACCGAGATGGGAGAGGAGAAGATGCCTCGCTCTCGTCTGAATCGGTATCGGACAGTTCTGGACCCTCTTCGTCGTCCTTGTCTTCCTCGCTGACATCGTCCGATTCATCTTCACTGTCACTATCGTCTGGTTCTTCATTCAGATCGTCCCGTTCGCCCCAGACTTTCGTCACCAGACCATCCAGTCCGAGCATGATCTTCGTTTTCGCAGAACCAATACTGGGGCCGACTAGAATAGCCATATATGCCGGTCGCGTGGGTCGAGAGCTAGATTCACTGGCGAGAGCAAATGCGGTCGAGAGCGCATTGAAAGTAGTATGTAGATGTGAGCTCAGTGTGTCGAACGACGACATTAAATCTGTTCGCAACTTGAGGGCTTTGGGTGTCGACTACAAGCAATTCAGAGTAAGCGAAGAGACATTCATAATGTATCACACCGAGAACAGTGAAATTCCAAGCTTATTAACACGCTCCTTGGAAGGGAAACTTTCCGAACGCGCGAAAAGTTTTTCACTTCGTTCGCCTTTGAACTCAGAAAGGTCTGAGCAAAAATTGCCATTGACCCCATAGTCCCCGCTCCAATGGCAAGAATGCCCCAAACGTTTCTTTCGCTCGAAAGGCGACGAAAATGAACCACTTTGCGCACCATTAAAAGTTCGCCGCAAAGTCCCCCTTCGATGGATTCATCCAACAAGCTTGGAAAATCGCGGTTTTCGGTGTATATATAGTCTCACCTTCGCTCCCGGCATTCGGGACAGCTGCATTACAGGGCTTGATACGTTGTTAAAGTTGTAATTTATCATAGAATCACCGAGTGCACGTACAACGGAACCTGGTTTTTCAGGAACAATACGTGTCCTACCAGAGCTGAGGAAAGCTCTGATGCAATCTCCGAGTTCAAATTTTCGACATCTAGGGTTATCTTTGCCACTGTATTGGATCTTGATGTGTCGATCGACGTCGAGACGTCTATATCCTGGTGGTTCGTGGGTTTGGCAGCGTCTTTCGAATTAGATGGGAAGGACGATGTTTCTGAAGCGTCGGAACTTTCGGGTGCCGACTGAGAAGGTGTGAGGATGGGCATTTTCGCTCGCGATCGGTGGGATGATGGGTGGTAGATGGTGGTTCAGGACAAACCGAGGGCGTCACACGTGTGACACTCGCGTGGGTCACGTGTTCGCGCGGCACTTCATTAATGCTTCATTGTTCCCGTTCAAGTCAATGTTTAACTGACTTCAACTCCACATTTATGTGTTTTCTGTCTTGCGACTGGTCTCGTTAAATTTGTCAGTCACTATCACGCGGGCAACGGGACCCAAACGGAACCTCAATCTCGCATTTCGATTTTCTAGTTGCGCAAATCTAAAATTCAAATCTCACATTCAACATGGCAGAACATGACCGACTCATACATGTTCGTGGAATGAACTGACCATTGTCTGGACAGCACCATTTGCACTGTCGATGTCGTTGTATTTTCATGCAGGTGGTATTACGACGCAGGTGGTGTTCCGAGCTCCAGAAATTCAATCTTGACCTTTTGACTTCGGGGATCGTTCCGAGTCGTGGTTGAACGGAAGTTGTGTTTGGAATCCAAGAGCGAGACATTATTAGGATTATGCTATTTGAATCGAACGTATTGGGCGATGCTCATTATGCAACATCGCCACGAACTACACCAAAAAGACAAACAAGGAGATGCAACATCGTACCTAACACTGAAGCGGGGTAGGTATGCGCACATCCATATCAGCCGGTAGCGCTTTCGAAGGTAGGAGATGATGGAGAGGATGCTGGATAAGTTCGTCGTCCTGCCCTTCGATTCCCTGTTCCTGTTCCGTCCAAAGCTGCCGCTCGAGAAAGCGTCTCCGCCACTCGAACTCTACCTGTGCCTCCTCACCCTGCACAGCAAGCGCCTCCATCATCTGGTCAGCAACCTGGACGATAATCTCGTCCTTGAGCTGCAGGGTTAATGCATCCTGCAACGGTGCCACCAACTCCTCCGAAAACGAACCTACAAGCGCTTTCAACTGATCATCGAGATCATCTTTGAGTTGCTCCGCGGAGTCCTGCTTGAACTCGGCCGTGATATCCGAGAACTCACTGTCGACAAGTTCATCGTCCACCGCCATCGCCTCCGAGTCCCCTGCTTCATCCTCGGCTTCGTTTGAACGCGCATGCTCGGACATGATCTGCCGAATAATGGTTTCAGGCAGGGAGGCCCACCGCACACTTTCGTCTCTTGATTGCGCCGGCGGCGGATCCGGGTTGACTTGGACGCCGAACTGTTCCTGCAAATGCCCGAGAAACCTTGCCTTCAGCTCGGGTTCCATTTTCTGCATCTTCAACACGAAAACATCTTGCATCGCACTGAACAAAGTCGCCGTAGGTGGCTCGTCCGTACTTGTTAGCTGGGGAGTCGGCTGAGGCGTCAATGAACGACGGGATGGTGGTAGTGGACTATGCGGAGGTGATACCGAGAGACTTTTGTCCATGAGATATGCCAAGGAGGAGACTTTGAAATGGCCCAGAGGAGGTGGTTCCTCTGGTTCAGGCGGTTCGGAAGGAAGCGGTGTGGCGGGCCGGACATCCGAGACGGAATGTTCAACCGAATGTTCGCGACTGCTGGTTTCGTTCGACTGCGGCACGACAGGCGACAGGGCAGGCGAGAAGATCGGAGACATCGCTACCAGCGGTCGAGATGATAGCGAGAAGGGATCGGAATGGGGTTCTTCAACACCGAACATAGGATCCAAGAGACCACCCAGCGAGATGGGCGGGTGGTAAACTTCTTCGTCATCCTCCAATTCCATGTCAACGTCCTCATCTGGCTCGTCGACAAATGTGTTATCTACATCCATCAGCAAAAGATCTGCGACCTCTTGGTCCTGAAGGCTATCCTCGTCCTCTGAGCTCTTCGTTGTTGGATGGTCAACAACGGGATCTGTAGCTGGCTCATCGCTTGCGGTGATAAGATCAGACGACGCAGTCGGAGGCGGAGTTGGTTCACCGTTCAGTGCAGCTGGAGCACTGATTGACTCTGCATCGGCACTCGCGAAACCCGGCTCCAGGGAAGGAGGCGTAGAAATTGACTGTTCCCCAAGCTGTTTATTGTTAGCAATATTTTTCGAGCGTCAACACAGTAAAGAAAAATCACCGTCAACGAAATGGACGCTTGGGAGCCACCAAAGCTCTTTCGGCCGAGGAGTCTCATCCGCGGCGGGAGAACTCCGACAGGAGGAGGCGGTGAAAGAGACTTGACCCATGGCGCAGGCTGAGGAACGGGTTTGGGCCTCTGTGCAGGTATGACGATTTTTCTTGGACCCGATACAACTTTGTCCTTCTTGCCCTTTGTCGGTGAACCGGTTTTAGCTTGAACGAACTAGATAAACAACAAGTCTTCAGAGACCTGGGGTTCAATCACTTACCAGCCTTGAATCCCGGTTTAGGTCCGGGTTTGCCTGAGTAAGATTGTCAGACGACATATTACGCGTGAAAGTTCAACATAGAGTTGATCTTACCCTTCGGAGCCGCTGGTTTAGGTGCTGGTTACAAAGATATTGAAATCAACAGGAAGGAAGGTCAGAAGTGGATCTTTCTCACGTGGTAAAGGCGCAGGAGCTTTGCTGCCTGAGAATGGTTCAGAAAAAAATTGAACATGTTACGTGATCGAAATTACCTGATGCCGCGGGTAGTTTGATGGGAAGTTTGATTGGCGTTGGTGAGGTCGTGTCCACGGATAAAACAGGCACAACGATAGATGGCGGTTTAACTGTAAACAGTTAGAAAACGTCAGAGAAAAAAGAATTCAATCGTACTTGAAGGCTGTCGCCGCGACGAGGTCGTTGTGTCAGACCAAGCTTTCGAGAGAATAACTCTATGTTTCTCGCGGACGTGTCGGGTCCACATGCTTTTGGCATTGACACCCGCATAAGTCCGGGGGCAGAAAGTGCATCTAAGTAAAAGGTCCTTTTGCCGCCTTGGACGCGGTGGCTCGAGATCGCGCGGATATCGAACTGCACTATTCGGGGGTGAATCAAGGGTGATAAAATCCTTGATGTCCAGGAACCATGTAGGATGTTGGTGCATCACGGAATAGTTCATTCCCTCAGGGGGTAACAGGACTCCGTCCGGCAAATTGTTGAATGGCGGGCGCACGAAGGAGCCGTCAAATGGAGGAGTGGTTGCTTGCGGTGCATCGAACGGAGCGGCGCCGGCTCCTGGGGCCAAACTCGTGGTACGATAGAGAGAGTTAGCCTTTTGAGGGGGGTTGTACGGAGAGGGATTGAACGTCGAGTCAGAGCGATAAAAAGCGCCCCTTGTGGACCTCGATGCTGAAGCTGAGTCTTTTGAGGGTGAACTATGAGTGGGAGAGTCGGACTCCGAGCTCAAAGAGACGGAGGCGGCACGACTAGTACTCGATGAATGAGTCGTCATTATGACGATCCAGGAGGATGGGAAGGTTGAACAAGAGGATGAACGGAACAAGAGTCAACAGACGTGGAAGAACATGGTTCAGGTTGCACTGTGACGTGACATGTCACGTTCAAGTTTCAACAAAGCCGATTTTGTTCGGTTCAGGTCCCTTTCTGTAAATCTGACACTCGGCTTGAATAAAAAAATATAATCCCTTTATCTAGCATGGATTGTGGGCCTCCTTAGTCGACTCATGGCGCCCAACAGAGGCCATATCTTGTTCGAAACGCGATCAGCCATCACTCCGGCCAAGATTAGGTAAACTCCCTAGTCATCGGCCCGTTGGGGCCGCATCGAACAAAAAATAGGCGCCGTTGGTTGAAAAAAAATGAACCGCGAAAAGCACAACGAGGGGCGTCACAATGTCGTAGCCTGAAGACACGACAATACAGAATGCTCATAATTATCGCCGGAATCTCGTGTTTCATCCGGTACTAGAAGTTTCCCTAATCTGGTCGCTAGTTGAGTTAAGATTACGGTGAATTCCTGGCGGTAAATGTGTCTTGGGAGTGTAGAGAATGCGGATAGTAAGAAAGGATCTGTTTAGTATGCCAGAAGATCCAACACAAAACTTGGAGGCAGAGCTGAACACTCGGGGTAAATATAAGCGCCCTGCTCCCATGTCGTGATTCATGACGTCCCGTTCTTGAAGCTTTGTATAATGTGTAGAGGTAATCACGGTTCCCTAGGTAGCAAAACATAACCGGTCATGAAGAGCTATGAGACCATTTACAACGAGTTGCCAAATCCGGACCACTACGCCTCCCCGCCGAATTAGGAAATTTTGGGTACGAAACGATGAGTGGCTCCGATTTCGTTCTGGACTATGAGTTCAGACATAGCAAGATATATATTAGACTAAAGCATAACATGCAGCCTAGCACAGAGCCATGAGCAAGAAGATCACTAAAACATACGCAAGGAAATTGCAAAATCGCATATCGCACTCAATCACCCAAACCTTCATAGAACTCCTCCAGCTGCTTCAAATCCATGCCAGCAGTGCTCTCAAGCAGCTTCTCTAGATAATTCCCGTGCTGCAACTCAACATGCGTCCACAGCTGTTCAGTAGGTGTCTCAATGGGGACCTCATAAGCCGAGCGATCGCCGTGGCAAAGCACGCATAGCAACGAAAGCTGGAGCTGAGTGTTGTCAAATACTTCTGCTAGATGTTTTCGCTTGATTTCAGTGTCTAGATTGAAAGAAATCGGCGTCATCTCTCGGTTACGGGAACAAAGGGGAAAAAACAAACCCATGTCAATACGTTCCTCGACTTTCACCTTGGTCGCAAGAAGAGCCTTGTTTCTACACTCATGAACGTCGACAAGCTCCTCCGTAGGTTCTTCAGTGAAGCCGGAAGGTTCCCAAACAGGCGATTGTGCCCGTAGCGCAGTGGACGACGAGGGGAAATAACGTAGATAGTACTTCCGCAAATCCTCCACAATCGAGTCCCACATATTGACCGGCATGTTGTCCTTGTCCGGAGATGACGACGACCGATGCAGAAGTTGCAGGTGGGCGAGTATACTACCCCATGTGTTCCTATTTTCCTGTTCGAAAGAGGGGGTCAGAAGAGCTCCAGGGGTCTGGACAAAAGGGCAACGCACACTATCCGCGGCACCGTACTGTTGCACAACATTCACGAGCTCTTCATCGGTGTAATCAAAGCCAGAATCTGCTATACGGAAATGACCAGGCGTGGACGGCTGGACTAGCGGAAGATCTGTAGAGAGATTAGAGCCCAGTCCCCACCGAGGTCGGGCTAGTTTGCCTACCATTCGTGTTTGTCTGTGGGGGTTCAGCAAGCGGAGGGTCAGCTACCCAATCACCCGCCGGTACATCATCTTGACACGCAGGCTGAGGCGTCCGCCTAGCAGGAGAAGACGGGGAAGAAACCACACGATCGCGTACGGGTATATCGCCTTGAGCTTCAGGTGTGGAGCTCAGCCTCGAAGGAGATGGCGCTCGGACCACACTGTCATCCGAAAGTACATCGTTCCGACGCTCAGGCGTAGGAGGACACTCAGGAAGTTTGGGTGGTGCCGCGCCCAGAGGACTGCACGTCCGAACACGATCGTGTGCGGATATATTGTCTGAAGCTTCAAGTGTGGAGTTCGGCTTCGAAGGAGATGATGGTCGGACCGAGGGGCCAGCGTCACGACGCTCGGACGTAGGAGTGCGCTCCGGAAGCCTGGGTGGCGGCGCATCCAAAGGACTACACGTCTGACTCGCCATGGTGGTCGTCGAAGGCGTCGGCGGGTCGGCAATAGGAGCGGAGACTGCAGGAGGTTTACTTGCGCTTCCCCCTTCTTCTTCATCGTCAGAGTCCAGCGTCAAGTCGATGATCTCCGGTAGCTCGTTGCGAGTAGACACAGCGGCCTCTGATGGCTCTGGTTTCTATAGCAGAAAAGGTGAGTCCGAAAAAAAAATCGAAACATGACCAATGCAACGTACGACAACAGACAGTGAAGGTTGCTTGTCTTGGGTCACCGGTAGCTCTTGTCGTTCAAACTCAGCCTCCGATTCTACCATCAGCTCAATCCCAATTTCGCGAGGACTGTTGGTCAAGTTTGGTACCACCAAGGGTTCCGCCACAATCTCATCCGGGAACTCGGTCTGTGCTTCTTTGCTGTGCGCCGCCAATGGAGAGACGTCAGCATTGCTCGTGACGTCCTCAACTTCCGGAAGATGCTCCTCCGTAGCTGGTGGATCCACAACTTCTTCTTCCATCTGCACCTCTGGCACATCTTGTACTAACGGCAAATTTGAATCCTCCGCCTCATCTATCGGCGAAGGCGGGACCGCAGCACCTTCCGTCTCGCGTTCAGGTAGAGGCGACGGAGCCAGAGGGATAGGTTCATCCTGTTCGACAGGTTCAAGTATGGGAGCTTCGACAGGCTTTGTCACCGTCGGCGATACGCCTGATCCCCGCTGATCGACGCTCACCCCAGGCTCCCCCCGCCCCGCAAGCAACTTCATCAACCGCTCATTCTCCACCCTCAGCTCGTCATTCTCAGCCGCCAACGCATCATTCTTCACAGTCAGCGCATCGACAAGCAACGCAGAAGCAGCCGTCTCCGCAAGCCACTCCTTGTTCGCCGACCGCCCCTCATTCGCCTGGGTATGCCGGACGTAGCTTCGTCGAAGCGCCGCAATCGCGGCTGAATCGGGGATTGCGGGTGAGACGAGGGGCGTAGTGGTGGAGGGTGGTAATGGGGAGTCAGACGACAAGAGACCACGAGAGTTGAGCAATTGAGTGTTGTTTCGGAGGCGCGCGAGAAGCTCATCGACAGCGCTAGAGTCGGGTTGAGGAGTCGACGGCGTTGGTGGGTCGACGTCGCCCGGAACGTCCTCGATGGTAGGTTGTTCCATCACGGAGGTAGATGTCCTCGGAGAAACCGGCAACCATATCGGCTTCTCTTCGGTGGAGGTAGACGAGGTCTTATCTGTAGCAGTAGTAGCAGATGCTGGAGCGGTTTGCGAAAGCGAAGGCAGAGAAGCTTGGGGGGTATCAGAAGATTTTCTCGATTTTCTCGAGGAGAGCGGAGCTTTCGAGGTTCCGATGGTGGAACTGCGCTCGGCAGGCGAAGCAGACACTCGTTGGACTACGGGAGGAGCGGAAACGGAATCAGCAGCGGGAGCAATAGTTTGTGAAGGCTTCACGCCGGTGACAGCTGGGATTTCGAGCGATAGTTTGGGTTTGGCTGTGGATTCCGTTGGTGTTGATACAAGGGGTGAATCCTTGAGAGACGATGCCGCCACGATGGCGGGGCTATCATTCGTGATGGATATGGACGTCCGTCCGATATCCGACTTTGCCTGGGTAGATGTACTCGCAGTCGACAACGCAGGAGAAGCCGTTGAAACACTGCTCATCGAACTTTGGGCAGCACCATCCAACAGCCCTGCATATCCCTTCTCTAATTTCTGGCCTGAAGTCTTAGCTTGCGGCCAAAAGCCGGCTGCGTAGCTGTTGACAAAGTCCGGTCATTGAATGTCATAAAATAGGCCTCCTCGCATTTACTCACTTCCACACTTCAAGACGCCACTTATCTCGCTCATCGTCTTCTCTCTCTTCAAGCACCTGGTCAATATGCCCGCCAACGAGTCGCAATAGTCGTTTCTTCTCATGACCGCTCAACCCACCCGCCTTGAGCTGGGTCTAGATAGAATAAGTGACAGCCGTGAGGAGACCGATGACATGACACTTGCTTGAGGGTAACTTACGAGCTCTTTCTTCATAGGTGCCATCTGTGCTTTGATAATATCAATATCCAATGGGCTGCCTCTGCGTCAGAATTGTTAAAGCGGTGAGAATAACGACATACGAAGGTTCAAGACATTGGCGTTTGCGGGGAACAGCATCGTCTGAGGCCTTTGGCGCGGAACGTTTCAGGGATGGAGAAGTGGTAGAGGCCGGCTTCGAAGGTCCAGGTTCGGTGGTTTTCGGCACAGGGGTCGGCTTGGAACTTGAAGGCGTTACAGGTTTCTTGCTTTTCTTTGACGAAGATGCAGTCGAAGGCGAGGGTGACGGCTTTGGTGTCTTCGTGAGATCAAGACGAGGAAGAGGGGCAGAGATGGATTGAGCACTTGGTGCGTTAAAGGAAGCGGTAGCAGCACGATGGGTCTTGAGCTCCTTAGCGCGCGCGGCTAGCCTGGAGGATAGAGCTTGTTTATTCAAAGGAGCAGCGGCAGCAAGGTCGGGTGACTGAGGCGAAACCTGGGATTGCTTGGCATCCGCCGTAGAGGGTTGGCTCGGGCCAGCGGGTGACGAAGAAAGGCCAGCCGGCTCGGACTCTTGATTCGAACGAGTAGACGACGGAGCCGAAACTCGGGGTTTCTTGGTGTTATCCGGTCCCGTCGTCTCATCCCCAGCCTTCCGCTTGAAAGTCTTGCTTGCCGTCCTTTTCTTCGAAGCAACAATTCCTTCCAGAATTTCCTTCGCAGAACCAACTAACGAAATCAGGACCCGTGCAGCTGATTAAATGGAAACTGGACCTACTTAGCCTTGGTTTGGCTGACTTGAGAAACCAAGAGACCTGGGAGTTGTTGGGGCGGGCCCATAGAACATGGGTTTCATGAGTGGGATGCACAACAGCTTGAGCACCGGCACGCCAGAGTGTCCATTTGTCCGAACAGCGACCCCAGAGGCCAGGGGTCGTTGTGTCAAGGTAAATGTCGCCAACGGCCCCAACCGATTCAGATGGCGGTCCTTGACCTTGAAATTCGTCATAATAAATCTTTGTTGTGCTGTCAGGGTCGGCAGAGAGCGAGAAGGAACGGTTTTGACACGTCGGCTGATTCTGCATGTTAGTTCAGAGTGCACATTGCGAGGTCGGTCCAACTTACAGCGTTTGTGGAATTCGGGTTGCTCATAATTCTACAAAGAGTAAGAACGGAGAATTTAGCTCAAATACTAGCAGCTTACCGGAAATTTGAGAATCCAAGAGCCGGTCAGTTCTAGATGCCAAGAAATGAGTAAATCTATCGCCCTTGAAGTTGCTATTGCTGTTGCTTGGACCAGTGACCGCATATGAAACGATTCGTCCTCAAGACCAAGAACCACAAAGAAAAGAAGGTTGTGATTATGGGCCCATCGCCTCTCCCGGAGCTTCGAAGTAAACGCATCTATTTACAGTCGACTCGTCTTCGTCTGCAAAATTCTCGACACTACACCCCTCTACACTCGGTGATACGGAAGCACACTCATGGCTATCCCGATCGTAACGCGCCAAGTTGGGAACCGTAGAATATCTGGTATCCCAGCTTGATTCCATACGAAAAACTCGGCACGATATCTCGCCAAACTGGCGAATTATACCTATCCCCCGGCTATCCCCCATGCCCCTCCCTAACAACTCCCAAAGTCAGAGAAAGACTTACAGACACATTTGGTAGCAATTTGAGGGTGATAGGCCGCAATACCCTGGTCGAAAACGCGTCCTTGAGCAGGAGGGATGCACTGGCAAATGTAGGTTCGGAACAAGCCCACGGTCCCGGCCCGAGCAAGCCGGGCACTATCTTTGGATCTGTTTAGTTTCGAAGCTTCGAGACTGATGAACCTGCTTTCACTGCGATTTCCAAGCAAATCTCACTGTAATCGGCCTCACCGTCTAACATTGAACAAGTTCCAGAGCTGCGAGTTTGCGACAACGGTAATCTCGAATACCTGTCACCGAATCACAATCCACTGCACCTGCGGCACAAACTTGAACTGCCATTGAAAATTCAAAATGTCTAACCTTGTCTAACATTCTCAAAGTACACAACGGCAATCCGGATTCAAATGGAACGTTCACAGTCCCCGTTGAGTCCTATCTGGCTGGTGTTTTTCGAGACCGGGCATCTCGGACCTGGCCGCACGGACTCGGGTATGTGAATTGGACGTTGCCGGTCAAGCCCCGGTTTAGCTGAGTCTGGGGACGCCTCAAGTAGCCCATGGATGCTTTTCTGAGTAAAATTGGAGGTTTGTGAAGCATCGCTGCGTCATCTGCGAGGGACTACTGGTACTGGAGGCCACTGTGACTCGGAATCTCCCGGAAATCTCCGGAATGGAATATGTTTGCAGTTGTTTGTGTTTACTTGCTCCTGACCCAAAAGTTTCTCGTCGCTGTCCTCGTCGTCGACGACGTTCAAGATGCCAGAACCGCACACAGAATGTCTAGCGAGCCGTATCATGGCCTGCGTTGTGGATGTCGCGCGTTCCCGAAA
This sequence comes from Favolaschia claudopus, assembly GCA_037176885.1. NCBI lineage: Eukaryota > Fungi > Basidiomycota > Agaricomycetes > Agaricales > Mycenaceae > Favolaschia > Favolaschia claudopus. Next base: position 238,800 of record JAWWNJ010000082.1, read on the forward strand.
AGGAAATTCGCAAACACTGCGCACGTCCTCCTTACGCTAAGGCATCCGTCGCCAAGGCGTACTCCGTCGCCCTTTTTGTCTAGCTTTATAGCTGGGGCTCGCGCACGGACCTCTTGTTTGTTTGCGCATTGACTGCCGGGGGAGAAAAATCAAATATTCAACAAGCATAGTCGCGTTTTCCCGTGACTTGACGCGTCGTTTTGGCAAGGGAGATTGGGGACATGTTGAGGGAGTTTGGAGGAGTCGATTCACGCGTCGAGACGCGTTAATTACGCGTTATTTAAGTAAGATAGTCAATATATTCATGTTCTACCAAGTACAAGTCCCAGTGAGATTTCTATCAAGTCGGATTGAGGCGATTTTCAGCGTCTTGGCGTAATTTTGAGGCCCCAAGTCGAAAATGCGTCGTCTTGAGGCCGACTTTTGTTGTCTAGAGGCTTCAATCAACTTGAATTCTCGTTCATATGAAGAAAATCCATACAGTAATCGCCGAGTTTGACTTGGTCAAAGTGACTGATTACTAGAAGTTAGAGTTTGAGAAGTTCTGAATGATCTTGGCCGAACACAACTCACCGCAGTTTAGAAAATCGAGTTTTTGAAAGGCGTGACGCCAGGAATTCGAGGTATAGAGTCGTTCGCGGGAAGGAAATACGTCGTCTTTGCAGAATTTGAACCCAAGTCGCTCGCGGGAAGAAGATCTGTCGTCTCGGCGCAATTTCCGAGCAGAAGATCGATTGGGACTCACCCTTCGAGCTGAAACGTCAGAAGTCCCTGCTCGCGGGACAAAGTTATATACAATAATCGATGTTGGGGGCGCCCGTTGAGTTAAGAATGACATGGACTTTGATAGACGTCGCTCGCGGGAGTGCGAAAAATCGAATTTTGAAAAACAGACTCCCCAGCGCGGCGGAGACGCGAGATCATTGGATAAACTGTAAGGCAGAGATCAGTAAAGTAATAGAACCCTCGGTCGCGGGAAATCGATACGTATAGTCATCGCAAAATGCAAAGGAAGGTTGAAATGAAGTCGCCAAGATATCTTACCGAGCATCGGGGGCGCTCGCGGGAACGCGATCCGTATAGTAATCGATGTTGAACTGTTTTGATATGGCTACCCGACATTGAGGAGTACTGGATTTCACATACCGAGCATCAAGGTCGCTCGCGGGAACGCGATCCGTATAGTTTTCAATGTTGGGCGCCTATTCATGGTGCATGAACACCGTATGCTTTGGTACGATTAGAAAGTAGATTGAGATAAAGAAAGAATGTTACTATTAGACGCACCAATTTCAACATAGCGCCGGTGATTCCAACGCCGCCTGTACGCGAGAGACGACTGATTGAGATGGAAAGTTCGCGCCGCTCCGCGGCGCCGTCGACGACGGCGAGAAGGTATCTAGCTGAAGGGCGGCGGACCCGATACGGAGAACTCAGCGACGTGCATTAGCCTGCCGGCGGCTCAAACTCAAATGAAAAAGGTCTAAGAAAGCATCAGAACTATGACAAAATGAAGACAGCACAAAAGTGCTCACATACATCGAGTATCATTGAGCCCGGAACATCGGCGCCCGGCGCGACGACAGCGGCTGAAGACAGGTAGAAGAGCGGCAGAACCGCTGGATTGAGCTCGGGGGGCGTGGGCTAGCCTGCCGGCGGCCAAAATCCGAATGAAAAAGGTCTGAAATTGCATCAGAATTATGACAAAATGAACACAGAACGAAAGTACTCGCACATACCTTGAGTATTACGGAGCGTTAGCGCCGCTGCGCGGCGCGTCGGCGGAGGCTGGAGGCATGTGGGAGAGCGGCAGAACCGCTAAATTGAGGTAAGGGCGGCGGGGTTAGCCTGCCGACGCCTGAAACTCGCGGCAAAAGGGCTAAAAGTTTGTAAGATCAGAATAACAAAAGCAAAAAGGCAGCGTGCCTGGTCCACGAGAAGCGTTGCGCTGCTTCGCTGCGAGAGGAGCCATCTTCGCAGCGACGAAGCCGTCGATTTGAACTCGAGGGCGTTGGCTTGCCTGCCGGCGGCTAAATCAGCTTCAAATGAACCTCTCAAAAAGTCTTCAATAGGTGAGGAAACAATTACAATACCTCAAGAACCCTCTGAGATATAACGTTAGCGCCGCTGCGCGGCGCCGACGATGGCCCAGGACTTGCTCGGCGCAGCAGAAGGAGCGCGAGAGGCGTGGCTTTGCCTGCCGGCGGCTAAGACGCGTTCGAAACTGCTTGAAAGACCGTCAGAATATATAGTAAGAGGATCAACTTTGAGTGGCTCACATAGAAGTTGTTGAAGATCGACGCCGTTCGCGGCGCGCGCGTTTGGGATTCAGGTGCTCGGATCGTCGGGTCGTGCTAGACAACGCTGAAGTCCGATTCGAGGGCGAGGTGGCCTGCCGGCGGGCGAAACGAGCTCGAAAATCTACCGAAAAAGTGATCAGAAAGACACAAAAATGTCAGGGAATGGCACACGTACCTTAGGAACGGTAAATGGTTGAGACGAGCAAATATGTCGGTTTGAGTTTGGAGTGGTGCAACCAGCCTGCCGGCGGCCAAAACGATCCTGAAAACGGCTAAGGAAGTCGTTAGAACAGCAGAAAAAGACGAGTTGGAGATGAGCTGAACATACCTGAAAGATCTGGCGACGTCGGCGCCGCGAAGCGGTGGTGGACGGCACGAGAGTTATGATGGGTGGCGGCGGACCGACGAATCGAGTTAGTGGAATGCGAGGCTCGAACGGATTCAAAGAAGACTGTAAAGCTCGTCGGCAAGGCGCTCGATGTTGAAGGAGAATGGAAGCTCACCTGTGAGTGTTTGGCGTTGAGTTCAACTCGAGAATTCGACGAGGTGGGAGTTGAAAAGCGGAGCTTGGTATGTCGGGGACGTTGGGGGAGAGGTCCAGGGAAGTGGGGAGGAGATTGAGGAGGGAGAGCGAGATGGTGGTGGTTGAAGTAAGGAAGGAGCTGCCGTGATTTGGTTGAGTTGCGGTGCAATCAAATCAAACATTCAACAAAACAGATGCACATACCCGTGTCGTGGCCCTGAGCAACGCGTCTTCCGCCGATTTATTATTAGTTCCGCCCTAATTGTGTGGAATCAACGCCGCTATTTTGGATTAGCATGGTCGCCCAGATGTCGAAATCGAGTCAGTCGACAAATCAGGCAAACTCAAGATTGAATTGTCGTGAGCCTAGACAGCTGAGAACGGAAAAGCGCTGACGGCGCGTCAAAGATACAGCAAGTTTTAACGCTTATAGCGTGTATCGCGTCGGAAGGAACGAAAGATTTCAAATCCAAATGAAAATCAACCAGAATGACATATTTATGCCAAAGAGACGAAAATGAAGGGCAAGAAAGCTCACCTGAACCTGAAGAGCCCAGCTCTATCCTACAATCTAAGTAGGAAGCGACAGAGGCGACGATCGATTTGTAGATTCGCGTGTCTCGCGTCGTAAAGCAACAAAAGATTCTAAATCCAGCCGAAGATCTTGATTCCACAAAGAAACGAAAATAAAGAGCAAGAGAGCCCACCTAAAGTAAACGGCCCAGATCTATTCTACAATCTAAGTAGGAAGCGACAGGAGGGACGGTCGATTTGTGAACCAGTTATTTTTGCAACTTTGACCGCCTGAAGTCGGGGGTCGGCGGCGCCGCACGAGTCAAATGACGTTGCCAATGTTTGCAGATCCAACGTGTCGATTGACGAGAACGGGATCCCACAGCCAAAGATAGTTTTGTGTAAGCGAACGCGCCGAATGTTGAACTGATATCAATCTGAGCCGGCCAATTTCGCTAAAGAGACCTTCACGAAACGCGCTGGCAGGCTGAATGCCGAAGACTTGAATGCCGCAAAGTCAAAGCGATATGCCGTCGAGGTACCGCGAAGATAACAGATAAAAAATTTGTCGGAGATGGCGGTCAAGAGCAAGCCGGGGGCAAACGCTGCCAAATAGTTTTTGACAGCTCAACGCCGGCGTCCAGAATAGGAAGGCGACCACTCTTGTCCTCTTCCTCCATCATCGATTTTGGTTTCGCTGGGGTTTTTGGGCAGTAACAACTCAGGTGAGTACTCGTATACTTTCTGAACTGACTCGAACGCTAATTCGCTCGAAATAGCCGCTCAGGGTTGCACAAACGGCGGAAACGGCAAATGCAGCAATTTCGTGAAAACGCGGTTCAGAAGGTCAGGGTCTGGTCTGTGTCAGCGGAAGTCACCCAAAATAGATTTTATGGATACGCCGAGGATTTGGAAATGCTGTTAGAGCGAAAAGAGCGGCGGAGAATGGTCAGGGAAATCTGGTGCGTTTTCCCATATCTCGCTTATTTCGCGGTACGTTTGTGACTCGTCCTAATTTTAGCTGGAGAAAGTTGTTTTTTGAAGCTCTGTATGTGAGCTGGGCAACTCTCTGCTGCCTAGCCCATCCATGACTCGATAATCGCGACTCGACCGTTTTCCAGCATTCCGGATTTCAGAGTGAAGACTCAGGGATTCGGCGGAAATGAGTTACGGAATCTGACTAGAAGCATCAAATACGCATGGAAACGGGTGCGTGGCCTCCTTTCGAACGTCGCTGCTGGGCTGTGAATATTTTAGGCCATTTCCACTATCAGCGATGACCCTCCCTGGCGCTGCTTCCTCCCACCCAAACTTCCGGGTCGGCTTTCTGACTCATGTCTTCATTCCCGCGGAACCCGACACGGATCTCCCAACTAAGCTGGATCTTCAGGGTGGTTGGTTGGTCACTGGGCGGAGACGGAAATAGCTCGAGGAGGGTATATAAGCCCTGCGTGTTTGGGTTGTCAGCAATCTCCCTCTTTCCTTCCCCCCACCATCTACTCTGACTATTCCAACTCATATTCGCCCACTCTTGCCTCGCCGTCGCCCTCAACACTGCCCTCTCCTCGACACCGTCGACGCTGATGAGTTCGACGTTCAACTTCAGCTCGACTCTTCGTTCCGTGCACTGATGATCTTGTTCCCTATTTCAGGTCGTTCGTCTATAACGTCTCTCGTCTCGGTTGGTTGGATTGGAGGTGGAAGTTGTCGAGTGGCGCGCCGCGCTCATGGGTCGTCGGGCATCGTGGTGAGTCCACGCCGTCGCTGTCTTCGTTTCAGACCACCACTGACCTATCACACTGCCGTTCAGTTATGTTGATGTTCGAGAGGTATGTATCTTACCCTGACTCTATCATCGATGCTCTTTCAGTTGACTCACTTTCATAGTACATACATGTACATGTTCATACTTCGAAGTGAGTTAATCCCTCTTTCAATGCCGTTCTCTTCAACTCTAATCAACTTCCTTCTTGACCAGTACTATCCTTTTCACCTTTCATGCCGGCGCTCGATGAGATGTACATTGTGACTGGTTAGGGTATCGGTGAGTACGTCTGAGTTCTTCTCTTCAAACTTTCATTGACCTTTTAACTGGTCCTTCCCAGTGCTTATGAACTAAGATAGATATACATTTCGACTGGTTAGGGCAGCGGTGAGTGAGTTAATCTATTCAAGTTTATCTTGACTTCAACCTCGACGTTGACCTTGATCTTTCATTAGGTTTAACATAACCGTGTGCTACTAGTATCTGCAAAGAGATACACGCTTCGACTGTTCGGGTAACGAGGTAAGTGTATTCTATTCAAGTTTATCTCAATCGACGTTGACCCTCGATCTTCCAATACTAATTAGGTATATCACAACCGAGTGCTATCTGCAATGAGATGCACATTTCGACTGGTTGGAGCAACAAGGTAAGTGTATTCTATTCAACTTGGATTTGAAGCTCTTAAACTGACGGGTTCGAAGCTCGATAGATGTCAGTTCATAATCGAGTGCTATCTGCAACGAGATGCACATTTCGACTGGTTGGTCTACAAGGTAAGTGCATTCATTAATATTCAATCTGAAGTCGAAGCTCTTCAACTGACGGGTTTGAAGCTCAATAGATTCAGTTCATAGTCGAGTGCTATCTGAGATGCACATTTCGACTGGTTGGAGCAGCACGGTGAGTTCATCCAGTCTTAACTTTTAAAGCTTACCATTGAATGGAGTTATGCAGATTCAATTTGTATGCTCTGTATCGCACCAAGCTGCATCTCGTGAGTGCAGCCTTAATTCCGTTTCTTTGAGTCTCCTTTGTCTCGATCTGCACCTTGCCTTGATTTCGTTCTCTTCGACTCGACTTTGTACAAAATTGTACTATCAATGTTTACTCCTTCTTTGTAGTTTTCTGTACCTTTCGCACTCGCCGCTAGCTGAATCTCTCAAGGTATGCATTTTCCGTTGAACTGAAATTTCATTCAAAAGTGACACTTCTTGTATTCAGTTCTCTTCATGCGCTATGCACCGCACCAAGCTGCATTTGGTGGGTTCTAGTTTTATTGCATTTCTTTACTTGGCGAGCGTTTCGAGGCGTTTCTTGCCGTATGTAATTCACTTCCTTTCTTCGAGTTTCGTGCTGTTTCGACTTGACCTGACGATATTGCTCCGATTGAAGTCTTTTTGATTCTTCCTCTATGTGACTCGTTGACGATCTTTACAGTGTGCCTTAAATCTAGCTTAATAGCGGCCGAGTTCGTGTGAGTAAATGCTTTTCATTGACTTCAAGTTGTAACGTTGCTTTTGGATTCACGCGGGGTTTAGAAGCAAAATCAATATAGTTACTATCTACGAACAAGGTATGTACGTAGTGCACGACATTGTTCCTCAAGGCGTTCCGCTGACTTGAGAATCTGCAGGGCAGAAACGGCGGCGCGCGCTTTGTGGATAGCGAGTCTGCCGAGCTCCGCCCCAGCGCGACGCCTCCGTGAGCGCGAGTGTCGGGATGCCCTCGGTGTAGGCGGGCGGCGTTTCGAAAGATGGGAGGGAGACGGTGCGGTGGAGTGTCGGTAGTCGGCGGTGGCGACGAGGCGGGAGCGGCTGCGGGTTTCGGGGGATGGGAGAGAGACGGTGCGCTGAGGCGGGCGCGGGATGCGTTTGGGAGATGCGAGGGAGATGGTGCGCCGAGCCGTGGAGTCGCTGGCAGCGGCGGCGAGGCGGGAGACGACGAAGGAATAGAGTAGATAGACGTACCGTAAATTTCCCTGAGCTCTCCATTTGTCCCCGAGGTGCGTTTCCTTTCCCTTTCTCTCTGTTCTTCCGTTAACGATAAGATAGATTAAACTAGGATTGAGAATAGTCACTATAAGTAGAGTGAAGTAAGAACAGCGCGCACCTCGAAGGTAAGCACGGCTGCGAGGCGCGACACAACACGGCGGCATGGGATAAAATGAGGGCAGCGTCGAAGGCGTCGAAGTTGGTGACGATGGTAACGCGGAGTCGCAATGGTCGAGTCGAGCGCGGCGCTGACTCAATCCGCCCGCCTTGAGCCGCGTCTAAATAGGATAAGTAACAGCCGTGAGATGGCGTAGGGCATGACACTTGCTTGAGGGTAACTTACGAGCTCTTTCTTCATAGGTGCCATCTGTGCTTTGATAATATCAATATCCAATGGGCTGCCTCTGCGTCAGAATTGTTAATGCGGTGAGGGAACCGACATACGAGGGTTCAACACATTGACGTTTGCGGGGAACAGCATCGTCTGGGGCTTTCGGGGCGGGGCGTTTCAGGGATGGAGAAGTGGTAGAGGCCGGCTTCGAAGGTCCAGGTTCGGTGGTTTTCGGCACGGGGGTCGGCTTGGAACTAGAAGGTGTTACGGGTTTCTTGTTTTTCTTTGACGAAGAGGCAGTCGAAGGCGAGGGTGACGACTTTGGTGCCTTCGTGAAATCAAGACGAGGCAGAGGGGCAGAGATGGATTGAGCACTTGGTGCGTTAAAGGAAGCGGTAGCAGCACGATGGGTCTTGAGCTCCTTAGCGCGCGCGGCTAGCATGGAGGATAGAGCTTGTTTATTCAGAGGAGCAGCGGCAGCAAGGTCGGGTGACTGAGGCGAAACCTGAGATTTCTTGGCATCCGCCGCAGAGGGTTGGCTCGAGCCGGCGGGCGGCGAAGAAAGGCCAGCCGGCTCGGACTCTTGATTCGAACGAGTAGACGACGGAGCCGAAACTCGGGGTTTCTTGGTGTTATCCGGTCCCGTCGTCTCATCCCCAGCCTTCCGCTTAAAGGTCTTGCTCGCCGTCCTTTTCTTCGAAGCAACAATTCCCTCCAAAATTTCTTTCGCGGAACCAACTAACAGAATCAGGATCCGCGCAGCTAATTGAATGGAAACTGGACCTACTTAGCCTTGGTTTGGTTGACTTGAGAAACCAAGAGACCTGGGAGTTGTTGGGGCGGGCCCATAGAACATGGGTTTCATGAGTGGGATGCACGACGGGTTGGGCACCGGCACGCCAGAGCGTCCACTTGTCCGAACAGCGACCCCAGAGGCCAGGGGACGCTGTGTCAAGGTAAATGTCGCCAACGGCGCCAACCGATTCAGATGGCGGTCCTTGACCTTGAAATTCGTCATAATAGATCTTTGTTGTGCTGTCAGGGTCGGCAGAGAGCGAGAAGGAACGGTTTTGACACGTCGGCTGATTCTGCATGTTAGTTCAGAGTGCACATTGCGAGGTCGGTCCAACTTACAGCGTTTGTGGAATTCGGGTTGCTCATAATTCTACAAAGAGTAAGAACGGAGAATTTAGCTCGAATACTAGCAGCTTACCGGAAATTTGAGAATCCAAGAGCCAGTCAGTTCTAGATGCCAGGAAATGAGTAAATCTATCGCCCTTGAAGTTGCTATTGCTGTTGCTTGGACCAGTGACCGCATATGAAACGATTCGTCCTCAAGACCAGGAATCACAAAGAAAAGAAGGTTGTGATTATGGGCCCATCGCCTCTCCCGGAGCTTCGAAGTAAACGCATCTATTTACAGTCGACTCGTCTTCGTCTGCAAAATTCTCGACACTACACCCCTCTACACTCGGTGATACGAGAGCACTTTCATGGCTATCCCAATCGTAACACCTCAAGTTGGGAACCGTATAATATCTGGTATCCCAGCTTGATTCCATACGAAAAACTCGGCACGATATCTCGCCAAACTGGCGAATTATACCTATCCCCCGGCTATCCCCCATGCCCCTCCCTAACAACTCCCAAAGTCAGAGAAAGACTTACAGACACATTTGGTAGCAATTTGAGGGTGATAGGCCGCAATACCCTGGTCGAAAACGCGTCCTTGAGCAGGAGGGATGCACTGGCAAATGTAGGTTCGGAACAAGCCCACGGTCCCGGCCCGAGCAAGCCGGGCACTATCTTTGGATCTGTTTAGTTTCGAAGCTTCGAGACTGATGAACCTGCTTTCACTGCGATTTCCAAGCAAATCTCACTGTAATCGGCCTCACCGTCTAACATTGAACAAGTTCCAGAGCTGCGAGTTTGCGACAACGGTAATCTCGAATACCTGTCACCGAATCACAATCCACTGCACCTGCGGCACAAACTTGAACTGCCATTGAAAATTCAAAATGTCTAACCTTGTCTAACATTCTCAAAGTACACAACGGCAATCCGGATTCAAATGGAACGTTCACAGTCCCCGTTGAGTCCTATCTGGCTGGTGTTTTTCGAGACCGGGCATCTCGGACCTGGCCGCACGGACTCGGGTATGTGAATTGGACGTTGCCGGTCAAGCCCCGGTTTAGCTGAGTCTGGGGACGCCTCAAGTAGCCCATGGATGCTTTTCTGAGTAAAATTGGAGGTTTGTGAAGCATCGCTGCGTCATCTGCGAGGGACTACTGGTACTGGAGGCCACTGTGACTCGGAATCTCCCGGAAATCTCCGGAATGGAATATGTTTGCAGTTGTTTGTGTTTACTTGCTCCTGACCCAAAAGTTTCTCGTCGCTGTCCTCGTCGTCGACGACGTTCAAGATGCCAGAACCGCACACAGAATGTCTAGCGAGCCGTATCATGGCCTGCGTTGTGGATGTCGCGCGTTCCCGAAAAGGAAATTCGCAAACACTGCGCACGTCCTCCTTACGCTAAGGCATCCGTCGCCAAGGCGTACTCCGTCGCCCTTTTTGTCTAGCTTTATAGCTGGGGCTCGCGCACGGACCTCTTGTTTGTTTGCGCATTGACTGCCGGGGGAGAAAAATCAAATATTCAACAAGCATAGTCGCGTTTTCCCGTGACTTGACGCGTCGTTTGGGCAAGGGAGGTGGGGGACGTGTTGGGGGAGCTCAGAGAAGTTGAGGGACGCGTCGAGACGCGTTAATTAGCGTGTTTTCATGCGTTTTTAGAGGTCAAAGCGAAATATATTCAATTTCTACCAAGGTACAAGTCCGTGGTTCAGACGCCGCGTGGAATCGCGCCAAGTCCCACCCGTTCAAAGCAATAAGTTGAGCTCGATTTGCTGAAGTGGTCGGCCGCGGGACGTCGATACGTCGTGTCTTGCAATTTTTGGATGCGCCGTTTTTGAAGGAGAGTCAAAATATCTTCGAATTTGAACTGAGTTGAACCTGTCGAATCAAATCAAATCAGAATCGAACGAAGGTAAAGCAAGGAGAACCTTACCGTGAGGATTATTGCTTGCGGGAACTCGATACTTCGTGTCAACTCCATATTTGCCGTCTCTTCAAGCCGCCGCTTTCGAGCTGAGTTGAAATTTGTTGAGCAAAAGTACTGCGGAGATGCACTTACCGGCCAGATCGTCGCTCGCGGGAGCTCGATACGTCGTGTAATCGCAATTTCTGACCCTGAGAGCTGTTAATTTAAGCACAACTGTGGTTCTGTTCAATTTGGTGTGAAAAACACACGTCAGAGTTGAACAGCAATGAACCCGCCAGTTGGATCGTCGCTCGCGGGAAGACGATACGTCGTGTCGGCGCAAAATTCGAGGTATAGAGTCTGGCGCGGGAATCCAAAAGATTTGAGCTGAATGAGATTGAATCAAAGCATACTTACCTTTGCGTTCTTCCAAATGCCAAGATCTAACCCTAATTCGCTCGCGGGACACTCAAAGCTGTTTGAATCAAGAGAGGTGTCTGCAAAGAATGGCAAGTGCACATTGATAGAGCAGAATGAATAACTTACCGAACATTTACGCCGCTCGCGGGAACGCGATCCATATAGTCATCGCTGTTGGCGCCGCCTAGAAAGAAGAGCGGCCAGAACACAGTTAAGACTGTAAAGAAGTTGTCAGAAGATTCGTCGTGAAGGTGCACTGAACGGTGATCTGGAGGTTGAGAGGGAGCGCCGCTTTGCGGCGGGGTAGAGGTAGAAACTTGATGTGAATCAAGTGGGACGCCGTTTTGAATTTGGAGAGGCGTCGTTAGCCTGCCGGCGGCCCGAGCCCGTAGAAAAAAATCAGACCGAATCCGAATTTTAACATCAAATGAACACTTACCAACTATACGTCACGCTCGCGGGACGGTGAAATATCCAGTGGAGAGTTAGCGCCGCTGCGCGGCGCGGCGGCAGCGGCAACCCCAACGATTCGAAGTGATTCGGGGACTCGCTGTTTGAATCGTCGGGGGTGGGGTTAGCCTGCCGGCAGCCAAAATCCGGATGAAAAAGCTCTAGAATAGCGTCAAAATTAGGATTGAATGAACACAGAATGAAAGTACTCGAACATACCTCGACTATACTTTGGCGCCGCTGCGCGGCGCGTCGACTGCGCCGGAAGACTCGTGGGAGAGCGGGAGAACCGCTGGATTGAGGTAGAGGACGCGGGGTTAGCCTGCCGGCGGCTGAAACTCGCGGCAAAAAGTCTGAGAGTTTGTCAGATTAAGACAACAGAATGAACTCAAAATGCAGCGTACCTGATCCATGAGAAAGCGTTGCGCCGCTTCGCAGCGCGCTCGCAGCGACGAACGTCGTTTTGAACTCGAGGGCGTCGGATTGCCTGCCGGCGGCCAATTTCGCCTACAAAAACTACTCGGAAAGTCTTCAAGACGTGAAGAAACAATCTCATACCTTAAGAACCTGTGAGATATAACGGTAGCGCCGCTGCGCGGCGCCGACAGTGACCCGAGACTTGCTCGGCGCAGTGGCAACGTTGCATTGAAGTGAGAGAGTCGTGGGTTTGCCTGCCGGCGGCCAAAACGCGTTCAAAACCTGCTCAAAAAGACCGTCAGAATACACGGTCAGAGGACAAATGTTGAGTGGCTCACATATAAAAAGTTGCTGAAGATCGACGCCGCTTCTCGGCGCGCGCTCTCTATTTAGAAGCTCAGACCAGCGGGTCGTGGACGATGTTGAAGTGCGAATCGAGGGCGAGGGTGCCTGCCGGCGGCCGAAACGAGCTCGAAAGTCTACCGAAAAGGTCGTCAGAAAGACGAAAAAATGGCAAGGGATTGAGACGCATACCTTATGAACAGTAAGAGACTCGGATAAGCGCCGGAGCTTCGCGGCGCGCTCGTGATCAAGTGGTTGAAAAGAGCACACACGCTGACTTCAGTCTGGAGTGGCGCGACTTGCCTGCCGGCCGCAAAACAGGTTGAAAAGTGCTAACGAAGGCGTTACGACAACAGAGAACGATGAACTGGAGACGAGCTAAACTTACCTGACAGAGTCGGAGAAGGTGGCGCCGCGAACTCGGCGCGTGGACGGCGCGATAGTTGTGATGGGTGGCGCGGACCGACGAATTGATTTGAGTTGATGGACATGGGGCTCGAATGGAGTCGAAGTAGACTGAGAAAGTCGTCAGTGGTGGGTTAGATGTTGAGGGAGGAACGAAGCTCACCTGTGAGTAATCGGTGTCGAGTTCAACTCGAGAACACGATGACATGAGGGTTGGGAAAGAGGAGGTTAATGTCGAGGAAGCGCTGGATGAGCCGGTTGGGCGTTGTGGAAGAGGGAGGTGGGGAGAAAGTTGAACTTCAGTGAGGGAGAGGTGGTGGTGGTAATAAAGGAAGGAGCTGCCGTGATTTGGTTGAGTTGCGGTGCAATCAAATCAAACATTCAACAAAACACACGCACATACCCGTGTCATGGCCCTGAGCAACGCGTCTTCCGCCAATTTATTAATAGTTTCGCTTCGGTTTCGTTGTGTCCCCGCTGTTTTGGAAGGATGGACTAACACGGTCGAGTAGATCTGGAAATCGAGTCAGTCGATGTTAAGCAAACTCAAACTTAATGGATTGTGGTGGTCCTAGACGGTTGAGAACAAGGAAGCGCTAACAGCGCATCAAATAGGACTGTCAGGCTCGCGAGTCTCGCATTGGAAGCAACGAAAGATTCCAGATCCAAATGAAAATCAACCAGAAGGTAATATTCATTCTAACGGGACAAAAATGAAGGGCAAGAAAGCTCACCTGAACATGAACGGCCCAGCTTAATGCTACAATCTAAGTAGGAAGCGACAGAGGCGACGATCGATTTGTAGATTCGCGTGTCTCGCGTCGTAAAGCAACAAAAGATTCTAAATCCAGCCGAAGATCTTGATTCCACAAAGAAACGAAAATAAAGAGCAAGAGAGCCCACCTAAAGTAAACGGCCCAGATCTATTCTACAATCTAAGTAGGAAGCGACAGGAGGGACGGTCGATTTGTGAACCAGTTATTTTTGCAACTTTGACCGCCTGAAGTCGGGGGTCGGCGGCGCCGCACGAGTCAAATGACGTTGCCAATGTTTGCAGATCCAACGTGTCGATTGACGAGAACGGGATCCCACAGCCAAAGATAGTTTTGTGTAAGCGAACGCGCCGAATGTTGAACTGATATCAATCTGAGCCGGCCAATTTCGCTAAAGAGACCTTCACGAAACGCGCTGGCAGGCTGAATGCCGAAGACTTGAATGCCGCAAAGTCAAAGCGATATGCCGTCGAGGTACCGCGAAGATAACAGATAAAAAATTTGTCGGAGATGGCGGTCAAGAGCAAGCCGGGGGCAAACGCTGCCAAATAGTTTTTGACAGCTCAACGCCGGCGTCCAGAATAGGAAGGCGACCACTCTTGTCCTCTTCCTCCATCATCGATTTTGGTTTCGCTGGGGTTTTTGGGCAGTAACAACTCAGGTGAGTACTCGTATACTTTCTGAACTGACTCGAACGCTAATTCGCTCGAAATAGCCGCTCAGGGTTGCACAAACGGCGGAAACGGCAAATGCAGCAATTTCGTGAAAACGCGGTTCAGAAGGTCAGGGTCTGGTCTGTGTCAGCGGAAGTCACCCAAAATAGATTTTATGGATACGCCGAGGATTTGGAAATGCTGTTAGAGCGAAAAGAGCGGCGGAGAATGGTCAGGGAAATCTGGTGCGTTTTCCCATATCTCGCTTATTTCGCGGTACGTTTGTGACTCGTCCTAATTTTAGCTGGAGAAAGTTGTTTTTTGAAGCTCTGTATGTGAGCTGGGCAACTCTCTGCTGCCTAGCCCATCCATGACTCGATAATCGCGACTCGACCGTTTTCCAGCATTCCGGATTTCAGAGTGAAGACTCAGGGATTCGGCGGAAATGAGTTACGGAATCTGACTAGAAGCATCAAATACGCATGGAAACGGGTGCGTGGCCTCCTTTCGAACGTCGCTGCTGGGCTGTGAATATTTTAGGCCATTTCCACTATCAGCGATGACCCTCCCTGGCGCTGCTTCCTCCCACCCAAACTTCCGGGTCGGCTTTCTGACTCATGTCTTCATTCCCGCGGAACCCGACACGGATCTCCCAACTAAGCTGGATCTTCAGGGTGGTTGGTTGGTCACTGGGCGGAGACGGAAATAGCTCGAGGAGGGTATATAAGCCCTGCGTGTTTGGGTTGTCAGCAATCTCCCTCTTTCCTTCCCCCCACCATCTACTCTGACTATTCCAACTCATATTCGCCCACTCTTGCCTCGCCGTCGCCCTCAACACTGCCCTCTCCTCGACACCGTCGACGCTGATGAGTTCGACGTTCAACTTCAGCTCGACTCTTCGTTCCGTGCACTGATGATCTTGTTCCCTATTTCAGGTCGTTCGTCTATAACGTCTCTCGTCTCGGTTGGTTGGATTGGAGGTGGAAGTTGTCGAGTGGCGCGCCGCGCTCATGGGTCGTCGGGCATCGTGGTGAGTCCACGCCGTCGCTGTCTTCGTTTCAGACCACCACTGACCTATCACACTGCCGTTCAGTTATGTTGATGTTCGAGAGGTATGTATCTTACCCTGACTCTATCATCGATGCTCTTTCAGTTGACTCACTTTCATAGTACATACATGTACATGTTCATACTTCGAAGTGAGTTAATCCCTCTTTCAATGCCGTTCTCTTCAACTCTAATCAACTTCCTTCTTGACCAGTACTATCCTTTTCACCTTTCATGCCGGCGCTCGATGAGATGTACATTGTGACTGGTTAGGGTATCGGTGAGTACGTCTGAGTTCTTCTCTTCAAACTTTCATTGACCTTTTAACTGGTCCTTCCCAGTGCTTATGAACTAAGATAGATATACATTTCGACTGGTTAGGGCAGCGGTGAGTGAGTTAATCTATTCAAGTTTATCTTGACTTCAACCTCGACGTTGACCTTGATCTTTCATTAGGTTTAACATAACCGTGTGCTACTAGTATCTGCAAAGAGATACACGCTTCGACTGTTCGGGTAACGAGGTAAGTGTATTCTATTCAAGTTTATCTCAATCGACGTTGACCCTCGATCTTCCAATACTAATTAGGTATATCACAACCGAGTGCTATCTGCAATGAGATGCACATTTCGACTGGTTGGAGCAACAAGGTAAGTGTATTCTATTCAACTTGGATTTGAAGCTCTTAAACTGACGGGTTCGAAGCTCGATAGATGTCAGTTCATAATCGAGTGCTATCTGCAACGAGATGCACATTTCGACTGGTTGGTCTACAAGGTAAGTGCATTCATTAATATTCAATCTGAAGTCGAAGCTCTTCAACTGACGGGTTTGAAGCTCAATAGATTCAGTTCATAGTCGAGTGCTATCTGAGATGCACATTTCGACTGGTTGGAGCAGCACGGTGAGTTCATCCAGTCTTAACTTTTAAAGCTTACCATTGAATGGAGTTATGCAGATTCAATTTGTATGCTCTGTATCGCACCAAGCTGCATCTCGTGAGTGCAGCCTTAATTCCGTTTCTTTGAGTCTCCTTTGTCTCGATCTGCACCTTGCCTTGATTTCGTTCTCTTCGACTCGACTTTGTACAAAATTGTACTATCAATGTTTACTCCTTCTTTGTAGTTTTCTGTACCTTTCGCACTCGCCGCTAGCTGAATCTCTCAAGGTATGCATTTTCCGTTGAACTGAAATTTCATTCAAAAGTGACACTTCTTGTATTCAGTTCTCTTCATGCGCTATGCACCGCACCAAGCTGCATTTGGTGGGTTCTAGTTTTATTGCATTTCTTTACTTGGCGAGCGTTTCGAGGCGTTTCTTGCCGTATGTAATTCACTTCCTTTCTTCGAGTTTCGTGCTGTTTCGACTTGACCTGACGATATTGCTCCGATTGAAGTCTTTTTGATTCTTCCTCTATGTGACTCGTTGACGATCTTTACAGTGTGCCTTAAATCTAGCTTAATAGCGGCCGAGTTCGTGTGAGTAAATGCTTTTCATTGACTTCAAGTTGTAACGTTGCTTTTGGATTCACGCGGGGTTTAGAAGCAAAATCAATATAGTTACTATCTACGAACAAGGTATGTACGTAGTGCACGACATTGTTCCTCAAGGCGTTCCGCTGACTTGAGAATCTGCAGGGCAGAAACGGCGGCGCGCGCTTTGTGGATAGCGAGTCTGCCGAGCTCCGCCCCAGCGCGACGCCTCCGTGAGCGCGAGTGTCGGGATGCCCTCGGTGTAGGCGGGCGGCGTTTCGAAAGATGGGAGGGAGACGGTGCGGTGGAGTGTCGGTAGTCGGCGGTGGCGACGAGGCGGGAGCGGCTGCGGGTTTCGGGGGATGGGAGAGAGACGGTGCGCTGAGGCGGGCGCGGGATGCGTTTGGGAGATGCGAGGGAGATGGTGCGCCGAGCCGTGGAGTCGCTGGCAGCGGCGGCGAGGCGGGAGACGACGAAGGAATAGAGTAGATAGACGTACCGTAAATTTCCCTGAGCTCTCCATTTGTCCCCGAGGTGCGTTTCCTTTCCCTTTCTCTCTGTTCTTCCGTTAACGATAAGATAGATTAAACTAGGATTGAGAATAGTCACTATAAGTAGAGTGAAGTAAGAACAGCGCGCACCTCGAAGGTAAGCACGGCTGCGAGGCGCGACACAACACGGCGGCATGGGATAAAATGAGGGCAGCGTCGAAGGCGTCGAAGTTGGTGACGATGGTAACGCGGAGTCGCAATGGTCGAGTCGAGCGCGGCGCTGACTCAATCCGCCCGCCTTGAGCCGCGTCTAAATAGGATAAGTAACAGCCGTGAGATGGCGTAGGGCATGACACTTGCTTGAGGGTAACTTACGAGCTCTTTCTTCATAGGTGCCATCTGTGCTTTGATAATATCAATATCCAATGGGCTGCCTCTGCGTCAGAATTGTTAATGCGGTGAGGGAACCGACATACGAGGGTTCAACACATTGACGTTTGCGGGGAACAGCATCGTCTGGGGCTTTCGGGGCGGGGCGTTTCAGGGATGGAGAAGTGGTAGAGGCCGGCTTCGAAGGTCCAGGTTCGGTGGTTTTCGGCACGGGGGTCGGCTTGGAACTAGAAGGTGTTACGGGTTTCTTGTTTTTCTTTGACGAAGAGGCAGTCGAAGGCGAGGGTGACGACTTTGGTGCCTTCGTGAAATCAAGACGAGGCAGAGGGGCAGAGATGGATTGAGCACTTGGTGCGTTAAAGGAAGCGGTAGCAGCACGATGGGTCTTGAGCTCCTTAGCGCGCGCGGCTAGCATGGAGGATAGAGCTTGTTTATTCAGAGGAGCAGCGGCAGCAAGGTCGGGTGACTGAGGCGAAACCTGAGATTTCTTGGCATCCGCCGCAGAGGGTTGGCTCGAGCCGGCGGGCGGCGAAGAAAGGCCAGCCGGCTCGGACTCTTGATTCGAACGAGTAGACGACGGAGCCGAAACTCGGGGTTTCTTGGTGTTATCCGGTCCCGTCGTCTCATCCCCAGCCTTCCGCTTAAAGGTCTTGCTCGCCGTCCTTTTCTTCGAAGCAACAATTCCCTCCAAAATTTCTTTCGCGGAACCAACTAACAGAATCAGGATCCGCGCAGCTAATTGAATGGAAACTGGACCTACTTAGCCTTGGTTTGGTTGACTTGAGAAACCAAGAGACCTGGGAGTTGTTGGGGCGGGCCCATAGAACATGGGTTTCATGAGTGGGATGCACGACGGGTTGGGCACCGGCACGCCAGAGCGTCCACTTGTCCGAACAGCGACCCCAGAGGCCAGGGGACGCTGTGTCAAGGTAAATGTCGCCAACGGCGCCAACCGATTCAGATGGCGGTCCTTGACCTTGAAATTCGTCATAATAGATCTTTGTTGTGCTGTCAGGGTCGGCAGAGAGCGAGAAGGAACGGTTTTGACACGTCGGCTGATTCTGCATGTTAGTTCAGAGTGCACATTGCGAGGTCGGTCCAACTTACAGCGTTTGTGGAATTCGGGTTGCTCATAATTCTACAAAGAGTAAGAACGGAGAATTTAGCTCGAATACTAGCAGCTTACCGGAAATTTGAGAATCCAAGAGCCAGTCAGTTCTAGATGCCAGGAAATGAGTAAATCTATCGCCCTTGAAGTTGCTATTGCTGTTGCTTGGACCAGTGACCGCATATGAAACGATTCGTCCTCAAGACCAGGAATCACAAAGAAAAGAAGGTTGTGATTATGGGCCCATCGCCTCTCCCGGAGCTTCGAAGTAAACGCATCTATTTACAGTCGACTCGTCTTCGTCTGCAAAATTCTCGACACTACACCCCTCTACACTCGGTGATACGAGAGCACTTTCATGGCTATCCCAATCGTAACACCTCAAGTTGGGAACCGTATAATATCTGGTATCCCAGCTTGATTCCATACGAAAAACTCGGCACGATATCTCGCCAAACTGGCGAATTATACCTATCCCCCGGCTATCCCCCATGCCCCTCCCTAACAACTCCCAAAGTCAGAGAAAGACTTACAGACACATTTGGTAGCAATTTGAGGGTGATAGGCCGCAATACCCTGGTCGAAAACGCGTCCTTGAGCAGGAGGGATGCACTGGCAAATGTAGGTTCGGAACAAGCCCACGGTCCCGGCCCGAGCAAGCCGGGCACTATCTTTGGATCTGTTTAGTTTCGAAGCTTCGAGACTGATGAACCTGCTTTCACTGCGATTTCCAAGCAAATCTCACTGTAATCGGCCTCACCGTCTAACATTGAACAAGTTCCAGAGCTGCGAGTTTGCGACAACGGTAATCTCGAATACCTGTCACCGAATCACAATCCACTGCACCTGCGGCACAAACTTGAACTGCCATTGAAAATTCAAAATGTCTAACCTTGTCTAACATTCTCAAAGTACACAACGGCAATCCGGATTCAAATGGAACGTTCACAGTCCCCGTTGAGTCCTATCTGGCTGGTGTTTTTCGAGACCGGGCATCTCGGACCTGGCCGCACGGACTCGGGTATGTGAATTGGACGTTGCCGGTCAAGCCCCGGTTTAGCTGAGTCTGGGGACGCCTCAAGTAGCCCATGGATGCTTTTCTGAGTAAAATTGGAGGTTTGTGAAGCATCGCTGCGTCATCTGCGAGGGACTACTGGTACTGGAGGCCACTGTGACTCGGAATCTCCCGGAAATCTCCGGAATGGAATATGTTTGCAGTTGTTTGTGTTTACTTGCTCCTGACCCAAAAGTTTCTCGTCGCTGTCCTCGTCGTCGACGACGTTCAAGATGCCAGAACCGCACACAGAATGTCTAGCGAGCCGTATCATGGCCTGCGTTGTGGATGTCGCGCGTTCCCGAAAAGGAAATTCGCAAACACTGCGCACGTCCTCCTTACGCTAAGGCATCCGTCGCCAAGGCGTACTCCGTCGCCCTTTTTGTCTAGCTTTATAGCTGGGGCTCGCGCACGGACCTCTTGTTTGTTTGCGCATTGACTGCCGGGGGAGAAAAATCAAATATTCAACAAGCATAGTCGCGTTTTCCCGTGACTTGACGCGTCGTTTGGGCAAGGGAGGTGGGGGACGTGTTGGGGGAGCTCAGAGAAGTTGAGGGACGCGTCGAGACGCGTTAATTAGCGTGTTTTCATGCGTTTTTAGAGGTCAAAGCGAAATATATTCAATTTCTACCAAGGTACAAGTCCGTGGTTCAGACGCCGCGTGGAATCGCGCCAAGTCCCACCCGTTCAAAGCAATAAGTTGAGCTCGATTTGCTGAAGTGGTCGGCCGCGGGACGTCGATACGTCGTGTCTTGCAATTTTTGGATGCGCCGTTTTTGAAGGAGAGTCAAAATATCTTCGAATTTGAACTGAGTTGAACCTGTCGAATCAAATCAAATCAGAATCGAACGAAGGTAAAGCAAGGAGAACCTTACCGTGAGGATTATTGCTTGCGGGAACTCGATACTTCGTGTCAACTCCATATTTGCCGTCTCTTCAAGCCGCCGCTTTCGAGCTGAGTTGAAATTTGTTGAGCAAAAGTACTGCGGAGATGCACTTACCGGCCAGATCGTCGCTCGCGGGAGCTCGATACGTCGTGTAATCGCAATTTCTGACCCTGAGAGCTGTTAATTTAAGCACAACTGTGGTTCTGTTCAATTTGGTGTGAAAAACACACGTCAGAGTTGAACAGCAATGAACCCGCCAGTTGGATCGTCGCTCGCGGGAAGACGATACGTCGTGTCGGCGCAAAATTCGAGGTATAGAGTCTGGCGCGGGAATCCAAAAGATTTGAGCTGAATGAGATTGAATCAAAGCATACTTACCTTTGCGTTCTTCCAAATGCCAAGATCTAACCCTAATTCGCTCGCGGGACACTCAAAGCTGTTTGAATCAAGAGAGGTGTCTGCAAAGAATGGCAAGTGCACATTGATAGAGCAGAATGAATAACTTACCGAACATTTACGCCGCTCGCGGGAACGCGATCCATATAGTCATCGCTGTTGGCGCCGCCTAGAAAGAAGAGCGGCCAGAACACAGTTAAGACTGTAAAGAAGTTGTCAGAAGATTCGTCGTGAAGGTGCACTGAACGGTGATCTGGAGGTTGAGAGGGAGCGCCGCTTTGCGGCGGGGTAGAGGTAGAAACTTGATGTGAATCAAGTGGGACGCCGTTTTGAATTTGGAGAGGCGTCGTTAGCCTGCCGGCGGCCCGAGCCCGTAGAAAAAAATCAGACCGAATCCGAATTTTAACATCAAATGAACACTTACCAACTATACGTCACGCTCGCGGGACGGTGAAATATCCAGTGGAGAGTTAGCGCCGCTGCGCGGCGCGGCGGCAGCGGCAACCCCAACGATTCGAAGTGATTCGGGGACTCGCTGTTTGAATCGTCGGGGGTGGGGTTAGCCTGCCGGCAGCCAAAATCCGGATGAAAAAGCTCTAGAATAGCGTCAAAATTAGGATTGAATGAACACAGAATGAAAGTACTCGAACATACCTCGACTATACTTTGGCGCCGCTGCGCGGCGCGTCGACTGCGCCGGAAGACTCGTGGGAGAGCGGGAGAACCGCTGGATTGAGGTAGAGGACGCGGGGTTAGCCTGCCGGCGGCTGAAACTCGCGGCAAAAAGTCTGAGAGTTTGTCAGATTAAGACAACAGAATGAACTCAAAATGCAGCGTACCTGATCCATGAGAAAGCGTTGCGCCGCTTCGCAGCGCGCTCGCAGCGACGAACGTCGTTTTGAACTCGAGGGCGTCGGATTGCCTGCCGGCGGCCAATTTCGCCTACAAAAACTACTCGGAAAGTCTTCAAGACGTGAAGAAACAATCTCATACCTTAAGAACCTGTGAGATATAACGGTAGCGCCGCTGCGCGGCGCCGACAGTGACCCGAGACTTGCTCGGCGCAGTGGCAACGTTGCATTGAAGTGAGAGAGTCGTGGGTTTGCCTGCCGGCGGCCAAAACGCGTTCAAAACCTGCTCAAAAAGACCGTCAGAATACACGGTCAGAGGACAAATGTTGAGTGGCTCACATATAAAAAGTTGCTGAAGATCGACGCCGCTTCTCGGCGCGCGCTCTCTATTTAGAAGCTCAGACCAGCGGGTCGTGGACGATGTTGAAGTGCGAATCGAGGGCGAGGGTGCCTGCCGGCGGCCGAAACGAGCTCGAAAGTCTACCGAAAAGGTCGTCAGAAAGACGAAAAAATGGCAAGGGATTGAGACGCATACCTTATGAACAGTAAGAGACTCGGATAAGCGCCGGAGCTTCGCGGCGCGCTCGTGATCAAGTGGTTGAAAAGAGCACACACGCTGACTTCAGTCTGGAGTGGCGCGACTTGCCTGCCGGCCGCAAAACAGGTTGAAAAGTGCTAACGAAGGCGTTACGACAACAGAGAACGATGAACTGGAGACGAGCTAAACTTACCTGACAGAGTCGGAGAAGGTGGCGCCGCGAACTCGGCGCGTGGACGGCGCGATAGTTGTGATGGGTGGCGCGGACCGACGAATTGATTTGAGTTGATGGACATGGGGCTCGAATGGAGTCGAAGTAGACTGAGAAAGTCGTCAGTGGTGGGTTAGATGTTGAGGGAGGAACGAAGCTCACCTGTGAGTAATCGGTGTCGAGTTCAACTCGAGAACACGATGACATGAGGGTTGGGAAAGAGGAGGTTAATGTCGAGGAAGCGCTGGATGAGCCGGTTGGGCGTTGTGGAAGAGGGAGGTGGGGAGAAAGTTGAACTTCAGTGAGGGAGAGGTGGTGGTGGTAATAAAGGAAGGAGCTGCCGTGATTTGGTTGAGTTGCGGTGCAATCAAATCAAACATTCAACAAAACACACGCACATACCCGTGTCATGGCCCTGAGCAACGCGTCTTCCGCCAATTTATTATAGTTTCGCTTCGGTTTCGTTGTGTCCCCGCTGTTTTGGAAGGATGGACTAACACGGTCGAGTAGATCTGGAAATCGAGTCAGTCGATGTTAAGCAAACTCAAACTTAATGGATTGTGGTGGTCCTAGACGGTTGAGAACAAGGAAGCGCTAACAGCGCATCAAATAGGACTGTCAGGCTCGCGAGTCTCGCATTGGAAGCAACGAAAGATTCCAGATCCAAATGAAAAATCAACCAGAAGGTAATATTCATTCTAACGGGACAAAAATGAAGGGCAAGAAAGCTCACCTGAACATGAACGGCCCAGCTTAATGCTACAATCTAAGTAGGAAGCGACAGAGGCGACGATCGATTTGTAGATTCGCGTGTCTCGCGTCGTAAAGCAACAAAAGATTCTAAATCCAGCCGAAGATCTTGATTCCACAAAGAAACGAAAATAAAGAGCAAGAGAGCCCACCTAAAGTAAACGGCCCAGATCTATTCTACAATCTAAGTAGGAAGCGACAGGAGGGACGGTCGATTTGTGAACCAGTTATTTTTGCAACTTTGACCGCCTGAAGTCGGGGGTCGGCGGCGCCGCACGAGTCAAATGACGTTGCCAATGTTTGCAGATCCAACGTGTCGATTGACGAGAACGGGATCCCACAGCCAAAGATAGTTTTGTGTAAGCGAACGCGCCGAATGTTGAACTGATATCAATCTGAGCCGGCCAATTTCGCTAAAGAGACCTTCACGAAACGCGCTGGCAGGCTGAATGCCGAAGACTTGAATGCCGCAAAGTCAAAGCGATATGCCGTCGAGGTACCGCGAAGATAACAGATAAAAAATTTGTCGGAGATGGCGGTCAAGAGCAAGCCGGGGGCAAACGCTGCCAAATAGTTTTTGACAGCTCAACGCCGGCGTCCAGAATAGGAAGGCGACCACTCTTGTCCTCTTCCTCCATCATCGATTTTGGTTTCGCTGGGGTTTTTGGGCAGTAACAACTCAGGTGAGTACTCGTATACTTTCTGAACTGACTCGAACGCTAATTCGCTCGAAATAGCCGCTCAGGGGTTGCACAAACGGCGGAAACGGCAAATGCAGCAATTTCGTGAAAACGCGGTTCAGAAGGTCAGGGTCTGGTCTGTGTCAGCGGAAGTCACCCAAAATAGATTTTATGGATACGCCGAGGATTTGGAAATGCTGTTAGAGCGAAAAGAGCGGCGGAGAATGGTCAGGGAAATCTGGTGCGTTTTCCCATATCTCGCTTATTCGCGGTACGTTTGTGACTCGTCCTAATTTTAGCTGGAGAAAGTTGTTTTTTGAAGCTCTGTATGTGAGCTGGGGCAACTCTCTGCTGCCTAGCCCATCCATGACTCGATAATCGCGACTCGACCGTTTTCCAGCATTCCGGATTTCAGAGTGAAGACTCAGGGATTCGGCGGAAATGAGTTACGGAATCTGACTAGAAGCATCAAATACGCATGGAAACGGGTGCGTGGCCTCCTTTCGAACGTCGCTGCTGGGCTGTGAATATTTTAGGCCATTTCCACTATCAGCGATGACCCTCCCTGGCGCTGCTTCCTCCCACCCAAACTTCCGGGTCGGCTTTCTGACTCATGTCTTCATTCCCGCGGAACCCGACACGGATCTCCCAACTAAGCTGGATCTTCAGGGTGGTTGGTTGGTCACTGGGCGGAGACGGAAATAGCTCGAGGAGGGTATATAAGCCCTGCGTGTTTGGGTTGTCAGCAATCTCCCTCTTTCCTTCCCCCCACCATCTACTCTGACTATTCCAACTCATATTCGCCCACTCTTGCCTCGCCGTCGCCCTCAACACTGCCCTCTCCTCGACACCGTCGACGCTGATGAGTTCGACGTTCAACTTCAGCTCGACTCTTCGTTCCGTGCACTGATGATCTTGTTCCCTATTTCAGGTCGTTCGTCTATAACGTCTCTCGTCTCGGTTGGTTGGATTGGAGGTGGAAGTTGTCGAGTGGCGCGCCGCGCTCATGGGTCGTCGGGCATCGTGGTGAGTCCACGCCGTCGCTGTCTTCGTTTCAGACCACCACTGACCTATCACACTGCCGTTCAGTTATGTTGATGTTCGAGAGGTATGTATCTTACCCTGACTCTATCATCGATGCTCTTTCAGTTGACTCACTTTCATAGTACATACATGTACATGTTCATACTTCGAAGTGAGTTAATCCCTCTTTCAATGCCGTTCTCTTCAACTCTAATCAACTTCCTTCTTGACCAGTACTATCCTTTTCACCTTTCATGCCGGCGCTCGATGAGATGTACATTGTGACTGGTTAGGGTATCGGTGAGTACGTCTGAGTTCTTCTCTTCAAACTTTCATTGACCTTTTAACTGGTCCTTCCCAGTGCTTATGAACTAAGATAGATATACATTTCGACTGGTTAGGGCAGCGGTGAGTGAGTTAATCTATTCAAGTTTATCTTGACTTCAACCTCGACGTTGACCTTGATCTTTCATTAGGTTTAACATAACCGTGTGCTACTAGTATCTGCAAAGAGATACACGCTTCGACTGTTCGGGTAACGAGGTAAGTGTATTCTATTCAAGTTTATCTCAATCGACGTTGACCCTCGATCTTCCAATACTAATTAGGTATATCACAACCGAGTGCTATCTGCAATGAGATGCACATTTCGACTGGTTGGAGCAACAAGGTAAGTGTATTCTATTCAACTTGGATTTGAAGCTCTTAAACTGACGGGTTCGAAGCTCGATAGATGTCAGTTCATAATCGAGTGCTATCTGCAACGAGATGCACATTTCGACTGGTTGGTCTACAAGGTAAGTGCATTCATTAATATTCAATCTGAAGTCGAAGCTCTTCAACTGACGGGTTTGAAGCTCAATAGATTCAGTTCATAGTCGAGTGCTATCTGAGATGCACATTTCGACTGGTTGGAGCAGCACGGTGAGTTCATCCAGTCTTAACTTTTAAAGCTTACCATTGAATGGAGTTATGCAGATTCAATTTGTATGCTCTGTATCGCACCAAGCTGCATCTCGTGAGTGCAGCCTTAATTCCGTTTCTTTGAGTCTCCTTTGTCTCGATCTGCACCTTGCCTTGATTTCGTTCTCTTCGACTCGACTTTGTACAAAATTGTACTATCAATGTTTACTCCTTCTTTGTAGTTTTCTGTACCTTTCGCACTCGCCGCTAGCTGAATCTCTCAAGGTATGCATTTTCCGTTGAACTGAAATTTCATTCAAAAGTGACACTTCTTGTATTCAGTTCTCTTCATGCGCTATGCACCGCACCAAGCTGCATTTGGTGGGTTCTAGTTTTATTGCATTTCTTTACTTGGCGAGCGTTTCGAGGCGTTTCTTGCCGTATGTAATTCACTTCCTTTCTTCGAGTTTCGTGCTGTTTCGACTTGACCTGACGATATTGCTCCGATTGAAGTCTTTTTGATTCTTCCTCTATGTGACTCGTTGACGATCTTTACAGTGTGCCTTAAATCTAGCTTAATAGCGGCCGAGTTCGTGTGAGTAAATGCTTTTCATTGACTTCAAGTTGTAACGTTGCTTTTGGATTCACGCGGGGTTTAGAAGCAAAATCAATATAGTTACTATCTACGAACAAGGTATGTACGTAGTGCACGACATTGTTCCTCAAGGCGTTCCGCTGACTTGAGAATCTGCAGGGCAGAAACGGCGGCGCGCGCTTTGTGGATAGCGAGTCTGCCGAGCTCCGCCCCAGCGCGACGCCTCCGTGAGCGCGAGTGTCGGGATGCCCTCGGTGTAGGCGGGCGGCGTTTCGAAAGATGGGAGGGAGACGGTGCGGTGGAGTGTCGGTAGTCGGCGGTGGCGACGAGGCGGGAGCGGCTGCGGGTTTCGGGGGATGGGAGAGAGACGGTGCGCTGAGGCGGGCGCGGGATGCGTTTGGGAGATGCGAGGGAGATGGTGCGCCGAGCCGTGGAGTCGCTGGCAGCGGCGGCGAGGCGGGAGACGACGAAGGAATAGAGTAGATAGACGTACCGTAAATTTCCCTGAGCTCTCCATTTGTCCCCGAGGTGCGTTTCCTTTCCCTTTCTCTCTGTTCTTCCGTTAACGATAAGATAGATTAAACTAGGATTGAGAATAGTCACTATAAGTAGAGTGAAGTAAGAACAGCGCGCACCTCGAAGGTAAGCACGGCTGCGAGGCGCGACACAACACGGCGGCATGGGATAAAATGAGGGCAGCGTCGAAGGCGTCGAAGTTGGTGACGATGGTAACGCGGAGTCGCAATGGTCGAGTCGAGCGCGGCGCTGACTCAATCCGCCCGCCTTGAGCCGCGTCTAAATAGGATAAGTAACAGCCGTGAGATGGCGTAGGGCATGACACTTGCTTGAGGGTAACTTACGAGCTCTTTCTTCATAGGTGCCATCTGTGCTTTGATAATATCAATATCCAATGGGCTGCCTCTGCGTCAGAATTGTTAATGCGGTGAGGGAACCGACATACGAGGGTTCAACACATTGACGTTTGCGGGGAACAGCATCGTCTGGGGCTTTCGGGGCGGGGCGTTTCAGGGATGGAGAAGTGGTAGAGGCCGGCTTCGAAGGTCCAGGTTCGGTGGTTTTCGGCACGGGGGTCGGCTTGGAACTAGAAGGTGTTACGGGTTTCTTGTTTTTCTTTGACGAAGAGGCAGTCGAAGGCGAGGGTGACGACTTTGGTGCCTTCGTGAAATCAAGACGAGGCAGAGGGGCAGAGATGGATTGAGCACTTGGTGCGTTAAAGGAAGCGGTAGCAGCACGATGGGTCTTGAGCTCCTTAGCGCGCGCGGCTAGCATGGAGGATAGAGCTTGTTTATTCAGAGGAGCAGCGGCAGCAAGGTCGGGTGACTGAGGCGAAACCTGAGATTTCTTGGCATCCGCCGCAGAGGGTTGGCTCGAGCCGGCGGGCGGCGAAGAAAGGCCAGCCGGCTCGGACTCTTGATTCGAACGAGTAGACGACGGAGCCGAAACTCGGGGTTTCTTGGTGTTATCCGGTCCCGTCGTCTCATCCCCAGCCTTCCGCTTAAAGGTCTTGCTCGCCGTCCTTTTCTTCGAAGCAACAATTCCCTCCAAAATTTCTTTCGCGGAACCAACTAACAGAATCAGGATCCGCGCAGCTAATTGAATGGAAACTGGACCTACTTAGCCTTGGTTTGGTTGACTTGAGAAACCAAGAGACCTGGGAGTTGTTGGGGCGGGCCCATAGAACATGGGTTTCATGAGTGGGATGCACGACGGGTTGGGCACCGGCACGCCAGAGCGTCCACTTGTCCGAACAGCGACCCCAGAGGCCAGGGGACGCTGTGTCAAGGTAAATGTCGCCAACGGCGCCAACCGATTCAGATGGCGGTCCTTGACCTTGAAATTCGTCATAATAGATCTTTGTTGTGCTGTCAGGGTCGGCAGAGAGCGAGAAGGAACGGTTTTGACACGTCGGCTGATTCTGCATGTTAGTTCAGAGTGCACATTGCGAGGTCGGTCCAACTTACAGCGTTTGTGGAATTCGGGTTGCTCATAATTCTACAAAGAGTAAGAACGGAGAATTTAGCTCGAATACTAGCAGCTTACCGGAAATTTGAGAATCCAAGAGCCAGTCAGTTCTAGATGCCAGGAAATGAGTAAATCTATCGCCCTTGAAGTTGCTATTGCTGTTGCTTGGACCAGTGACCGCATATGAAACGATTCGTCCTCAAGACCAGGAATCACAAAGAAAAGAAGGTTGTGATTATGGGCCCATCGCCTCTCCCGGAGCTTCGAAGTAAACGCATCTATTTACAGTCGACTCGTCTTCGTCTGCAAAATTCTCGACACTACACCCCTCTACACTCGGTGATACGAGAGCACTTTCATGGCTATCCCAATCGTAACACCTCAAGTTGGGAACCGTATAATATCTGGTATCCCAGCTTGATTCCATACGAAAAACTCGGCACGATATCTCGCCAAACTGGCGAATTATACCTATCCCCCGGCTATCCCCCATGCCCCTCCCTAACAACTCCCAAAGTCAGAGAAAGACTTACAGACACATTTGGTAGCAATTTGAGGGTGATAGGCCGCAATACCCTGGTCGAAAACGCGTCCTTGAGCAGGAGGGATGCACTGGCAAATGTAGGTTCGGAACAAGCCCACGGTCCCGGCCCGAGCAAGCCGGGCACTATCTTTGGATCTGTTTAGTTTCGAAGCTTCGAGACTGATGAACCTGCTTTCACTGCGATTTCCAAGCAAATCTCACTGTAATCGGCCTCACCGTCTAACATTGAACAAGTTCCAGAGCTGCGAGTTTGCGACAACGGTAATCTCGAATACCTGTCACCGAATCACAATCCACTGCACCTGCGGCACAAACTTGAACTGCCATTGAAAATTCAAAATGTCTAACCTTGTCTAACATTCTCAAAGTACACAACGGCAATCCGGATTCAAATGGAACGTTCACAGTCCCCGTTGAGTCCTATCTGGCTGGTGTTTTTCGAGACCGGGCATCTCGGACCTGGCCGCACGGACTCGGGTATGTGAATTGGACGTTGCCGGTCAAGCCCCGGTTTAGCTGAGTCTGGGGACGCCTCAAGTAGCCCATGGATGCTTTTCTGAGTAAAATTGGAGGTTTGTGAAGCATCGCTGCGTCATCTGCGAGGGACTACTGGTACTGGAGGCCACTGTGACTCGGAATCTCCCGGAAATCTCCGGAATGGAATATGTTTGCAGTTGTTTGTGTTTACTTGCTCCTGACCCAAAAGTTTCTCGTCGCTGTCCTCGTCGTCGACGACGTTCAAGATGCCAGAACCGCACACAGAATGTCTAGCGAGCCGTATCATGGCCTGCGTTGTGGATGTCGCGCGTTCCCGAAAAGGAAATTCGCAAACACTGCGCACGTCCTCCTTACGCTAAGGCATCCGTCGCCAAGGCGTACTCCGTCGCCCTTTTTGTCTAGCTTTATAGCTGGGGCTCGCGCACGGACCTCTTGTTTGTTTGCGCATTGACTGCCGGGGGAGAAAAATCAAATATTCAACAAGCATAGTCGCGTTTTCCCGTGACTTGACGCGTCGTTTGGGCAAGGGAGGTGGGGGACGTGTTGGGGGAGCTCAGAGAAGTTGAGGGACGCGTCGAGACGCGTTAATTAGCGTGTTTTCATGCGTTTTTAGAGGTCAAAGCGAAATATATTCAATTTCTACCAAGGTACAAGTCCGTGGTTCAGACGCCGCGTGGAATCGCGCCAAGTCCCACCCGTTCAAAGCAATAAGTTGAGCTCGATTTGCTGAAGTGGTCGGCCGCGGGACGTCGATACGTCGTGTCTTGCAATTTTTGGATGCGCCGTTTTTGAAGGAGAGTCAAAATATCTTCGAATTTGAACTGAGTTGAACCTGTCGAATCAAATCAAATCAGAATCGAACGAAGGTAAAGCAAGGAGAACCTTACCGTGAGGATTATTGCTTGCGGGAACTCGATACTTCGTGTCAACTCCATATTTGCCGTCTCTTCAAGCCGCCGCTTTCGAGCTGAGTTGAAATTTGTTGAGCAAAAGTACTGCGGAGATGCACTTACCGGCCAGATCGTCGCTCGCGGGAGCTCGATACGTCGTGTAATCGCAATTTCTGACCCTGAGAGCTGTTAATTTAAGCACAACTGTGGTTCTGTTCAATTTGGTGTGAAAAACACACGTCAGAGTTGAACAGCAATGAACCCGCCAGTTGGATCGTCGCTCGCGGGAAGACGATACGTCGTGTCGGCGCAAAATTCGAGGTATAGAGTCTGGCGCGGGAATCCAAAAGATTTGAGCTGAATGAGATTGAATCAAAGCATACTTACCTTTGCGTTCTTCCAAATGCCAAGATCTAACCCTAATTCGCTCGCGGGACACTCAAAGCTGTTTGAATCAAGAGAGGTGTCTGCAAAGAATGGCAAGTGCACATTGATAGAGCAGAATGAATAACTTACCGAACATTTACGCCGCTCGCGGGAACGCGATCCATATAGTCATCGCTGTTGGCGCCGCCTAGAAAGAAGAGCGGCCAGAACACAGTTAAGACTGTAAAGAAGTTGTCAGAAGATTCGTCGTGAAGGTGCACTGAACGGTGATCTGGAGGTTGAGAGGGAGCGCCGCTTTGCGGTGGGGTAGAGGTAGAAACTTGATGTAAATCAAGTGGGACGCCGTTTTGAATTTGGAGAGGCGTCGTTAGCCTGCCGGCGGCCCGAGCCCGTAGAAGAAAAAACTGATATCAAGTCAGAATTTGCGCATGGAGGGATAGAATTGAAGACTCACCGAGCATGCGTCCCGCTCGCGGGACGTCGATACATAGCGTCAAGGGTACGCGCCGCTGCGCTGCGCTCGTGGGATGCCGTTGAAAGCAAGGTAAAGGTACGCCAGCGTTATACTTAGAGACATGGCGTTAGCCTGCCGGCGGCTTGAACCCTTGGAAAAAAATCAGACCGAATCCGAATTTGAACATCAAATGAACACTTCCCAAGTATACGTCACGCTCGCGGGACGGCGAAATATCCAGTGGAGAGTTAGCGCCGCTGCGCGGCGCGGCGGCAGCGGCAACCCCAACGATTCGAAGTGATTCGGGGACTCGCTTTTTGAATCGTCGGGGGTGGGGTTAGCCTGCCGGCAGCCAAAATCCGGATGAAAAAGCTCTAAAATAGCGTCAAAATTAGGATTGAATGAACACAGAATGAAAGTACTCGAACATACCTCGAATATAGTTTGGCGCCGCTGCGCGGCGCGTCGACTGCGCCGGAAGACTCGTGGGAGAGCGGGAGAACCGCTGGATTGAGGTAGAGGACCGTACGCGGGGTTAGCCTGCCGGCGGCTGAAACTCGCGGCAAAAAGTCTGAGAGTTTGTCAGATTAAGACAACGAAATGAACTGAAAATGCGGCGTACGGTCCACCAGAAGGGCTTGCGCCGCTTCGCGGCGCACGCGCGGCAAGGGGAGGTACAGTTCGCAGCGACGAAGCCGTCGGTTTGAACTCGAGGGCGTTGGCTTGCCTGCTGGCGGCTGAATCGGCTTCAAAAACTACTCAGAGAGTCGTCAAGAGGTGAAGAAACAATCACATACCTTTAGAACCCTTTGAGAGACAACGTTAGCGCCGCTGCGCGGCGTCCATAGTGACCCGAGACTTGCTCGGCGCAGTGGCAACGTTGCATTGAAGTAAGAGAGTCGTGGGTTTGCCTGCCGGCGGCCAAAACACGTTCAAAATCTGCTCAAAAAAAACCGTCAGAATACACGGTCAGAGGATAAATGTTGAGTGGCCCACATATGAAAAGTTGCTGAAGATCGCGCCGCTTCGCGGCGCACACGTATTGGATCCAAGAATTCGGATCGGCGGGTCGTGGGCGTTGTGTAAGTTCGATTCGAGGGCGAGGTAGCCTGCTGACGGTCGAAACGAGCTCAAAAATCTATCGAGAAGGTCGTCAGAACAAAAGGAAATGTCAAAAGAGAGGCCCACATACCTTAAGAGCAGTAAGAGGTAAGCGCCGCGAAGCGGCGCTCGCGATCAAGTGGTTGCAAAAGCGCAAAGACACCGGTTTGGGTTTGGAGTGCCGCGGCTAGCTTGCCCGGGCCGGCGGCCAAACGAGGTTGAAAACTGCGAAAGAAGTCGTTAGAACAGCAAAAAAAAGATGAGCTGGAGACGAGATGCACATACTTGAAACATTCGGAGGAGTCGGCGCCGCGAAGCGGCGCGTGGACGGCACGGGAGGCGTGGTGAGTGGCGGCAGACCGACGAATCGAGTTGTTGAAACGCGGGGCTTGAACGGATTCGCAGTGGACTGAGAAGGTCATCAGCGGTGGGCTCGATGCTGAGGGAGGCTCACCTACGGTTTTGAGTTCAACTGGAGAACTCGACGACGTGAAGGTTGAGAGAGAAGCGCTGGGCATGTCGGGGACGCGGTGAGTGAGTCGGTTGGACGTTGTAGGAGAGGGAGGTGGGGAGAAAGTTGAACTTCAGTGAGGGAGAGGTGGTGGTGGTAATAAAGGAAGGAGCTGCCGTGATTTGGTTGAGTTGCGGTGCAATCAAATCAAATGTTCAACAAAACAAATGCACATACCCGTGTCGTGGCCCTGAGCAACACGTCTTCCGCCGATTTATTAATAGTTCCGCTATAGTTGCGTTGCATCAGCGTCGCTATCTTGGAAGGATAGATTAGGACGGTCGCGCACATGTCGAAATCGAGTCAGTCGACGAATCAGGCAAAGTCAAAATTGGATTCTGGTGAGCCTAGACCGCTGAGAACGGGAAAGCTCTGACGGTGCATCAAATACATAGAGAGCAATGTTTGACGTTTGTAGCGTCTCGCGTCGGAAGGAACGAGAGATTTGAAATCCAAGTGAAAATGAGCCAGAATGATATATTTATGCCAAAGAGATGAAAATGAAGGGCAATAAAGCTCACCTGAACATGAAGGGCCCAGCTCTATCATACAATGTAAGTAGGAAGCGACAGAGGGGACGATTGATTTCTAAATTCGCGTGTATCGCGTCGTAAAGCAACGATAAATCCTGAATCCAAACGAGAATCAATCAGATGATTCGATTCAGATATTCATTCCAAAGAGAGGAAGATAAAGCGCAAGAGAGCTCACCTAAAGCAAGCGGCCCAGATTTATTCTACAATCTAAGTAGGAAGCGACAGGAGGGACGGTCAATTTGTGAAATTCGAAGCCAGTTATTTTTGCAACTTTGACCGCCTGAAGTCGGGGGTCGGCGGCGGCGCACGAGTCGAATGATGTTGCCAAAATTTGCAGATCCAACGTGTCGATTGATGAGAACGGGATCCCACAGCCAAAGATAGTTTTGTGTAAGCGAACGCGCCGAATGTTGAACTGATATCAATCTGAGCCGGCCAATTTCGCTAAAGAGACCTTCACGAAACGCGCTGGCAGGCCGAATGCCGGTGAGTTGAGTGCCGCAAGGCCAAAGCGATGAGCCATCGAGGCACCGCGAAGATAACAGATAAAAGATTGTCGGAGATGGCGGTCAAGAGCAAGTCGGGGGCAAACGCCACCAAATAGTTTTTGACAGCTCAACGCCGGCGTCCAGAATAGGAAGGCGACCACTCTTGTCCTCTTCCTCCATCATCGATTTTGGTTTCGCTAGGGTTTTTGGGCTGCGACACCTCAGGTGAGTATATTTTACTTTCATTATCTGACTCGAACGCTAATCCGCTCGAAATAGCCGCTCAGGGCTGCACAAACGGCGGAAACGGTAAATTCAACATAACCGCGAAAACGTCGGTTAGAAGGTCAGGGTCCGGGCTGCGTTGCGAAGAGTTACCCAAAATAGACGCCATGGATACGCCGAGGACTTGGAAATGCTGTTAGAGCGAAAAGAGCGGCGGAGAATGGTCAGGTAATTCTGGTGCGTTTTCTCATATCTCGCTTGTTTAGCGGTATCGCTGTGACTCATGCCATATTTAGCTGCTCAGATTTATTTGATTGTATTTTTACTGTTGCTGAGGCCTTATACCAGCTCACCACCGCGCCCACAACCTCGTATCTGCGATTCAACCACTTTCCAACATCGCAGTTTTCAACGCAGAGCGTCAGGGTTTCGGCGGAGTAGATGTACGAAACCTGATGAGAACTGTCAGATACGCATGGAAACCGGTGCGCAGGCTCGTATCCCCCATCTCCGCCGACATATGAATATTTCAGGCATTCCAACCATCTCGACAACCCTACCGATTCCTCGCCGCGTGTGCGAGATTCTATTTCGGAACCTCTACGCGAGGTCCGCGGAACTATTCTGAGTCAGATTGAGGGCATGGAAACGGAGACGGAGATCTGGTGGTTGGAATCGGGGGAGCCGTGGACAGCCGTCTGAGGGTATATAAACCGTGCGCGTTTGGGTTGTCAACAACATCCCTCTTTCCTTCCCCCCACTATCTACTCTGACTATTCTAATCCATCCCCGCCTATCCTACTCTCGCCCTCGCCCTCTACGCTACCCCCCTCCTCGACGCCGCCGTCGACGTTGGTGAGTTCAACTTGACCTCGACTCTTCGTTCAGTGAACTGATGATCTTTTTGACCATTTCAGGTCGTTGGCTCAACATTTATCCCCGCCTCTCGTCTCCGTTGGTTGGATTGGAGGTTGTAGTTGTCGAGTGGCGCGCCGCGTTCATGGGTAGTCGGGCATCGTTGTGAGTCCATGCCCTCGCCGTCTTCGTTTCAGACCATCGCTGACCTATCTCACCGCTGCTCAGTGTCGTCGGTGTTAACGTTCGAGAGGTATATCCGTTACCTTGACTCTATCATCGATGCACGCTTACTTGACTCACTTTCATAGTACATATGTCTACATGTTCAACATACCTTGAAGTGAGTTGATTCATCGTTCAATACTGTCTCGTTCAACTCTAATCAACTTTCTCCTTGACCAGTACCATCCTTTTGATCTTTCATGTCGGTGTTTGATGATGAGATGTACATTGTGATTCAGTTAGAGCAACGGTGAGTACGTCTGAAATCTTCTCCTCAAACTCTCATTGACCTTTCAACTAGTTCTTCCCAGTGCGTACGAGCTTAGATAGATGCACATTTCGACTAGTTATAGTCAGAGCAGCGGTGAGTGAGTTAATTCATTCAAGTTCATCTTGACTTGAACTCGACGTTGACCTTAATCTTTCATTAATAGGTATATCGTAACCGAGTGCTATCTGCAATGAGATGCACATTTCGACTGGCTGGAGCAACAAGGTAAGTGTATTTATTCTATTCCACTTGAACTTAAAGCTTTGTAACTGACGGGTTTGAAACCCGGTAGATTTCGGTTCATCATCGAGTGCTATCTGCGAAGAGATGCACATTTCGACTGGTTGGGCTACGAGGTAAGTGCATTCTATTCAACTTTGATTAGAAAGCTTTGAAGTTGACGGGTTTGGAACCTTCATCAGGTATCTCGCGTAGTCGAGTGCGATCTGCAAAGACATGCACATTTCGACTGGTTGGAGCAACAAGGTAGGTCTTTATTCTATTCAACTTGAATTTGAAGGGTTTTAACTGGCGGGTTAGAAGCTCAATAGATCTCAGTTCATAATCGAGTGCGATCTCCGATGAGATGCACATTTCGACTGGTTAGGGCAGCACGGTGAGTTCATTCAATTGCCTTTAACTTGATTCTCAAAGTTTACCTTGAATTGAAATTGTGCAGATTCAATTTGTATGCCATGCATTGCACCAAGCTGCATCTCGTGAGCGCAGGCTTGATTCCGTTTCTTTGAGTTTCGTTTGTCTCGATCTGTACTTGTCTTGATTTCGACTCAACTTGGATCAAAACCGTCGTATCAGCATATTTACTCAACTCGTTAACTAGGTTCTTGCAGTTATCTTTACCTTTAGCACGTCGCGCTAGCAAAATCTCTCAAGGTACGCATTTTCCGTCGACTTGAAATTCAAATTCAAAACTGACACTTCATCTATCTAGTTTTCTTTATGCGCTCTGCACTGCACGAAGCTGCATCTGGTGAGTTCTAGTGTTATTGCATTGGCTAGCATTTTCGCGCGTCGTATGTAAATCCCTTCGTTTCTTTTTGAATTTCGCGCCGTTTCGGCTTGACTTGGCAATTTATGACCATTCGACGTCTTTTGACTTGTGCTATGCGACTCGCTGACAGTCTTAACAGGTTTCGTTGATTCTAACTTAGTAGCACCCGAGTTTTCGATGAGTAAGTGATTCGTAACTTTGCTTATGGATTCACGCAGGGAGTCTGGAGCAAAATCGATTTATTGGCTATATATGGACATGGTACGTCGCGCCCGAGATTGCTCGTTGAGGCGTTCGGCTGACTAGAGGACTTTGCAGAGCAGAAACGGCGGCGCACGCGTCAATGCTAGCGAGTCCGCAGCGGCCGAGCGCCGCCCCGGCGCGACGCCTCCGTGAGCGCGAGTGTCGGGATGCCCTCGGTGATAGGTGAGCGGCTGCGGGTTCGGGGGATGGGAGGGAGACGGTGCGCTCACTGCGCTGGGAGGTTGGCGGTGGCGACGAGGCATGAGCGGCTGCGGGTTTTGGGGGATGGGAGGGAGGCGGTAACTGAGGCGTTGGCGGCGGCGACGAGGAAGGAATAGAAATAGAGATAGACGTACCGTATTTCCCACTGCTCTCCATTTGTCCCCGAGGTGCGTTTCCTTTCCCTTTCTCTCTGTTCTTCCGTTAACGATAAGATAGAATAAACTAAGATTGAGATAGTCAGTATGAGGAGAGAGTGAAGTAAGATCAGCACCCACATTGAAGGTAAGCACGTCCGCGAGGCGCGACACAACGCGGCGGCGGCATGGGATAAAATGAGAGCAGCGTCGAAGTTGGTGACGAGGGTAACGCGGAGTCGCAATGGTCGAGTCGAGCGCGGCGCTGACTCGATCCGCCCGCCTTGAGCTGGGTCTAGATAGAATAAGTGAGATGACCTAGAGCATGACACTTACTTGGGGGTAACTTACCAGTTCTTTCTTCATAGGCGCCATCTGTGCTTCAATTTCCGATCGGCTGTCTCTGCGTCAGAATTGTTAAAGCGGTGAGAATAACGACATACGAAGGTTCAAGACATTGGCGTTTGCGGGGAACAGCATCGTCTGAGGCCTTTGGCGCGGAACGTTTTAGGGATGGAGACAGGGATGGAGAAGTGGTAGAGGCCGGCTTCGAAGGTCCAGGTTCGGTGGTTTTCGGCACGGGGGTCGGCTCGGAACTAGAAGGCGTTACAGGTTTCTTGCTTTTCTTTGACGAAGATGCAGTCGAAGGCGAGGGTGACGACTTTGGTGCCTTCGTGAAATCAAGACGAGGCAGAGGGGCAGAGATGGATTGAGCACTTGGTGCGTTAAAGGAAGCGGTAGCAGCACGATGGGTCTTGAGCTCCTTAG
The DNA here is from genome assembly GCA_037176885.1 of Favolaschia claudopus. Taxonomy (NCBI): domain Eukaryota; kingdom Fungi; phylum Basidiomycota; class Agaricomycetes; order Agaricales; family Mycenaceae; genus Favolaschia; species Favolaschia claudopus. The sequence continues at coordinate 276,466 of JAWWNJ010000082.1, forward strand.
CGCGCGCGGCTAGCATGGAGGATAGAGCTTGTTTATTCAGAGGAGCAGCGGCAGCAAGGTCGGGTGACTGAGGCGAAACCTGAGATTTCTTGGCATCCGCCGCAGAGGGTTGGCTCGAGCCGGCGGGCGGCGAAGAAAGGCCAGCCGGCTCGGACTCTTGATTCGAACGAGTAGACGACGGAGCCGAAACTCGGGGTTTCTTGGTGTTATCCGGTCCCGTCGTCTCATCCCCAGCCTTCCGCTTAAAGGTCTTGCTCGCCGTCCTTTTCTTCGAAGCAACAATTCCCTCCAAAATTTCTTTCGCGGAACCAACTAACAGAATCAGGATCCGCGCAGCTAATTGAATGGAAACTGGACCTACTTAGCCTTGGTTTGGTTGACTTGAGAAACCAAGAGACCTGGGAGTTGTTGGGGCGGGCCCATAGAACATGGGTTTCATGAGTGGGATGCACGACGGGTTGGGCACCGGCACGCCAGAGCGTCCACTTGTCCGAACAGCGACCCCAGAGGCCAGGGGACGCTGTGTCAAGGTAAATGTCGCCAACGGCGCCAACCGATTCAGATGGCGGTCCTTGACCTTGAAATTCGTCATAATAGATCTTTGTTGTGCTGTCAGGGTCGGCAGAGAGCGAGAAGGAACGGTTTTGACACGTCGGCTGATTCTGCATGTTAGTTCAGAGTGCACATTGCGAGGTCGGTCCAACTTACAGCGTTTGTGGAATTCGGGTTGCTCATAATTCTACAAAGAGTAAGAACGGAGAATTTAGCTCGAATACTAGCAGCTTACCGGAAATTTGAGAATCCAAGAGCCAGTCAGTTCTAGATGCCAGGAAATGAGTAAATCTATCGCCCTTGAAGTTGCTATTGCTGTTGCTTGGACCAGTGACCGCATATGAAACGATTCGTCCTCAAGACCAGGAATCACAAAGAAAAGAAGGTTGTGATTATGGGCCCATCGCCTCTCCCGGAGCTTCGAAGTAAACGCATCTATTTACAGTCGACTCGTCTTCGTCTGCAAAATTCTCGACACTACACCCCTCTACACTCGGTGATACGAGAGCACTTTCATGGCTATCCCAATCGTAACACCTCAAGTTGGGAACCGTATAATATCTGGTATCCCAGCTTGATTCCATACGAAAAACTCGGCACGATATCTCGCCAAACTGGCGAATTATACCTATCCCCCGGCTATCCCCCATGCCCCTCCCTAACAACTCCCAAAGTCAGAGAAAGACTTACAGACACATTTGGTAGCAATTTGAGGGTGATAGGCCGCAATACCCTGGTCGAAAACGCGTCCTTGAGCAGGAGGGATGCACTGGCAAATGTAGGTTCGGAACAAGCCCACGGTCCCGGCCCGAGCAAGCCGGGCACTATCTTTGGATCTGTTTAGTTTCGAAGCTTCGAGACTGATGAACCTGCTTTCACTGCGATTTCCAAGCAAATCTCACTGTAATCGGCCTCACCGTCTAACATTGAACAAGTTCCAGAGCTGCGAGTTTGCGACAACGGTAATCTCGAATACCTGTCACCGAATCACAATCCACTGCACCTGCGGCACAAACTTGAACTGCCATTGAAAATTCAAAATGTCTAACCTTGTCTAACATTCTCAAAGTACACAACGGCAATCCGGATTCAAATGGAACGTTCACAGTCCCCGTTGAGTCCTATCTGGCTGGTGTTTTTCGAGACCGGGCATCTCGGGTCTGGCCGTACGAACTCGGGTATGTAAATTGGACGTTGCCAGTCAAGCCCCGGTTTAGCTGAGTCTGGGACGCCCTCAAGTAGCCCATGGATGCCTTTCGAGTAAAATTGGAGGTTTGTGAAGCATCGTTGTGTTATCTGTCAGTGACTATCGGAGGTCACTGTGAATCGCCCGGAATCTCCTGGTTTTCCTCAGGCTGGTCTTACGGTGATAACAATTTTGATTAGAGACCTCCGCCTTGTGCAATCCCGCTACCGTGAGTTCAAACTGCTCTTTAACACCGTCTGATCACTGCTAGGTAGAATCTCCGATGTCAACACTTGGGATTTTCATTTGGGAGACCAATGTCCGCCGATGGCACCAAATGTCGAGATCCTGCAGCATCAAACTGTTACATATCATCCAGACAGTTGGAGGGTCCTGCCAGGCAACAGTCATATTATAGCACTTGCGCCTACTTTAACTTGCGGGGTAGTCCCTAATTTAACTCCCGGGCCCACGAGACCGCAATTCATTGAATATGTTAGTTGAAGCGACGGTAAGCCATCAAGGTCCAAGTATGTATCTTATTGAAACCTTTCCCAGCTATTTTAAGCTTGTAAGTATTCTTAGGCTCACGACAAGGACGGCCAAGGCGATATGAGCCCTTCGAACCGTAGGCATTCCTCTCAGACGCCGTCCGTATGAAACTTCGCTTCTGGGACGGAACCTTCTCACTGCAGAGGATGATTCAAATCAAGTCTGCCTTGAAACAAAACGCTCGTTAACATTCACTCAACAATGGACCTTCGGTATCGGCCATATTGTCGAGTCTCGACCAGTCTCAATCTGGTCTCAGCCTTGAATTTTACGCGTCCCGGTCGTCGGCCATGGAAGGATCTTCTCGACGGTCGGAACGACCAGTACGTTTATCCCGAGATCCCGAAATCAAAATGAAAGAAAAAAATGTACGTGCCCATTTTTTCAGGTTATCAAGTGACTAGTCGCAATCTGCTCGACTATCAAGTGCCATCCTCTTACCTCCCGCTCCCCAGAGTTAGGCGGCCGCCTACAAACTGTCGGGCGTTGCAGTGGCTGGCCAAATTTAACCCAAGCGACTAATGACGTCATCCAAGACTCGAGTGTGAGCAACGAAACTCGAAAGAAGCTCCGAGGCCGGTGCTTCTCCCTGTGTTCCATGCGGGCCTTGCCTTTGCTATTAAAAGGGGCCATGGAGCCCCAGATTTGTACACCTTCTCTTCCACCACCTTCACCCATCTCATCTCTTGACACGAAATAATGGCTGGTGGACCGTCGGGAAATGGAGGAGGCATATCCACTGCCAGCACGGCATGGGCTATCGTTATGAGCGCCTTCGCCGGTGAGTGTGGGGCTCTTTTCATTGTGAAGGTGTTAACGTTTTTCGCGTAGCGTTTGGTGGTATACTTTTCGGGCAAGCTTTCAATATCGGCTTCGATGTTCGCTGCTTCCTAACCGTGCTTCCTAATGTAGGTACGATACTGGAACGATTGGAGGAGTGATCGCCATGCAAGATTGGTTGGACGTTTTTGGAACATTTGATTCCACGGGCCAACTGGGACAGAGCACCAAGGGCATGTACCTGCCGACGAGGGACAAGAGTTTGGTTGTAAGTCTGGACATTCTGTGTCTGGGAACCGGTTATTGAACTACTTCGCAGGTTTCGATCCTTTCTGCTGGGACGTTCTTTGGTGCTTTATTAGCTAACCCGATGGCGGACTACGTCGGCCGCAAGAGAGGAATCGTTGCCAGTTGTGTGGTGTTCTCACTTGGTGTCGGTCTGCAGCTTGATACGCGTTGGGCGACGTTTGTGGTGAGTTTCTTGAAGAGCAAACATTGTTGTCCATTTATAGAATTACCCCAGGTTGGACGTGTAATCGCCGGTCTCGGTGTCGGACTTGTTTCCTGCTTGGTTCCCATGTACCAGGTAATATTTTCGACTCGTTGCGGATTCGATTGTCTGAAACATCCCGAAAGAGTGAATGTGCTCCCAAGAACATTCGTGGTTTGATCGTTGGTCTCTACCAGCTCGCCATCACCATCGGTGCTCTTCTGGCTGCCGTTGTGCTCAACGCAACGAAGGCCGAACAGAGCCACTCTGCATGGCGGGTGAGTTTGCCGTTGTATACTCTATTTATATCCATATCGAATCGATTACCCCAAGACTCCGATTGCGGTTCAATTCGCATGGGCGTTCATCCTAGGCGGAGGCATGCTTCTCCTGCCCGAGTCCCCACGGTATCTTCTTCACAAGGGTCACGTTGACCGAGCACGGCGCGCTATGGGGCGTCTCACTAGCCGTCCTGCGGACTCGGTCGAAGTTGAGGCAGAATGCACGGAGATTACCCTCGCTCTCGAGGACGAGAAGGCGCACGGCAGCGGCAGCTATGCAGACTGCTTCAAGAACAATCGTTCCAAGAACGGTTTGCGTACCTGGACTGGAATAGCGCTTCAAGCTTGGCAGCAGCTGACGGGAATTAACTTCATCTTCTATTTCGGTACGAGGTATCCAAAGAGTTGATCCCCATTTTGTGCTGAAAGTACTTTTCCACTCAGGTACCAGTTTCTTCCAGCAAGCCGGAATTACGAGCCCCAGTCCATTCATCATCACGTTAGACTCTTTTTCTACCTTTTTCAGTTCCTAACTGAGCATCTTCCAGCATCATAGCCGATGTCGTGAACAGTAAGTATTGTCAACAAACTTTCCGATCCATCCTGACCCCTCACTTTTTTTCAGCGGCCATGACCATCATTGGCGTTAACCTCATCGATAAAGTCGGTCGGCGGAGATTGCTCCTTATTGGTGCGACGGGCATGATGGTCTGTGAATACATCATCGCGATTGTAAGCCCTCCTTCTACGTATTCCGCAGCGCCGAATCTAAAGGCTTTCCCTCTTTTCAGGTTGGTGTCACGGCCGGCCAAACTGCCTCAGACGGCTCCGTCAATCTGACTGCTCAACGCGTCCTGATCGCTTTCGTGTGCGTTTACATCGCATTCTTTGCTACCTCCTGGGGCCCCGTTGCTTGGGTCATCACTGGTACGGCCTTCTCCGACGATGAGTTGCGCGTTAACTTGACTATTATTCTTCCGCAGGCGAGATATTCCCGCTCAACATCCGTGCCAAAGGCATGTCTCTCTCGGTCGCCTCTAACTGGCTTTGGAACTTCGCCATCGGGTACGCTACGCCCTACCTTGTCGACAGCTCCACCAAAGGAGAGCCCAACGGCGTCGCCACCGCCAATCTCCACGTCAAGGTCTTCTTCATCTGGGGATCGACCTGCCTCGGATGCCTCGTCTTCACGTACTTCTTCATCCCTGAAACCAAAGGACTGTCGCTCGAGCAGATCGACCTTTTGTACAAGGAGTCTTCCAGTGCGTTCTATGTTATGCATGCTTGGGCCCATCCTCACAAACTGACTCGCTCTTCCAGTCCGCAACTCAGAAAAACACCGCAGGCAAATGATAGCTGCAAACGAAACTTACGCGCACCACGAAAAGGTCACCGCCTCGCATGACGAGTCGTCGGATGACGGCAAGCCAGCAGATAACGTTCCGAATACGAATGTCTAGGTCCAAATTGCACTGGGAAAACGGACGAACCCTGTAGTTGTATTAATACCTCCACACATTAATCGGTTTGCATGCTTTCGAAGATACATAATGAATTGCAATGTACTCAATACCAGTCGTATATTGTCTTGGTGGATTTATTTGAACCTCTTCATGATCATAGTTAACATACTCCGAGTCGGTGGCAAAATGTCGATTCCGCAAAAGGTCGGGATTTTGAAGGCGCATCACGGAGATCAGATCCCCATGTGATCCGGTGCTAAATCAACTTTTCCTCCAAACTTCATTGAACATACAGCAGAGCATTGGGTATCCGAATGCATGGCTTGACGGCAGGGTGGGTGCAATGTCGGTGATCTACCCTTGTCTGAGTGTTCATCTTCGACTTTCTGCAGCCAAAAGGATGCAAAGTCCAATAACGCTGATAATACTATGCCACTCAAAGTTGAGGAAACCGTGATCGTCCCGGATGTCAAGCGTGAAGTCAAAATTGAAGAGAAATATGTATCACTCACGGTAAAGCGCGAGGTGAAGGCAGAATGCAAGTTCGACTTGAGCTCCCAGGTTTGTCCGCATTCTTTCCCTATTTTCGCCTCTCGGTCCAGTGCCACTCACTATTCCAACAAGCCTGTCAGCTCTCACTCAGGCCCTACAACCCGCAGGGCTAAAAAAGAAGAGAGGGAGGATGTAAAACTGAAAACGGTGACAGTTCATTCTCAGCGTTCTGGTTTGCACAACTAAATTACACAAAGGAATCCGTCAAGAATTCGGAATCCAATTCAAGCCCTGAGTTACCAGCCGAAACACTCGGCGCTGATGATCTGGACAGCGTTGACTCAATACCCGTCAATCCCCCAACGGTACGTGTATACATACCAAGCTTCGCTCGTAAACTCAACATAAGCAGATAAATGGCCCATCCTCTGTGAAGCAGGAACCTGAAGAAGTACAGCTTCCCTTGCAACCAGCTACCCAAGAGCAGCAGCGTTTTGTGATGGAGGCGGTGGTCGTTCCAACTCTGGCTTCTCTCGGTATTAAAGGACGTCCAGCTACTGGTCGCGTGGTCTCGTCCAAAGTAAGTAAGAAACACTTGCTCTGTGCCTTCCATACCTCTAAAGCGGACCTAACAGCGCGTTGGTACGAAGCGAGGTCGAGACGTTGCGGAAGAAGGTTCATCTCAGGTAATGACTCACTTTTGTGTGGTGAGATGCATCCTCATGTATATCCTCAGCAACCAGTTAAGAAGATTAAAAAACTTGAGCGTTCGGAGGGTTTGGCAGCTGGGACACTTCAAGCGCGTCTCATCTCTGTTGGCATCGGAACTGAACCCTACCCTATCGAAGCAGACCTTGACATCAGAGATGTATCTGTTCGCCGAGACTTCATGCGTCTACACTATGGAGGCAACTCGCAGGCCGCTTTCCCAGCTATCGCGCAAGAATGGTATACCAAAACTGGGCACCAGTACTTCATGTATCCCAATCTTATACAAAATCCCGACTCGCCGAGGATACCTGGGGCACCCGGATTGTTCATGGCCGCAATTGGGCGTCCGGCCAAAGAATCCACGGTGGAGTGGACGTCGCATACGTACAAGGTTCTGACGCGGCTCGGTACAAATGACAACCTGTACATGGGTGAATATATTATTCGTCCGGCGGACTCTCTGACGAAGGAGGAGTGGACTGCCCAAACGCCGGCGGTACGTCCATACACCCAGTTGACCACCTCCATGGGTTGAACATGACAATATCAGATGCGGAACAGATGGTGCAAGAAACTTGCGAAAAAAGATTGGGGAACTATCACGAGGACTCGCATTGCTTTGCGTCGACGTTTCGGCCGTGAACCGACATTCGAGGAAGTTGACGAGTCAATCGCGGCGAACCAGAAGTATCGCGAAATAAACGCCACTGATATTTCCCAGGGCTTCGATAATGGCGAAGAGGTAACATTTTTGTGTTCCCTTTTGTCTGCTTGCTGATTTGTTTTCGTTTCGTTCAGCGACTGGCAGTTTGGACAATGAAGTGTGTCGGCTACGATGAACAATTTCAACGCGACCTTGTGCGCCAGATAAACGGCTGGACGCCTTCAGCATCACCGCAGCGAAGGTCCGGCACACAACGTAGAACCAAAAAATCGAAGGCGAAATGCGACGTGGAACCTGTCCGGAACAGTGGCAGCAGTAAGCGGAAAACAAAGTTCCTCCGCCAACGCGCTTCCAGTCCGGAAACCGAAGGCGAAAGCGAAGACGAAAGTGACGTCGACGAGTAGGCATAGATTCCAACTTTTGAAGAAATTAGTTCTATACAAGATGGTGTACATGCATATCAATACTCTATTACTTTGAGCTGATTTCGATCATCAGAGCTCATCGTATCGGGCAGTCTTGGTGTGGACGACCTCTTCCAACCATTCACGCATTAGAGCGTTGAATTGCGCGGGATGTTCAATGTGGCACCAATGCGCCCCATCCATGAACTAGGAATCGAATAGTAAGCAGGAAGCCATATAGGGTTAGCGCGGCCATACCTTGGTTCTTAAATTGGGCAAAAACTCTGGCGAATGGAGAATCTTGGATGCAACCGCCCAGTCAGCGACAGGATCCTAAATCAACCGATTAATCCGTGAGAGCCAAACTTTGCACTTCCAAAGAGCGATTCGACCGACATTTTTCGGCAGGATGGAAAGCACGGGCTGGAAAATAGTGAAATTTCCCTGCTTTTGCACAAAGGACCACGATTCTCGTCGGTTCTGCATAAATAAGTGAAGAAATTTGACGCTCTAGAAAATTGTACTCACCTCCTCCATATAAAATTGTAGTGCTGCGCGTTCATAAAGACGAATGAAGCAGATTTCAACCAAAACGTAACGCACTATATTTGAAGCCTTGAATGCTGTACTGTTCGACGAAATAGTCTTCCTCCTCCGGGGTGAAGAAGGGAACAGGAGGGATGACATCGATTCCTTCCCACCCAATCAAATATGACGCTGTACTCTTCAAAAATTCCTCCGGCGGGGGACTTGCGACAGTGCGTAGTGTAGCGCGGATACTCCTACGTACGTCCTTGTCAAGTTCTGCGATCGCTTCCGGCGTATTCTTGTCAAAGAACAGCTGGTAGCCGAGTTTCGGCAGGAATGGGACCAGGTGTTCTATCGGTACAAAATCGCCCGCAGAAGGAAGATACTGCCAAAGGACATCCGAGTTGAATTAGCTCCAGAAGGCTGAAACCGTCTTACCGGTATGACAGCACCGAGGACAGCACCGAACAAGTCTGGGCGCGTCCGAGCCGCTTCGTAACAAACCTGAGTTCCCCAGTCGTGGCTGCGACGTCGAAAATGAGTCCTGAAAAAAATATGAACGCACTGATATTAGTATCTTACCCAACGCAGACTGCTGAGGAGACGCCGGCGTGCTGTAAAATACAGACCAGATCGCCTACTATGTCTGGTATCGTTCCAGAGCTGCGCACGCCGCCGGGATGCGCGGATTCCCCAAATCCGCGAATGTTAGGAACGATTAGACGGTATTCGGTCTGCAGAATATTTCCGAAAACAATTCTGGTGAGCCAGAGAAAATTACCTGGAACTCTTGAATCTGGTTAGACCATGTACTCCATAAGCCGGGCCACCCGTGCACCATGATCAGGCAGGGTTTACGATTTTGTGGGTCGAGGTCGATGTCGACATAGCCTGAGTTCGATTATATTTATGTGGCATAGGAATTGACGCTTGAGAATTCAATTACTGAGTCGTATTTCGACAGAATTTTGCTGAGCTTCAGCACGGTGTGCTGCAGGACAAGTGGCGAACCTCTTCGAGTACTTTCGAGGATTGAACGTAAACGACGCAAAAGCAGCCTGAAAGCATAGTGAAAGTAAAACCAGCTTGGGGGTAGTCAGCATTTTCTTTGGAGGGAAGGGCTAGCCGATAGGGCCTCGCAGGGAGGGAGAAACAGCGAGCCACGAGCCAATTCAGCCCGGGGCGTCTAAGTATGCATCCTGACATGAGGGCGGTGTCAAAGAGTGGTCCGAGCGAGACGGAGTCGAGAGAGGATGATTCTCAAGTGATGCATGACGGAAAAGCTGCAACGGATCAGATTCAAACGACAGCACTATGAGGATTCGAGTAATGTAAGCATGTGGTGGTACAGGGTTTCAAAGAGCTACAGGCAGTGATTGTGGATCTTTCTTCGAATTAGTGGATCAAGTAGTACATTAATCGACATCGTCTATGCCTCCGGGAGCGGGCGGTATGTGAGGGGTGGAAGGTGCAAGGAAGGAGAACCCAAAGCTATGGGGGAGCGGAGGCGGAGGGGGTGCAGGGGTTGAGGCAGAGGAGGTCGAAGTGCCGGCGCTCTTCTTTGTAGTTTGCGTTTTTCGTCGTTTTTCTGCTCTCGCGTTGAGTTTCTTTCGCTGAGTCTTGCAGAACGACAGTAAAGAATCGAGTCCATCCGCGAGATGCGTCTTACTCGGACGATCGCCCAATCTATTCACATTCAGAATATGCTTGCGATAGAGAAGCGCAGTGTACATACCGATTGATCATCTCCTCAACGAGATCGGTCGACTTGAGATAGGGCATCTGCTCGACAATTTTGTAATACAGCTTGCCCAATAATACGTTTCCGCCCTTGATTGTGTTGACGGTGCTCGTCCATTCATCGAAACGTTCGCGCAGTTTTGGCCGAAACTCGTCTCGCAAGTCATCGAAGTCCGGATCTCGCGGGTCCGTGTCCAGGAAATTCAGCATGTCCATCTCGTCGCCATCCTCCATCGCAGCGCCAAGCGGGAAACCCATGATCATAGCGGCAAATGCCATCGGATGCGATGCTCCCGAGGTGGGAGTGACTACACTGTCTACCCAGCTGTTGATGCGGCTTCTTCTCTGAGGGTTGTCTGAGCGCAACTTCAAGATCTCTGTTAGCCCCTCCACGAGGATCTTTTCTTCCACGCGATGAAATGCTGCACGCGCGGCAGCTTGGACAGCCGCAGCCGCATCCAGGATTTCCTTCTCGGCGATCTGGATCGCCCGAGGATGGAAAGACGGTATCTCTGAGAGAACGCTGACGGCGGTTTGTAAAACGCGCGCGTCCCGTGGACGGAGGAGATATGCATGTTCGTCCAGGAGGGTCATCACCTCACGAGCATGGCCCTCCGACCCATGAATGTCGAGGGCTGCGACCAAACTGTCTGCCGAGGTGCCAGCTATCATGGAGACAGATTTAAAGAGTTTAGATTCGGTTTGTTGGGGGTCAGGACTGACGGACATGATACTCATGAAGAGCTTGTGTGACGGAGTGAGCTCGAAGAGAACCAGGAGATGCTGATAAATCAAATCCCGCAGTTGTATACGTTGGTTGTTGATAGTGGGCGACCAATGATTGGCATGAAGGCGGCAACGGCAGCGCCATCCACCGTCTTCATCATCGACGTCCTCATCGTCCTCCAGGCATTCATCGTCCATGTCGTCCAAAAACTCATTCTCATCATCTTCTTCCTCTTCGTCTCCATCGTCATCTTCATCATCGAGGTAGGGGGAACGCACTATGACTGGTGAATTGGCGCATGCCTCGTAACCTTGCGTACTTACCCCTATAGCCACCATACAATAAACGCTCGAGAGACTGCCAACCCAAAGTCTCTTCGATATCCGAAAGCATAGAAGGAATTTTTTCGGTATGGTTATCTGTTGCAAGCATGCAGACAAAGAGCTCGCGCCAAATCCAGAGTAAGGCGCGGTCAATATTCGGGGGTCCCGAGAGATTGAATCGTTTGATGACTTTGCCTTTGCGTCTGATGGCAAGATTGAAAGAAAGATAGTTGATAGTGCATTTACAATGCCTAAGGAAGAGGAAGAAGTGGTGTAAGCGTAGAACGGTAGATCTGTAAGAAAACACGCACCCTCCCATCCCGGGAATGCTGCTGAGCGTAGTCAGAACCTCTGTGATGAACAGCAGACACGAGTGTGCTTCTTCAAAATGGACATTATACTCGTAGACCACCGTCCACACGTCGTTCAACCAACCAAGCATGCTGTCGACAATTTCGCCGAGAATTTCGTCACGATTAGAACGTTCGCGAACGACGGCGCGTTTACTGTCACGCGCGAGCTCGTCGAGCAATCCATACAGCTCCTTCTTCTTTCCTTTCAGATCCAAAGTAGGCATGCCGCTGTACTTGGTTTGAAGACGATTGACGCATTTGATCACTATGATGCATTCATTGTGAAACAACCGCATGTGCGACTGGAATACGCGTCGTACCTTTGCGAGATCGTTCCTTGTTGACTACATCAAGCAATGGCGCCAGCTTTTTTTCCACCAAGGACTGTCTGGCTTCCGGTGGTAGCGAGTTGTAAAGCTTCATGAAACTGCATTATTTCCCCGTCAGCCTGAGAGTCCCCAACTAGATTCTAGAAAGCAATATACTTGGCGCTATGAGAGTTCTGGGAGTGGGGCTTCATGTTGCGGTTTGAAGAGAGCGAAAGCGGCACTTCAAATTTCGAAAGCAAAGGGCAGAGGCAAGAAGGAACCGCGTGACAATTGTGACAGATAACGATCCCGTGACACAATTCGCGACGCGCCGCGTCAATTGCTCAAATTCTAGTATTTACATGGTGAACGCCACATAGACCTCAACGTCTTGCGAGGTCAAGGTGAGAGTAATGGGTACAGTGCGCGGGCCACGCAGCCGCACCCTCCGAATCAGCCTGCCAGGATCTCGATTTTGCGATATACAGTCTGGGCGTAATATATAGCAACCGCAGGTACGAGGACTCATTTGTTAATATTGTCTGTTTATAAGAGACTAGTCTGGGCGGCCCGGGCAAGAAATACAAGTTATACAGCGGAGATCGGGCAATACAAACTCCAACAGTAGAACGAGGACAGGAGGCATGTATGTCACGGAGTGGCCGCAATCTCATCTTCCATGCTCGATTTGTCAGACTGCTCAGAGTTTCGGAGAGCCAGTTCCTTGGTCCAAAATTCCTCGTCCTCCTCTCGGGTGGTTTGAAACACTGGAATCAAAGCCTCCACTTGACTCCAGCTCCTGGCATGCCGTGCAAATCCCTCCGGAGGAGGTCCCGCCCCAAAGAGATACAGGCTTTCCAGGGAGGGAAAAAGGTTGGAGATGAAAGCAGCTACATTTGCCTCCTCCGTGCAGTCGATCGGCGACAGGCCGACGTCCAATATCTCCAGTCCGTTACTGATCCGCTGGCCAGGAACCTGGACGAATTCGGGAACCTCGGTAGCGTCCATACGGAAACCAACGTCATACAGCTTCGGACAATTTCGCGCAAGTTGGATGAGGGAGTTGAGCGTGGTACGAGGCGGCTGCGTGTGGTAAAACGCGCCAGACAACCGTAACGACTCCATGGTTGGCCAGACCTGAATCATTTCCTTGAGGATATCATCGTCAATGTCAAAACCGGCGTATATCTGGTACTTGACTGTGGTGAGTGTCTTTATTGATAGGAGAGGCCGAAGGGTGTCTGGGGACAACACATGGGCCGCAATATTCGTTGGGCGGGGCGAGTCTTCGGATTCCTCCACCTCGATGGAGTGGAAAACAGTGCTGGTGGCTAAGGAGTCACGAAGTGCCGTGTGCAGCTCCAGCCATGAGGCAGTTTTCCAGCTACTCAAGGGGCGGAGGTCCAGACTTTCGAATCGAGGTGAAGAAATGCTTTTAATGAGACCAACGCAGAGGCGGGCGCTGTTTCCGCGAACGTATAAACGTTGGAGTGCTGAGAAGGCAGGGGTTGGAAGGAAATCGGGCGGATAGAGGGAGCCCTTGGCGTAGTCCAAGTCTAACGCCGTCAAGGAAGGAAGTTGGGCGACATAGAGGAAACCAGCTTGGTCGAGATTTGGGACGCAAAGCTCTGTGAGACGCTGGAAGCCGCACAGCACCTCCGAGATGAAGGCGATGGAGCGAGGATTGTCGGTCGAGACGATCAAGTTCAAGTCCAACAAATTGGGACAGGACGACTTGATAAGGGATAGCATGGATAAATTAGCAGCAGAGCCTTCTATTCTGAGAACCATTTTGCGGATCTGGGGTCCGAGGAAATGGCGTATGGACAGACCGTCGTCTGTATCAGGATACCAGACAATTTCGGACAGTCTCGGCATAGGAGATGGGGGAAGAGCCATGTCCAACGCTCGAAGAAATTCGGGATGCAGCTTGGTTGTGTGCATGCATGACCCACGGAAGGTGTGCAGTTCATTGAATCCGACGATTTTGACGCGCACGGAATAAAACAGAAACCTTTGGAGGTCTGAATCCGACATTGGACGGCGAAGACACTGGAGCGCACTGAGATCATGATATATGTAATCTGTTCAGAAAACTCACGATGACACTCTTTTTTGAGGAATTAGTCCCCTGAACTTGATCCTTCCATAGAGATTCTGGCATACACTTCACCAGAGGAACTAGACTCCGAAGTTCGCGCCATATAATATCCAGTGCGGGATCACTGAATGCTCTCGAGGTCGTTGCCAGCGAGAGAGCATTTTTTCTTGAAGGCCACGCGACCTCTTCGCAGATCATCCGGACAATTTCGGTGACTTGCAGGGCCTGCAGCCTAGCCATAATCGTTTTACACGCACAGTCGGTCAGAGTTACGGTGGACGAGAGTTGGGACAGTCGCTGACGCGTCGACGCGAGGTCACAACCATCAAACTCCGTGACATTCAAAACGTGATCGTGACTGATCGTGCTTGTCTCCGCTCATCACCTTGTTTTTTTTCTGTTGTTCAAGTTTTCCTGAATAGCCCTTGTATTCAATCCTTTGTCACTTGGGTTACCTTGTTCCTCTCTGGGCTTTTGTCTCGAATATCTGCTCTGCATCGCTTGCGACATGTGGCGCAGGAAAGTCGGACCGATAGATGGTGGTAATCTGCCTCGAGGCCAGACTTCCTTAGATGGGCTTCCTAACGTGGGCGCTTGCCTCGTTGTTCGACCTGACGCTGTTGCACGGCTAAAGACACGTTGAAAACACACGGACGATCTCCTCCTGTTAAAGCAACAGCCTTGAAGTCGCTCGTCCTTGTGTTCTTTACATCTTGTGCACTTGAAAACCAGTTATTCTCATGGCTAGTCACTCTCCGCAGCGCTCTCGGAAACCCCAGGCTCATCCAACCACTCCTGGTAAGTCTTCTGCTGTCAGTCATCCTTTGGTCGCCCAAAAATCGTCGGCTTCGCGAGTCTTACCTTGTTTCTTACCGATCTCGATCCTCACTTTAATGAATTCTACTAGGCTCGATGCATATTCAAGCCCGGGAAATGTCTCCCTCGCCTACCCATAGATCTCGTTCCATGAAGGCGGCTTCTATGCCAGTAGTGCCCAGCGTCATGCAGATATTTTCCCCCGCAAATGGTGGACAACAGGGTAGCCCGAACGGGGGACACAATCTCAACGCTTTGCAGCGTTCGCCGCCGAACACGCGTCTTCTTCCATCGCCTCCGCATCAACCTTCCCATGAGCCAGAGCGGGAGGTAACTCCGCCACACCATCCACGCCCGATCAATCGGGTGCCGCCCCCTCAGTTTCTCACCAAATTGGACGAAAACTGGCAGATGACGGATGAACTCATGGCGGAGATCGAGCGTGCCGACCTGGAGCAGGCGCAAAATAACCATACACAATATCCTCGAGAGTCCCCACCGAAAGTCGACCCGGCAGTCGAAAGAATACGAGCGGGAGAGCGAGTCAGTCCGAAACATGTGGAAGGGCTGCAACGCCGACAGTCACTGCGGGACAGTCCGAAGTCCCGAGAGCGTCAACCGACGTCTCCGACGATGGCTTCATTCGCGCAAGGGCCTCGTACACCTGAAGGTGGTCCCAATGTTTCTTCCCCCTATCACACTCCCCTTCAGTCCCCGGGCGAACACGAATACAATTACAACCCATATCACATTCAGGACCATGGTTCTCCTTCCCAGGTACCTCTAACGCGCCGGGTTATCAATGCAATCCCACCCGATTCTCGACCCGTCTTATTGGCGGTTGGTACTCATGGACAGACACCTCCATTACAGGCGATGCATCCACGTACCCCTGATCGTTCGTTGCCGGTACAGGAAGAGCAGGAGGACGAGGTTCCTAGCGTGCTGGGCAGCGGAGTTGCTTCGCGCGATCAAGTCCGGAATACTGAACGCTCGAGTCCGACCCCATCTTCAGATCTCAACCCTGAAGGTATGGCACGATACGAGGCCAGTTTACTGTCTCATGGTGGGAGAGACAGTCGAGCAGGCCACCGGGAGGACGACGACGACGATACTCTCATCGATCAAGAAGACGTAGATGATACAGTGCATCCTCGTGGCACACGCCCAGTTCCTGAAGAGGAGGGTGGATTTACACCTCGCTCCCCGCACTCTAGCCTTCCTCCTGACAACGCTATGGAACCCGAGCGGTACCCGCGCTACCCTGCTCAGAATGCCACCATTCGTGCCCGGACTCGGAATGGTACAACGGACCAGTTGGGGCTACACGGGATTGATCCAGCTATTTTTGCTCAGGCTGAACACGCCGCTCAAGAACTTGATCGCCCGCCTCCGCAGTACGTCGAGCGGCGCCGAAATTCCCGCGACGCTCTCGAAGATTATTCATCGTCTCAACCACAGTACGACCCGCGAGCGTCAGCTTCTTCGAACGGTTATAGTCATATCAACCCCGAAGACATCCAGCACTACATGGACCATCCGACCTTGCAGGCCTACTTCAGTTCTCCTCGACCAGATGCGCCGATTCCCCCTACCCCCCATAGCCAAACTGCAGCGCCGTCACCTGCGCCTCTAGTCCGTAATTCGTACGATGGTCACCAGGAGGGTCACCCTCCTTTCAGTCCAGTAGCGCCTGCTGGCTCGCCGTACCCTTACCCATTCAATCACGTTCGCAGAAACCACTCATACCCCTACACGTCCCGACCTCACCCTCTTCACGACCCGAATCATCCTTCCACCATACAAGAACAGCTTGCGCGACAATGGCAGGTATATGCCCAGAACCAGAGCGCTCTTACGGGTGGTCATATCTCCGATTCCACCTTTTCGCCGGCGGCGACCCCGTTCCAGGGGAATGGCTCGTCATACAACCCATGGGCATATCTGCATACCAATCGCACCCTGGGTGGGGGAGGCATCGGGAGAGCTGATTTGCGCAGTCTGCAGTCGAGTCCTAGTCACGAGCCTGTAGCACTCCCCATTCCTCCGATGGTTGGCATACGGAAGAGGGATCGGCCTGCGGCAACACGGACGGAGGTCGCTGCTAGAAAGCCTCCTCCCCGAGTGGAGAGTACGCAACCTTGCTCCACTCCTGAGCCTGAGTCTTCTGGGGAGGAAACCGCGGGAGAACCTGAGGATTCGCGGATTGCCGTGAGCGTGAGCGAGGAAGGTAACTGGGTTGGTGGTGGCGTTCCGCCCATCCTTGACCCTACCGATACGGATTGGGTTGATGAGGAAGATGAAGAGGATGGCGAAGATCTCTTAGAATTAGAATACCACCCCACTTTCGTGAGCAACGTCGAGAAACGTCGCCGACGCTGGGATACTCGGTGGGATGCCCTCATTCAGGCCGTAAGTGTACCTTACCTTTTCTTACCCTTTAGGCAACTCTGACCCTGTCGGGTGTCCTTTTCCACAGTTCAATGCTTTGGATCGGCAGACGGACGCCACCCTCGTCCTCCTCGCTGCCCCATCCCACTCGACAAAACTGCATTCTTTGACGTCGCGGTCCATCAAACGGAATCCGGCCTTGTCTCACTCCCCTGCTTTGGCCGATGTTCGCGTCGGGTTCCGACATATTGCGACTCAGCGGCGGGCCACACGGTCGCGCCACTCGTCTCTCGCTGATAGGTTTATGGGGCCATCTAACCTGTCAGGCGACGGTTCGGACTTGTCGCGCGAAGAGGACCTCAAACGTGCTTTGAATACGGCACTCGGGAGTCTCGGTGCTCTCAAAGGCATTTACGAGCAGCGAGAAGCGCGGTGGGTGGACGAGATGCGCCGCATTAGTGATGATCGCGAGCGGGTCGAATTGCTTTTAAGGCAAGTTCTCGGAGAAGAAGGGTCGACGGATTTGTCGGCGTCCAAGAATTTTATCACCAAGGAATATCAAGCCCGCACTGTGTAACCTATTTATCATCGATACCTGTAGGTAGGTAAACATGCCGACTCTTTACATCCCGTATTTATTCTCCATGCATTGTATGACTGTAGTCATGTTATGATTCCCATATGTTCCAAGCATGTACGTAGATTCAGCAGGTTAATCCATCTAGACAGCCTCGTTGGCGCATTTGAATTTGAAGGATCTGACTTTCTCGCAGAATCCATAGTGGGTTATCCGAAATAGGAAGTTGTGCTCTTGAACTTGTACCACGACCATCATTCACTGTCGTTGACTGTGACTGACAGATCTGCTCAACCATGAACTCTTCTTGCAGTAGAAAACCTGGAAACAGTTGTCCGCCGTCGGTTCTGAACTCCATCCTTCGCACAAAACGAACCGCGGAAGGGTGTGCTTGGGGACATAGTCTTGATAATTTCTTCTGCGCTCGACCTGACGCAGACTCGGAAAACTACGCATGGACCGATGTTTGGACAACCAGCGTTCTTGAGGAGCTAGGTGTGACCGATTCGTCCTCTTCTGCAGAACCTTGTATGAGACGAAGAAAGCCTTGGCCGGTCCTCAAGATTCCTCGAGGTCCAGACGATATCCTGTCTCTCGGTGATATAGACTCGGGCTTATACGGCGAGAATAATGACTCGGAAGATGTCCTTACTGCCGCCGCGTTTGGCGAAATCTCTATAGAAGTCGTGGACTCTCTCCAAACCTTCGAACAACTCCCCAAATTGGAGGAGTCTGTTCCTGCGCAGTATCTACCCAGTCTGCTCTGTGTTCACGATCCCGGTGCTCGGGTCTCTGGCACTGAGTCCTCAGACAAGTTGATCCATTATAGGCGCATATATCCAGAGCCAGCATCCGGTCACGAACATCTTCAAGAGCCAGGGCATCTGCATCTGACGCGACAGTCAAGGATAGGCTGCGGCCATCATTCCAATGTGTATAATGCCGCATTGTCTCTTGCTACGCCTGCGACTCAGCATCTCCGCGTAGTCGCCAAAGTGGCCGTTCCTCGAGTACAGGCCCGCGAATTTTTGCACCACGAAGCCGCCATCTACGACTCTTTCGCGGAGCATGTGTCGCAAGAATTTTCCGGATATGCTCTTGTACCAGGCATCAGGTATCCGGTCCCTGTTGCCGCTGTGGTGCCCAAGTTTTTTGGCTATTATGTTCCGGACCGCGAGGGTTACGAGTGCTGTAACGTTGCTGAGCCGAGCCCTATTCTACTGCTTGAGGAATGCGGAGAACCTATTGACCCGCAAACGCTCTCTCATGATGACAAGTACGTTCGTTATACCTAAGAATCCGTCGCCAGTTGTGCTCAGTGTAGATGCAGAGCTGAATGTTTTTCCTTGTTCCTTCGACTGCATCTATCGGGGATTGTGCAGAAATCGGCTTTCAAGAACAACATCCTCGTTCAGCCAGGGCCATTGACTGCTCCGCCGCACAGACGATCCTTGAACTCACCAAGTTTTCGCATCATTGATTTCGGACGATCTCTTCGCCGGACAGACAGAAATCAGAAAGAGTGGCTTGATGAGAGGGATTCCGAGGTCAAAGACGCGCAGAAAATTTTACGCATTCCGCGACACTCTATGACATGATCCAGCATTCTAACGAGCAGGGGAGCGAATCACATTGCATTTCTACATTCTCAAAGCGTCTGAATTTGGAGTTCCTCGTATCGAATTCACTCCGGAATCGCCGAGTGAGCGGATCGCGTCCGCTGTCGAGACGGAGATAACACAACGCTACCGAAAGGTTCGCCGGCAGGCGCGTTTATGCCACTATCCTCGATGTCTGCCGCTGCCAGCTCCAGCTCTCGTCGCCGTCTCCTTGCCCGGGGGTTCAGAACCAGTGCCGCCAAAACGACCAATCCATCCATCGCCTGACATTACCAAGACGTCAGCACCCAGACGGACTTTGAGAAAGAGAAATACGCCTTACAACGACCAAGGTGTACAATACAGCGGCGACTTCATCAAACTTCGGCTTAAAAGCCAGCGACAAATCAGAAAAAATACCTTTGACGATGTCAGTTTTGAACTCCATTACATGGCGCGACTACCAACCTCCGAGCATGTCGATTGCCATGAACAAAATCGACAATCCCACCACTTCTTTGCGTTGATAAACCTCCATATACTGCGACACCAGTCCTAGTACGAGCAGGACTGAGCTGAATATGCCGAAAAATTGGATTGCATGGTCGTTCATGGACGGTCTTATCGCAAAGATCATGCCCACTTCGAAGCCGCCTAGTGCAACGATGGTACCAAAAGACATGGCAAACGACATCCATTTCGGTCGAGCCGAGTTGTAATAAAGGCACTACTGATGTTGTTGATTGAGATTTTGGTATTGTGAATCTATAGCTTACCTGCCCCCAGGAGACGAGACACAAAAATCCAAATAGTTGCGGTTGTATGATCAACGGTATGTTGAGGTTCTGGATAACAGCATAGACACCAAAGACAGCTCCAGATACTCCCCAGCACAGGCTTAGCGAAGTCAAGTCAGTTCTTGGTGGATGGTGGAAGGCAAGCGAAGAGAATACGCACACCAACCATTCAGACAACCCCTGCGTCGATTTCTCTCTATACGACTTCCAAACCTGAGGGATGAGCTGCGCAGTCCAACAAATTGTTCCTGCATTGCATCTGTGGGCTTCGGTTCTTGCTCGACGATGTCTAAGTCTGTACCTATCGTCCCAAGAACATTTTCGGCAACTGCGTTGGTTGGCATGTCCCGACTTCCGATCTTCTACGGATTGGAATCTGCGTTTCTGAAGACCCGAATGAGTACGTGCAGCGGCAAAATCAATCGTATCTGCTACCAGTACAACTGACCGTGACCAATGATTCTTGACTCAGTCGCTGCCAAGGAGGCTCACCACAACACTGACTGTCAAATGGGGCTCATGATTTGGTCGGACCTTGCGTATGGACGTCGCTCTGTGTTTTCTGGTTGAAAATAGTGTTGGGCCTCCACACTGACTTAGCCTCTGAGTGTACTGTATGGTAGAGTACTGGTAGAGTTCGTAACACGTGAGATTGTGTCGTGAGAAGACCGCGGCGGAGATTTGCTTCTGGTAGCAGTGGCAGTGGTACTGGACACCTTATCCCAAGGCCAGGCTCTGCAGCTGGGCCTGTAAGTAATCGAACTTGAGAAGCGCTAGAACAGAACGTGCAGAACTTGCAAGGGACTGCGACTCGCCGCAATTAATATACTATGATACAAATGAGTGTGTGTGCTGCTAACAAAATAATTATCTAGGTGGACTGGATGCCACAACGTCGACAGGAACATCGGGGGATGCACTGTGTGATCTAAAATGTACGAAACCTGAAAGCGACCCAAAACGATTATGTCGCGGGGGCCGAGTCGACGAGCTCGGAGAACCCGAGAAAGCGAGACGAGATCCAAAAGATTGCGCGACAGGGGAGATACTAAATCGACTGGATGGCCGGGAGATATCCTCAGATACAGAGATTACATGTCGTCCCGATGCAGGCATCGCGGCGACAGCTGCTTCGCGGCGCGAACTTTGTTGAAGGCTCGACCCCCGAGGTCTCGGGACGATCGTCACGACTTCTGGGGGCTCAGGCTGGCGAAACACTGGAGAATGTGAACGCGATAGCTCTTGGGGTATTCGCGGTGGAGAGACAACTGCGTGTCGCTCGGGAGTCGAAGCCAAATGAGATCTAGGTGTGCTGGTCGATGGACGCGAGAAATTAGGTGCCGTCAAGATGTCCACATTTCGCTCTTTTACGATATATGGATGACCCTGCGGAGACCAAGTCGTAGAATATTCCACGGGGACCTCTGGCAGGCGCTTCTCGCGGACAATTTCCTGTCGTCCTTCATGGCCTCCCGACGGACGCATCGAGGACTGGGCAGTATTGGACGGACCAGTGGCTGCTTCCGACGAGGGCTGACCAAACTGCGAATTTTGTGAAGGGACATTAGACGCAGGCTCTGGTTTCATCCGTGGGCTGGACGCGTTTCTCGGGGTTCTGAATCGACTGTTGGCCAACGGCAACTGTCCCAAATTGTCGCGTTCGTCAATAAACCAAGCGGATTCCGCATCCTCAAATCTGCGAGGTTCGGGGGGCAGCGACGGGCTCAACGTGGGGACATTTTCGTAGGCGTAAGATTGTTCTTTCGAGTGGACGACCATGGGCTCGGGAGGGCCATTGTGACTCGGGAGGTCTATCGCTAGCTCTCGGACCTTCTGTCGGTCACGACGCCGCCGCCATATTAACAAAAGGCCAAGGACAAGTGTGGCGACCATGGCGATTCCCCCGACGGTTCCAATGCTGATCGTGAGTACGGCGATTTGGTGGGGTGAGAGATCCCGCCTCCCAAGGACGTTGGAAGGCGCAGACTGGCACAAAATCAGTAATCTACTGAGAACAGAGGGTCATCATGCCCGGCGCACCTCCATGTTTCGTGTGTGGGGCAGTAAGACGTCCAACCTGACCGCCGGAGACGATGGCATGGCATCTCTGTGAATGAGGGTGAATGGCGTAATAATGCCAGTTGCTGGATCGAGTTGCTGACCTCAATCCTACAGCACTGACGCAGACATTGAGGCCGAAGAACAGCAGCCAAGAGCGAAGTGTCACCATAACAGGAGTGGAGACCCACAGGGGGGACCGAGGGGTTCGTCGCCGTTGGTGGTCACCAATTATAAAAACGGCACTGCAGATGCTGAATTCGAGATTGATTCCATCATTCGCGGGGATTGAGAAGGACATGAGAAGAACTAGCCCTCGGTAGCCGAGAAACGGGGAGCAAAAGCATCAATGTCCAGATCTACATATGTTTCGCCAAGGAGACCAGCTTCGAGTTCGTAAAGGTTCAGGGTAGCTCCAGTCAGTGCTGTCAGTGTGGTCAACGAGACCCGCCATTGACAACATTAGGCCGTTGGGAATCGCCCAGTGGATCGAGTCCAGAATGAGCACGATTGCTGGAAAAGCTCGTTCTCGAGAGTCAGAGATTAGACTTTTGCCAAGTCGCACATATCTTAATCTCAGATTTGATGTCGACACGCGAACGGGAAAACGGCGATCTGGTTCAACGTTGTGAACAAGAGAGCACCATCAGTCACAATCACGTGAAGGTGACCTCTCTGTTCACCACCTCCACTGCCAGGCTCGCGAATCCCAGGACACCTTGAACACCGTCTTTCCGTTTGAACTACGCAGAGAATATTAATGGCCAGCCCGCCGCTTACCCGTCTGGGCGTTCGCGGGGGAGCATTTTGTTCAGAAAAATGCTAGCGGCGACCCCTCAGGTTAAAAAGTTCTAACTGCCGTTGAGACTCTCGAAACCTTATTGTGAATTTTGTTTGAACCACTTACTGGGCCGGATCCAAACTTTGAAGTCCCCTCTTCTCATCGCTGCAAGTGGATGTGCCAGAAGATAACGCTGGAGTGGTGTCCAAGCATCCCAGATTTGGCACTCTCTCCCTCCGGTGGTCGTCAAATCATTTAAATAACGAGCCCGTTGCGGATGACTTGCTGTGATGGCTTCCACCTCAGATCAAGTCTTTCCGGTCTCTGACTCGGTCAACTCAAACTCGTCGTCTTCGAAGTTGACCTCTTCCGACAAACTGTCAGAGCTACCTGTCTCGTCGCCGTTCCCCACTCATCGCTCCCAAAATGCACGAGCCATCCGCCGGAGCCTTGATTCTCTTCCCTCGTTCTCTAGCGGCGAATCTAATCACAGTCCCCGTATCAGTCAGGCATTGGGCAACCTGGCGGCGAATAGACAGGCCAATATTTCCGGAAATGAGACTCCAAAGCAGCGTGTCTCCTTTGACAGCGATGGTCTGCAGGGTTGGTCACCTTTCTCTGTGGCGAGAGTCGTCTATTCACATGGAATCAGCCCGGGAAGCCGTCTCTCACTCTCGTTCCCGGGCAGCCTCTCCTCTCCGCATCCTTCAGCACCTGTCCGCATCCCTGCATCGCCGCAGCGAACCATTCGTTCCCATCAACCCGTTCGAGCTCACTCGGGCAGTATTCAGTCTCAGCTCAGACTCGAAGACGTCAACCCGGACATTTATCACAGATACACTTCCGCGACAGGTCTATCTTCATCTCCTTCTCCGTCTACCCTCGACGTATTTTTCCCGTGTCGCGCGCATATTCGAGGATGCCGAGGTGAGCCGGCCCGACATCGAGCGGATGGTCGATGCTGGAATCGGTGGCGATACATTCGAGCTCTATTCTGCGCGTGAGTCGGCCGCCAGCCTCTGCACAACACCGCTTCCACTCCCCGACGAATGGACCTCGGCTATCGTCTCCCCAGCCCTCGTCCGCTTTAAGCATTCGTACTTATGATTATTGTGATGCGCGTTTTGTCGCTAACTTGCAGCTCCAGATGGGAAGAATTCATCACATCTCTGATCAAAGAATGGAAGACGCTGAATCTAGTCTCGGCGCTGCTCCTTTCGTGGGCCTGGTTCAACTGTTTTGTCTTCTGCATCTGAAGATATCCGCAGCGCAATCCTGACAATTTTTCAAATCCCGTCCGCAGAAAGTGACCCCGTCACACGCACCACCGCGTTGCTCTCACTCGTGTTCGCGCTCATGAGCTTGTGCTATGGATGCGTATATGTCGTGCGGTTTTCAACGATGCGAAGCATGTATCGCGCGTCCAAGTTCGCTAAGGTATATGAACATTTCTTCGATCCGAAAGACTCCACATCCACCTTTGTTGGCAGGAAGCACGCAAGACGGATACACTCATCTGGTGGAATGTACGTGCGAGACAACTCGGTTCTCTAGCTCAAACCAACGCAATGCACCTCCAGGTCTGGACGCTGCTCTCGATGCCAGCTGTTTTTCTAGCTTGGTGAGTGTTCGCGATGACCGACCCCCTCGCGACTGATAAAGCTGATGGATGGCCCAGGTCGGTCATCTTCTTCATTATATGTATCATGTCCTTTGTCTGGCGCACGGGCTCTGCACTCGACCCGGAAGAACGGGAGCCCCTGGGTCCCCAAGCAATACTCGGTCCCCGGATATCGATCACAGTCGCACTGTTTCTCGGTCTGCTCTACTTCGCGCTCATCATCGGCACTTTGCGACGGTATGGCGAGGGCTCTTCACGCAGTGCAGCAGGACGGGGAGGATCTGGAGATGTTGAGGCGCAACTGGGGCAGAGGGGGCGCACAGTGGAGCGTCATTATAAGCCCCCTTCGGGCAAACCCAGGCGAGGAGGGGCATCTTCCATTAGGGGTGATGTGGACTTGGAGGTGGGGAGTGTGGTTAGGGAGAAAGATGCTGATGCTGGAGTACCGTCGCCGCCCAGTCCTTCGCTGGCTGCAACGAATCTTGGATAGTCAGCACCACTGATAACGAACATTTTCTGAAGCAAGAAGTAATAAATTGGGCTCTGTTTCGTAAAGGTCGGAGCTTCAACGAATGTACCGACAGATACTGTGTCGATGGAATTGCCGATTGTGCAATGAAAATTGGAAAGCCGCGAAATCAAATCATTGTCTCTTCACAATACGAGCCCATTTGTTTGCCCATCTGTTGTACTCGCCTCCTCTTGATCTTCCTCGTCTTCTCCCTCGTCATCCTCTGCCTGCAACTCCTCCGTCCAAAACTCTTGTTCGTCAGACCGCACGGAACGGAAAATCGGGAGGAGGTCTGATACACGACCCCAGGTTTCCTGGTATGAGTTAAAAGGCTCTGGCATCGGATTGTCATACGCCCAGAGATTCAGGTCCAACATCGGGAAAAAATTGGTGATGAATGCTGCAGCCTCGCCCATATTTTCAGTCGAAGAATTGATCCACGAAGTGCCTACATATATACAGTCAAGCCAATTTTGCTCAACTCGATCTCCAGCGACATGCTTGTAAGTGGGCACATCTCTAGCATCTATGCGGATTCCCAAGCTGCCCAAACGGGGACAATGTCGAGCAAATGAGATGAGGCACTGCAACGTCGCTCGCGGACACTGCGTTATCGACACCTCAGAGCACAAGTGTAGAGACGATAATCTCTTCCAAGCCTTTGCTAATTCTTCCATAAAGGCATCGTCGACATCAATGCCGGGGAAGGTTTGAATTGTGACATTTTTCAGTTTCCTGAAAACTAGTAGAGGCCGAAGAACATCCGACGAGAGGAGGTAGGGTGCAAGCGCGTCTTCAGCTGGACGTATCAGACTACCCCAATCCGTAATGTCCAGCGAGGTAAGGGCGACGTGATCTAAGTGGTCGCGAAGAGCAGAGTGCAGGTTCTGCCATGCATCTGTTGTCCATGGTGACATCGGGCAGATCGACAAGGTCGAAAGCTGGTGAGAGGAGATGATCTGCACAAGACCAACGCAGAAACGGGCCGATCTGCAGCAAACAGACAGATCTTCGAGAGTGGGGAAAGCGGGCTTTGTGAGGAATTCTGGAAGGTGAAGGGGGGAAGCCTCATCCACGGAGCAGAGGCTCAGCTTCTTCAGAGAGGTGAGCTGCGCAGCATGTATGAACCCAGCTTTGTCGAGGTTGGGGACGGAAAGCTCGACGAGGCTGCCCCAGGCACAGACTGCGTCGGAAATCAAGGGAATGAAGTTTCGACTGCTGCTCGGTAGAACCAAGTCAAAATCCGAGACCCGAGAACACGAAGTCTTGACAAAAGGCAAAACGGATAGACCTGCCGTAGTTGCAAGAGTCAGACGCAATTTCCGGATGCGGGGGCCAAGAAAGTGCCTGAGGATAGACAAGCTATCCTTTTTGTTCGGAGCCCAAGCGAATTGGACTAGTTTTGGCATGAAATTCTGTGCAGGGAGCGCCATGTCCAATGCCGACAGCAATTCATGGTGTACGGACTGTGACACATATACAAGTTCAAGTTGCCTGATCCTAACCGAGTAGTACAGCAATCTGGGCAGGTCTGTGGACGTTATAGGACGAAGAAGGTGCTGCAAGTGCTGTCAGATTTTTGCGAAATATCGGCAATGAAACGATACAGACAAGGACGATTCCTGTACTTCGAGTACCGCGTTGCTCCCATACGTCTTCCGGCATACATTTGACAAGGGCCGCAAGGGTCCATTGTCCCCACCAAAGCAGGTCCAAGGCCGATTCAGTGAATGTTTTGGAAGTTCTTGCTAACAAGGCGAGATTTTTTTTGGGTAGGTCATGGCAAATCAAACGGACAATCTCTTGAATTCCGAGTGCTCGATGGCAAGCGGATCCCGAGCCATTCATGGTCGAGGTTCCAGACCGGGAGTAGATCCTATCCTATACATGAAAACACAAGGATCAGGACACGTGAAAAGTAACATGACTTTGGCATGAAACCACGGGACCATGTCGAGATGTTGCTGCCGGCTGTCGAGATGTTGACGCCGGTTCCCACGAACCTTCTCGACGGCGCCGCGCACCGCGAGTGCAGCGAGCGGTAGTGCGGCGCCGAGGGCACGCAATCCAGCAAAAAAAAAAACTTTGGGGTTTGGGGCGGAGCCCCGACAAGCTGTGCACCAGCCGTAGGGAGGGACGCGAGCGCAGCGAGCCGGCCCTGCCGAAGGCGGGGTGCTTAAGCTTGTCCTATACATGAAAACACAAGGATCAGGACACGTGAAAAGTAACGTGACTTTGACACGAAACCACGGGACCATGTCGAGATGTCGCTGCCGGTTGTCGAGATGTTGCTCCCGGTTCCCACGAACCTTCCCGACGGCGCCGCGCACCGCGAGTGCAGCGAGCGGTAGTGCGGCGCCGAGGGCACGCAATCCAGCAAGAAAAAAACACGCGGGGTTTGGGGCGGAGCCCCGACAAGCTGTGCACCAGCCGTAGGGAGGGACGCGAGCGCAGCGAGCCGGCCCTGCCGAAGGCGGGGTGCTTAAGCTTGTGACAAGTGACTGGATACTGCGAACGTCACGAGAACGATCAACTTGTACGAATAATAGGGACAAGCAACCGCATCGCAACCGAAAAAGGAAATTTTGCTTAGTGGGGCACACTGGTTCGTAGATCAAGGAAAACTCTCCCTGAAATATTCCTTAGTATGGTGCGAGGTCTATGCTTCTACACCTCCTCGTTATCAGCAAGCCTCTCAAGCATTTTAACTTCATCTCTGGGGACCGACTTGAATCTAGGAGCTGTAAAATGAGTGACACAAGTAAGACTACTATTCGGAGTCAGAAATGACCAGACTATAGTGATCCAACCATATACAGTCAAATTTTTCAGATTCATTCTGCATTAATTAACAGCACTAGTACAAAACAACCACCGCGTCTGAACAGAAGTAAATAGAGATGCACTTGTAGGAAAGTTTGATTTGTCAATCGTAACGCACACAATGAAGCTTCGGATCAACCGTATCAAGACGGCCCTAAGCCACGCACAGTCTCGTATACACTACACTTGGGGAGCTCCGGTATGATCACTGTGCACCAAGGACTCCACTTTGTCCATCGCATACATTCCGGTTCGTTCCGCGTTCGCAAAAACCATAGAAGATAAGGCTACTGAGTGGGCATTTGCTTGGGATGGATCTGAGTGTTCGGTGGAAGAGTAGAGATATTTTTCCGTATCTCGAGTCCAGGCCTTTCCCTGGGATACACGAAAAATGATCAAGAGGGGAGAGATAATCTGCAAATTATTTAAGTTATTCGTAGCCAAAGCACTGTCTGCAAGACTACCTGAATATTGGCGAGTGCCGCAAGAAAAACGTATTGGATCGGACTATTCACGGCGTAGAGGACTATGAATATCAGAGAGGTTGTCGAATATAAGGCACATGATTCAATGAGCATGGCGGCAACACCAATATACGGCTCTGACTCTCCGGAAGAGCCTACGAGAGATGTTTTGAGCTCCAGGCCGACTGAATTGAACACGATCACAAACCAAGCAATCGGCGTAATTTTGTTCTTGCCACCAACAACCGTCCAATCATCATGGTGGTTGCAATCACTGTCATTGAGACCGATAAAACGAAGTACGGAAGGGCAAAGCTGATCGTTCCGTCGGCCCACAAAGATCCAAATGGGCGGGAAGTTTGTATGATTAGCAAGAAACCCATCGCTATTCCGGCTGGTCAGATATTGAAAATGGTATGATTTGAAGAAATACCGATTGTGCCCATGTACATGAGCACCGGAAAGAAAGCGATTATTTTAGTGTAAGGAGACCCTTGGTACAGCACAATCAAGCGCCAAAGCTGTATCTTCAATGAGAACAGTGGTGCCCTGGAACACTAACAAGACAACTGACCAGTAAAGCATCGGCCATCCAGTTTGTCAGCACATAACTGATTGTGTTCACGATGCCAACGGGGGCAGAGAACAACACAAGGTTGTTATAAGCCTCTGGGCCACCCGGGAAGTCGCGATGTTGAACGTAGGAAATTGTAGTCGCATGGACAGTCGTAACAAGGTACACGGTTCCAAAAATGAACATGGCCGATATGTAGCCCAAAAAGAGGAGGGAACGATGTTTCTCCTGAGCAGAAACCTTGATTTTTTGTCGAAGAAAATGCACGCAAATGACCCAGAGTGTGAACATGACACCGTACCCAGCAGCGCTGATAGTCGTCGAGGACACCAGGTTCACACTGTCATAGAGAAAGCCGTCGTCGAGCGGAGAGTTGACCTGCGTCGAGTTATCCGACATATCGACGCAGTTGTTTGCGGGTGACCGAAGGACTCCCGCTAGTAGTTCTAGTAGGGCTTATGTTCGTTCGGCGCAGGATACTTGCTGTTTATATAATTCCGTTATCATCCAAGTGCCCTGGGTCTTCCATCACGGTGTTTTGGTTCATCATGTAACTTGAAGTCGAACAAGCAATGTATGGATCGCCATTTCATTGCGATCACGGAGTCGAAGCTAGGCGATTGCGGTTGCACTACACCTAGTAAACATCAGTGTCAGTGCCCGGAATACGCCTTCGTGAAACCGCCACGCATCTTTTGCGGGAGAAGCTTAAGAAAGTTGGAAGGAAAGCTATATGGTTGATTTCAGGGTGCTTTCTAACTTGCTTTCTAAGATAAAGTGATACGGAGATGCTGAGTCCGGTCCCGGCGGGCGCATGCGCAAAATGCCAGCCTGAGGATTGCCTGAGAAGGGGGAATTTGAACGGGCAGGCTGCTTCGGTCAGATTATCATTGGGTAGCCGGCGCCTCAGGCTGGGTCTTTTTTTACTTTCATTTATCCTTTTGTGTCAGGATATCGGCCGCGGGCCTCTGAGCTGGGCAGTGAGGATTGAGAGAAGAATCAGAACTGAGAAGATGCATCTCCGCAGGTTTGCTAAACTCGAAGTTCCGAGTCGGGCCGGTTCGATCCGCCGAACAACAACCCCCAGCAGAGCCCAACTGTGTCAGTGACGTGAAAGAACTCAAGGTTGAACGTCGAAGTCGCGGTGAGATAGGTAATACGACTTTGAGCTACTGCATCCTCGGCCGCTGAATCTCTGCCACTGACAGCAAAGTTATGTATGATGTTACTTACTGTACTAATTCGACCAGTTGTTCACGTTATGGGTGACGGCCGGTCGTGAACTGAATTCTCCAGACTTGGTGACGGGTGACGATGACTTTTTCGGCCCAAAAAGGGCCCAAAAATCGCAAAATTTCGCGGCCGGCACCCGCCGGGAGATGCCGACCTTCCATATATGGCAATTTTGCCGTGATTGCCGTGATGTGAACTACTTGTCTGGTGAACGATTTGGGTGACGGGTGACACCTGGTGAACGATGGTCGGATTAGTACAGTATATTATACAAGACTCCGAGGGACATTCAACTTAGTTGAACTTGAAAGCACTGCTTAGCTCTGATTCATCCGTCTCTTTACATATAGGCTCTACGTACACCTCGGTGCCCCCGCCGCTACACGGTATTATGCACCAATTTTTTATATGAAGCATGATTTCTCTCAGCGGCATCGTAGACTTGTGTCCAATCTCGGCAAACCGTTTCGTATTCCTTGCTCGATTGCACTTCCGCATTTTTGATTGACTCCAACCTGGTGTCTGCATGGCAGAGCACCGATTGTCGTAAGTAGTTCAAACAATGTCGAAGAAGGGGTGTCGGTGGCGAACGAGGTTTCTTCAAATACTCGTGGTGGTAGATTTCCAGGCATTTAAGCTGGTGGAAAAGCGTGACGGTGAATGCGTGGATGTCCTGGCCATCCTCGGAAGCCAGATGAACAGTATGGCCACCTGAGGGCATCAATTTGGCATAGTCCTCTGCACCCTCGTCGTTGAGACCATAGCGAGCAGTGTTGAAGACTGTAAAACCAACGAGGTCTCCGACATTTACGTCGAAGGTAAGTGGCCGCGAAGCTTCTAGCGAAACCAGATTGAAGTTCAGGTAGAGAATGCGTGGTGATACGCACCTGTAGTCGGGTTTCTTGCGAATAGCGAAAGAATGGTTACCGCGACGGACAATAGGATGAATGAAACAGCTAAAGGCAGGAGGACAAAGGAATTCTTGTGCTTGGTGTGCATGCCGGTGGCGGAAATGTGCTTCATGGGTCGTCTGGCGACGTCAATGTATATCTAGACGCTTGAGGTGGAAAATGGGGGCAATACTTACCTTACAGTAACGATCTCCGAGTTCGTCGAATCTACTAGGAAAATCTGAATAACTGTGTTGATAAGAAGAATATTCCGGCGGCCAGAAGTCGAAAGTGTATCCCGAGCTCAGTAGTTGCTGTGTTGCTGGTGATCATCCAGGATATCAAGTCCGCTGGCAGTTCCGTGTTTGATCACACGCGGTCCCTCTGTTGGTTTCACTCATGTCAGTGAAGACAAAGAGAGGTCCCTTCAAATTACCGGTTCGAGGACAACGAGACAGTGGCGTAGATCTTCGGGGGCTAGTTCTGGAATGGGAAGTCCTAGAATGCTGAGCAGATGATGCCGGTACGTGTTATCATCCGACCGTCAAGACGGTCCTCGAAATATTTTTGTTTTGATTTGGCGAGTATATAATGGGCGCGTCTCTGTCAATGGCCTGCAGGTTTCAGCCTTCCTCTCGCCAGAATCCTAAACATGCAACTTACTCATCTGCTCCGCTGCGCTGTTCTCCTCGCCGTAGCTATCACCGTTGAATCGGTTGTGATTCGTACAGAGTCATGCCCTCTCGGTATATACATTTATTCGAACTTAATGTCTCAACCGCGCTTATTCACTTGGTTGTTGCATCCGACAGACAAACCTGTGAATCCTGCCGAACGTGGGATTGAGGAAAGCAGATGCTTCCTCTGAGTTCCGCAAAGGTGAAGCTTTCCTTGTGAAGATTGCCTTATTTAGTCTTACTTGATCGTTATAGCTGTTGAACTCACCTTGTCGCATGTGAATGAAGTTCAGAACTGAGTGATATAAATTAGAATCTGGTGCATATCAATGAAAATCTATATTTCTGGAATGTGATTAGTTGCATGTGGCTCGAGAATTTGGCGCGCCTTATCGTCGAAGTAAGTTGGGAGTCATCTTGCCTCTTTGTGGGCGCCAGATCGTGACGTTACCAAATTCGAGTCGCCGTGCAGAACTATTTACGGAAATAGTTCGGCCGATTGGACCTTGCGCCACTCTTCGGTGGGCTGTACCTGCATCATGATGGGACCCATGTACTTATAAAGCGGTGGGTGGGTGAACATTGACCCTTGACAAAAGGAACTCAGCAATGTCCATCTCAGTGAGACAACTCACTCAACCCACCGGCAAGTCCTTCAGAAAGATTGAGCCCTGAGCCCCTTGTGAGATCTGTTTTCAGACGATGAGACCCGGGACGCCACCCGAGTACTTCACGAGGCTTTTGAAAGAAGTTTGTGTTCTATTCCGCTCTGTACATGAACCCTACTGAAACTCGTCCAGAGTACTTTTTGCCTGCACTCGGGGGCGATCAAAGTCTGGTAGAGCCGTTCCTGCTGGCTCATGTCAAAGCGACTGTCATCGGTGGCCAGCTCTATGTTGCTGAACTCCCTGGGACGGGTATAGTCGGAGTAGCGTTATGGTTCGGCCCCGGCCAAAAATTTCTGTCCGGGTTCGTTACTTCTTCATTGCTTAATCCTGAGCGCAAACACGACTTTAGCAACGAACAGCGTGATGCAGGCTGGAATCAAACCATGAATGTTCTCGATACTGCATGCCAGAACTGGTGGGATAATGTGGTGCCGACCATGTTTATGCCTGTACTTCTCTGATTATTGACTAGTTTCTGTCTCTTGCCGATACGGTTCCTGAGCGCCTGTATGGTCCTGGTCAACAACAAGCCTCGTACCACCTGCAGACCTTCGGAGTTCTCCCTCAGCACCAGAAGAAAGGATATGGGACAGCGTTGATGTCCGCTGTTGAAGAAAAGGTCAACATTTCAATCACATCGTGCCACTTCAAATTTCATACATTAACAGGCAAAGCTCACTTCCTCTGATGTTGTCCTCGAGACAATGGGCGAGGCAGCAGTTCGTTGAATCGATTGTCATTGTGCTGTCCGGCTGACCGCTTCGTAGGTTCCCATCTACAAAAAACTTGGCTTCGAGGTCCTCGGACCTGAAGTGATTAAGACGCCTCGCGGAGAGGCGAATGCGTATTGTTTCAGGAAGCGTACCGGAAAATAGACTGTACTGTTTTGGTGTTCACCACGCATGCCAGGTAGTACAGTACTTAGTACTAATAAACTTGAATGAAATCGCGAGTGTTGATTGCAGTCACGGTCGATTTAAGACGGCCGCCAAAGGCCGTCATTATACTGCGTGCTGGACGAGGGAATTCGCATTTTGGTGCCACTCGACGCATCCTCTGTTCATGGCGAAACGATGGCTGTAGAGCGGTATGTCACGGTCGTCGGTGATCAATCACTGATCATGGTTGACACTATGGTTGATTCGCGTGTGACTTTGTATTGTCCCACGCTTGTCATTCGAGCCGTTTTCCTCACCTTCCCTTTGCGGCCTTTGCCTTGGCTGTCCGCGAAACTGCAAAGCGCCACATACGACTCGCTGACGGTACGAGTTGCATCTTTCTGAGTCGAGGCTCGCTGCATTCTGATTCGACGCTCGGTCGCCGCTTGCATTCTGGTGTCAACGGCCCCATGACATCGAAACACCGTCTCAAATATACTGTCCGCCGTTTCAGCGGCGAAGGTGAACCGCCATGGTGAACCTTGAATAGCTATCGCGCGCCGCTCACCAATCATAGCCTGTTCAACATTGCACGGAATGTACAATAGTACGACATCTAAACGCCGCAATCAACAGTTTCCTAGGACTCTGACTGATCAAGTTGAAGGGCGGCATCCAGATTGAAGCATCCACATAGAAATAGATCTTTGGGGCCTCAGTTCGTCGGCCCATCAGACAGAACAATGTACGATGCTGTGGGATGTTCCTCACACCCGGGAAGGCGCGATTATCTCTGACTATCACCTCCATGAGTCTCGCGTCACCTTGAGAAGATAATAAAATAGGTTGTCGCTGGCGCTTCTACACTCTCGCTGTTCGTTCACCGTGATGTATGCCCCACAAGCGTCGGTCGTGGTGTCTGCGCTCTGCATTCTTGCAATCCTCAACATTACGACGGTCATACTCGGTTATTATCGCCACATAGAAACAAGTCTGAACATCCCGAGTGAGTTATCTTTCAATTGCATTTAATCAGGGGATACTAATTCCTACCTCTTCAACAGCGTACATTGATAAAAACTATCCTCTCGAGCTTGTCGGTTGGGACATCGAACCTGTGGAGATGGCTTTCCACGAAACCGTCCGGTTCGACCTTAACGCGTCCGACAGCGCGGCCGACCGGGAATGGCGCTTGCTCTACGTCCCTCCTTACACCGTTCATCTAGGGCCCGGACAGCGTTTATTCGCTCTGGCCTTTTACCACCAGTTTCATTGTCTGCGAGCCATGCAGTTCGCCATAACTCATCCAGAGGATCATACTTACACCCTCGAGCATATTCAGCACTGCTTGAACTATCTCAGACAACATCTGTTATGTGCGGCAGACGACGAACTTGAGGCCGGGGATTTTCTGAGATGGGATCTCACACCAGGTCATTTGGAATCACTTCGGGTTTGCAGGGATTGGGAGAAGGTGTACCATATCGTTGACACATCTCTGATGGATTTCAAGGAGTCGACACACTCTCCGATCCGTACATAGCTGTTTGAGTGTTAGTATTATCTCCGTTGCTCGTTCTCAATATAGCGCGTGAAGTCGGGCTTTTTACCTTCAAGTTCCACCGTGTTTAGATCAAGATTCAGCAAAGATCTAGGGTACCCATTTTGCTAAGATGTTCATCATCGGAAGTGCACAACTCCGGTGGAAGTTCGAACTTGAACGGCAATTGGAAAGGAGATCGTGACAGTGTTCCCTTTACCCGCACACCATGAATTTCAGTTATCCATTGTCTCAGAGCCGACCTCGTAATTTCTCTCTTCGTTGGATACTCTGGACGCTTGGAGGAATCAACTTCTTAATATTGCTAGTCGGTATTCGGCGGACGTGGCTTCGCGTTCATGAGCCCCACGGTATTTTTCCTTCGTTGCGCAAGTTCCGAGTCGTTCATTGACATAAAGAATAAGTAGACACCGTTTACCTGGGTCAGAACGATCCTCTTGAGCTCCCCCTCCATTTTGAAGCTGTGGGGATGAGCCTGCTCCGAGAAACCACTCGATTCGACATGGATTTATCGAGTAATATCTCTCTCAAGGAATGGGAAACACTCTCCGTGCATCCTTTTGTTGTCCATCTTGGCGCCAACAGACGTGCTTTCACCGTCGCGTACTATCACCAATGGCATTGCGTCCACGTTCTTTCTTTGACTTTCCTCAGAGGGGAATACAAACGTCTCACGAACGAACATGTCCAGCACTGCCTGAACTACCTGCGACAATCCTTTCTCTGTCTCTCCGACGACAGCTTAGAACCAGGGGATTTCATGAGTGCTCATATGAACGTGTTCGGGGGCAATGTGGTTTGTAGGAATTGGGAGGAGGTGGACTTTTTCGTGGATAGAAATTTGAAGGATTGGATGGAATGGAATAAAACCAATTTCGCACTGTAACGGTGTATGCACCTCTATGATAATTCTTCGATTCAACAAACTTAGACACAATACACCAAAGTAATTGCATAAGCGAACGAGACATTAAATCGTGGAATATTGCACCATCGTAAAGGCTGTAGTATCTGTCAGCATGCTAGTGGTACTGTAGTGTCTGAAGAGAGACATACCAGGTACGGAATCGTGCTCTTTGTCTTGCTCCCATGCTAATTCGCATGGTTTTGGATCTTGCGACTGCAGAGGGCACGCAACTTCAAAGGTGTACAAATGATCCATTTGGCACTCGAAGCGATGAGTCCAAACAGAGCCGTAGTCGAGCACTATGTCAGCAATTTTATCACCGCGAGGCGGACGCGAAGAGTATGAAATGCTGTCGGCATGAAGGGGTTTACCGTAGTCGAGGGAGAATATCTCGACGTGAGACAACGGTAAAACCAATGGTCGGTTGCCTGCGCTGACACTGGCGTTGGCTGACAGAGCAATCCGAAGTTCACAGAGTTCCATCCCATAATCAAGGGCTCTGAACTGAACAACGGTGGAAACCTGACAAGTATAAATTCAGAAGGAAAATATGGCCAAAACGCAGGACAAGCCTACTGATTTCGATGCGACGACCCGTCCTAATTCCGGATATATCGTTCCGATGTCGGTCCGGACACCTGTGTACGGCGCAGACTTTTGCTTGGGCATCGAACTATCGACTTGTGCCAGCAGAAGCGGAAAATTGACGAAGGACTTGGCAGCCGGAGGGCCCACTCTCCGCAAGTTTTCGAATCCAACGAACTGCGAAGGTCGCCGAAGATTGTCAAGGTCCTTTCGGGACACACCCCTCGAAGTAAGAAACGTCGTAGACGATGGGAATGAATATCTGCCAGTGGCCGGAGGGGCAAGTTGGAAGAGCACGACATTAACAACAGTGCATAGGAGACAGAGTAGAAGGGCTCCTGTTGAGAGGTACGGCGATATTCGACTAGCGGGACCAACGTCCCCGAGCTGCGACTGCGCTCCATCGTCTGAATCTGAAGCGAGTTGCTGATATTTGATGACTCGTTTGTTGAAGAACATCTTCGTGAAGGCTCTAATTCTTCGGGCGATATTTCAAGCAGAATTTGTGACCGCGACCCATATTGGGATTGCTCCGCTACCTCAGGGAGTATCCTCCAGAAACGTACTGGAGCGATTTCGTCCGTAATTGTAGCAAAAATCTTGACACTCGTAGAACAGAAACTGTTGGTAGATTCGACCCGCCGCGCTAATCTGTCAAGGAAAGTGGAATCAGCGTAGTCACGGATTCGTAAAGGGGTCCCGTGGAGGAGCGACATCGATCACTGCGGAGTTTGAAATTCACTCCATTTGGAAACCCTGCCAAATTGGGGAACTCTCCTACTTTCGATACCTCTGAGCATACCGGTAGACCTTTGAGCCTCAAAATATGTTTAGGACACTGTATTAGTGCCGTGATGCAAGCAATCTCATTTTAGCAGCGGCTAAAGGTCGAATTTTCTTTCATTGTTGGTGAAACATGCTTATACGCGATTTACAAACTGTCGGCGGACAAATAGCAAGATAATGTGCGGGTTGACTCTGAATATAAAGTCTCTCTTGATACAGGTCAGTTTTAGCAGTCAACTCTACCATCCACCTCAAGGCGAGCGCGCAAAGTTTTCGGTGTGTGATGGCCGTCGTAGCGACTTTCCTAAAATGGATGCCGTGGTCAGCCGAGCCATCAATTGTCGCTTCTCAGCCGACCCCCCTGACGCGTCCAAGACTTTATATACGTTTGAACGACTGTCTTCAAAAAAGTTTATAAAGTCTTGTTTACGAGACTAGGCTGAAGAGGCTCTTATCACGAACGAGCGGCGTGTTGTGAGGAAGAGTAGTAGTCTCTTAGTGGTAGATCATTCTCTTGATCTGCCAGTTCGAAACTTCGATAGGGATCTATCACGGGCCGAATCCACAGCCTTCCGGACTTGGTTCTAACTTACCCTCTACCTCGGGCAAGACCTCGGGGACCATGTAAAGATACTCAGACGGTTGAGACCGAATCAGAAGTGTGCAACCTCACGGGCAACTCGCAAGACTTGCCCAAGACTCCGTGTTACAGTGACAGTGCCGTTCAACAGTGCCGTTCAATGGACGCCTAAACGCCGTCGCAAGGTCTTCGCTCTCTGATTAACTCGTCTCAGCTCGTCTCACCGACTCGGACTTTCAGAGCGACCGCGTGGACCCCATTCTAGAGAACAGAAGAGGAGAAGAAGAGGACACTCACAGCATCTATAATTATTTCGCGCAAACACGATACCAGCCGTGCTCAAGTTCGATCTTATCGAAGTTGCCACAGCCCTTTCAGTTTTCCATAGCTCTGAGATCTGAGGCCTGAGGATCCATCGAATGTGAGTTGTGGATATTTGCCCCCGGTGATGTCTGAGATGACAGCACCGTCGTATAGAACTTGAAGAACTCAAGACTCGCACTGAGTTTCGCAGCGCCCTGCGACTCTAAGCTACTCATGGCTACTGCGAATATCTCCAAGTCATTCACAACCTTCCTCGCCCAACTGCCTGCCTCGATTTCAGCAGATACTAGGGTCCTGACAGACGAAGGCAGCCCGGAATTCCAGGCCCTCATGCAACGATGGAGCGACATTGACTTGCAGACGCCCACGGCCATTGTCCTCGCTGCGACTGAGAATGACGTAGCCTTAACCGTTCGTATTTCTTGCGTTTTTTTTTCTTTCTTTTTCTTTGCCAACTTCTGAGTCGTGCAGGTAAAGCAGGCCGTCGAACTGAATATTCCATTTGTTGCCAAATCTGGAGGACACAGTCTATGGTCCACAATCGGCAAGGGAGGCTTCATCTTGGACCTGAGTCTCCTCAAACACATCTCTGTCGACACTGAGAAGAAGTGTGTCACGGTCGGAAGCGGAGTCCTCGTCAAAGAGCTCAACGACATCACTTTTCAGCATGGGCTGTGTCTGCGTCAGTCACCGTACGATTTTCAGGTTTCGATTCTCAGTCATTCTCTTTAGCTCTCGGCAACGGGAACACCATTGGTGTTGTGCCTCAAGCGCTAGGTGGTGGCATCAGTGCTCTTTCCCGCTTGTGCGGCCATACGTCCGACAGTATCCTATCCGCTCGAGTCGTCACAGCTGATGGCTCCCTTATCACCGTTTCTAAATCGTCCAACGCTGAACTGCTATGGGCGCTCCAGGGCGCCGGGCAATTCTTTGGGATAGTCACGGAACTCACTCTTCAAGCATACCCCCTCTCTGTTCTCGGTACCTCTGACGGCACCGTGTATACGGGGAGCATCGTGTTTCCACCTCAAAGGGTCGAAGAAGTTCTACAGGCCGTTAATACCTTGATCGCCGATGACTCTGCCCCCGCTTCAGGTCTTTTCCTCATCGCTGCGCCGCCCCCAGCCTTCGCGACTTGCATCATCATCATTCCTGTCTATTTCGGATCAGCTGATGCAGCAGAGAAGTACTATCAGCCGCTGTTTGCTCTCAGTCCCATGATGACGGACTGCAAGTCGATTCCCTTCGCTCGATTGAACGATTCGATGGAAGCCTTCTGTTCCAAGGGAGGCTTCAAGCGTTTTGCTGGCGCTGGAATGCAGAAGTTCGAGCCCTCCGTTTGGCCCAAGGTCATTGACCTCTTCGAGGAGCTTAAACGTAAATGCCCCGACGCCGGCGCCACTGGATATGCGTTCGAGTGGAACGTCTTCACACCCGAGAAAAAGATTTCGCCTGTGGACTCGGCTTTTAGCCATCATGACATCAAAGTTTGGGCGTACGTTTTGTGCTCACGTACAGCACGCATATTCTGACAATTTGGCAGGGAACTTGTCTCTTGGTACACGAATCCGGAGTCCCATGCCGAAGTATATCGCATCGAACAAGAAGTCCTCGCCTTGATGCGTCAATCCCAGACCAAAGAAAATGAGGCAGCTTTCCAGAATTGGACCCGAGATGAGCCGCTGGAGCGCAGATACAGAGGTTC
Organism: Favolaschia claudopus; assembly: GCA_037176885.1. Classification (NCBI taxonomy): domain Eukaryota; kingdom Fungi; phylum Basidiomycota; class Agaricomycetes; order Agaricales; family Mycenaceae; genus Favolaschia; species Favolaschia claudopus. The sequence goes on from JAWWNJ010000082.1 coordinate 315,926, forward strand.
CGAGCGATTGGAAAAATTGAAAATGCTGAAGAAAAAGTGGGATCCCAAAGGAATATTCACGTCACAGCTCCTGTAGAGGCTGGTGATTAGTTATTACCAACGACGGGCACTTCGTAAATGTAGTAGTCTACAATAGTCGATGAGAAGTAACTTATGCATGTGCGAGTACAGAGAAAAACTCTGAATGTGAAGGTCACAGAGTTGTATAGCAAAAACATGTAAGTTGTGTACGACGACTTTTTTCACGCCGCATCAGGGAACAAATCCTTTGCAGCCTGTTTGGCCTCCGCCTCTCCAGCCGGCCCCGCCAGCTTCCCAGGTCTCCATGGCCGCGTCCAAGCTCGCAGACCCCGGCTCGGAGGCCGAACTCGAGGTCGAAGAAAAGACCCAGCATCCTCCGCTGATCCCTCCGTAGTCAGCCGAGTCAATTAAAAGAATGGATGATAGCGTCTTAGTCGACGACGGGTGGTGGAACTCGGAGGGCTTTGCTCTGAGCGTCGCGATGTTGTGCCCCGGCTCCTCAATGTGGACACAGCTCTTGCCTCCAAAAGTCTTCTTCTTCTGCCCGCATTTCACAAAATACTGGAAGCATCTCCTTCACACGACACCATATTTTAGCATGCGTTCTCGCGTCCTCATCCAACAAGGACATGGGGTCCGGCACAATAAGGCTTTCCAGCTCAGGAAAGAGATTAGAAATGAAGGCTGCGACCTGTGCCTCATTCCCTCGAGTGATAGGCGACTCCCCAACCTCTAAATATTCCAGAGACTCGTGCCGAATGCGCCGTCGAGGAGTTTGTATAAATTCCGGTACATTCGCGGCATTCATGCGAAGTTCAAGATAGTCCAGCCTGGGACAATATCGTGCGAATGGGATGAGACATTTGAGCGTCGCTCGAGGCTGGAAAGGATGCAACCAGCTACTACGAAACTGTATGGAGCCAATAGACGGCCATGCCATGGCCATTTCCTCCAGGAAACCATCACCGACATCAACTCCAGCGTGTGTATGATGGGAAAGAGTGTTCAGAGTCTTGATTGCTAGAAGCGGCCGAAGCGCGTCTTCGGAAAGCACATGCAGACCAACATCCAGTCCGCCATAAGAATCCATATCTTCGACTTCGAGAGTCTTGAAACCAGACTTTATTGCCATATCACGGAGAGCTATGTGCAGGTCCTGCCAAGCTGCCGTAGTCCAGTTTGCCAATGGACAGATGCTTAGACTTGCAAAGCGAGAGGAAGAGATTGCTTGAATGATTCCCATGCATGAACGCGCCATTCCACAACGAATATAGAGGGAGGTGAGAGCAGGGAATGCCGTCTCCGACAAAAAGTCTGGAGGATAGAGAGTGGAGTGTTCCGCCCAGCTTACGCTCAACTCCGCCAGGAATGGGAGCTCAGCGACATGCCGGAAACCCATCTCGTCAAGGTTGGGGACAGAAAGTTTGGTGAGATGGTGCAGGCCGCACACGAGGTTCGATATCACAGATATCGTGCGAGGCCGGTCGCTGATCAGAGTCAAATCAAGATCTGTTACCAGAGGGCAGCAAGACCTGATATACGGTAGGATAGAAAGCGCAGGAACAGCGTCTATGATGTGCAGAGAAACGTCCTGAAGCTGAGGCTGTAGAAAATGGCGCAGAGATATCTCATGCTCCGATCTCCAGGTCCACTTCAAAGAAACAAGTTTTGGCATGAAGTTTGGGGGGAGGGCCATATCCAGAGCGCGAAGAAACTTGGGGTGGACGGTCTTTTCACGACCATACGGCCTCCGCTCAAATTTTCGAACACGCATCGAGTAGAAGAGAAGTCTGGCAATATCCGAACTTTCGATAGGCCGACGAATATGCTAAGGAAAAGAGAACTTCAGGAAAACTGTTTTTCATGATAGACGACGTTTGCACGCACTAGGACTGCATCCTTCCCAGGTTCGCGTTCTTCCCACAGAGATTCTGGCATGCATTTCACCAGCGGTACTAGGCTGGATTGCTCGTGCCAGAGGATGTCCAAAGCCGGCTCCTTGAATATTTTGGATGTTGTCGTTAATGCGAGTAGAGTTGTTGGCCGGAGGTAGCGTTCTTCCCTGTAGACCTCAAGGCAGACCATACGAACAATCTCGGTAATGTGCAAAGCTCGCCAGCAGGCCATATATATGATATGTACTACCGGCAGCCGCACGCTGAAGCTCAATTTGGTGGAGGAGGGTAAGTTGGGAGCCGAAAGCCGATCAATACGTTTGAAGGCGCATACTTGAGTACAAAGGATAATTAAATTAGAATGTCCCAGATTTATATAGCAAATCACCATGTAAGTTATGTACAACTACTTTTTTCACACCGCATCAGGGAACAAATCCTTTGCAGCTTGTTCTGCCTCCGCCTCCGCCTCCCCAGCCGGTCCCGCCGGTTTCGCTGGTCTCGCGTTCGCACCTGCAGACGAAGACGCATCCGCAGCCGAATCCGAGCTCGCAGACACCGACTCGGAAGCCGAACTCGAACTCGAACTCGAGTCTGAAGAAGACCCAGCCGCAGACGAACTCTCCCCTTCGCTGCTAACAGAAGCAGCGTCCACTGAGCCAGCCTCCTCCGCCGACCCCTCCGTAGTCACCCGAATCACAGACTCGATGATAGCGTCTTCGTCGACGACGGGTGGGGGGAAGGCTTTGCTCTGAGCGTCGCGATCACCACCAAAGACGTCGTGCCCTGGCTCAGGCTTCACCTCGAACGCAGAAGTTCTTTCTGCATCGGGCTCCGCTTCCGGTGGGTTATGCCCACCAGCGACTGTGGGGTTGGCCGGTGCCTGGTGCTGTGTGGGCCCAGCGGCGGCAGTGTACTCAGCATACTAGAAGCACAATTAGCGACAGTTCTGCTAGCGATTGATCGAGTTACGCACTGAATCAGGGAAGTCGTTACTAGATCAAGGGAAACGGAGTTAGACCAGACAAACGAGGCCACAAACCACGTACCATGAAAAGTCCCATGTTTTCAACCATTTAGCGTTATTACACTTGCTCTTCGTCCACTGATTGCCGTATGCGAGGGGGCTGAAGTACGCAAAGTTCCAAACGACGAGGATGATAAGCACGCCCGCAATCTGAAGGCGCACTCTAGGGCGTAGCGACGAAGTTACAAGGTCGAACACGCCGGACATGAGGAGGATGCCGAAATAAAGAGCTGGCAGATAGTGGTGCAGGAAGAGCTGACGGCCCATTAGGTAGAAAGGGAAGTAGTGTAGGAACCAGCCGAGGAAGAGGAAGCCACACACGCCGTCATACTTGACCACTCTCGCTGTTGGATCTCAGAGTATGATCAGGAAAATGAGGAGGAGGAACGTACAATTATCGAAATCGCGGTATCCGCGCTTCGCTCGAAGAATGAGGAGACCGCGTACAGCGACATAGCTGAAGACAGCGAGGGTAGACATCCACCAGACCATCGGGTTACCGATCAGGTAGATTTGCGTGCGGTCCTTGACCCAAAAGTTCTAAGGACAGCAATGTTATTTCCAAATGCGCTTCGGACGACGTAAAGAGCACATACGATTCCGCGACGAAGTCGTGGCCATGACTCTGGGCGAGAGTCAAACGTATGCCGATCAGTCAACCCAGCGTTAGTGATAAACATCACTTGCTGTAACTCCAAGAACTTGGCCATGAATCCAGGAAGCTTGTAGTTGACCTTCGGAGCATCGGCGGGAACTAAAGAAACTGAATCAGCCAGTGCAGAGCCACAGAGTACAAGACCCAAACGCACGATCGGGGTGAGAGGCAGTTTCAATGTACCACAACGAGTTCGCCATGACCGCATTCTTGTTACATGTTACTTCCTGTTGCTCAAAGCCCCACTCAGGGAGCTTGATCTTGTGCGAAAACAGGTAACACCCAGTGAGGGCATGTCGCAGACGGAACTTGGTACGGAGGGTGCGAAGCCGCTTGGTCGACTCGGAGTCGCGCTTGTCGCCGTGCACGATTTCGACCCACCAGTCGTCGTTGGCATCTCCTTCGAAGCCAGGCATGCCATATGCGGAAACTTCGTTCTGGAAATCGACGTCCGAGACAGGCGGTCGTACGTCGTGCGAGTGTAAACGCTTCCCGGTCGAGATATGTTCGAGCTTGACGCGCATCTTGTCTTTGATGTACATTAGTCCGCCGTTCTCATGTTCGGCTTCCCATGTGGCATTGTAGATGCGCCAGTCGTTGTTCGAGTCACGATGTGGGTACAGCGTTATCTGTTGCTCTGGAGCGAGACGTCAGAGAGACCACAAAGAAAGTTTTTTCAAAAAAGAAAAAAAAAACACGCACGCTTGCTTCCACCGGGGTAGTTGTGTGCATGAGAGTGCAAGTAGCCACCCTGCGTGTTCACATGACGCAGGGTGAGCTGCGAGTCCACCGCGACGTCCGCAAAAGTGTCCAACATGCCACGTCCTCCAAGTGTATGCTGGAACTCGGAGCTCATGAACCCATCTCCGTCACCGGAACTGCCAAGGATCAAAAAGTGAATCTGGAACATGCCCATGTAGAAGATGATGGGTACGACGATGAGGCAAAGCGCGCGGGCGACAAAATGGCGCATCCACACGCGCGGAGGAACGCGCAAGTCGCCGAGGAGTACCCAGAGCTGTTGAATGGTGCTGAGGCCGACGGTGGCGATGGTGAAGAGGCCAACCCACTTGCAGCTGAAGACGGCGCCGAGCGAGAGGCCAGACATGAAGAGCCAGAACCACCACGACTCTGTGAACGGCTCATGTTTGTCCTCGTTGCAAAAGCCGACCCAGAAGAAGATGGTGAGGGCGGTGAAGAAGACGAGGGGAGAGTCGAGGAGGATGTATCGGGACTGGGTGACGATGGCGTTTTCGAAGGTGAGGAAAAGAGATGCAAGGAGTGCGGTTGTCGCGCGGCAGTCGAGACCGCGGAGAGTCAAGTAGGAAAGCGGGATAGTCGCGATACCAAACAGTGCGGGTACGAGCCGCATGGCCACGTAGGGAACATCGTCGTATGGTCTGCGAACGGATTGGCCGCAGCTCAAAGTAATAGCTAGTTCGAAACTCACTTTCCGATGTCTTTAAAGTCAAAACTACCGTCATATCCGAACACAAAAGCGGCCAGAGTGATCAAAAGTTTTGCCAAAGGTGGGTGAACGTCGACAAAGTACTGAGTCTTGATATACTTGCTCGCGAACTTGCCAAAGTGCACCTCGTCGAAACTAATGGTCTTTTAGCTCCAGATTCACCGGTAAACCGCCGTAAACTCACACAACGCTTGCCGGTTTTGACAATCGGAATAACCGCACAGCAGACGCGACAATCAGGATGACCGCTAGCAGCTTCCACTCGCCAGAGCTGATATGTAGACCACCCAATGGATATACTTTTGTACGACCGGGAGCAAGACCTTTAGAAGCTGCTGCGCGCCGCATATCCGCGTCTAAGTGGTCTTGCCGCGCATGCGGGAATCGCTGAGAAGTCATCGGAGGCGCGTGAGACGTCCCCGGAGGGGGAGAAGCAGGTCTCCTAGCCCTAACGCTGGCAGACATAGCGCCAAAGAAGAGAAGAAAGAAGAAATGCCAGCAAACGTGGAGATTTGGTGAAGATCAGAGATTTCCAAATTGGGACTCAGTTGATGCCGGAAATTCAATCAAGTTCAATCACGAAGCAGGCTTCAAAAAAAATGGCGAGTCTGAAATAGAAATGGCCAAGGGAGGCAAGAAAGACACTACATTGTTCGATAAACATGCCCACTACAGAATAATGGGTCGAGAACGAGTTCCTCGGTGGCGGTAAATCAATTCCGGTTCCGAGTCGTCATCCTCGTCCTCTGATTCCACGTTGAAATCCTCATCGACCTCATCATCGCTCTCCACCTCCACCCGCTTGCGTTTTCTACCTGCCACCTTGGAAGGTTCAGGATGTCCGGGATCTCGCTTCAAAGGTTTAGGGTTTGGTAACTTTGATTTACTCTTGGCTTTTGGCACAAAATTCGGCATTCTCTCTGCGATATTCCTCTGGAGTTCAGTTAGGTAGCCCACACACTCCATCGTTTCTACGGAAATAATCTAGGTTTAGCAGGTTAGTCTGGGATATGCAATGCAGAAGAGAAAGTGCGGGTAGCTTCTCACAGCTTGCCCACAGTTGAATGCTTTGGTTATGTCGTCCGGAGTCACCGTCAGCAAGCATGGATCTTTGTTGTTTATAGCAAGATTAACCTCTGCCTCAGTGGGTCGTCGTCCGAACCGACGGCGCAAAGCAATGTCGGCACGAATTTCCAGCCCCCATGGCCTCTTGGAAAGCTCAGTGGCCCAGGTTCGGCGGACCTAACGGCGAAGCGTCAATAACGGAGTCAGACAAAGGAGTTGAAACGTGAGGTTTACTTTAGGTGGTTGTTGTTTCCATTCATTGACGGTCAAAGTTCCAGTGTTAGCTATGAGGTACTGCCCTTGATAGTGCCAGACACTGGCATCTAATCGAGCAAAAAGGATGTACGGAGGCTCTCCAGCGTCCTCATCTTTGCCGTCGGTTTCCTCTTCCTCCTCGGTGTCCTCAGGTCCTTGGTTCCGATCTTCCTGCTTTTCTTGTTTCTCCCTTTCTTCAGCCTCAAGCTTGATTTTATCACGAGCTAGCTCGGCCTTCATTATCCAGGCACAGCGCCCATTGAAAATTAATCCCGGTGCGCCAGGCCGCTGAGGACACTCTGGGTTTAAATCGAGGCGCAGGTATAGGAAGCGATCAAGTCCCGTTCGGTCATAGAACTTGTCCGCAATATCTGGGCAAGTGCCCTGCGGACTGCCGCCATATTCGCTAGACATGAAATCTCGAGTCACGGTGACTTCGAGAATATCGGGCTTCAATTCGACGGGATATGGTTCAAGGCTGATATTGTGCTGCCGAAGACGCGCTCTGACCGTGTCAAGACTCAGCTTCGGCGTCTTGCCCGACTTTTTGACCTTCGGCTAAACAGAGAGTACGTATTTAGTAATTTAACGTAATCCAGATATTGAACGTACATTGCGCAACATCGTTTCCCAGTTTTTCTCCAGTGCCTGACGCTCTGCGTCCGCATGGGCTCTTGCCGACAGAACCAAAGGGACGTCCACAGCGTCCATCACCACCCTGCGTCTTTTCTGCGGCGGCGGCTCAGAGGCCTCGGTTGAATCTAACGGCGAATCAACATCCATGTCAACGGGCTCTGCCTTGACAATGACAGTCGGTGTTTCTCGCGCCAAAGTCCTACCCCGAGCATCCGACGGAGGCTCGATCGTTGGAAGAGTTCCGGATTCTTGATTTGCAGGTTGAATGTTCAAAATTGGTACGCATACATTTCTGTCTGTATCATCCGAGGAAGGGACACCACCACTATCTGGCGTAGCTCGAGCCTTTATAGATGTCAGTGACGGGACGGGAGAACAAAGTATCAGCTCAATAGAAACCTCTGCGCCGAAGACAACGACGGAATCCACTTGCATTTCGCGGCCGTCTGAGGAAGGCGCGTCCTATCAGATATGAGCTACTGATCTTGAGACAACTTATAAGACTCTGTCTGTTCACCTCTCGCGGGAGAGACGCCTCAAGGGATTTCATGGGAGATTCAGCATCGTCTTTCTCTCTCTTTGGAACGCCACCCAATTCGACTTTGGGTTTGACTTCTCCTTCCTCGACCTTGCAGAGCAGCTCCTTGGCCTCAAGCTTCGACGTAGATGACTCTGGAGTAAGGGACAGCAGATATCTTCATTATGCTCGGCTTCGTGAGCGTCCTTAGGGGGATCCTTACCAATTTCAACCTTCGGCTTGACTTCGGTGACATTGGAATCTTCGACTTTCAAAGCGACTTTATTGTCCTCATTCAAGAGAGAGGCTGTATGACCTTCAAGCTTTACGCCGGATGGTTCTTCTACCTTCGGCACTTTGAGTGTGTTGGCGTGCTAGACGTTTCCAATAAATACAGATAAATACTCAGTCGGATCGTCGCGGCATGAGAAGAGAAGACAAAAGATCCCTCACCTTCCGGCCAGAATCATCGCACTCCCTGTCCTCCAATTTCATGGCAAAAATGTAAGAGCGGAAACAGTCAGGAAATTCAGGAAGACGGACTCCCGTCACGGAGAGGCGAAGTTGAACTCACGCACGTGACTGTGAGAAACGAATCGGAGGCATCCGAGTCGGCACTCTCATTTCGACTTAACTTACTATTAGCGCTTGCTTAGCACTACTACCACGACCAAGAGCCGTTCATGGAACCCACCGCTCGCCAAAGGGCGCTCGCTATCCATGAAATTGTTCGACTCATTTGCTTTGAATCATCTGAGCCGTATTTCCCGAAGAAAGCTCGTTTTGCTTCCCTCAACGCTTTATCGAGAACCTCGAAAATTTTCACCGAACCAGCGCTGGATCGTCTTTGGTGGGAACAACGAAGCCTTGTTCCTCTCCTGAAATGCATGCCAGAGGATGCATGGGAGGAGCGCACTGCTGGAACTGGACGAGATAAAATCACCATTTTGGTACGCAGTTTCCATGAACTTGCAGTGGTGGAAATATTCACCGGTCCACGAAGCATCTACGGCGTCCCCTAAAGTCCACAGACTTATCTAGGGTATTTTACTACTCTTCAAGAATCAGAGAACTGAGTTTCTCCCGTTACGGAGCGAACAAGCTGCATCACGAATTGCTCAAGGCGCTGGACATGGCGCTTCCCGTTCGAACCTTGATGCCGAAACTTATGAGTCTTGTCTGGTATTCTAACAAGAAAGATGTCTCCACTGTGATGAGGCATATTCTTGGTCCACGAGTTCGCAGCCTCCACCTTGAATTCGATAGCACGGCTGGCTTGGCCATCCTACCTTTCATTAAATCCGCTTGTCCCCTCGTCTCGACATTTACCCTCTCCATTCCCCGTGATAGCCGGCCTTTCATCCCAGTGGTCTCAGACCTCGTCTGTGGATTGGAAAACCTCACCCATCTCTCTGTCCCCTCGCTTGATCAAGCTGGCCTCACCCACATCGCACATCTCACCTCTCTGGAGACCCTCAGTCTTGACTATGTGGATGATATGGCACCTCCACACCCCCCGGATTTCCTGCCAGGTCCATGTCTCACCAAATTGAGCACCCTCACGATCTCATGCAGAACGGCCAAATTCTGTGCCGGCATTATCCGGGTGATTTCTTCACGAGAACTTTCATCGCTGACTATACACCCAATGTTTTTCTCTTGGACCACCTCGGCTTGGCAGCACCTGTTCAATGTCATTCACAATCATCTGGACCACAAGGCGTTGAAAGGAATTACCATCGAGGACAGGAACGGGTTGGAGCGCCCTGCTGAAGATGTGATTGCCTCTTACCGCATCTCATCAGAGGCCCTACGGCCGCTGCTGGCCTTCAGGGAGCTGGGAGACGCCACATTCCAGACATACCCTGGCATCGACGCCGACGACGATTTCCTCGAAGAAATGGCCAAAGCATGGCGCGGGTTATATTGTCTTCAATTGTGCGGCGAAGTCCTCATCACTCAGCCCCCACGGACGACCCTCAAATGCCTCATCCCTTTCGCACGCCATTGTCGGTGTCTGGAAACTCTGGGAATCCGCCTCGATGTGACAGCTGTTCCGCCATTTACGCAGATTGCTGGGAAGCGTCTGACACATCGACTCAGCTACATGTATCTCGGGACGTCGTCGCTCCGGAGTGTCTGGGGTGATACGGAGGGCAAGGTGGCAGCATTTATCTCCGAACTCTTTCCAAAATTGGAGGCTCTCTTCACACTAGACGTTGATTTACCGGAGCCGCTCGAGTCTTACCGCGAAAGCTGGAATCGTGTGGGGAATCTAGTGCCCGTCTTCGCGTCCATGCGATCGCGAGAGAAGAAGCTTTGCAAGGAAGAGTTCAACGACGATTCGGACGACGAGGAGGAAGAGGAGTCACCGGACGAAGACGAGTCGGAGTCCGAGGTCGCCTCGTAGCTCGACGTCAAGTGTTGTGACATATACGCTGCGGTGACCCGCCAGAAGCAAGGTCGGCAGAGGTTCCTTCTGCCAGTAGCGAAGGGAGGGAGGTCGGCGGTGGACCCAGATTCAAGATCGAGTTTTAGAATCCGAGTCGGCGGCTGCGAGCTCAACTCGGCTGTGGATGCGTCTGACTCGTCGTCTGCAGCGTCTGCAGGTGCGAACGCGAGGCCAGCAAAACCGGCGGGCACAGCTGCACAAGTGGAGGCGGAGGCAGACCAAGCTGCAGCGCATCTGTGCCCTGATACGGTGTGAACAAAAGTAGTTGTACAAACCTACATGGTACTTTGCTACGTGAATCTGGGACCTTCTAATTCAATTCTCCTCTGTACAGTATTGTACTCGACTATCCTCTGCTTGGCTACAATTGATCGGCTTTCGGCTATCTAACCGCTAACTTCATCCCTCCCTCTTCATCCCCGCTCATGGAGCCTACCGCTTGTCAAAAGGTATTTGCCATTCAGGAAATTGTCAGCCTGATTTGCTTTGAATCGTTTGAGCCGTATTTCCCGAAGAAAACTCGTTTTGCTTCCTTACTTGCTCTGTCGCGAACCTCGAAAATATTCACCGAACCAGCGCTGGATCGTCTTTGGTGGGAACAGAAAAGTCTCGCACCTCTCATCAAATGTATGCCGGAGGATGCATGGGAAGAACGCGTTGCAGGAACTGGACGAAATACTACCACCACTTTGGTACGCCTAAACTTGCGGGGTCAGCGTGAGGGATGTTAACAGGTTGCCGACGCATCTACGTCGTTCCTTGAAGTCTACAGACCTGCCCAGGATGCTATATTACTCTGGAAGGATCAGAGAACTTTGCCTTACCCCATTAAATTTTGCATCCCCCAAGCTACACCAAGGGTTGCTCAGGGCGTTGGACATGGCACTTCCCGTTCGAACTTTCATGCCAAAACTCGTGGATCTTACGTGGTGTTCAAGCAGAAAGGACGTCACCACTATATTGAGGCATATTCTTGGACCTCGAGTCCGGAATATCCACCTCAACCTCGATAGCACGGAGGAACTATCGATCCTTCCGTTTGTTAGGTCCGCCTGCCCACAGGTCTCCGATTTTGAGTTGGTTCTTCCTCAAAATTGCCGGGGGCCCACTCCTGTGGTTTCGGACTTGGTCTGTGGATGGGAAAATCTCACTGATCTCTACATTCCCAACCTGGACAAAGCTGGCTTCATACACATTGCCCATCTCGCCTCTCTGAATACTCTCAATCTTTGGTTTGTGGATGATCTTGCACCCCCGCATCCCCCCGACTTCCTTGACGGTCCGTCATTCCCCAAGCTAGAATACCTGAGCATTCGCTGTCGAACGGCCAACTTCTGTGCTGGCGTTGTCCAGGTTATAGCTTCCCGTCAGCTTACGTCGTTGAGCATTTCCCCAATGTCTCCCTGGACCACTTCGGCTTGGCAGAAGCTGCACACGGTTATTCATGAGTGTCTGGACCATACTGCCTTGGATTCTATCGACGTTAAGGACTGGGATGGTTTGGTGCGCCCAGCCGAAGATGAGCTTGCGTCTTACCGCATCTCATCAGATGTCCTCCGGCCTCTCCTGGCCTTTAAAGGACTTCAGCAAGTCGCGTACCAAATATACCCAGATGTAGATGTTGGCGACGACTTCTTGGAAGAAATGGCCAAGGCATGGCCCAGCCTATCCTCCCTTCACCTCTGTGATGAGGTCCTCATCACGCAGCCGCCGCGCGCTACCCTCCGCTGCCTGCTCGCTTTTGCCCGACACTGCCGGCATTTAGAGGCTCTCGGTATCCGCATGCACGCAAGGAACATCCCAGCATTCACACAGCTAGCGGGGCATCGCATCGCCCACGAGCTTCAGTACATGTACGTGGGGACGTCGTATTTGTTATCTTGGGATGATATGGAGGGCAAGGTGGCGGCATTCATCTCTGATATCTTTCCCACCTTGGACAGTCTCATGACATCGTCCGACGAGCTGCCGGAGGCCCTTGCCTCTCATCGAGCCAGCTGGGATCGTGTGTCGTGTCTCTTGCCCGTTTTTTTAACCGTGCGATCGCAAGAGAAGAAGTTTTGGACGGAAGAGTTGAAGGTCGATGATTCAGACGAGGAGTATACATCAGAGGAGGGTTCGCCGGAGGAGGGCGAGGACGGGGACGTATCTTCGTAGATTCCGGTATATCGACGGTCGGACCCGATTCGTCTGAATCACAGTCAGAATAATCCAGCGGAAGACAATCGATCTTCGTTTAGTCTTCCAACTACAATTCTTATATAAAATACTGTGTGGCGTCTACTCGATGAACTCGGGCGTTGCACTATCACCTTGATCTTGTCACAATTGGTGGATCCAAGCAACAACTGGATTGACAATGAACAGAACTACCCGATAACCCAATCTTACCGATTTGGTCGACTGCGACGTGAAAAACAATGTCTAAGTTATGTTCGCTGACATTTAGACTGACTTTCGTTTGAAAAGCCAACGAGAAGGGATTTGGACGAAGCTCAAGTGATACGCAAATTTGGGCTGGTGAATATTCATACATTCTAGTCGACACGTCTAACCCTCAACGGAACTTTGGCGCCATCTTGACCAAGAACTTTGGGGCGCGGTACGATGGCTACATGAGTCTCAATGGTTGTATCAGGCCCATCCGGAAATTCGAAAACAAAATTGCGAATGAGCACGGATAGAACAGCCTAGGACGACCGAGTCAATTCTGACGGCGCGAAGGAATGAATAGAACTTACCTTGAATTCTGCCAATGCAAAAGCCTTGCCTAGACAGATTCGTGGTCCGTCGTGGAATGAAAGGATATGTCGATGTCCTTGGAGATCTTTTGCCGGAAGCGAAAGGTCTTCAAACCAGCGCTCGGGCTTGAACACCTTGGCATCTGGGCCCCAGAGGGCCTCCGACCTGTTGATACAACGGATCGGAGAGAACACGGTGGTACCTTGGGCGATGGCAACACTGGATATAGTTTCACCAGAGGGAGTAACAACGGGTGTTCCGAGAGGGATCACGTCGTCGCAGGCAGCCTATGAATACGTCAACTTCATGTCGTTAGCAGCATTGTTTCAGCCAGATTACAATTCGGACAGTCTCCGGGACTGGGGGATGCAGTCGTAGGACCTCATGCACAGTAGCATCAAGGTATGGCAATTCATTCACAGAGACGAGCTGATCCCAAGTAGGATCAGTCCCACCAAAGCGAGCGAGATCTTTTCGCAATTTATTCTGGATCTCTGGGTACTTGGCCAATTCGATCAGTGCCCACTGAAAGGACAATGATGAACATCGGTTGAATTACATCAGGAGAAACTCACCGTAAGGCTGACTACATTCCCATCCAGAGGTTCTCAGCGCCGCAAAATATTATAAGACATGTAAGTATACTTGCCTGAAGTTGTTTCATATCCTGAGGTTCGTGCATTCAGATATGAAGACAATCCATGGAAATAATCTGCGCACCTGCTAAAAGGAGAACATTCTGCGGGGCACAGGCGATCAGTTGCATTTTTTATGAAGAAACTAGAACTGTGATATACCATCTCGAATGAAGGTCAGCATTCCTTGCATCTCAGAAAACCGAACAGAAATTATACCTGAGCGACAACCTCCTCTTGAGTCATGTAGAGCTCGTCCGCGAGTTCAGCCTTGACTGAGGAAGAGATTCAACCGCTGTCAATCTAAAGACCAACAAATTAAATACGCACGAAGCAAACCAATCACAGATTTGTCTGTAAATTCCTCCGCCACGCCCCCTTCCTTCTCGCGACGCGTATTCGCTAGCAGACGCTCCGCAATCACATTCAAGCTACGACGAAGTTCCCAGAAGAGCCGCATGCGTGGCGTTGGCACGCTCAACAAGAACGGAAAGTAGAAACTTAATGCGAAAACCACTTTGGTGGATAATCCCGTTGGGAGCACACTCATTGCCTCGAAGGCAGCCGTTACCGGTGACTCCTGACCTTCGAGGTACCGAAAGTCGTGGGAGAAGCCGGCAATGCCAATGCTGTCAAGGCTATGGGATAAAGGGTTCGATGACATGCTATGTGTATCCTGAGATGTCAACGTACGCAACACGATTCATCCTGTGTTATTTTGTGAACATCCAAATGCATGAGTTTCAAGATAAAATCAAAATTTACCATTCTTGTACTTCGATAATCGCAGAACCGTCGGAGGTTGAGTCGAGGGTCGCATCCCAGAAGGATTTGAGCTACGCAAATCAAAGCCCGAACGACAGAAAAAAGTGGAGAAAGGACCTTGTACGCAGAGTCGAAGAAAACCGCAGTGAGTCTTCGGATCGCGGCGTTGCTGAAGGCCGGCGTGAGAGCTTTCCTTTGCCTGGAGTATCATACTTGATGACTCGGAGCTGTTGCTGAGCGAAGATAAGAACAAACCGTTTGTGCATATCGCCCTCCGCCCAGAGGACGCCACGTCCAAACTGTATTGCAACGTTCAATATCTTTCACATCGAACAAAGGCGGTACCCACGATTCTACCAATGAAAAGTCTATCATTGTCGGTCTTCGTGTACACAGCGCGCTCAGAATTGTAGAAGTGAACAAGAGCTTTCGGGTCTGTCAGGACCACCTTCTTGCGGCCGAACATGAGGGGAACCTGGTACACAGGGCCATAACATGCTGCCCACTCTTCGTAGGTAGTGCTCATGTCTCGGGACTCGATGATTTCACGAGAAAGCCCCAGAATGCGACTGGTACTTGGCGGGCCACACAATTTGGTGGTAACAGTTCGGGTCCCTCGCCAGAGATAGAGGAAAATTTTCGTGCATAGCCAGAGAGAGAACAAAACAAGCACTCCGTTCACTCCGAAGAACGTCGAAGACATGATGTGATAGGCAGCCGTTCGTGAGCAAAGTGGAATCCCTTATATATCTGAGTATCGAGTACACAGCTCCCACTGAGTGCCAGACTGCCAGCGTCGGATGTCAATCGATTTCGCAAACGAGAAGCACAAATAGTCAGAGAACATGAGACAGCGGCCCGTGGGATGTTCGCACGGAGCCCACAACTGCATGTGAGAGGGAGATGCATACTAAGCATCGCTGCGTCTCGGGCCTTCAACGGGCCATAAAGAACCATACATCATGACAGACGTCGATTCATACACAATATTCTGTCCCAGAGAAAGAATCGCCCGAAGTGGTTCACCGCCGCAAGGAGCCTGCCGTTCTGAAGAATTCCCGTAGTTAAGGTCCATAGACGGTGCTTTCAGGGCTCTTGCACGTTCTCGGAAGGTCGTCGACAAGTTGTAGTTTTTGCTAGCACACGACACTGGGTAGATATACCGTACAGAGGCATGAGCGAGGCACAGAACTTCGAAACGTAGATTTGGGGCAGTTGAGGTCAATACACGGCTGCTACACCACGATCGCAACATATCGTCGAGAACCGACAGTGCATTTGAATGAGATAGCCGTTTGAGGCCGGCGGAGGCGCCAGTCGCACTGGGTTGCCTAGGGTGAGCTGGCTCAGGATCAAGTCCGAAATGTGAGAACGGCGGATGTCATGGTTCCGATGATGCCGAAATTCGCGACGGGCGTTTGTAGTAGCAATCGACGAACGGATATTACGATGAAAAAGTAGTGCAAAGGTCAAAGGAGTGGCATAGCGGTAATACTATGATCATACTTTAAAGCCGCCACTCAACGGCCAATGAATGTGGCCATTCCCTGGACGTTGACGCGATCTACAAGAAATTGGGACAATTGTCATTGGGTAAGGGTAATAGGAAACGGATTCGCTCACTTATGGGGAGTTTTGCGGCCTTCGCAGGACCAACGAGATCGAGCCGTTGGTGGACAGAGCCTTGGCCTGCCCCGTTGACAGCATAGACCGAAAGGCCAGTCACATTCGCGGCAAGGGCGAAGATGAAACTACAAAGAAGGGAATGTTAAGCGTCTGAACGTCTGGCAAGGGATAGCCGTACTCTTTCCCGCCAACAGTGGCAACATCCGAGTCTATGGGACCGTCAGGCGTGACATCGTATTGCTGTAAATGAGAATTGAGGACAAATTCTATCGAACTTGGTTGCGTGGACTCACCTTCACTATGGTGCTATCGAGCGAACTGGTGAGCGACACTTCAGTTATAGCGGAAGCGCCCGGGTCAAGGACGTAGAAGTTCTTCGTCTCCTTGCTGTAAACAGACCAGCAGGGAGCCTTGGCGCCAGGGATGGGGAACGACGAAGCGGCGGCGGCGGATTTGCTGCTGGACTGATCCAGGTTGAAGATATTGTAGCCCGCGCCAGGATCGGAAGTGAACAGAGCGTTTTTTCCAGGAATATGATTCATCGAGAAGGGGAGAGCTCCACCCGCCACCTTGCTGAAGGTCTTCGACAAGGAACCGTCTGCGTTGATGTCCCAAACGGCGAGGTAACCCGCTTTGACGGAAACAATCAGCTTCTTCTCGTCTTGGCTGAAGATAATTTGACTGGGGGTGTTAGGCGGCCCAGTGGCCTTTAGGATCATCAGCCAAGGTCACGCAGATGCGAAGAAAAAGCAAAACTAACGGGAGTGGTCTGATTGAGCTCGAGAGATCGGATGGAGTTTTTGATTGGGGTCAAGCCGAAGAGGTAATCAAAGTGATAGCAGCTTCAAGAGGTTTAGGTCACGGAAGACCTCGAACAAAATGGATTGTAACGAACCTCACTCCATTAACCTTCCCGCCGTTCACAGCACAGACCCTGTTCCCGGCCTTATTAATGACAAGAGAGTTGGGGAATTCTCCGCCACTTGAAACTGGTCTGCCGATGGGCCAGAGTCTACCCGGATTCAGTAAATCGATGCCAAAGACCGACACGGTGTGCGAGCCCGGCTGGCAAAGGATCAGTTCGACGGTCTTCAAAACAGGATACCAAAACATGCGTACGTTAACATTGGCTACGAATCGCTTCGCTGGAGAGACGACAACGGCTCCTTGGCTGAAAAGAGGATCTGTGCCCGGGGGAGCAGGCAATCCATGGGCGCCAACTCCGCCGGTGCGGACGGCTTCATATAACGTCTGCGGAGTTGGGAAGGAGTCGGCAACCAGGGATGACGACTTACTAGCTTCCCATCAGAGCCAATGATGGAAGACACCAGATAGTTCCCGGAAGGTTCGTTGGTCATGACTAGAATAATCGTTTCATATTGTGATAAGACGGCAGGAGGAGGGGAAATTTACAGTATGCGGCGCCGGCTATGTGAGCTGGTTGAGACTTTCCCATGGAAAGTCTTTCGACGGAGCTGGACGCCAACGCCGTCCAGGACAGAGCGGCAAGCAAAATGAAAGAAGAGCGTAGCATTTGGGGGATGGAGACCAGATCATTCGCTCACACCTTTATATACTCATGTCGTCTGTGAGCCGAAGGCTGGTTTTTCCCCAGTGCGCCATGCCATGACGGTCACTACGGAGAATTCATCGAACTGCAGCCTACCGAATTTGGACGGCTGACTAGAGGCTGAGTCAACTAGGCTGCGGAATTTCCTTTTTCGGAGTCGTAAAGGCTAAAAACAGAAAGAAACTTCACGTGAACTTGGATCGGATTATTCACTGTGGTTGCCCGCCCTGGCCGTCGTCAAGCGAGCACACTGCACGCAGCCCTGGACACAAGATTCTGAGAACGTTGCGGGGCGTGAGTAATTGTGCATTGACGAGTATCGTCTGAGAGGTTCATTGCCTGATTGCAAAAGCTCAGACCCAAATGGAGGCCACGGCGCGGGCAGTATACAAGGACCGGGGCGTTTCAGACAGTTCAGACCAAATGTAGATTAACATTGAGTGATTTTTTATTCCATCTATGCAATTTTAAGGTGATGATAAATGTATCACCGAGGAAGGACAGCGATATCACCTATGCGACGAAAGCTTTGCCTTTCTCAATGTTCTTCTTCAACTCCGGCAGGCAAGCCTCAAGCAGCTTCTTCTCCTCTGCTGAGAGCTCTCCGATAGGGTGAATCTTCTCTACACCGTTGGGCTGGACAAACAGGCAGTGAGAACGTCGTGCTTTCGCTAGAATAGTCATGGACTTACGCCGAGTTCAACGTTAGAAGAGAAGAAGTCGATGCCCTGGTCGGCGAACAGAGGGCTCTTGACGAACGTCGGGGTTGTTACGCCCTTCTCACCGTTCAGGCCACGGAGAACAGCGTTGGCGAACTTGGCACCGGCGTACGCCATGGACAACGTGGCACTGCCTGCACCGTCCTTCGCCTGAACAACCTCGTCGCCACCGAACTGAATGCGATGGACGAGCTTCTCGTATGCCTCGCCGGAGACAGATTTGCCTTTGGCAGACTGGGAAAGGATGGGCACAATGGTCGCACCGCTGTGACCACCGACCACCGTCACGGGGGTCTCAGAGGGGCTGGAGCTGGTAACACCAGCGAGGAAGCGGGCAGCGCGAACAACATCGAGGGTAGTGACACCGAAGACGCGTTTAGGGTCGTATACACCGGCTTTCTCCAAGGTAGCAGCGACAATGGGGACGGTGGAGTTAACGGGGTTAGAGATAACAAGCACACATGCATTCGGCGCTACGCGGGCAACGGCAGCTGCAAGGTCGCGGACAATGGAGGCATTGGTCTAAATTTTTGTTAGGTTTGTGGCTGCGACTATGCAACGCAATTCGACTCACGTTGAAGAGATCATCGCGGGTCATCTAAAGTATAGATTAAATAACAGAACATAAGCTAGACAGATGTAAATGAAAACCATGAGACACGTCCAGCGTTCGTGCGGACTTGGTAGCCCCAGTCTCGGGCTCGGTATACAAGTCATACGGGCGAAAAGACCGCTGCCTTCGTATACGAGCTAGGACTGTCCCGACCAACTCAGCCCAGCGAGCTCAAATGGCGAATATTTGCCAACGGTCGGGTGAGACGCCGGGTCCCAGGACAACAGCCAATACTGGAAGACACATTATAATTGAGGACTTACACCGGGCTAAAAGTTCGTGTCAGAACTCATTCCACGGCTGGACTGAGTACTCACTTTTCTCGGGACGCCAGCGGGAATTACAACGACCTCTACACCTTCCAAAGCCTCGTCCAAATGGTCGGCAGCGTATCCTTTAACCTGTTACACGTCATTTACATATCTGTTACAAAAATGGTGGAAGACGCACCTCGCTGGCCGTATCGACGTGGCTAACATCTGCAGCAACACCAGGGGCACCACGAATATCGTAAAGACTCAGAGAAGTAACCAGAGGGTCGCTTTTGAGCAGTAGAGACAACGGTTGGCCAATTCCTCCACCAGCGCCGAGAACAGCGACCTTCGTCTGCCGCGCAGACGAAGAAGAGAACAGACGCGATGACGGCGCAGCCAAGGTACGGATAGCCGAGCGGGAGAACATGGTGGTAAGAGAAAGAAAGGAAAAGTAAATTTGCGGCGGAAAACGGGTTCCCGAAAAGCCGTAACGGCTGTGACATCTGTGACAGAGGTTTCGGCCAATTAGATAAGATTAGATAGTCTAGCGTGATGTGTGACTGGACTGTGACTCTGCGCCTAACTCGCGCCAAACCCGCGCTCACTGCGCAGATTCGCTGCTCACACCCTTCGCGTTCGGTCCAGCGAATCTGCCGCGAGCGACTTATTTCTACTTGCACGCACAAATTTCCTCACAGAATCCAGCAGAGACGAATCTCCAGCGGTCTTCGCACTCTCGTGACAGTGGAATCACCTCCCACATTCCGCTCACAGAGAAAGTGTGCGATCGCAACCCCTCCTATAGCCAATTCAAAGTTCACAGCTGACGATTGGACTACACCGAACCTGTGGTGACCCAGAGCAACTCAAACTAACCGATGGCCACCGATTTTTGGGCAAGTACACACTAGTGAGCCCAGTGCGCAGCATGGGTCTCGGAATCTGACTGGCTGCAGCAAAAGATGGATAGTGGACCGTGCTACCCTCCGACAAGCGAGAGCCGACGATTTACTGTACATCGACGACCCGGAACACTTGGCCTTTCTAGCTATCTACTTCGCCGAAGGTGATTATGTGCGTCAACACCACTCTGAGACTGTCTGTGTTTGACTCGTGTCAGTCGTAGGAAAGCTAGGAAAGAAACTTCGTCTCCCTCAACGTGCTATCGCCACCGCGACTGTATTTTTTCGGCGTTTCTATCTCAAGAATTCCTACTGCGAAACCGATCCCTTCATCGTTATCGCTTCCTGCTGCTACGTTGCTGCCAAAGCTGAGGAGTGTCCAGCCCACATCAAGAACGTCGTCAGTGACGCGAGACAGATATTCTGTCGTGCGTCTTTTTCTCTATTATTCATTCAAGCTCATGTGCTGAATTCCACTTGAGATGAACCCTACAACATTAAACACTTCCCTTCCGACAACTCCAAGCTGGCAGAAATGGAATTCTATCTGGTTGACGACCTCGAGTGTGATCTCACCGTCTTCCATCCTTACCGCACCTTGCTCGCCCTATGCAAGTCCGGCAACGGTTCCGAAGACGCTTCAGCCCAGGAGGAAGAAGCAGGGGAAGTCGGCGCCGGCATTCCCGCTGACGATGGCCCACGCTACTGGGGCACAGGCCAAGGCCAACTCGAGCTCCCGCCCAACGGCCTCCAAACAGCTTGGTTCATCGTCAACGACACCTACCGCTCCGAGCTCTGCCTCATCTACCCACCCCACCTTATCGCCATCGCCGCGCTCTACCTCACCTGCGTCTTCCACCCCGCGACGCACGAGACGGTGTCCGCCGTCCTCGCTGCGTCCTCATCGGCACCAGCTTCTTCCTCCGCTTCCACAACACCCGACCCGCCTCCGCGCCGGTCGTCGCGCCAGGCTGCAGAACGCAAGAAGCCCGCGCAGGATCCGCTCGAGTTCCTTGCGGAGCTCAATGTGTCGTTGCCGCTCATCGCGACGATTGCGCAGGAGATCATCTCGATGTATACGCTGTGGGATCGGTATAAAGAGGACTCGGGCTCGGTAGCGACGCCCGATTCGTCGCGTAATGGGGAGGATGATGGACCGGTGGTGACGCCGGCGTTGTTGACGGTGGTGTTGATGAAGATGCGGGAGGCGAGGCTGCTTGAGATCGCCCATCCGTCGAGCGGCCGTCCGGTTGCTGTTAATAAGATGTTAGAGAGGACTCAGGCTGCAGGGTGAGATACCATGTATTTTGTGTGTAAATCCATGTCGATTTCGTTGATTGAATTTGAGTGCAACTCAGAAAGCTGCAAAAGATCCGCGTTAGAGCAGTCGCACCCGCGGAGTCTTTGATTGACGAGTTCATTTCTGTTCAGTGGGCCGCGTTCGACCATCTGACAAACTTTACTTCATTGCGCTGCGAGATGGCTAAGCCTACTGCTCTGAATTCTAGTTCGAATTTTGGTAGCGGCAGAGGGCTTGTGTCAACTGATGGCCTATCACTGATGTGATCGTGGTCGCTATTTTGTTTCGCCTTCCTTCCAGTTCCTCCCGACCAAGTCCCGACTCTCGAGTCCCTGGAATCATGCGAATTCGTCAAATGCGGGGTCCCTGAGAACCGGGACACGATTGAACAAGAACCTCACTATGGAAGAAAACGTGCGATAGCAAATGGACACGACTGTTCATTTCGTACTTCCGCAACCATCGCTTGGGCGGGGCGTCCCTTGCTGATCTTCACCCAATGGTTCCGTATCTTTTGGCTCGTGCAAAACTCTCTCGGTCTTCCTTCCGCCTGAATTTCTCGAATACCGCCCGGATTTCTAATTCGCTGGTCATCTTCATGACGTATCGGCGCCCGCAGATTGGCTGTTTGCCAGAATGTCTTTGAACTTTGATTCAAACCTACCTTTATCTAGTGAAATAGGTCTTCGGCATGGTTTCAAAATGGCGAGGATATGATGGTGAGGATAGTCTTATCATAAGTTACAGTCTATCTCGTCTGACTGAATCGTGCTGTAGCGGTCCTCGATTACCCCCCATAATTTATAAATGATCATAACTTCTGCCGCTTGGTGTGCGTATGCACGGCAGGTCCGTCCCAATGTTGCTTCGATCCAATCGACACGGTCCGAGCCGCATATCCCTGCTGAGTAAGTGAATGTGGTTGGCATATATATTCCGGAAGGTCAGAGTCGTCGACTATCCTCAATCCACTATGTCTTTCTGGGCTCCTCCTCCTGCACCTCCATCGAAACTCGGTGTCTATCGAAAGCTTTCTCCTCTGGCCGGAATTCATGTCTCGCCTCTCCAACTCGGTGCCATGAGCATTGGCGACTCGGCCTGGGCTGCGATGGGCGTAGGAGCTATGAATACCGAATCGAGCTTCAAACTCCTCGATGCGTACTTTGAGAAAGGAGGAAATTTCATCGACACGGCAAGCAACTAGTAATTTCCATCGCCCCTTTTCTCCGATATTCAACCTAATTGTGTCTTCGAAGTCAAGACGAAACCTCTGAGAAAATCATCGGAGAATGGGCTGAGAAGCGGGGGATTCGCGACCAGCTTGTCATCGCGACGAAGGTTGGTTTCCTCGGGCTATCGCGCACGGAAGTTGAACCTGGTTTTTAGTACACCAGCCCTTACAAGCGTGGCAATGATTCGATTGCACAGAAAGTACACTACACCGAAATAACATCAAATCCATGCACATCAGCGTGGAAGCCAGTCTACAAAAACTACGAACTTCCTACATCGACATCCTCTACGTCCACTGGTGGGACTGGGACACCAGCATCGAAGAGGTGATGAACGGTCTCCACAACCTTGTTATCCAGGGCAAAGTCTTGTACCTCGTACGCTTCCGTTGCTTTCCGATGATAATTCATTGTTCAACTTGAACCAGGGCGTCTCCGACACTCCTGCTTGGGTCGTGTCACAGGCCAACCAATATGCAAGGGCTTACGGCAAAACCCCATTCGTGATTTACCAAGGGCAATGGAACGTCCTTGAGCGGTCATTTGAGCGAGAAATCATCCCCATGTGTAGGGCCAATGGTAGGTCCCTATATCTTTTGCGCTTTGCAACCGGAATCGAAGCATCTTCTAGGTCTCGCTCTGGCTCCGTGGGACGTCCTTGGTGCTGGTAAATTCCGCACGGATGCGGAGGAAGAAGAACGTCGCAAGACGGGCGAGAAGGGACGCACCATGTTTAACCCCCAGTGGGAGCGCAACGAAAATGAGAAGAAGATCTCGTATGCATTGGAGAAGGTGGCGGCGGAGGTCGGCACGAAGAGTCTGACCGCAGGTCTGTAACATCGTATCATCTGTACATGCTTTGATACTTACCCTGAGCGTGTAGTGGCGATTGCCTATGTCATGGCGAAAGTTCCGTATTGCTTCCCCATCGTCGGCGGGCGCAAGATCGAGCATCTCACAGCGAACATCGAGTCGCTTGATATCAGTCTTTCGCCTGAACAAATTGAGTACCTCGAGAGCATTGTTCCCTTCAACCCTGGCTTCCCCACAGCCATGATTGTGCGTTGCTTTTCTGCGAATGCCAGTCATCTCGCACTTGCTGATTATACTTCTTTTGTAGGGAGATGGGACGAAATCGAGCCCCTTGCTTGGGATGTCTGCAAATATAGCGGCCGTACCCATCGTGCAGGCGATACAACATTCCAAGAATTAGTCCTCGATATAAAGATGTATGTTGCACTCGTTATGAATTGTACAGTTCGGAATCCGTTTCTTTCTGCCGTCGCATTCAGTGATATGGTAAGTTCCAATTTCCCCTCAGAGGCGGTCGACTAGATACACTCCTTCAACTCAGTCAGGGCTTTCTCTGGATTCTCCCAGACGAACTACGTGGATGTAAGCCAATCCAAATACGACGAAAAGTAATTGGACATACGAAATGATTAATGCCTTTAATGACCTTGAAGTTTATCTCGCAAGCCGACTCTTTTGCTAGATCTTCAAGAGACCACGCAGCTTGAATGGCGTTCCATGGTTCGGCATCCCCGTACACAACCCAGAAGTGTGCACTACCCCAGGAATCTCGCACCGTCTTGGTGAATAGCGCCTTCTTGGTTTGCTTCGACAGGGGAGCAGTGAAGGGAGGACCCCCGATGATGTTGTCGTATTTCCCGCCGGGAGCAAGGACCATCATTCCCAGGAATTCCTCAGGCTTGAGGGTTTCGACGGTCGACGGTTTGGCGGGGTCGTAATTGTCGTACGTCAGATTGTCGACGTTGTGCGAAGAGAGATCGCCGTGGATGAAATATCCGGATACCCACTTCGCTAGTGCGGGCCCAAGAGCTTCTGGAGGAATTTTGGGATCGGTAGGAGGGATCAGCTTTCCTGACGGGGTCGGTAGAGCGAATGCGAACGACGGTGCATCTGGATCAGGCTTCAGACACGAGAGACTTTGACGAAAATGGGTGAACGCACGCATCATGATTATACTGCGTACGAAACTTGACAGTCGTTTCCGGGTGGCCTCCGGGAGAGTGGAGATGCACGCCACTAGGGGCATGAGGAATAAATTGCCCATGCCCCACCCGACTAGCGCCACGCCTCCCGTTTGTGGGAGGTGGTCCGTGATCAGGCCATCCAGAAACATTGCGAGATCGCGGCCCTGCTGCTCCAGCAACGTAGCCCGTTCGGCGTCAGTGCCAGTTGCAAACTTAGCCAATTCTTCATCGCTGAATGAGCTGGAACCTGGGTATTCGCGCCGATTGACTGCAATTACGCGCAAACCGTTTGACTTGGCTACGGGATTCAGACGCTGGAACACCCCTATCACAGTACATACATGAGTGCAGGTTCGGATTGCGAACAAACGGAATATCATAGTTCACCGTTGTGGAACGTATGTCCGTGAATGAAGACCAGTGTTTTGTAGGATGTGGTTTCCGTCAAGGCGCCGCTATCTGTGTATCCGAAGACGACTCCATTCTGGAGAGTAATAGAAGGCATGGACAGTTGGTTGGTTTAGGTCGAGCTTGAAGCTTGATAGGGGGGAACCTTCCGAGCCTTTTGTAGTGCTCAGGCTTCGCTTATTAGCCAGCGCGGGTTTGAAACGGACCTACCCCGTTTCCGAATCCCAATTGGTCCCTCCGTCCTAACGTACCTCGACTCATACCTACACAATCAGCGCTTTCGCGCTCATGGTTTGCCCGCACAGTGACCGTATCCGCAGCACGAAGAATTTAGGTCCAACTTGTTACTTGAACGGTGAACAACCCCGCAAACATTTTGGAGAGTTACGCGCAGAAAGGAGGGGTAAAGCACAGTAAGCTCCGAGCTCAGTCTGGCTCCTAGCCCTATTTCCTGGTTCAATAATCCTCGATGGCCAGGACCTCCGAGTCACTCAAACTTGTGAGCTTGTAACTCGAGAGCTCGATAGAGCGATTTTCAGGCACAGAGCTGCTGTCAAATCATAAGACGGGCGCTGCCGGGCAGCGCTCAGCCCCGACATGTCCCGGCCGAGGTCGCCGAGTTTTCGCTCTGTTTCGCTAGGTTTCGCTTCTCCAATCAATAGTTTTTACAGGTTGACCAACTTGAACTTGACCACAACCATTCGGTCCATCATATCGATGCTGGCCACCTCCTCCCGCCTCCTTGTCGAAACCTGCTTCATGCCAGGCAACTTTCACCGCTTGGAGGGGAATTCGTGACCAGCTTATCATTGCGGCTGCAGCGATGTCGTTGGCAGTGGCGTCTTCTGAAACTCTGCCTCCCATTGCACCAGCAACTTCAAGCGCAGCGGCAGCGATCTCAACTCTAACACACAGAAGGTGAATCACGATGGAAACAACACTACGTCTGTGAATATCAGCGTGGACGCCAGCCCTCAAGAAGCCTCGCGTTAATATCCTCTACGCTCACTGGTGGGATTGGGACAGCAGTATTCACTTGCAGCCTTGATCTAGGGAAAAGTCTTGTATCTGGTGTAATAGCGACCTTTCTTTGGACCTTCTTCGACAACTTATACTAGGGAATATCGGATACGCCTGCCTGAGTGGCCTCTCGGGCTGATTGATACCGGGGGGGATCACGACAAGACTCCGTTTGTGATTCCTGAGGCTTTGAGGGCCCAACAGGTGCGCTACGGACCTGACCTCGAGTCGTGATCGCCAAGTTGGCCGGACGCGAAACGGTGCGCCTCAGCCGGGAGATTTAGGGCGTTTGTGAACAACTTGAGCGACAGAACGCCGCAGGCCGCAGCACGGCTGGTCGGAGTGGGCGACTCAACGGTGGTGCGGCCGAGGAGTCAGGACGCGGGATTGCGACGATGCGATGCTAAATGCCGCGATGGTCTTATTATCGCCATCTTCGTCTTCAACTCGAGTATTTAGCACATACGTACTTCGGCCTAATTTTAGTTCCAGCGTGACGTGACTTGTCTGTGACAGACTTAACCTTAGCTTTCACTGAAGTTTCATACTACGACGGGCCAGCTCGCTCTTTCTCTCAGCTTTACCGGCGTCCTGGGTGCTCTGTGGACTTTTAGAAGTCTACCCTGGCCAGGGCGGGCTGGGAATACTCGTCTGGGGCTGGCCTTTTGGAGATAATCGTGTGGTGTCATTTTACTCTGCATTGCCACGCCGAAAGGTTGCTGGGTCTCCTCTGACTGTGCGATGGACGCCTCGGACGTGAATACGGAGTCTCTACCAGCTGTGAAGAATCTGCGGTCCAAATTTGAACAACTTTCTTTGGCACCGCCCAACACAACATCGGGATCGGGACCTCGTCCCCGCGCTACTTCGGGGTCCCATGCAAGCGTTCCGACTAGCCCAAGTCTACGACCGTCCAATTCTTCTTCGGACTTGCGGGGGACCAAAAAACCACCGCCCCCACCACCTGCGCGAGCGGCGAAATTATCGCCGGGCTCTTCACCGCGTCCCAGTTCCTTAGGTCGCTCTTCTACTCCAGTGGCGTTTCCGGAGGTTAATGTCGAGGAGCTGAAGCCCTCACCAAGTCCCTCCCCAACTCCTTCACCTCGTCTGAAACCATTGGGTCAACCTGTTGCCGAACTTCCGCCCAGTGCAAGCGTCACTGCCCTGCGGAGCATGTTTGCGTGCGTTCGAGTTTAATTTTAAGTATCATCCTTGCTCACCCTCCTGCAGAAATGCCCCCATAGTATCTTCACCCCAGATACGTACGCTACACACCCCGCGCCCAAGCATCAATGACATGCCAGCTGCTCATTCTGACTCGGATGTAGCAGGTATCAAACGTCCACCGCCGCCCCCTCCTGCTCCTCGCGTTGTAAAAGAAAGCGTGGAAAATGTTCGCTTCTCGGACATCAGAGGCCTGCCATTCACTCATTCCGAGTCCGAATTGACGGGTGTACGTCGACCTCCCCCACCTCCTCCAATCTCTCGCGTTGTGAACGACAGTCCGAAAGAGTTCTACTCTCCAGAACCTCTGTCTGACTCGGACGGCGACTCGGAGTCGTCCCTGCCGCTGTCCGACTTGTCCCTTCCACCATCTTTGCCGCCCCGACATCATCAGCGCAGTAGTTCAAGCCAGACTTCCAGTGAGAATGATCTCAATACTTCACGTTTCCATCCTCCTCCACGCCATAAATCCCTGGACCCTTCCACTGCAGCAACAATGCCGCCTCCTCTCCCCACTCGTCGCAACATTCCACCGTTACTCATAGAAGAAGAACCCACGTCTGCTCCTCCCACTTCTGCTCCTCCACGGTTACCCGCGCGACCCGCCATATCTATTCCCGCCATTGATTCCGATGATTCACCCACCACATCCACACCGAGCAATGCGGAACGCAAGCTTTTCGGTAGACTTCCACCGCCGCCAACCCGCACGATCGCACTGGGCGAGAAATTACCCCCCGCTCGGCGCCCACCATCACCTTCGTCTGACGAAGAGTCTGGCGAGGAGCTGCAAACGCCAGATTTACCGGACAGTAGTCGCTCATCCCGTCGCCCACCGCACCTCTCTTTTCGCGCCGGCTATGTAGGTCCCGCTGAGCCCAATATCACTGTCACCGCACATCATGGGCTTTCTCTTGTTTCCGGGACGCGCATCGTTGTTGCGACAAACCATCACGTCAAGATCTACGATGTTGCCCAGTCGGACGTGCCAGTGTTTTCTCTTGACAAGAAGGACATGGTGCACGGGCATGGAATCAAGGAGCTACGCGTTACGAGCATGGAGTATCGGCCATGCGGCAACCCAGACGATCGAGGGTGCCTGCTGTGGATTGGGACAAAGGACGGACACCTCGTTGAGCTGGACGTACGGACAGGGTGCGTTACTGCTGCGAAGCCCGCAGCACACATTCACCCGATCGTCCGCATATTTCGGCATGGCCGGAGTATGGCGACGCTCGACGATGCTGGGAAGACGCTGCTATTTACACCGGAAGACAGTGAAGATATCCAGCTCGCGTTCACACCGCCGCGCATCGTGCGGATTACGGAGAAGCAAGATTTCGCGCAGATGATTGATGGGAAGCTCTGGACGGCGACGCGGGCGGAGTTGCATGGTGCAAGGATGCAGACGATTCGTGTCTTTGATTTGTTTTTTCCTGGGGCTCCGGGGCGGGCAGTGATGCCGCTGGAGCCCGTTGGTGCGATCACGGACGCGACCATGCTACCGTCGACCCCGGGCATTGTGTATCTTGGGCATGAGGCCGGTTCGGTGTCGCTGTGGAAGCTAGAGGATGACGGGTGGCCGCGTTGCATTGAGGTTGTGCGGGTGTCGACGTCGGATGTGCTTTGCGTCGAGGGTGTGAATAATCGGTTGTGGGCGGGAGGACGGGCGGGCACGATTTCGGCATATGATGTGTCTGTGAGACCGTGGGTTGTGACGAACGCGTGGATGGCGCACGGGAAATTGCCTGTGAATCAGCTCGCTGTGGATCAATATGGGATTGAGAAGACGGGGCGGTTGTGTGTTGCTAGTGTCGGGCGCGATGAACAGCTCAGGCTTTGGGACGGTCTGCTTGCGTCTGACTGGGTTGGTGAGTATTGGTGAAGGGTTTTCTAGTCATTGTTCACTGACCCTTGCATAGATTTGCAGCTCATGAAGCGCGAAGCGACATTCAGTACTTTCCGCGACCTCAGTGTCCTTATTGTCTCTTGGAACGCCGACTCAGCCCGACCCGATGCGTTGACAGGCGACGCTGGAAATCTCAGTTTCCTGCACGATGCTCTTACCAGCGTCGATTGTCCAGATATCATTGCGTTCGGCTTCCAGGAAGTTGTTGATCTCGAGAGTCGGAAGATGGTTGCCAAGAATGTCTTTCTTGGTCGGAAAGACAAGCAGGATGCGTCGATTGCTCAGATTACCGGGCTCTCAGGGCTTTCCGAGAAAGTCACGACGGCATATCGCAAGTGGTACGA
Source organism: Favolaschia claudopus (assembly GCA_037176885.1). Taxonomy (NCBI): domain Eukaryota; kingdom Fungi; phylum Basidiomycota; class Agaricomycetes; order Agaricales; family Mycenaceae; genus Favolaschia; species Favolaschia claudopus. The sequence continues at coordinate 345,177 of JAWWNJ010000082.1, forward strand.
TCATCTGGTGCTTGCGGTGCGCCTGGCAATGCCCACTCACGTACCGTATACTGCGATCCACACCGAGAGTCTGGTGGGGTTATTCAGTTGCGTGTTCGTGAAGAACACAGAGCGCATGTCCGTCAAGGATAACGTCATTACATCTATAAAGCGCGGGATGGGAGGCAGGTACGGAAACAAGGTTCGTGCAATTGCTCGTCTGTTATTACCCTTCGTTTCATATCGCTTGGAACAGGGGGGTATCATTACACGACTAGTAATCGAGGATTCCTCCATCTGCTTTATCAATTGCCATCTTGCTGCTGGACAGCATTCGACACGGGCGCGTAATGCGGACATTGCAGCGATGCTGGAGGAGCGTTCGCTTCTGCCGGAAAGCGAGAACGAGCCACTGGCGTATGTGGGAGGAGGCGACGGGCAGATGGCTTTGGACCACGAGATAGTCTTTGTGGGTTTTCTGTGCGGTCCTCGAGCGATTTTATCTGACTACCACTGCCACAGCTAAACGGGGACATGAACTATCGCATCGACCAGCGGCGCGAGACCATCATCAATGCTGTTCAGGCGAACGGGATTGAGAGTCTACTGCCGCATGACCAGCTCATGAAAGAACTCAAATACAATCGCGGTTTTCGTCTACGAGGCTTCTTGGAAGGCCCCATCACCTTTGCCCCGACGTACAAGTACGACCGTAACTCGACCCAGTACGACTCCTCTGAAAAGGCTCGTGCCCCGGCGTGGTGCGACCGCGTCCTTTGGCGCACCCGAATGCCGAATCGGGTGCAGCAGCTTCATTATCGCAGATACGAGGTCCTCGCATCCGACCATCGACCCATATCCGCTGCGTTCAAGTTCACCGTCAAAAGTATTCGCCACGATGTGCGCCAGAAGGCTAAACACGAAGTTCAGATCCAGTGGGATGCGGAGCAGGAACGGCTGCTTTCGGTGTCTCGCGACTTCTACGTTGACCGGGCGTTAATATGACCTTGCGGGTCTGTTGTTTTCGAGCATTCATTGGACTTTAATTGGGGTTTTCTCTCCTACGCATTATCATTATACCTCCGCAGTGGAAAGTGTTTTTGTTAGATTGTATCGTCGTACATGTAGCTTCTCTCAAGGACTTATACAGTAGAGCAGGATAATCGAACATACCTATATTCTTTAGTGAGGCAGATCTAATTATCTCGGCTTATCAGTTGTCTTCCGATCTCTTTGAATCTCCGTCTCCCCTTGTTCTCGCCCCCAACAAACTCACTCATTAGTGAGCTTGCTTTCCGCCACCCTGGCCGTCCACATTTAATGCTGAACATGCATAGTGGACATCTCAGCCGAACTCAAAATCCTTCAAGGTCTTCTGCAAATTGGGCTTTTGCTTTATAATTTAGCCCCACTGAATCTCTGCATTTGGACTAGACGCCATCAAGGAGTATGGTACCGTGAATGGCGAGGGACGTAGCTCATGCGCATACGGAATCTTGTTCGACAAGACCGCCGACACTTGTGAGTCCCCCAATTTGCAGCACACATAAATCATCTCATGAGTCGGCTACAGTGGAGGCTTTGAATGGTACCCTGCGAGCAGCAAAGCGACAGAAGAAGGTTAGGCGATGATTATACTCGTGTTTTCTGGTGCTCAGTGCATATTCCAGGTCGCCTTCGACGCTGAGATCCTCATGATGCCCAAGGACAAGGATGTCCAAGTTGTCTTGCTTGAATAGCTGTCTTTTTGTATGTGTACAATCGATTCCGTTGCTCAATCAGATTCTAAAAGAACTGGAAGATACGAGATTTCAGTGCCCTGCGACAAAACAGTGTTTAGCATTTATATAGGTCCTTGAGAACGACTGTCTTCTCATCGACCGGATACGAGACTACGTTGAGCAATGAGCATTGGCTGAGCAGTTTACCAGTGGTACCACGGTCCGGCAAACCATCCATCCTTTAGAAGCTTTTCCCACCGGTGAGTATATCACTTCAACTACAACCACTTCCATGCCTAAACGAAAGTCAGTGTCAGAAGACGATCTTGTCGACCTGCATGGGAAGGTAGCGATTGTAACCGGCGGAAAGTGAGTGCTCATAGTTCCGAAACTGGAAAGACGACGACTAACAGCTTGTAGCACTGGGATCGGGTATGCGACCATCCAGATGCTCGCGCGCAAGGGAGCCAAGGTCTGCGTTGAAGGATCTGTCCGTTCTCATCCGGTTATGAACCTTGCACCAGGTCTACATGGCTGCACGGAGTGAAGAAAGGGCTCTTGAAGCTATCAAGCAACTGCAGTCGGAAAATATCAATGATGGCAGCGTTCACTGGCTTAAGCTCGAACTTTCGGATCCCCGTGCCGCCAAACGTGCTGCGCAAGACTTTCTGGAGAAAGAGACTCGACTGGACATCCTTGGTGAGTCTGTATATGTGATCAGGCTTTCATCGTGATCACTGAGCATTCGCAGTCAACAATGCTGCAAAGAGCTCCCCGGGCCCTTTCAAACTCGACAAGGACGGCTTACTTGATATCATGGTTCTGAAGTACGCACTGTTTTACCCACAGTAACCAGCTCATATTCATGAACGCTTCGCTAGCCACATCAGCCACTTCGCCTTGGCTGACACCCTTCTGCCTCTAATGAAGGAGACGGCTAAAGAAAGCGGCTCCGACGTCAGGATCGTAAATGTATGTGCTCTTTTGCAGCTTGTTTCCTTGGATGGAAAGCGTGGTGCTGATACTTGACCAATACAGGTCTCATCAATGGCACATAGCGGGGTCAAGCCAGAAACGTTCGCTACCAAGGAAGCGTTCAACAAAAACTACGGCGATTCTGTTAGGGGCTATCTAAACACCTACGGTTCGTCACCACTGTATCCTCGCTTTCTACACTGGCTTATTGCTAAACAGGCCTTTCGAAGCTGGCCAACATCCTTCATATTAAGGAGCTCCAGAAACGTCTCACCGCCGAATCCGTTCCAATTACCTGTATCGCTGTGCACCCCGGACCCGTCAAGACTGTCGGAGCGGACGGATTTCTAGCTGGCATACCATACTTCGGAGGCATTCTCAAAAACTACATCGGACCGCTGGTATTCAAACCGTGGCGTCACGGCGCGATGCCAGTAGCGTTCGCGGCTGCAGGCAAAGAGGTCTTAGCGCAGCGAGAGAGCCATCGAGGGGTTTATATCGTGCCTGTGGCGTCTGTTGCCCAACCCAGCAGTTACGCGTTGGATGAACGGTTGCAAAAGGAGTGTTATGAAACTACGGAGAAGATTATCGCGGAGCTGGATCCTTGATGAATCGCCGCTGCTTGGCATCTTGCGATACCGCTTATTCTATACTCGTCAAATACTTGAAATCGAAGCCATGGTGGCTCACCCAAACTTCGAGACACTCAGCAACTCTGGAGGCGTTGGCTTTAAATGTGTTATCGGTGGAAGCACGCTTAAAATGGCTGAGAACCATCCATTTGATTCGAGCGTATGATTCGGGGTCCCGACTAGGGGAGCTGTTTTCTATCATCATTTTTTCGCCAGGGAAATCGGCTGAGCGACGGGCTGGAAGGCGAAGCGCGCCGACATCCCGAGCGTGGCGCTCGGCTTGGTGCCGTCTCCCTGCGAACATGGTCAGGGTGCACGAAACCGTATAGCAAAACGGGAGCGCACAATCACGGCTGCGGGGAATTCAGGCTCGAAAGGAATCCGAACAATGCTCTCGAGGTACGCAATGTGCTCAGGCGTAAGAGTGATATCAAGTGCCTCAATGTTGCCGCTGAGATGCTATCATCGAATGCCGCAGCGATGAGTCGTGGGCCGTCCAGATCTCTCCTTGACGTCGTCCTGACCAGAAATTATTGAAATAAGTACCGTCGAATCTCGGTCCCTCTACAATAGAACTGCTTCAATTATGCTCTCACAGCAGGCATGAATGCAGCAGCGAGGCGTTTGAAGCCAAAGAAGTGGATTTGGAGGGGACACAGCGTCATGAGGGATCACCAGTTGTACAAAATGCACTGTTTAAGATACGTTCGCAACTGGTGGATTAGCGGACATGCACGGACGGTGTGGTACGGCAAGGTAAGAGAGAACAGCCATTTCTTACCGATGGCGAAGATAAATCGGTAAAAGGCGCCTGATAACTCGCTAAAATAAATTGATTGCCGTCCTATACTTTTAAAGAAACATCTTTCTTGAGGACATAGGGCGAGCAAACGTCAGTCACGGTAGCTTCAAGAGGTACTTACATTGGGGGTTCAGACTGCACTTAGACTCGGAGCTGGATCCGGCTGGCCAAGTCGGCAAACAATTACTAGCTGATGGCGAAGGTTTCTCCCATCTCCAATGTCGCTGCCGGAAGAAAACCTCGTTAACCTACATGGAAAAGTAGTAATAGTAACGGGCGGAAAGTGAGCCTTGGCTTGCTGAGAGCCTCCCAGTTTCCTATCGTGATGTTCAGCACAGGTATAGGATATGCGACCATCCAGATGCTCGCGCGGAAAGGAGCGAAGGTATGCATAGCAGAACCATGCCATTTAACTCGCGAGCAAATCGAACTCTCGGGCAGGTGTACATGGGCGCGCGAAGTGAAGAAAGAGCGCTTGCGGCCATCAAGAACTTGCAGGCCGAGGATATCAACGACGGCAGCGTTCACTGGCTTAAACTTGACCTTTCGGATCCTCGCGATGCAAAACGTGCTGCGCAAGAGTTTTTGGAAAAGGAGACGCGGCTTGATATCCTTGGTGCGTTGAACAATCTTTTCTTCAACCCTTTGTTGAACATCATTCACAGTGAACAATGCTGCAAGGTAATTTCGAAGCAAAGCTTTCAGACTCAGAGTTGCGGCTTCATGAACATCAATGTACGTAGGAGTGCTTTGGGGCCGTTCAAACTAGACGAGGATGGTTTACTCGACATCATGGTTTCAAAGTACGCCCTCCTGCAACACTTGTGGTAATTCGCTACTTATACTGGGCCAGTCATCTCAGCCCCTACGCTTTCACAGACACTCTTTTACCGTTGATGAGAGAAACTGCGAAAGAAAGCGGCTCCGACGTACGAATTATCAACGTGCGTCTTAACTGCAGTGCAAGATTTGAACTGAATGTAACATGTCCATCCATCTAGGTTTCTTCGTCGGCACACGAGCGGCTCAAGCCAGAGACGTTGGCTACGCCGGAGGCCATCAACCACTATTACGGGGACACAATTAACGGAAATCTACTCACTTATGGTTCGTCTTTATGATCTTACACAGCTGCACATTTGACGACTTGGCGAACTCTTTCGTCTATTAGGCCTTACCAAGCTCACGAACATCTTGCATATCAAAGAGCTCCAGAAACGCCTCCTCGCAGAACACATTCCCATCACTTGCATCGCTGTAGATCCAGGAACAGTAAAAACTGCTGGGTCTGATGACAAGGTAGTCGGGTCGCTACGTACGGTAGCTACGAAGTAGATACAGAAGACCTGGAAAAGATCACCGCGAAGGTGATGAGGGAGCAAAAAATTATGAGAAGCTAGGTATGTCGATGAGATCGACAACCTGCGAAGGATCCTGCGGATGCGCTTCGCGTCTCGGTCCAGGACGGAGAGCTCTCTCTCAGCAGCAGGGATCTGTGCGAGAGAGGCGACTCGGAACGGAAGAAAAGCTTGAAGGCTTGATGATCGTGAAGAAAGTCCTGGAACGAGAGGATGTCAATCTCAGTACGCGAGGCGCTCCGGGGCTTTCGGGAGAGATGAGATGAAGCCCAAGAACACCAAGCGTAAGCAACACGAAGAGGGAGTGGAGGGTGGGGCCGTGAAAATCTGCGAAGGGAGCTCAGCAGCGGCCGAGTTGGTGAGCACAGTGAGCAGAAGAAGATGTCACAAGAGTGACACGTCAAGGGAGAAGTCGGCCATCCTCCCGTAGCTCCCCGCTTCCTTGTCTTCCACTCAGGCAGGCTCGCGAGCTCACCTCGCCTGAGCTTGCAACAAGGTAGTCGGGTCGCTACGTACGGTAGCTACGAAGTAGATACAGAAGACCTGGAAAAGATCACCGCGAAGGTGATGAGGGAGCAAAAAATTATGAGAAGCTAGGTATGTCGATGAGATCGACAACCTGCGAAGGATCCTGCGGATGCGCTTCGCGTCTCGGTCCAGGACGGAGAGCTCTCTCTCAGCAGCAGGGATCTGTGCGAGAGAGGCGACTCGGAACGGAAGAAAAGCTTGAAGGCTTGATGATCGTGAAGAAAGTCCTGGAACGAGAGGATGTCAATCTCAGTACGCGAGGCGCTCCGGGGCTTTCGGGAGAGATGAGATGAAGCCCAAGAACACCCAACCGGGAGCACAGCTCCAATAGAGCCAAAGGCTCGCGTGAAGGGCGAATCTCAAAACGACCGAACTCCCCACAAAGGAGCGGTGCGTACGGAAAGAAATTTGAAGTGGGAGAGGAATAGATGGGATGCACGAGAGCTTTGTCCCACCCCCATGGGTCCTTGGAGGACCGAGCTGAACGATCACGCAATAAACAAGATTAAGCATTAATGTAATGCCCGAATGAAGAAGAGGAGGCAGGCAGTCCCAAGGGAAGAGGACTCAGGTACTGCCCCGGCCCACCAGAGGCTAAGACGAGTGCCCCTGGTGCGGAGCCGTTCCGAACAACCTAGTTTACAGCGAGGTCGAGTGCGACGTGCACCCAGCAGAAGAAGACGGAAAAGGGATGGGACGGCGTCTCAATGCGGGCAGAAGATGGAGCGCCGTCGCGCGGGCAGAAGATGCACCGTCGTGCAGGGCAGAAGATGCACCGTCGTGCAGGCAGAAGATGCACCGTGGTGCGGCAGAAGAAGAAGAGTGTCGCCCGCGCATGAAGCTTACAGCCGCATGCGTGAACAGACACGAAGAAGAGCTGCGACGGTCGCGCAGAAGAAGATAGCGCCGTCGCGCGGGCAGAAGAGCGCCGTCGCGCGGGCAGAAGATGCGCCGTCGCGCAGGCAGAAGGTGTGCCGTCGCACAGACGAAGAGTTACATGGAAGAAATACACTTAGCTTGGGGAAGTAACAGATGTCTTCAATCCTGTTTCCACTTTCATCTCAATCTTCTCACTACACGAGCCCCAAGCTAAGTTCGTTGGCGAGATGTAGTCTCGTAAACAAGACTTTATAAACTTTTTTGAAGACAGTCGTTCAAACGTATATAAAGTCTTGGATCTATGAAGGGGGTCCGTGGAGAAGCGTCAATTGATGGCTCGGCTTGATCACGGCATCCATTCTAGGAAAGTCGCCATGATGCCATCACACAGCGAAAAGCTTTGTGCGCTCGCGTTGAGCTCGATGCCAAAGTTCACCGCTAAAACTGAGCTGTATCAAGATAGATCTCATTTTTAAAGTAGAACCGCACAATATCTTGCTACTTGTTCGCCGACAGCTTGTAAATCGCGTATAAACATGTTTTCATCGATAATGAAAGAAGATTTGACCTCAAGCCGATGCTAGAAAGAAATTGTTTGCCTCACAGTATGTATACAGTACCCCGAACATATATATGAGGCTCAGAGGGCCACCAGTATGCTCAGAGGTATCGAAAGTCGGAGCAGTTGCCTGATTTAGCAGAGTTTCCCAATTTGGCAGAGTTTCCAAATGGAGTGAATTTCAAACTCCGCAGTGATCGATGTCGCTCCTCCACGGGACTCCTTAACAAATCCGTGACTAGGCGAGATGCAGTCACAGCCACGCTGACGACATCCAAAAGATTGCCGAGAAATCCAGCCATAGAATCGACGGAATCCTTGAAGAAAGACAGAAGCTTGGATCCCAGAGATGGCCAGAACAAAAGAGGAGCGTGGAGGACATCTCAAGCCGTGAAAATCTGCGAAGGGAGCTCAGCAGCGGCCGAGTTGGTGAGCACAGTGAGCAGAAGAAGATGTCACAAGAGTGACACGTCAAGGGAGAAGTCGGCCATCCTCCCGTAGCTCCCCGCTTCCTTGTCTTCCACTCAGGCAGGCTCGCGAGCTCACCTCGCCTGAGCTTGCAAATGGCTAGCTTCCATACCGTACTTTGGCTGGCTTCTCAAGAACTATATCGGGCCGCTGGTTTTTAAACCGTGGCGTAATGGTGCGATGCCCGTAAGTTTTGCGGCAGCGGGGAAAGACGTTGCTGCGCAGAGAGAAAAGTATCAAGGAGTGTATATCGCTCCCATGGCTTCCATTTCGCAGCCCAATTCCACCGCATTGGATGAACGATTGCAGAGGGAGTGCTACGAGACATCACAAACAATTATTGCAGCATTATCATAGATTCTAATACTAGCTCTGATACCCCATGTGAAAATTCAGGGCAGCAGTTCGTGCAAATCGTACACACTTTGTTTCCGCTGCGATTGATTTCGACGCTCCTTCCTTTTCGGGCGACAGGAGTGAGTCCTTCCTTTTTGGGCCATGTGTCCATGACCACAGCGACACATGGGCAGCCAATGGGCGGCATGGCATTCTCGATGTGCCTTACTCGACGCGGCGCCCCCTGGGCCTGACGCTCCGTGATTCCTTGATTTCTTGGATCTCTCACACCACCTCACACGTCACCGTACCTAGCAACCGCCAATCCTGCGCGAGCGGGTGAGATCGGTGGCCCTGAGGGTGAAGTCGGGCTGGGCCCGGGCTCTCCGGGCTCTCCACGACTCGGACATAAGGTATCTAGTGCCTTGTTAGGAGGCCAATAGGACGCCCGGAATGTCCACAACGAAACTCGGTGTCTGGGGCGTCTCGTCTTTGGTCTTAATCTGGGTCTCTACCAAGCTCCTCTCCTCTGTATGGCCAGGAAGAACGCGCACAACGAGGTTACAAGGGCCACCCAGTTCCAACCCCATCCTAGGTTTGGTCCTGTACGCCCTCAAGTCTAAAGACATCAGCATCGACTACGAACGCTGGGCCGCGCTCTATGGAGGGGCTTTTGAGATGCCTTTGGCATTCGGCGGCAAACAGATCATCTTAACGGATCCGAAAGCCTTGATACATTGCTACACTACCGAACGAGCAGTATATGTGAGGAACACAAGCGAGAGGCAGTTTATTGCGGAGATGGTACGCGCGATATATGTAAACTCCGTCCAGCAATTCATTTCTCCACAGTTCGGGCGCGGTGTCCTGTGGGCTGAGGGCGACACACACAAGAGGTTCGCTACGTATCTTGGACCGCCAGTCGATGATTGACCGTAGCTTCGTGATCAGACAAAGGAAAGCGCTCACCCCGGCGTTCAGCAATGCCGCGATTCGGAGATTGACGAGCGTATTTTATGATTCTGCCTATAAGGTTCGGCTTCAAAGCAACGTGCTTATCGATCGTATCCTTATTCTCCCCCTAGCTGAAAGGGTTCTGGGATGAAAAGCTTGAAACGAGTCCTGAAGGCGTGGTCATTGAAGTCCAGCAATGGTGAGCATGTACGCTCTCAATATAACTGCATACCTAAAAATGGACATTCCAGGATGAATCGCGTGGCGTGAGTCGATCTACCACGGACCTCAATCCCTTCTAATTCAGTTTTTAGCCTGGACAGCATCGGAATCGCAGGCTTCTCTCATGACTTCCAGTATCTGGAAGGCAAAGAGTCGCCTGTGACAGAGGCATTCCACTCTCTCGAACTAACCGACACCAGCTTTTTCTCTAGCTTCATCTTCATCATCGCCTTCCTCTTCCCACCCCTTTTGAAGATTCCGACCCATCGCATTCGACTGATGCGAACGCTGCGTTTTAGTTTGAACGAAATCGCCCAGCGCTTGCTCGACAACACGCGCCGCGAGAAGGAGAGAGGCATAACGGAAGAAAACAGCGACAAGTCTGTTATCGGTCTCCTCAGTACGCATCGTGACCTCTTTCAAATCTACACCACCTGCTGAATCAAAGGTCTCCCTAGTGAAAGCTGAGCATACAGATGCTGAACTGTATATGTCGCAAGAGGAAGTTGTAGCACAAGTGCGTGAAACTTGCTCAGGTCATAATAAATAGTCGCTGACTCGATTATAGATGGTATGAATGACCGGTGTTGGGTTTTCTGAGGTGCTGACAAGTTCACAAGAACGTCCTTCTCTTGGCAGGTCAGTACCGAGGGATTCAGTTCGCAGTCGTACCCTGACACAATTCCAGGCTACGAAACGACCTCAGTCAGCCTCACCGTATGTTTCTGTTTCTTTTCCCCATATACCCACTGCTCACAATTCTCGAACCCAGTGGGCTCTCATCGAGCTCGCAAAGCACTCTGAGTATCAGGACAAATTACGTTCCGAACTGAGGGCTCGGTTCGGAGGCGCTGACCCCACTTGGGATCAACTCACTTCGACCACGGAGTTACCCCTCCTCGACGCTATCAGCCTGGAGGTACTCAGGCTACATCCTGCGCTACAAATGACGCCTCGCATGGTCGGTCTTTCGGTTTCTGTGCTTTAGTTCTTATGCCGACTCTCATCACCTTACGCAGGCTTCCCAGGACGACGTGATTCCTCTTGGAACGCCTATACTCACACCGTCAGGTGAAACAATTTCCAGCATCGTGGTGGCCAAAGGCACTGTCATAGTCGAGCCCATCCGAGCTATAAATCGCTCAGAGGCCATGTGGGGTCCTGATGCGAAGGAATTCAAGCCCGAACGCTGGTTCAGTGACATCACGACCACGGCAAACCAGCTCCAGGGATACCGCCACTTGCTCACCTTCCACGACGGACCCCGTACATGCCTGGGCAAAGCGTTTGCGTTGGCAGAGTTCAAGGTCGGGTTTCCGGCTCTGTGGGTTCGCCATGCGCTGACAGTCGCCTGATAATCTTCTAGGCCGTATTGTCCGTTTTGATTCGCAACTACGTTTTCGAATTTCCGAACGGGCCAGACACCCAGATTGAGCACCACGTAGCTATCGTACCTCGACCTAAGGTGGCTGGAGAGAAGGGGACACGGGTTCCATTGAGGGTTAAGCGATTGCAAGATTGAGGCAGTCTAGTGAGCGCTTCAACTCATGGTAAGATTCAGATCTAATGTATTCGATCTAGTGTAGTCTATGGTATGGAGTGTCCTCCGAAACATCGTACAGATACACGTACACTATTATCCTGGGATAAGTTATTGCCCGCACAATTGGGATATAACATCGCTGTCACTCCTCTCCCGTAGCTTCCCAGATGAGCCGTGAGCGTGTCCCGCTGGCTGTCATGAGCTTCCGGCGTTCTCGCCAAGCTGAGATCCCGCTGAGGAGGATAGCGATGAAGCATGCAGTGGTTGTGAGCCCTAAGGTCGCAACGTAGCAGCTCCGTCCCTCGAAGCACTGGTGTGCCACGGCGTTCGCCGCTCTCGCTGCTGTTGCTTGAACAGTAGCGGTGGTCTCTCCGGGTTCGTGCGCATCGAGGTTCCGCCCAAAGGCAATCGAAAACAGGTTCCCGCCCACCAACGGAGAAAGGGATAGGTATCCCCAGTTTTCGGAGAAATGCACTGGCAACAAAGGTGGGTCAATGCACGAGGCAGTACCAGGGAGGAAAAGTGCATACGGAGACCAAAAAATTCGATGCACACGGTTGGGAAAAGGCCAAAGATGGTGCCATACGACAATCCCACAAGAGTACTAGCTTTCCAAAGGTTTGTTACGTCTGTAATCCGAGCAGCCAGGATCTGCGAGCAGAAGAAAAGGCTGGAGACGAGGAGAAGGGAGTATGACCGAGGGAAGCCGAAACGGTTCTTGAAGAGGTCGGAAATGACACCTGTGTGAATGAATAAGAGGTGGTAGTGCAGATAGACAATTGCAACAAACCAATGACTATACGGCCCGCAAAGTTCATGATGGATATAGTCGATACCTGCGTCGCTTGGAATTGGGCAGCTTCGATCTCGTCGTACTCGGGATTCCCTTGGGCAAAGAGGGCTTGAGACATAGAGCCGACGTTGTTGATGTCTATGTACCCTCAATACCTCAAAAACAGGCCGAAGGGGGCGGAAACTTACACATCAGTCCCGTCCCGCTCACTGAGTTCACATGTTAATCTACACTCGCGGATGGGAGACAGTCTACGCACGTAGAGAGAGATTCGCGAAGAGGAGCCAAAAGTCCGGACTGGTCCAAAGCGCGCGTCCGTACACGTTCGGACCCTCGAGCGCTTCCTGCTTGCTGCGGCTAATGCTACGACGGTGAGAGGCCGAGCGGCTACGGCTGGCGGAAGGACTACTACGTGGCGGACTCAGTTCAATCCCTCTTGCATCTGAGACATACTCTTCCATCAATGGGCTGGAAGGGGCAGCAGAATCTCCGTCCAGGAGGGGCGTGTGGATATCGTCGCCGTGATGGAAGATGGTTGCTTCAGCCTCTGCGGCGACAGTCGGGATGATTGTGTGGTCGTCATCTTCGGAAGCGGACAGCGGTATAGATCGTACGAGGAAAAGTCCGATGAAGGTTGTCAGCGCAGTGCCCAGCGAAAGCAAAAGCAAGAAAGACGACGTGTCTCCGGGGAAGAAGATGTGGGCCAGTGTAGAGAAGAAGAATGCAGAGAGCCCAAAGCCGGAAAGTACGATTCCTGTCGTTGTTGCGCGCTAACGAGAGAGTGAGGGGCAGAGTTTGCTTGATGCCGATACTCAGACGTACCGCTCTGTCAGGAAACGATTTAGCGGTGGAATTGACCGCGCCCGTAAACGCTGCATTTCCGCCAGCACCAGTCATAAAGCTGCACGCGATTAGGAGTCCAAGACCAAGGCTGGACAGGGTGTTGCCATCGTCCACGCCAGTATTGTAGAAATGTCGGATTCCGGTGTATCCGAAGAAGAGAAAGATGAAGCCGAAGAAGATTGGTATGCGTGGTCCACGCGAGTCGACGATCCGTCCCCAGAAAGGCGCACTGCTATAAACCCCGACTGCATGGCGCGCATTAGCATCAATGAAAGACTGAACAGGCAAGTTGTGCACACCATTCCCCGCGAGTCCTACGACATTTAATTGGGTGTGATTGATATTGAGACGAGCAGCAAGTTGGGGTGAATATGCTGGAAACGGAGTCAGCTTGGTCGCGTGGATCATAGTACAGCTTCGCACCAGAGAACACCTGATAAGAGGGTCAGTTTACCAAGTAGAGACCCGACCAGAAACACATACGTAGTTCGTTCCCGATCCAACGGCCACAACTAAAGACGCCAGGAGAGTCGTAAGGCGGGGCACGCTGAGCAAGCCAGGAACTGCCGAATTTGGGGGAGCCATTGACGCAGAAGGAGACCGCCGAGAGATCGCGAGAGTACACGTAGGAGTTTAGACCGATGCCATGCAGTGGGAAGCGAGGAGAAAGATAACCGGCTAACACAGCCAGTTATCAGCAGGGCCGGCTATCTCCGATCTCGAATAGGCGCAAAACGAGAGGGTACCGTGTCGAGCGGTAAGAACTTGAATGCTTACTGTGTTAGCTTATATCCTGTACACTGGGAATGTAGGCCGTGAGAGCCAGACCGCCGTGCTCGAGAATTGCACACCTCAAAATTTTGGAAATGAATGGCTTACTTACCATTTTAGGCAGCTGCGGCGTTTGTCTTCCTCTTACCTTCACTCACTCACTTCTCACTTCTCAGCTTCGTTGTCCCGCGTACGCCGCCTTTGCTCACCCCGCTGCATGAAACGCGCTCCGCCCTCTTCCTCACCGTCGTCGCCTTTCCCCGGTCCGCGTCTAAACGGCGCTGAGAGCGCGACGTACCATCACCACTCCGTCACCGTCACTGCCACTCTTGAGGTCGTCGTCCCCTTGACGCCCCATCCTTCCCTCGCCCGCAAACCCCACGCCGCTACCGTGTCCTGCCTGCCGCTAGGACGTGCGCCGTCTCTTTACTTCACTGACTACTTACACTAAATTTCAGTTCTAGTCTATTCTACGACATTGTCAACGCAGAAACGGAGGGAAAGGGGGAGAAAACGTACCTCGCAAACGGAGTCCGAGAGCTGCGGGAAAATACGGTGCGTCTACCTATCTATTTCCTCGTCTACCTCTTCGCCGGCCTCGGCGCATCGTCTCGGCCAACCATCGCCACCTCACCTCACCTTGCCTCACCGTGTCCGCCACCTCTTGAAACCCGCAGCCGCTCGTCGCTCGCCGACGCCATCCCGACACTCGCCCTCACCCAGGCGTCTTCACCCCGCTCCCTCGTTTCCCATTCCCCGAAATCCGCAGCCGCCCACCTATCGCCGTGGCCATCCCGATGCTCCCCTCGCGAAGACGTCGAGGATATCGACAGCCTCACGCTAATGCAGATCTCGGCGGCGTACTCGTTACCACCGGCGCGTGCGCCGTCGTTTCTACCCTGCAAATTCTTCCAGTCAGCCGAACGCGTCGAGGAGCAAGATCGTATGCCACGTACCGTGTCCGTAAATAGCCAATAAATCAATTTTGCGCTAAACTGCCCGCGTGAATCCATGAGCAAAGTTGCGAGTCAGCGGAAATCACTCACTCGTGAAGAAGTCCAGCGCTACTGGGCTGAATTCAACGAAAACTGTGAAGATTGTCAACGAGTCGCATAGAGCAAGAGTCAAAAAGACTTCGATTGGTGCAAAACTGCCAAGTCAGTCGAAACAGCGCGAAATGGAAGAGACGTCGCAAAACAATTAGCTAACTAGAGAAACGGAATAAAACGAAGACTCACCAGATGCAGCTTGGTGCGGTGCAGAGCGCAGAGAAATCTAAATACCCAAAATGTCAGTTTTAAATCAAATTTCAAGTCAACGTAGAATGCGTACCTTGAGAGATCTAACGAGCGGGGCGTGCTAAAGGTAAAGAAAACTGTAAGAAATGAGTTAACAAGTCGAGTGAATACGCTGATACTACGATTGTACCGAGTCGAGTCGAAACGAGCGAAATGAAGGTAAAGTATAGCTCGAGACAAAGGAAACCGAAAGAAATGAATACAGCTTACATTCACGAGATGCAGTTTGGTGCGATGCAAAGCATACAAATTGAATCTGAACAATTTCAATTCAAGGTAAGCTTTGAGAATGAAGTTCAAGGAAATTGAATGAACTCACTGTGCTGCCCTAACCAGTCGAAATGTGCATAGCACTCGATTCCTAATGAAAGTTTCAAACCCGTCAGTTTCAACGGTTCAGATTCAAGCTGAAAGACTTACCTCGTAGCACCAGTCGAAATGTGCATCTCATTGCAGATGGCACTCGACGATGAAAAACCTAATGAGAGATGAAAGTCAAAGTAGTTCAAGTCGAGACGAACTTGAATAGAATACACTTGACCTCATTGCACAAACAGTCGAAACGTGCACTGTCTCTTTGCAGATAGCACTCGGTTGAGATATACCTAATGGAAGATTGAGGTCAAGGTCGAGTTGAAGGCAAGACAAACTTGAATAGATTGGCTCACTCACCGACGCCCTAAACAGTTGTCAAGCAAGGTATGTTGAACATGTAGATGTATGTACTATGAAAGTGGGCCAATTGAAAGAGCATCGATGATAGAGTCAGGGTAACATACATACCTTTCGAACATAAAAAGCACTGAACGGCAGTGAGATAGGTCAGCGGTGGTTTGAAACGAAGACGGTGACGGCGTGGACTCACAACGATGCCCGACTACCCGTCAGCGCCACTCAACAACTTCCACCTCCAATCCGACCAACCCAGATGAGAGACTAGGATAGACAATGGATCAACAGCCTGCAATGGGAGAAAAGATCATCAGTGCACCGAACGAAGAGTCGAGTTCAAGTTGAACTCACCAACGTCGACGGCGGCGTCGAGGAGAAGGGTAGCGTTGAGGGCGAGGGCGAGGGCAAGGTGGGCGGATATGGGCTAGAGGAGTCAGAGTAGATGGTGGGGGGAAGGAAAGAGGGCGAGTGTTGACATCCCGTACACGCACGGCTTATATACCCTCAGACGGCCTTCCACGGCTCCCCCGATTTCAACCACAAGATCTCCGTTTCCATGCCCTCAATATGACTCGGAGTGGTTCCGCGGACCTCGCGTAGAGACTCCGAAATAGAATCTCGCACACGCGGCGAGGAATCGGTAGCGTTGTCGAGATGGTTGGAATGCCTGAAATATTCGTATGTCGGCGGAGATGGGGGATACGAGGCTGCGCACCAGTTTCCATGCGTATCTGACAGTTCTCATCAAATTCCAAAGGTTATCCCCGCCGAAACCCTGACTCTCCGCGTTGAAAACTGCGATGTTGGAAAGTGGTTGAATTGCAGATACGAAGTTGTGGGTGCGGTGGTGAGCTAGTATAAGGCCTCAGCAACAGTAAAGATAAGTTCAAGTAAGTCTGAGCAGCTAAATATAGCATGAGTCACAGCGATACCGCTAAACAAGCGAGAAATAGGAAATCGCACCAGAATTCCCTGTCCATTCTCCGCCGCTCTTTTCGCTCTAACAGCATTTCCGAATCCTCAGCGTATCCATGGAGTCTATTTTGGGTGACTTCCGCCAACACAGCCCGGACCCTGACCTTCTGAACCGCGTTTTCACGCAATTGCTGCATTTGCCGTTTCCGCCGTTTCTGCAGCCCTGAGCGGCCATTTCGGCGGGATTAGTGTTCAAGGCAGTTCAAAACATGTGCGGGTACTCACCTGAGTTGTTATAGCCCAAAACACCCAGTGAAACCAAAACCGATGATGGAGGTAGAGGACAAGAGGGAACGCCTTCCTATTCTGGACGCCGGCGTTGAACTGTCAAAAACTATTTGGTGGCGTTTGCCCCCGGCTTGCTCTCAACCGCCATCACCGACAAATTTTTTATCAGTTATCTTCGCGGTGCCTCGACGGCATATCGCTTTGACCTTGCGGCATTCAAGTCATCAACATTCGGTCTGCCAGCAGCGTTTCGTTACAGGCTCTTTAGCGAAATCCAGGCCGGCTCAGATTGATATCAAGTTCAACATTCGGCGCGTTCGCTTACCAGAAACTATCTTTGGCTGTGGGATCCCGCTCTCGTTAATCTGCACGATGGATCTGCAAACTCTCGGCAACGTTACCCGACTCGCGCGACGGCGCCGTCCCCACCGACCCCGACTCCAAGCGGTCAAAGTCGCAAAAATAACTTGTTTCTCAAATCGACTGTCCCTCCTGTCGCTTCCTACTTAGATTGGAGATCGGGGCTGGGGCTGCTGGGCTATTTACTGCACTGTGAGTACTTTTGCGCATTATTTTCGTCTCTTGCGAATACACATTCCTTTCAACTCGAAATTCAATCTGGTTGAATCTTCGTTTGAATTTTGAATGTTTCGTTGTTTGCGAGGCGAAACATGCTATTTTGCCTATGACGCGCCGTCCTCTCTCACTTTTTTTAGCTGTATAGGCTCACCGCAATCATATCTGATTTTGTGTTATTTACAGATCGACTCGATTTCGAGATCTACGCGCCCCCGCTAATCCCACCTCCCAAAATGGCGGCGGTGACTCAACGAGATGAGAGAGACTATTAATATATCGGCGGAAGACGCGTTGCTCAGGGCCATGACACGGGTATGTGCATCTGTTTTGTTGAATGTTTGATTTGATGCACCGCAACTCAACCAAATCACGGCAGCTCCTTCCTTTATCACCACCACCACCTCGCCCCATCTTCAACTTTGTCCCCACTTCCCTCTCCCCCAACACCCAACCCGCTTACCCGGCGCTTCCTCGACATAGCTAGCTCCTCTTTCCCAACCTTCAAGTCGTCGAGTTCTCAAGTTGAACTCGGACACCCAACGCTCCCAGGTGAGCTTCCTTTCTCCGCCTTTCTCCTTCAACATCTAGCCCATCTCTGACGAGCTTTTCAGTCTCCTTCGAATGCTTTTGAACCTCGACAAACGCCTCACGCCCCATCAACTCAACTTTGTCACGCACCACAACTCTCGTGCAGTCAACGCGCCGCTTCGCGGCGCCAACCTGTCATGGATTCTCAGGTATGTGCAGGGCTTCTGCGATGGAACTTTCTCTTCTGTTCTAACGACGTTGCGAGCAGTTTTCAACCTTGCTTTTGCCGCCGGCAGGCCAGCCGCGCCACTCCAAAACTCGTTCCAGCGTCTTTCCTGTTGTCAACCACCTCGTCGCGAGCGCGCCGCAAAGCGTTGCTTCTCTTTTACAATTCATAAGGCATGTGTGCCGCTCCTTGACATTTTCTTGTGTTCTGACCACCTTTTAGATAGATCTTCGAGCCCGTTTCGGCTGCCGGCAGGCAAACTCAGGCTCCCGCCTTGGAGTTGAGTTGAACTCAACTCAGCTTCGTCATTGCGAATCAAGCACTCTTTCGACGCGACGGGCGCGCCGCGAAGCCGCGCTCAACCTTCTAACGAGGTGTGTGAATCACTCCCATTGTGTACTTTTCGCGCTGTTCTGACACCATATTCAACAGTTTTGCAAAATAATTTTGGCCGCCGGCAGGCTAACCCCGCCCCTTCAACCTTAGACCAACATAGCTTTGCAATGTCTTCGACGATTTCGGCATCTCACAAGCGCCGCCCAGTGGCGCATACTCCTAACGCGATGTATCGATGTCCCGCGAGCGGGACGCATGCTCGGTGAGTATCCAACCTCTTTCCCTCAATACACAAGTACTAACTCATTTCAAGCTTTTGTTTCTCGGGTTCAAGCCGCCGGCAGGCTAATACCGCCCCCGACGATTCAATCAGCAAGTCCCCGAGCAACTTCAAGTCGTTGGGGTCGCCGTTGCCGCCGCGACGCCAACTCTCGACTGCATATTTCGACGTCCCGCGAGCGGGACGTATACTTGGTAACTGTTCATCTGATGTTCAAATTCGGACTTGCTCTGAGTTTTTTTCCAGGCGTTCAAGCCGCCGGCAGGCTAACCCACGTCCCCAAGTTCTAAGCGGCGTACGTACCTTTGCCTTGCCTTCAACGGCATCCCGCGAGCGCCGCGCAGCGGCGCGTACTCTTGACACTATGTATCGACGTCCCGCGAGCGGGACGCAGGCTCGGTGAGTCTTCAATTCTATCCCTGAATGCGCAAATTCTGACGATATAGCAGCCTTTTTTCTACGGGTTCGGGCCGCCGGCAGGCAAATGCGCTCCTCAAGGATCAAAACGGCGGGTGTCTGGAGTCTGCCTCTCAAGGCTCGGGTCCAACGCTGCGAGCGGCGCGTTACGGTGCTATGTTTTTTCCGTGTTGGTGAGTTCTTGTTCCACTGTACTTCTTTGTTATGTTTAGACGAAAGATGATCTTGGTGATGCGTTGAAGGGCGTCGCTCACATTGAATACTGTATATATCGCGTTCCTGCGAGCGCTTCCGATGCTCGGTAAGTTTTCCTGAAAGCTTGGACGTGTTTTGTTCGATTTCCTTTGCATTTTTCTTTGCATTTCGCCGCCTCGCGATGACTATACGTATCAATCTCCCGCGACCGAGAGCTCATACAGGTGGGTCTCTATCTTACATCCCAGCCGTTTGTCTCGCGTCCCCACCGTGCCGGGGACTCTGTTTTTCAAAATCCGATTTTTCGCGTTCCCGCGAGCGACGCCAATCCAAAGCAGCGAATGGAGTCGTTACTTCGAGCCCGTGATCTTCTCATTTCAATGCACCCCCAACGTCGACTACGATATATATCTTCGTCCCGCGAGCAAGAACTTGCCTCCGCGTTGAAAATTCGACTTGACTCAAAGGTGAGTTCCTATCCATTGATTTCGAGCGCGCTGACTGATTGGAGCTCTCGAATATACGAAAATTGCGCTGAGACGACGGATTTGCTTCCCGCGACCGACTTGCTTTCAAGTTGCAAGACTTTCGAATCTCAAGACTCTCAGCAATTCACTGAATTCCGAGTCTTGTACCGAATTGCCTTCAAATTTCAAGATTCTGTCCCGAATTTCGAGTCTTGGTGCAAAAACGGCCAGTTCTCCCAACTCGACACTTCAAAAAATATCGACTCATGCGACGATTTGGTGCGCATTCCAACTTTGACTTGGTAGAATTCATGTATTCGTCGCAAATGAATATATTCACTTTAAACTGCTAAAACACGCGAATGACACGCTAATTAACGCGTCTCGACGCGTCCCTCGAGTTCCCTCTGAGTCTACAACACATTCCCCTCCTCTCCTGCCCAAACGGCGCGTCAAGTCACGGGAAAACGCGTTCACGCACCTTCAAAATCTAAATTTTCTCCCCCGGCAGTCAATCCCCAAACATAAACAAGGTCCGTGCGCGAGCCCTCAGGTATAAAGCTAGACAAAATGGGCGACGCAGTACGCCTTGGCGACGCATGCCTTAGCGTAAGCAGGCCGTGCGCAGTGTCTGGGAATTTCCTTTTTGGGCACTCACCTCAATCCCTCGACATACTCGTCAAAGGCCAAAGATGGTGCCATACGACAATCCCACAAGGGTACTAGCTTTCCAAAGGTTTGTTACGTCTGTAATCTGGGCAGCAAGGATCTGCGAGCAGAAAAAAAGGCTGGAGACGAGCAGAAGCGAGTATGATCGGGGGAAGCCGAAACGGTTCTTCAAAATGTCGGAAATGACACCTGGGTGAATGAATGAGAGGTGGTAGTAGGTTGTGCAGATACACAATTGCAACGAACCAATGACTATACGGCCCGCAAAGTTCATGATGGAGATGGTCGATACCTGCGTCGCTTGGAATTGGGCAGCTTTGATCTCGTCGTACTCGGGATTCCCTTGGGCGAAGAGGGCTTGAGACATAGAGCCGACGTTGTTGATGTCTATGTACCCTCAATACCTCAAAAACAGGCCGAAGGGGGCGGAAACTTACACATCAGTCCCGTCCCGCTCACTGAGTTCACATGTTAATCTACACTCGCGGATGGAAGACAAGCTACGCACGTAGAGAGAGATTCGCGAAAAGGAGCCAAAAGTCCGGACTGGTCCAAAGCGCGCGTCCGTACACGTTCAGACCCTCGAGCGCTTCCTGCTTGCTGCGGCTGATGCTACGGCGGTGAGAGGCCGAGCGGCTACGGCTGGCGGAAGGACTACTACGTGGTGGACTCAGTTCAATCCCTCTTGCATCTGAGACATACTCTTCCATCAATGGGCTGGAAGGGGCAGCAGAATCTCCGTCCAGGAGGGGCGTGTGTATATCGTCGCCGTGATGGAAGATGGTTGCTTCAGCCTCTGCGGCGACAGTCGGGATGATTGTGTGGTCGTCATCTTCGGAAGCGGACAGCGGTATAGATCGTACGAGGAATAGTCCGATGAAGGTTGTCAGCGCAGTGCCCAGCGAAAGCAAAAGCAAGAAAGACGACGTGTCTCCGGGGAAGAAGATGTGGGCCAGTGTAGAGAAGAAGAATGCAGAGAGCCCAAAGCCGGAAAGTACGATTCCTGTCGTTGTTGCGCGCTAACGAGAGAGTGAGGGGCAGAGTTTGCTTGATGCCGATACTCAGACGTACCGCTCTGTCAGGAAACGATTTAGCGGTGGAATTGACCGCGCCCGTAAACGCTGCATTTCCGCCAGCACCAGTCATAAAGCTGCACGCGATTAGGAGTCCAAGACCAAGGCTGGACAGGGTGTTGCCATCGTCCACGCCAGTATTGTAGAAATGTCGGATTCCGGTGTATCCGAAGAAGAGAAAGATGAAGCCGAAGAAGATTGGTATGCGTGGTCCACGCGAGTCGACGATCCGTCCCCAGAAAGGCGCACTGCTATAAACCCCGACTGCATGGCGCGCATTAGCATCAATGAAAGACTGAACAGGCAAGTTGTGCACACCATTCCCCGCGAGTCCTACGACATTTAATTGGGTGTGATTGATATTGAGACGAGCAGCAAGTTGGGGTGAATATGCTGGAAACGGAGTCAGCTTGGTCGCGTGGATCATAGTACAGCTTCGCACCAGAGAACACCTGATAAGAGGGTCAGTTTACCAAGTAGAGACCCGACCAGAAACACATACGTAGTTCGTTCCCGATCCAACGGCCACAACTAAAGACGCCAGGAGAGTCGTAAGGCGGGGCACGCTGAGCAAGCCAGGAACTGCCGAATTTGGGGGAGCCATTGACGCAGAAGGAGACCGCCGAGAGATCGCGAGAGTACACGTAGGAGTTTAGACCGATGCCATGCAGTGGGAAGCGAGGAGAAAGATAACCGGCTAACACAGCCAGTTATCAGCAGGGCCGGCTATCTCCGATCTCGAATAGGCGCAAAACGAGAGGGTACCGTGTCGAGCGGTAAGAACTTGAATGCTTACTGTGTTAGCTTATATCCTGTACACTGGGAATGTAGGCCGTGAGAGCCAGACCGCCGTGCTCGAGAATTGCACACCTCAAAATTTTGGAAATGAATGGCTTACTTACCATTTTAGGCAGCTGCGGCGTTTGTCTTCCTCTTACCTTCACTCACTCACTTCTCACTTCTCAGCTTCGTTGTCCCGCGTACGCCGCCTTTGCTCACCCCGCTGCATGAAACGCGCTCCGCCCTCTTCCTCACCGTCGTCGCCTTTCCCCGGTCCGCGTCTAAACGGCGCTGAGAGCGCGACGTACCATCACCACTCCGTCACCGTCACTGCCACTCTTGAGGTCGTCGTCCCCTTGACGCCCCATCCTTCCCTCGCCCGCAAACCCCACGCCGCTACCGTGTCCTGCCTGCCGCTAGGACGTGCGCCGTCTCTTTACTTCACTGACTACTTACACTAAATTTCAGTTCTAGTCTATTCTACGACATTGTCAACGCAGAAACGGAGGGAAAGGGGGAGAAAACGTACCTCGCAAACGGAGTCCGAGAGCTGCGGGAAAATACGGTGCGTCTACCTATCTATTTCCTCGTCTACCTCTTCGCCGGCCTCGGCGCATCGTCTCGGCCAACCATCGCCACCTCACCTCACCTTGCCTCACCGTGTCCGCCACCTCTTGAAACCCGCAGCCGCTCGTCGCTCGCCGACGCCATCCCGACACTCGCCCTCACCCAGGCGTCTTCACCCCGCTCCCTCGTTTCCCATTCCCCGAAATCCGCAGCCGCCCACCTATCGCCGTGGCCATCCCGATGCTCCCCTCGCGAAGACGTCGAGGATATCGACAGCCTCACGCTAATGCAGATCTCGGCGGCGTACTCGTTACCACCGGCGCGTGCGCCGTCGTTTCTACCCTGCAAATTCTTCCAGTCAGCCGAACGCGTCGAGGAGCAAGATCGTATGCCACGTACCGTGTCCGTAAATAGCCAATAAATCAATTTTGCGCTAAACTGCCCGCGTGAATCCATGAGCAAAGTTGCGAGTCAGCGGAAATCACTCACTCGTGAAGAAGTCCAGCGCTACTGGGCTGAATTCAACGAAAACTGTGAAGATTGTCAACGAGTCGCATAGAGCAAGAGTCAAAAAGACTTCGATTGGTGCAAAACTGCCAAGTCAGTCGAAACAGCGCGAAATGGAAGAGACGTCGCAAAACAATTAGCTAACTAGAGAAACGGAATAAAACGAAGACTCACCAGATGCAGCTTGGTGCGGTGCAGAGCGCAGAGAAATCTAAATACCCAAAATGTCAGTTTTAAATCAAATTTCAAGTCAACGTAGAATGCGTACCTTGAGAGATCTAACGAGCGGGGCGTGCTAAAGGTAAAGAAAACTGTAAGAAATGAGTTAACAAGTCGAGTGAATACGCTGATACTACGATTGTACCGAGTCGAGTCGAAACGAGCGAAATGAAGGTAAAGTATAGCTCGAGACAAAGGAAACCGAAAGAAATGAATACAGCTTACATTCACGAGATGCAGTTTGGTGCGATGCAAAGCATACAAATTGAATCTGAACAATTTCAATTCAAGGTAAGCTTTGAGAATGAAGTTCAAGGAAATTGAATGAACTCACTGTGCTGCCCTAACCAGTCGAAATGTGCATAGCACTCGATTCCTAATGAAAGTTTCAAACCCGTCAGTTTCAACGGTTCAGATTCAAGCTGAAAGACTTACCTCGTAGCACCAGTCGAAATGTGCATCTCATTGCAGATGGCACTCGACGATGAAAAACCTAATGAGAGATGAAAGTCAAAGTAGTTCAAGTCGAGACGAACTTGAATAGAATACACTTGACCTCATTGCACAAACAGTCGAAACGTGCACTGTCTCTTTGCAGATAGCACTCGGTTGAGATATACCTAATGGAAGATTGAGGTCAAGGTCGAGTTGAAGGCAAGACAAACTTGAATAGATTGGCTCACTCACCGACGCCCTAAACAGTTGTCAAGCAAGGTATGTTGAACATGTAGATGTATGTACTATGAAAGTGGGCCAATTGAAAGAGCATCGATGATAGAGTCAGGGTAACATACATACCTTTCGAACATAAAAAGCACTGAACGGCAGTGAGATAGGTCAGCGGTGGTTTGAAACGAAGACGGTGACGGCGTGGACTCACAACGATGCCCGACTACCCGTCAGCGCCACTCAACAACTTCCACCTCCAATCCGACCAACCCAGATGAGAGACTAGGATAGACAATGGATCAACAGCCTGCAATGGGAGAAAAGATCATCAGTGCACCGAACGAAGAGTCGAGTTCAAGTTGAACTCACCAACGTCGACGGCGGCGTCGAGGAGAAGGGTAGCGTTGAGGGCGAGGGCGAGGGCAAGGTGGGCGGATATGGGCTAGAGGAGTCAGAGTAGATGGTGGGGGGAAGGAAAGAGGGCGAGTGTTGACATCCCGTACACGCACGGCTTATATACCCTCAGACGGCCTTCCACGGCTCCCCCGATTTCAACCACAAGATCTCCGTTTCCATGCCCTCAATATGACTCGGAGTGGTTCCGCGGACCTCGCGTAGAGACTCCGAAATAGAATCTCGCACACGCGGCGAGGAATCGGTAGCGTTGTCGAGATGGTTGGAATGCCTGAAATATTCGTATGTCGGCGGAGATGGGGGATACGAGGCTGCGCACCAGTTTCCATGCGTATCTGACAGTTCTCATCAAATTCCAAAGGTTATCCCCGCCGAAACCCTGACTCTCCGCGTTGAAAACTGCGATGTTGGAAAGTGGTTGAATTGCAGATACGAAGTTGTGGGTGCGGTGGTGAGCTAGTATAAGGCCTCAGCAACAGTAAAGATAAGTTCAAGTAAGTCTGAGCAGCTAAATATAGCATGAGTCACAGCGATACCGCTAAACAAGCGAGAAATAGGAAATCGCACCAGAATTCCCTGTCCATTCTCCGCCGCTCTTTTCGCTCTAACAGCATTTCCGAATCCTCAGCGTATCCATGGAGTCTATTTTGGGTGACTTCCGCCAACACAGCCCGGACCCTGACCTTCTGAACCGCGTTTTCACGCAATTGCTGCATTTGCCGTTTCCGCCGTTTCTGCAGCCCTGAGCGGCCATTTCGGCGGGATTAGTGTTCAAGGCAGTTCAAAACATGTGCGGGTACTCACCTGAGTTGTTATAGCCCAAAACACCCAGTGAAACCAAAACCGATGATGGAGGTAGAGGACAAGAGGGAACGCCTTCCTATTCTGGACGCCGGCGTTGAACTGTCAAAAACTATTTGGTGGCGTTTGCCCCCGGCTTGCTCTCAACCGCCATCACCGACAAATTTTTTATCAGTTATCTTCGCGGTGCCTCGACGGCATATCGCTTTGACCTTGCGGCATTCAAGTCATCAACATTCGGTCTGCCAGCAGCGTTTCGTTACAGGCTCTTTAGCGAAATCCAGGCCGGCTCAGATTGATATCAAGTTCAACATTCGGCGCGTTCGCTTACCAGAAACTATCTTTGGCTGTGGGATCCCGCTCTCGTTAATCTGCACGATGGATCTGCAAACTCTCGGCAACGTTACCCGACTCGCGCGACGGCGCCGTCCCCACCGACCCCGACTCCAAGCGGTCAAAGTCGCAAAAATAACTTGTTTCTCAAATCGACTGTCCCTCCTGTCGCTTCCTACTTAGATTGGAGATCGGGGCTGGGGCTGCTGGGCTATTTACTGCACTGTGAGTACTTTTGCGCATTATTTTCGTCTCTTGCGAATACACATTCCTTTCAACTCGAAATTCAATCTGGTTGAATCTTCGTTTGAATTTTGAATGTTTCGTTGTTTGCGAGGCGAAACATGCTATTTTGCCTATGACGCGCCGTCCTCTCTCACTTTTTTTAGCTGTATAGGCTCACCGCAATCATATCTGATTTTGTGTTATTTACAGATCGACTCGATTTCGAGATCTACGCGCCCCCGCTAATCCCACCTCCCAAAATGGCGGCGGTGACTCAACGAGATGAGAGAGACTATTAATATATCGGCGGAAGACGCGTTGCTCAGGGCCATGACACGGGTATGTGCATCTGTTTTGTTGAATGTTTGATTTGATGCACCGCAACTCAACCAAATCACGGCAGCTCCTTCCTTTATCACCACCACCACCTCGCCCCATCTTCAACTTTGTCCCCACTTCCCTCTCCCCCAACACCCAACCCGCTTACCCGGCGCTTCCTCGACATAGCTAGCTCCTCTTTCCCAACCTTCAAGTCGTCGAGTTCTCAAGTTGAACTCGGACACCCAACGCTCCCAGGTGAGCTTCCTTTCTCCGCCTTTCTCCTTCAACATCTAGCCCATCTCTGACGAGCTTTTCAGTCTCCTTCGAATGCTTTTGAACCTCGACAAACGCCTCACGCCCCATCAACTCAACTTTGTCACGCACCACAACTCTCGTGCAGTCAACGCGCCGCTTCGCGGCGCCAACCTGTCATGGATTCTCAGGTATGTGCAGGGCTTCTGCGATGGAACTTTCTCTTCTGTTCTAACGACGTTGCGAGCAGTTTTCAACCTTGCTTTTGCCGCCGGCAGGCCAGCCGCGCCACTCCAAAACTCGTTCCAGCGTCTTTCCTGTTGTCAACCACCTCGTCGCGAGCGCGCCGCAAAGCGTTGCTTCTCTTTTACAATTCATAAGGCATGTGTGCCGCTCCTTGACATTTTCTTGTGTTCTGACCACCTTTTAGATAGATCTTCGAGCCCGTTTCGGCTGCCGGCAGGCAAACTCAGGCTCCCGCCTTGGAGTTGAGTTGAACTCAACTCAGCTTCGTCATTGCGAATCAAGCACTCTTTCGACGCGACGGGCGCGCCGCGAAGCCGCGCTCAACCTTCTAACGAGGTGTGTGAATCACTCCCATTGTGTACTTTTCGCGCTGTTCTGACACCATATTCAACAGTTTTGCAAAATAATTTTGGCCGCCGGCAGGCTAACCCCGCCCCTTCAACCTTAGACCAACATAGCTTTGCAATGTCTTCGACGATTTCGGCATCTCACAAGCGCCGCCCAGTGGCGCATACTCCTAACGCGATGTATCGATGTCCCGCGAGCGGGACGCATGCTCGGTGAGTATCCAACCTCTTTCCCTCAATACACAAGTACTAACTCATTTCAAGCTTTTGTTTCTCGGGTTCAAGCCGCCGGCAGGCTAATACCGCCCCCGACGATTCAATCAGCAAGTCCCCGAGCAACTTCAAGTCGTTGGGGTCGCCGTTGCCGCCGCGACGCCAACTCTCGACTGCATATTTCGACGTCCCGCGAGCGGGACGTATACTTGGTAACTGTTCATCTGATGTTCAAATTCGGACTTGCTCTGAGTTTTTTTCCAGGCGTTCAAGCCGCCGGCAGGCTAACCCACGTCCCCAAGTTCTAAGCGGCGTACGTACCTTTGCCTTGCCTTCAACGGCATCCCGCGAGCGCCGCGCAGCGGCGCGTACTCTTGACACTATGTATCGACGTCCCGCGAGCGGGACGCAGGCTCGGTGAGTCTTCAATTCTATCCCTGAATGCGCAAATTCTGACGATATAGCAGCCTTTTTTCTACGGGTTCGGGCCGCCGGCAGGCAAATGCGCTCCTCAAGGATCAAAACGGCGGGTGTCTGGAGTCTGCCTCTCAAGGCTCGGGTCCAACGCTGCGAGCGGCGCGTTACGGTGCTATGTTTTTTCCGTGTTGGTGAGTTCTTGTTCCACTGTACTTCTTTGTTATGTTTAGACGAAAGATGATCTTGGTGATGCGTTGAAGGGCGTCGCTCACATTGAATACTGTATATATCGCGTTCCTGCGAGCGCTTCCGATGCTCGGTAAGTTTTCCTGAAAGCTTGGACGTGTTTTGTTCGATTTCCTTTGCATTTTTCTTTGCATTTCGCCGCCTCGCGATGACTATACGTATCAATCTCCCGCGACCGAGAGCTCATACAGGTGGGTCTCTATCTTACATCCCAGCCGTTTGTCTCGCGTCCCCACCGTGCCGGGGACTCTGTTTTTCAAAATCCGATTTTTCGCGTTCCCGCGAGCGACGCCAATCCAAAGCAGCGAATGGAGTCGTTACTTCGAGCCCGTGATCTTCTCATTTCAATGCACCCCCAACGTCGACTACGATATATATCTTCGTCCCGCGAGCAAGAACTTGCCTCCGCGTTGAAAATTCGACTTGACTCAAAGGTGAGTTCCTATCCATTGATTTCGAGCGCGCTGACTGATTGGAGCTCTCGAATATACGAAAATTGCGCTGAGACGACGGATTTGCTTCCCGCGACCGACTTGCTTTCAAGTTGCAAGACTTTCGAATCTCAAGACTCTCAGCAATTCACTGAATTCCGAGTCTTGTACCGAATTGCCTTCAAATTTCAAGATTCTGTCCCGAATTTCGAGTCTTGGTGCAAAAACGGCCAGTTCTCCCAACTCGACACTTCAAAAAATATCGACTCATGCGACGATTTGGTGCGCATTCCAACTTTGACTTGGTAGAATTCATGTATTCGTCGCAAATGAATATATTCACTTTAAACTGCTAAAACACGCGAATGACACGCTAATTAACGCGTCTCGACGCGTCCCTCGAGTTCCCTCTGAGTCTACAACACATTCCCCTCCTCTCCTGCCCAAACGGCGCGTCAAGTCACGGGAAAACGCGTTCACGCACCTTCAAAATCTAAATTTTCTCCCCCGGCAGTCAATCCCCAAACATAAACAAGGTCCGTGCGCGAGCCCTCAGGTATAAAGCTAGACAAAATGGGCGACGCAGTACGCCTTGGCGACGCATGCCTTAGCGTAAGCAGGCCGTGCGCAGTGTCTGGGAATTTCCTTTTTGGGCACTCACCTCAATCCCTCGACATACTCGTCAAAGGCCAAAGATGGTGCCATACGACAATCCCACAAGGGTACTAGCTTTCCAAAGGTTTGTTACGTCTGTAATCTGGGCAGCAAGGATCTGCGAGCAGAAAAAAAGGCTGGAGACGAGCAGAAGCGAGTATGATCGGGGGAAGCCGAAACGGTTCTTCAAAATGTCGGAAATGACACCTGGGTGAATGAATGAGAGGTGGTAGTAGGTTGTGCAGATACACAATTGCAACGAACCAATGACTATACGGCCCGCAAAGTTCATGATGGAGATGGTCGATACCTGCGTCGCTTGGAATTGGGCAGCTTTGATCTCGTCGTACTCGGGATTCCCTTGGGCGAAGAGGGCTTGAGACATAGAGCCGACGTTGTTGATGTCTATGTACCCTCAATACCTCAAAAACAGGCCGAAGGGGGCGGAAACTTACACATCAGTCCCGTCCCGCTCACTGAGTTCACATGTTAATCTACACTCGCGGATGGAAGACAAGCTACGCACGTAGAGAGAGATTCGCGAAAAGGAGCCAAAAGTCCGGACTGGTCCAAAGCGCGCGTCCGTACACGTTCAGACCCTCGAGCGCTTCCTGCTTGCTGCGGCTGATGCTACGGCGGTGAGAGGCCGAGCGGCTACGGCTGGCGGAAGGACTACTACGTGGTGGACTCAGTTCAATCCCTCTTGCATCTGAGACATACTCTTCCATCAATGGGCTGGAAGGGGCAGCAGAATCTCCGTCCAGGAGGGGCGTGTGTATATCGTCGCCGTGATGGAAGATGGTTGCTTCAGCCTCTGCGGCGACAGTCGGGATGATTGTGTGGTCGTCATCTTCGGAAGCGGACAGCGGTATAGATCGTACGAGGAATAGTCCGATGAAGGTTGTCAGCGCAGTGCCCAGCGAAAGCAAAAGCAAGAAAGACGACGTGTCTCCGGGGAAGAAGATGTGGGCCAGTGTAGAGAAGAAGAATGCAGAGAGCCCAAAGCCGGAAAGTACGATTCCTGTCGTTGTTGCGCGCTAACGAGAGAGTGAGGGGCAGAGTTTGCTTGATGCCGATACTCAGACGTACCGCTCTGTCAGGAAACGATTTAGCGGTGGAATTGACCGCGCCCGTAAACGCTGCATTTCCGCCAGCACCAGTCATAAAGCTGCACGCGATTAGGAGTCCAAGACCAAGGCTGGACAGGGTGTTGCCATCGTCCACGCCAGTATTGTAGAAATGTCGGATTCCGGTGTATCCGAAGAAGAGAAAGATGAAGCCGAAGAAGATTGGTATGCGTGGTCCACGCGAGTCGACGATCCGTCCCCAGAAAGGCGCACTGCTATAAACCCCGACTGCATGGCGCGCATTAGCATCAATGAAAGACTGAACAGGCAAGTTGTGCACACCATTCCCCGCGAGTCCTACGACATTTAATTGGGTGTGATTGATATTGAGACGAGCAGCAAGTTGGGGTGAATATGCTGGAAACGGAGTCAGCTTGGTCGCGTGGATCATAGTACAGCTTCGCACCAGAGAACACCTGATAAGAGGGTCAGTTTACCAAGTAGAGACCCGACCAGAAACACATACGTAGTTCGTTCCCGATCCAACGGCCACAACTAAAGACGCCAGGAGAGTCGTAAGGCGGGGCACGCTGAGCAAGCCAGGAACTGCCGAATTTGGGGGAGCCATTGACGCAGAAGGAGACCGCCGAGAGATCGCGAGAGTACACGTAGGAGTTTAGACCGATGCCATGCAGTGGGAAGCGAGGAGAAAGATAACCGGCTAACACAGCCAGTTATCAGCAGGGCCGGCTATCTCCGATCTCGAATAGGCGCAAAACGAGAGGGTACCGTGTCGAGCGGTAAGAACTTGAATGCTTACTGTGTTAGCTTATATCCTGTACACTGGGAATGTAGGCCGTGAGAGCCAGACCGCCGTGCTCGAGAATTGCACACCTCAAAATTTTGGAAATGAATGGCTTACTTACCATTTTAGGCAGCTGCGGCGTTTGTCTTCCTCTTACCTTCACTCACTCACTTCTCACTTCTCAGCTTCGTTGTCCCGCGTACGCCGCCTTTGCTCACCCCGCTGCATGAAACGCGCTCCGCCCTCTTCCTCACCGTCGTCGCCTTTCCCCGGTCCGCGTCTAAACGGCGCTGAGAGCGCGACGTACCATCACCACTCCGTCACCGTCACTGCCACTCTTGAGGTCGTCGTCCCCTTGACGCCCCATCCTTCCCTCGCCCGCAAACCCCACGCCGCTACCGTGTCCTGCCTGCCGCTAGGACGTGCGCCGTCTCTTTACTTCACTGACTACTTACACTAAATTTCAGTTCTAGTCTATTCTACGACATTGTCAACGCAGAAACGGAGGGAAAGGGGGAGAAAACGTACCTCGCAAACGGAGTCCGAGAGCTGCGGGAAAATACGGTGCGTCTACCTATCTATTTCCTCGTCTACCTCTTCGCCGGCCTCGGCGCATCGTCTCGGCCAACCATCGCCACCTCACCTCACCTTGCCTCACCGTGTCCGCCACCTCTTGAAACCCGCAGCCGCTCGTCGCTCGCCGACGCCATCCCGACACTCGCCCTCACCCAGGCGTCTTCACCCCGCTCCCTCGTTTCCCATTCCCCGAAATCCGCAGCCGCCCACCTATCGCCGTGGCCATCCCGATGCTCCCCTCGCGAAGACGTCGAGGATATCGACAGCCTCACGCTAATGCAGATCTCGGCGGCGTACTCGTTACCACCGGCGCGTGCGCCGTCGTTTCTACCCTGCAAATTCTTCCAGTCAGCCGAACGCGTCGAGGAGCAAGATCGTATGCCACGTACCGTGTCCGTAAATAGCCAATAAATCAATTTTGCGCTAAACTGCCCGCGTGAATCCATGAGCAAAGTTGCGAGTCAGCGGAAATCACTCACTCGTGAAGAAGTCCAGCGCTACTGGGCTGAATTCAACGAAAACTGTGAAGATTGTCAACGAGTCGCATAGAGCAAGAGTCAAAAAGACTTCGATTGGTGCAAAACTGCCAAGTCAGTCGAAACAGCGCGAAATGGAAGAGACGTCGCAAAACAATTAGCTAACTAGAGAAACGGAATAAAACGAAGACTCACCAGATGCAGCTTGGTGCGGTGCAGAGCGCAGAGAAATCTAAATACCCAAAATGTCAGTTTTAAATCAAATTTCAAGTCAACGTAGAATGCGTACCTTGAGAGATCTAACGAGCGGGGCGTGCTAAAGGTAAAGAAAACTGTAAGAAATGAGTTAACAAGTCGAGTGAATACGCTGATACTACGATTGTACCGAGTCGAGTCGAAACGAGCGAAATGAAGGTAAAGTATAGCTCGAGACAAAGGAAACCGAAAGAAATGAATACAGCTTACATTCACGAGATGCAGTTTGGTGCGATGCAAAGCATACAAATTGAATCTGAACAATTTCAATTCAAGGTAAGCTTTGAGAATGAAGTTCAAGGAAATTGAATGAACTCACTGTGCTGCCCTAACCAGTCGAAATGTGCATAGCACTCGATTCCTAATGAAAGTTTCAAACCCGTCAGTTTCAACGGTTCAGATTCAAGCTGAAAGACTTACCTCGTAGCACCAGTCGAAATGTGCATCTCATTGCAGATGGCACTCGACGATGAAAAACCTAATGAGAGATGAAAGTCAAAGTAGTTCAAGTCGAGACGAACTTGAATAGAATACACTTGACCTCATTGCACAAACAGTCGAAACGTGCACTGTCTCTTTGCAGATAGCACTCGGTTGAGATATACCTAATGGAAGATTGAGGTCAAGGTCGAGTTGAAGGCAAGACAAACTTGAATAGATTGGCTCACTCACCGACGCCCTAAACAGTTGTCAAGCAAGGTATGTTGAACATGTAGATGTATGTACTATGAAAGTGGGCCAATTGAAAGAGCATCGATGATAGAGTCAGGGTAACATACATACCTTTCGAACATAAAAAGCACTGAACGGCAGTGAGATAGGTCAGCGGTGGTTTGAAACGAAGACGGTGACGGCGTGGACTCACAACGATGCCCGACTACCCGTCAGCGCCACTCAACAACTTCCACCTCCAATCCGACCAACCCAGATGAGAGACTAGGATAGACAATGGATCAACAGCCTGCAATGGGAGAAAAGATCATCAGTGCACCGAACGAAGAGTCGAGTTCAAGTTGAACTCACCAACGTCGACGGCGGCGTCGAGGAGAAGGGTAGCGTTGAGGGCGAGGGCGAGGGCAAGGTGGGCGGATATGGGCTAGAGGAGTCAGAGTAGATGGTGGGGGGAAGGAAAGAGGGCGAGTGTTGACATCCCGTACACGCACGGCTTATATACCCTCAGACGGCCTTCCACGGCTCCCCCGATTTCAACCACAAGATCTCCGTTTCCATGCCCTCAATATGACTCGGAGTGGTTCCGCGGACCTCGCGTAGAGACTCCGAAATAGAATCTCGCACACGCGGCGAGGAATCGGTAGCGTTGTCGAGATGGTTGGAATGCCTGAAATATTCGTATGTCGGCGGAGATGGGGGATACGAGGCTGCGCACCAGTTTCCATGCGTATCTGACAGTTCTCATCAAATTCCAAAGGTTATCCCCGCCGAAACCCTGACTCTCCGCGTTGAAAACTGCGATGTTGGAAAGTGGTTGAATTGCAGATACGAAGTTGTGGGTGCGGTGGTGAGCTAGTATAAGGCCTCAGCAACAGTAAAGATAAGTTCAAGTAAGTCTGAGCAGCTAAATATAGCATGAGTCACAGCGATACCGCTAAACAAGCGAGAAATAGGAAATCGCACCAGAATTCCCTGTCCATTCTCCGCCGCTCTTTTCGCTCTAACAGCATTTCCGAATCCTCAGCGTATCCATGGAGTCTATTTTGGGTGACTTCCGCCAACACAGCCCGGACCCTGACCTTCTGAACCGCGTTTTCACGCAATTGCTGCATTTGCCGTTTCCGCCGTTTCTGCAGCCCTGAGCGGCCATTTCGGCGGGATTAGTGTTCAAGGCAGTTCAAAACATGTGCGGGTACTCACCTGAGTTGTTATAGCCCAAAACACCCAGTGAAACCAAAACCGATGATGGAGGTAGAGGACAAGAGGGAACGCCTTCCTATTCTGGACGCCGGCGTTGAACTGTCAAAAACTATTTGGTGGCGTTTGCCCCCGGCTTGCTCTCAACCGCCATCACCGACAAATTTTTTATCAGTTATCTTCGCGGTGCCTCGACGGCATATCGCTTTGACCTTGCGGCATTCAAGTCATCAACATTCGGTCTGCCAGCAGCGTTTCGTTACAGGCTCTTTAGCGAAATCCAGGCCGGCTCAGATTGATATCAAGTTCAACATTCGGCGCGTTCGCTTACCAGAAACTATCTTTGGCTGTGGGATCCCGCTCTCGTTAATCTGCACGATGGATCTGCAAACTCTCGGCAACGTTACCCGACTCGCGCGACGGCGCCGTCCCCACCGACCCCGACTCCAAGCGGTCAAAGTCGCAAAAATAACTTGTTTCTCAAATCGACTGTCCCTCCTGTCGCTTCCTACTTAGATTGGAGATCGGGGCTGGGGCTGCTGGGCTATTTACTGCACTGTGAGTACTTTTGCGCATTATTTTCGTCTCTTGCGAATACACATTCCTTTCAACTCGAAATTCAATCTGGTTGAATCTTCGTTTGAATTTTGAATGTTTCGTTGTTTGCGAGGCGAAACATGCTATTTTGCCTATGACGCGCCGTCCTCTCTCACTTTTTTTAGCTGTATAGGCTCACCGCAATCATATCTGATTTTGTGTTATTTACAGATCGACTCGATTTCGAGATCTACGCGCCCCCGCTAATCCCACCTCCCAAAATGGCGGCGGTGACTCAACGAGATGAGAGAGACTATTAATATATCGGCGGAAGACGCGTTGCTCAGGGCCATGACACGGGTATGTGCATCTGTTTTGTTGAATGTTTGATTTGATGCACCGCAACTCAACCAAATCACGGCAGCTCCTTCCTTTATCACCACCACCACCTCGCCCCATCTTCAACTTTGTCCCCACTTCCCTCTCCCCCAACACCCAACCCGCTTACCCGGCGCTTCCTCGACATAGCTAGCTCCTCTTTCCCAACCTTCAAGTCGTCGAGTTCTCAAGTTGAACTCGGACACCCAACGCTCCCAGGTGAGCTTCCTTTCTCCGCCTTTCTCCTTCAACATCTAGCCCATCTCTGACGAGCTTTTCAGTCTCCTTCGAATGCTTTTGAACCTCGACAAACGCCTCACGCCCCATCAACTCAACTTTGTCACGCACCACAACTCTCGTGCAGTCAACGCGCCGCTTCGCGGCGCCAACCTGTCATGGATTCTCAGGTATGTGCAGGGCTTCTGCGATGGAACTTTCTCTTCTGTTCTAACGACGTTGCGAGCAGTTTTCAACCTTGCTTTTGCCGCCGGCAGGCCAGCCGCGCCACTCCAAAACTCGTTCCAGCGTCTTTCCTGTTGTCAACCACCTCGTCGCGAGCGCGCCGCAAAGCGTTGCTTCTCTTTTACAATTCATAAGGCATGTGTGCCGCTCCTTGACATTTTCTTGTGTTCTGACCACCTTTTAGATAGATCTTCGAGCCCGTTTCGGCTGCCGGCAGGCAAACTCAGGCTCCCGCCTTGGAGTTGAGTTGAACTCAACTCAGCTTCGTCATTGCGAATCAAGCACTCTTTCGACGCGACGGGCGCGCCGCGAAGCCGCGCTCAACCTTCTAACGAGGTGTGTGAATCACTCCCATTGTGTACTTTTCGCGCTGTTCTGACACCATATTCAACAGTTTTGCAAAATAATTTTGGCCGCCGGCAGGCTAACCCCGCCCCTTCAACCTTAGACCAACATAGCTTTGCAATGTCTTCGACGATTTCGGCATCTCACAAGCGCCGCCCAGTGGCGCATACTCCTAACGCGATGTATCGATGTCCCGCGAGCGGGACGCATGCTCGGTGAGTATCCAACCTCTTTCCCTCAATACACAAGTACTAACTCATTTCAAGCTTTTGTTTCTCGGGTTCAAGCCGCCGGCAGGCTAATACCGCCCCCGACGATTCAATCAGCAAGTCCCCGAGCAACTTCAAGTCGTTGGGGTCGCCGTTGCCGCCGCGACGCCAACTCTCGACTGCATATTTCGACGTCCCGCGAGCGGGACGTATACTTGGTAACTGTTCATCTGATGTTCAAATTCGGACTTGCTCTGAGTTTTTTTCCAGGCGTTCAAGCCGCCGGCAGGCTAACCCACGTCCCCAAGTTCTAAGCGGCGTACGTACCTTTGCCTTGCCTTCAACGGCATCCCGCGAGCGCCGCGCAGCGGCGCGTACTCTTGACACTATGTATCGACGTCCCGCGAGCGGGACGCAGGCTCGGTGAGTCTTCAATTCTATCCCTGAATGCGCAAATTCTGACGATATAGCAGCCTTTTTTCTACGGGTTCGGGCCGCCGGCAGGCAAATGCGCTCCTCAAGGATCAAAACGGCGGGTGTCTGGAGTCTGCCTCTCAAGGCTCGGGTCCAACGCTGCGAGCGGCGCGTTACGGTGCTATGTTTTTTCCGTGTTGGTGAGTTCTTGTTCCACTGTACTTCTTTGTTATGTTTAGACGAAAGATGATCTTGGTGATGCGTTGAAGGGCGTCGCTCACATTGAATACTGTATATATCGCGTTCCTGCGAGCGCTTCCGATGCTCGGTAAGTTTTCCTGAAAGCTTGGACGTGTTTTGTTCGATTTCCTTTGCATTTTTCTTTGCATTTCGCCGCCTCGCGATGACTATACGTATCAATCTCCCGCGACCGAGAGCTCATACAGGTGGGTCTCTATCTTACATCCCAGCCGTTTGTCTCGCGTCCCCACCGTGCCGGGGACTCTGTTTTTCAAAATCCGATTTTTCGCGTTCCCGCGAGCGACGCCAATCCAAAGCAGCGAATGGAGTCGTTACTTCGAGCCCGTGATCTTCTCATTTCAATGCACCCCCAACGTCGACTACGATATATATCTTCGTCCCGCGAGCAAGAACTTGCCTCCGCGTTGAAAATTCGACTTGACTCAAAGGTGAGTTCCTATCCATTGATTTCGAGCGCGCTGACTGATTGGAGCTCTCGAATATACGAAAATTGCGCTGAGACGACGGATTTGCTTCCCGCGACCGACTTGCTTTCAAGTTGCAAGACTTTCGAATCTCAAGACTCTCAGCAATTCACTGAATTCCGAGTCTTGTACCGAATTGCCTTCAAATTTCAAGATTCTGTCCCGAATTTCGAGTCTTGGTGCAAAAACGGCCAGTTCTCCCAACTCGACACTTCAAAAAATATCGACTCATGCGACGATTTGGTGCGCATTCCAACTTTGACTTGGTAGAATTCATGTATTCGTCGCAAATGAATATATTCACTTTAAACTGCTAAAACACGCGAATGACACGCTAATTAACGCGTCTCGACGCGTCCCTCGAGTTCCCTCTGAGTCTACAACACATTCCCCTCCTCTCCTGCCCAAACGGCGCGTCAAGTCACGGGAAAACGCGTTCACGCACCTTCAAAATCTAAATTTTCTCCCCCGGCAGTCAATCCCCAAACATAAACAAGGTCCGTGCGCGAGCCCTCAGGTATAAAGCTAGACAAAATGGGCGACGCAGTACGCCTTGGCGACGCATGCCTTAGCGTAAGCAGGCCGTGCGCAGTGTCTGGGAATTTCCTTTTTGGGCACTCACCTCAATCCCTCGACATACTCGTCAAAGGCCAAAGATGGTGCCATACGACAATCCCACAAGGGTACTAGCTTTCCAAAGGTTTGTTACGTCTGTAATCTGGGCAGCAAGGATCTGCGAGCAGAAAAAAAGGCTGGAGACGAGCAGAAGCGAGTATGATCGGGGGAAGCCGAAACGGTTCTTCAAAATGTCGGAAATGACACCTGGGTGAATGAATGAGAGGTGGTAGTAGGTTGTGCAGATACACAATTGCAACGAACCAATGACTATACGGCCCGCAAAGTTCATGATGGAGATGGTCGATACCTGCGTCGCTTGGAATTGGGCAGCTTTGATCTCGTCGTACTCGGGATTCCCTTGGGCGAAGAGGGCTTGAGACATAGAGCCGACGTTGTTGATGTCTATGTACCCTCAATACCTCAAAAACAGGCCGAAGGGGGCGGAAACTTACACATCAGTCCCGTCCCGCTCACTGAGTTCACATGTTAATCTACACTCGCGGATGGAAGACAAGCTACGCACGTAGAGAGAGATTCGCGAAAAGGAGCCAAAAGTCCGGACTGGTCCAAAGCGCGCGTCCGTACACGTTCAGACCCTCGAGCGCTTCCTGCTTGCTGCGGCTGATGCTACGGCGGTGAGAGGCCGAGCGGCTACGGCTGGCGGAAGGACTACTACGTGGTGGACTCAGTTCAATCCCTCTTGCATCTGAGACATACTCTTCCATCAATGGGCTGGAAGGGGCAGCAGAATCTCCGTCCAGGAGGGGCGTGTGTATATCGTCGCCGTGATGGAAGATGGTTGCTTCAGCCTCTGCGGCGACAGTCGGGATGATTGTGTGGTCGTCATCTTCGGAAGCGGACAGCGGTATAGATCGTACGAGGAATAGTCCGATGAAGGTTGTCAGCGCAGTGCCCAGCGAAAGCAAAAGCAAGAAAGACGACGTGTCTCCGGGGAAGAAGATGTGGGCCAGTGTAGAGAAGAAGAATGCAGAGAGCCCAAAGCCGGAAAGTACGATTCCTGTCGTTGTTGCGCGCTAACGAGAGAGTGAGGGGCAGAGTTTGCTTGATGCCGATACTCAGACGTACCGCTCTGTCAGGAAACGATTTAGCGGTGGAATTGACCGCGCCCGTAAACGCTGCATTTCCGCCAGCACCAGTCATAAAGCTGCACGCGATTAGGAGTCCAAGACCAAGGCTGGACAGGGTGTTGCCATCGTCCACGCCAGTATTGTAGAAATGTCGGATTCCGGTGTATCCGAAGAAGAGAAAGATGAAGCCGAAGAAGATTGGTATGCGTGGTCCACGCGAGTCGACGATCCGTCCCCAGAAAGGCGCACTGCTATAAACCCCGACTGCATGGCGCGCATTAGCATCAATGAAAGACTGAACAGGCAAGTTGTGCACACCATTCCCCGCGAGTCCTACGACATTTAATTGGGTGTGATTGATATTGAGACGAGCAGCAAGTTGGGGTGAATATGCTGGAAACGGAGTCAGCTTGGTCGCGTGGATCATAGTACAGCTGCGCACCAGAGAACACCTGATAAGAGGGTCAGTTTACCAAGTAGAGACCCGACCAGAAACACATACGTAGTTCGTTCCCGATCCAACGGCCACAACTAAAGACGCCAGGAGAGTCGTAAGGCGGGGCACGCTGAGCAAACCAGGAACTGCCGAGCTTGGGGGAGCCATTGACGCAGAAGGAGACCGCCGAGAGATCGCGAGAGTACACGTAGGAGTTTAGACCAATGCCATGCAGTGGGAAGCGAGGAGAAAGATAACCGTCTGACACAGCCACTTATCAGCAGGGCTGGCTATCTCCGATCGCGAATAGGCGCAAAACGAGAGGGTACCATGTCTTGACCATGTCGAGTCCGGCTTAGCGTCAGGTTTCCAGGCTCGGGAATCCACAAGAATTTGTAAAAACCTGTGCCGAAAACAAAAACAGAGGACTTGAAGTATTGTACCGTTTCCCGTAAATATTCGACGCACCAAGGTGTAAATGTTCCTGAATCCTGAGTGCTTAGTGGGCGCAGAAGGTGTATGTGGTGGGCCTCAACTGACAGCAGCGATTTGTCCTAGTAATCGAAATGTGGAAGCTTGAAGAGTAAATACCGGCAAGAAGTTGAATACACACTGTGTTGGCAGCCGGGCTTCAGGCTTCAGGTTTTTACCGAAAGCAAGCTTGGAACAGAACTCGTCGTAGGTGCCTCAAGATGTGACTTTGCCTTGCCTTCGCCGCCGAAAGCAGAAGAACTTAGATGAGGGTACAGAACAAGCGGCCAATCGTGACGGTCACAGCTAGTCACTCACACTGATATAAAAAACCAGTTCGTTATACCTCGACGCGTTTGGCGCGTTGATTGTCGCGCCGTTTGCAAGAGTTGTGCGGTAAATAGATGGTATTTTTGCACAAGACAACGACGCGACTCTATACCTCCCTCAAAATCTTGACCAGAATGAACCCCTTATCATTTCTCGGCGGACCCTAGGGAACCACTTCAAAGCCATATAAATAGCCTTCACCTCAAATTAAGCGAAGTACCTGCCGCACGACGCGTCGTTCCCCAACTTGAATGCGCGTCGCTAATTACAAGATCAAAATAACTACAACGCGATCACGTGGGACAGAATGCTGCTTCGCGGCATATAAACGCGCGTTTATATCGCTATATTTGTCTTGGATTAAAGAGCCCCCAAGGTCTTTATACTGTGGTTTCAGCTCCTAATTAGCCCCTTGCCGTGCAACCAGAAAACATTGGCATTGTCGGCACGAAACGCTTCAGGATCGAGCTACTTAGTACTCACACACAGCTTATATCCTCTACACTGGGAATGTGGGCCGTAAGAGCCAGACCGTCGTGCTCGAGAAAGAGGACAAAGAGAGTAGCAGTAGAGGTGCCACATCATGGCACACCCAAGTTGCTTCAACAGCGTGTTGAAATTTAGGCGAGCGTTCACGAAAGTGCGGACTAGTCTCAATCTACTTACCTAGAGATGCGGGATTATTTTTAGAAACTTACAGTTACATTTAGCTGTATACGAAAGTTATCCATCTTCATCCGAGGACGGATCCTCAGCTGCTGCATTCCCGCCCCAGAATCGACCAATGACGTTGCGCAACATACGAATCGGCAAAGGCTACGCGCAGTTCAACTTTCACGTCCATGATATGCAAGATAATTGAACTCACAGCAATCTCCTCCTCTTCTTCGTCCGCGTCTTCCTCTTCCTCAACCGCCGCTCCCGCTTCGTCCTGGCCCTCTGGCTCCCAATTACCCGGCATACCACCTCCGGCATTGGCGTCATCGGCATTGGCCAATGCCACGAGCATGAGCGCCTCGACCTCTTCAGGGTCCATTTGCGCCGCTGCCTCTGCAAATTGTACGACACCCTCCGGAAAACGCTCCTGCACAGCAGGATTGGCGTCGAAAAACGCCTTGAACAACACAGACATCAGAACGAATGATATGTAACAGAAAAGGTGACCATCTACCTGGAGATGTTCGCGCATCGCGGCATCAGGTATCAACTGTGCAAGAATTCTACCTTGCTGCGCTCGTTGACGCGCAGTAAGCGTAGGCATAAACGTGCGCAAATCTTGTGTGCCAGCGAAAAATGCGTCGTCGTACAACGTAACAGCGGTTGGCGGCGGTAACGGGTCGCACTGCAGCGACTTGACGGCGAGGACGTCTTGTGGGATGTAAGAAAACAGGCGCCTGTAAGTCGTCTCCAGCACCGTGACGTGCCGATATATTGAGAAACGCAGGTTCAAATTTTGATAGAGGGATAGAAAATCTTGGCGCCGTTGAGAAACTGGAAGGGAGGCAGGAAGAGAGGAGAATTCGGTCGTGACAGTGCTTGCGAACCAAGATGCTTCTTCCTTCCAGATGGGCGAAGATCGCTGGGCATAGAGGTGAGACAATAAATGCAACACTGCTTCTGGGGGACGCAAATAGCTGGAACTCGCGTGAGCAATGAACTAAAACATAGAAATAAAATCGGGAATGCCTCACTTTCCGTCTGTCTCTATTTTGAAATCCCGGTGACTGCGTATCGTGTTCGGCAGCGAGATATCCAATTTGTCGGCTAACAGAGGGACAACGGAAGGGAAACTGCGAATGGCTTCGATTAAGGCAGCTGTGCCTGCGCCGGGATCCTACATTGGACTGAGCATCTGTATTGGGCATCGAGTACACATTATTTGCCTTGGATTTTCCTATTGAACGAAAAGCTAGGGCTCGGGAGTACGACCATCCAGGCAGAAGGCTTGGGTCAACACGTGCGTCTTTAGTTTGAGTCGTATTTCTACGCGTTGCATACTGTTCAAACATGTCGAGTAGCCATTGTGTCATGTTTGTCTTGACTGCGAGAAAGTCTAGATGAAGTAGAGCGCCGTGAGGGTCATTGAATGGGTCAAGCGATAACCTAAATAAAATTTCAGCCTTGAACTTGACACATACGTCAGGTTTTTACAGAAGCCGTGCAAACTCGAATGCCGTACGAACACAACCTCTCCGCTGAAGGTCGCTATAAGATGTCGTAAGTTGAAAACCAAAGTGACTTTTCGGATTCTCTTACGTGGTTTGCCTGTGGACGGCGAGGAAGAAAGGACGATTCTCGATGCGATCGAAGTCAAGACGATTGAGACCAGTTGTGAAGTTGAATGCCCCGAAAAATGCGCGTTCGTAGGAGAACAAAGACCTGTCGACATACTCTACGGCTTGCGCGTACTCTGTCCTCTGTTCATGAGCTTGTAGAAATATACAGGTAAGATTCCGCACCTTCCCGGTGTCGAAACACCTCCGCCAATTGAAGAAGCGTGTCTCCATGCCACGGAAACCTTTGCAATAGGCTATAAAATCCATTTGGATCTGGCATGGCATCACGATTACCCCGATTAATTTGACAACACGAGACACACACCGCCGGAATAGACGATATTCATGAAGGCTAATGTGACACTTTTGTATTTCTTGCTGTACTCCACGGTCCACCATTTCTCTTCGCGGCCAAGGTCCCACGCATGGCGCGAGTATTTGGCGTCAACCTCTTCATCGGATAGTGCAGCCAATGACAAGCCTTCGCGTGGCGCAGTTTGGAACCAGACGGCAGGGGGGCGGGTGAGATTAGATCGTTGAGTCGTTTGGTTACGCCTTGTTGGCGTACCACCCGCAGATTTATTCGCTTGGATGACACGCGCCCCAAAGAACTTGCGCATCTCAGCCTCGCTATCCAAGTTGGCGAGTGAAACAGATAATAGTGAGGCGAGAGAAGCACTCGAGGACGAAGATGCAGATTCTGCACCGCTGCTATTGACGACATTTTGCAGCTCAGGATACTTGATAGATAATTCCGCAAGCGCCTGATCAAATTCGTCCTT
The DNA here is from genome assembly GCA_037176885.1 of Favolaschia claudopus. NCBI lineage: Eukaryota > Fungi > Basidiomycota > Agaricomycetes > Agaricales > Mycenaceae > Favolaschia > Favolaschia claudopus. The sequence continues at coordinate 388,244 of JAWWNJ010000082.1, forward strand.
GTCAGCTTTCCTTTCTCGTGCTTTGGCCTTCTTTGCGGCCTTTTTCTCGTTCTTGGCTACAGGGGGTGTGCGGGGAGGTTCCGATACATCTGGATTTGCAGCAGCTTTCTTCTTCTTCTTCTACACTGCTGTCAAATCTCGAGCTTGACGATATTTCACGCATCACACCTTCTTAGATTTCGGGGTTGCATTCAAGTTCTCGTCTGGGCTGTCATCCGAGCCATCTTCAACTGGCGTGAAGAGCTGTTTTCCCTTGAGTTGGACCTCCAAGATCGAACAATACCGCGCACCGCGGCAAATCCCCCACTCGGTCGCGTTGGCTGCGCCTTCGCGTTGCCGATGTTGTTAGATTCGTCGTCGCTCGAGGTTTCGTGGGTCGCAGAAGGCCGACCAAGAGCTTCAAGCTCTTCCACTTCCCTCTGCTGCCGTTTATTCAATCTGGGAGGCATTTGAATCGAAATCTGGCTCGCTAGTCAAGTCAGAGCCTGGTGTGACATGGTCACGGAGTGACCACTCAATTGCTACCACAACTTGAAGCTACCCCAAAGCTACCACCAACTTTCGGTATGCCGACTTAAGTGAGTACTTAATCCCGAGGGGTAGCGAAAAACATACAGACGGGAGAAACCAGATCTGTCGGATGCGTACTAACATTATACATGAAAAAAGTAGTCATACACTGGTGATATTGCGTCTAGAAAAATTAGGCATGGGCGCGATGATTCTCAGATTCTAATGTTCCTGTGGTTGAATGCAGCCTGATCATTGCATGATACACTCTACGCCTGCCGCTTGGGCCCTCGTTCCTCCTCTTCGGGACCGAGACTGTTGCTATCATGTGCGCGTTTGAGGTTTCGACTCGGAGTCGTGGGCACGTAGTCGATTGGTACTTGGCCGAATGAACTCTCATTAACGGAGCCACGGCTTAGCCCGCGAGGCTGCCTGGGCGGAGTGGAAGGCGGCTCAACCTCTATGGCTGGTTCCGACATGGAGTTCAAGACCGCACGGTAGCCGGCCTGAACCAGGCCGAAGTATCTGATTTCAATTAGTCCAGTGACGTCGAAAGTTGCAAACAAAACATTGGAACGTACTGAGGGTGCTTGGTGAAAATGGTCATCTTTACCTCAATAAATATCTTCGGCATGAGCATGCTGTAGTCAAACTCTTCAGCAGGAGCGCACACTGGAAAAGATAAGTAGCTGCGGAGGAGATAGGTCAATCATTGATCAACCCTCACCGTTCGGGTTCCTTTTGGAATAGAACTTGACAAAATTTAACGGATTGTGTTCCTTCATACCATAATGCATCTCGGAATGGGCAACGATAACGGAATCATCCGTTAGATCCGCTAAGTCGATCTTGGTTCCCTCCTCGACAGCTAGTCGGCGCGCTTCTTGAACGATTCGTTCTTTCGTTATGTACTGTTCGAAGTGTTCGTGATCCTTCCATTCAACGATGCGCTGGGCGACAGCTTTATAGAGGTCGCGGCGGGGAATACGCCCGAAAATCGCTCGGGAGACAGCGAGTTCCTGAAAGATCGAGTTGATCAGGTCATACACAGGTGTTTAGGGAATGATACGAACAGGGGCGGTAGACCGTCTGACTTCATGCATTATGTCGTCGGTGAGGAATAAGAATTTCTCTGGATCTTCAACTTGGTCGGCGATTTTTAGATAGGGTTCGGCTGCGACAAGCGCGTCTACAATCATGTATTCGACCGCTAACGCTGGAGAGATTCTGAGTAGTGTATTTTCAGTGAAGGAGTGTTTTCACGCACCTGTCTTGTGGTTATAGATCGTCTTATGCAGCTTGAACCGAGTATAACAGATTTCGTGAAGCTGGTTCACATCCTTGATGTCGTAGCAAATTTGTTTGTCGATGACACGAGCACTCTGAATCAGCCTTGAGACAGTCGAATTGATTCGTATACCTAATTCAACAAAATGAACGGATGCATTACCTCATCAAGGAAAGCTTGTTGGACTCCCCGATCATATAGGTGTCTCGAACAATGTAGTCGAACCTTTGAAGCATGAGTTGAGAAGAAACCACGGAAAGAAAGGCAACATACTTGTCAACATCAAGACCGTTGCGCTTGTTGGCAACAATGTCGAAAAGAAAGGGTTTTTCGTCCTCGCTAAATGCGTACGCGTCAATTCGTGAATTTACACCTCATGTAAAATGCGATGAACCTGCATTGTTTGGGATCTCCATCAATGAGGGCCAGGATGAATTTGACGTCTTTTTCGGAGAGACTAGTGATGCCATTATTCTGAAGCAGCGAGCGAAACATCATTTTCGACGCGTCCTCGTGTCTCCAAGTCTTGTTAGGGCTATGTTCATCTAAGTTCACTCGACGAACACGGCAAAAAAAACGACTTACGCGACAGTGGGGATGAAGAGACCGTCCCAGACGTGGCTCCAAGGGCCATGACCAAGGTCGTGGCAGAGGCCGGCGATCTGAACGCAGTTGACATCTCTCTCGGTGATGTTCAGCTCCGGCTGTTGCTTTTGGAGATGTTCAACCATCGAACGCGCTAGGTGCGCAACACCTGTTTGAGAGGCCAAAGTCAGAACAGTTGAACGAAGAAATTCGAACAAGTTGAATTATTTTAACTCTCCTAGACAGTGCTCGAAGCGATTATGGGAAGCTCCTGGCCAAACCATGTACGAAGTACCCAGCTGCTTAATGTAACGCAGCCGTTGGAATTCTTCGCTACATAAATCAGAGTTAGATCGACCACGCAACACTCGAAACAGAACAGACGTGTCCATAATCGAGCTCAGGAAGGGCGAGAACGACACTGCCAAGGTAAAAAGGCTAGATTAGAGCGGATGCCAGTGTAATTCTGATGAACTACTGAAACTTACTGTAGTCATGGATCTGATCTTTTATCCTTCTCATTTGGTCGTTATTGGTAGACTCAACCATCGTCGCCGGCTTTGACTAATGACCTGGGTTGGTCGTGGTCAAGATGTAAAGTGGTTGTGACTGTGACACGTCACGATATGTCTTGACCTCGCTTGTGCGTAAGCCCGGCCGAGTTAACTAGTTGCCATTGGGCTTTATTCTCATCTTCTTGGTGGCTTGCGCCTTGGAGAAAATTGCAACCATGTAAGTTAAATATCCACCTTGATATTGAATTCTTGAAGGTTTCCATTGACGATCACACAGCTTGCTTTCGTTGAAGGCTTCAAGGCAGGTTGACGTAAAGAAGAGCATGGCAGGAATTGCAGGTATATGGACATGAGATCTTGACGCCCACAGGCTTGATTGGATGAGGTTTGAGTGCCTGAAGATCACTTGAGACTTGTATTATTTGAGAATTGCGTCCCCGATGTTCATTCAAAATTCGCTAGCTTGTCATGCATGTCATGTCCAGACTAGTTTCTAATCTACTCCGTCATGTTGGCATACTTACAGGTGGGGAATCACTAGGCCTGATGCTCGTAGCCACGGGAGAAAGTACGTTGGTATAGCGGGCTGAATAAGGTCGCAAAAGCATTACGATTGATTCGCTCTCGACGACGAAAACGGGCTTACCCCTGACTTGTGTCCAGCCCGTTTTCGTCGTCGAGATCGAAGAGGAGGCTAAAGCACTGGTTAAGCCTTCGCGGTTGGAAAGGAACAGGTCGGGCTCCAGATGCCAACAGCAACGGATAAAGATACCTCGCAAGGCTACTACGGGACATCCTTGTGAGGAGACTCAGCCAGTGCGTCACGAGGATTGGGGAAAAGACGCACCTCAGATGACGTCGGGCAGACGAACGACGCTTCAAACAAATACCAGATTCATCCACCTTGCTTCCGTCGCACCTCCATGAAGTACCCAAGAGGGCTCTTCCGCACCCGATCACTCGAATCAAGGGCCCGCATAACGGGAAAGCGAAACTCGGGCCCCAGTGACGGCTCATCGCCCTCGAGTCTCGGCCGCACCGCAGCCCGCCCCTGGCCATCCGAACCGCCACCGCCCGCCGCGGCCTCGCCTTCATATTCCTCTCGACTGCGCTTGCGATCCTCTTCCAATGGTGGGTCCCATGTGTAGAACGTCGAGTCTGATGGCTCCGATTTTACCATCGTCGCCGGCTCAGCAGTCGGAACGACAGTAGCACTAGTGCTTGCGACGGGCGCCTCCGCCTCCGGTGGATACTGCAGCTCCAGCTGCTCGTCGATGAGCTCGGAACTAGGCGATGAACCAGGTTCTCGTTTCTGTGTAATCACGAAATCAGCCCAAGGTAACGAGGGAGGAGAGAGAAGCAACATACAACTTGGGTAGCAGCTTCGGTATTCAAAGATGCGCTGTTCATGGCGACTAGCTGGGCTTTGAATTCATCTCGTTCCCATGTGAGCCTCTCCGCTTGTTGAACTCGTATGGCCAGCATCGCATGCAAATCTCTGACCCGCCCCATCAGCTGTGCGTTTAGGCGTCTGGACACAGCTGCATCACTTCTATGAGCCGCCAATTCCGCTGTATGTTCAGAAAGGGACGTCTCCAAAGGCGCAAGCTGTGCCCGTAGCATGTCGCATTCATTCCGAGATCGTTCGCGCTCGACTAAGGTGATTTGCCGCTGGAGCCGAAGTTGCGCCTGAGCCGCCTCGTTCTCTGCCTTGTATTGGGCGAACTGCTTTGCTTCTTGGGCTGCATTGCTTTCAATTTGCCTTCGCTGCTCTTGGAGAGTACTGACGACCTTCTCCGCCTGCCTCAGCTCATTGGAGAGGCGCACATTTTCCTCTTCCAACTGACGAGTACGATGAGCCCAGTCCGTCATTACCGAGCTCAGAGGTACTCTAGATTGCGGCTGGTCGGAGGGCACAGACGGCGCATGCAAAACAGGTCCAGAGGAGAGAGGCGGGCGATGCGCTGAAGCATGGGGGGAATCAGATGAAGTATGTGAGCTGGGGATCGGTCGTAAAGGCCGCAGGGAGCGAGCGTCTGTGGGTGAGGGTAGTTGTAACGGACGCTGAGAGGAGGACTCGTATGACGGAGAGGGGAGTGGTCCGTGCTGCGTCGAAGCTGAAGGGACTGGCCGCGGTGCCAAGACGTGAGGTGGTGGGGGCGGCATTGCAATTGCCAAGGGAAACGACAGCGACGGTTGGACATTGTGAAACGAATTGTGAGGGACAGAAGACCCTTCGGCGGCGGGGGGCGGAGGTGTGTACCGAGCTTGACGTGCTTGTGAGGGTGGAATATGGGAAGAGTTATGATGTTGGGGATGCGCAGACATATAGAAAGGCGACATCAAGTTCGACTGGCGGGCGGGAGGTGTTACGAATGACGACACGGTGTTGGCACGAAAAGCGGGCTGGCCATCGGGGTGCAGGCCACTGCGGGAGGATGGAGGAGTTAAATCCTGAATTGTCATCCGATTCTGCGAAGTGGGATGCTGAGGATCAGGGACGGGAGATAAGGCAGATGAATGCGAAGGGGGCGTTGGATAGCCGTTTGCATACACCGTAGGGGGGTGAAACATAACGGCGGTGAATGGTGACTCCTGCAGCAAAGTGCCGTCCTCCGCTGGTCGATTGCTTTGAGCTGCATGATAATCTAAGACGGCGGTCGGAATAGGTTTGTTGGCCTGAATTATATCCAATCAGCGCAGGCTAAATGGACGAACAAGAATCAGAATACATGGAAGTCCATGATTGAGACAGGAGTGGTCTGATTTTGAAGGTACGAGCAGCTTGGAACAGATGGAGACACTGACTCGGAGAATAGTCTTCGTCCCCGAGAGCTTGTTGGACGCCGAAGCTCGTCGAAGGAGGTCGAAGGCAGGTGAGTGATTATTAATAGCCAAGCCAAAAAATCGCGGTCACACCTCGTGCAAAACCGCGTGTATCAAATCGCGTCGAGACGCGAAAGTTGCCATCACGATCTACCAGACCAGACAGTCTCGGATCTCAGCGCTCAGCCTCAAACCACTTTCACTCAGCTCTCACTGTCTCAGACTTTGAATGTCTGACAGCGTCTGACCCAGTTGTGTGCCTTCCGCAACGCCGCGCAAATTCCGATTTGAAAACGTGGCGATCGTCAAACACGCTGCTGCTGCCGGGGTGTTTCTGCAGGGTGTAGGGCTTGAGCGGTAGACTGGACCTAAGGGCTGCCTTGTTATATACATGTCAGTGAGATTCTGAGTTGACTTACATTCTCTGCGAACTTGAATACGATATCGATGTAACTTTGCAATCCCGGTGCAGGTTGATGCTCGTCGGATTCAGATTCGTTCCGTCATGTCCTAGCGAATCCACCAGTGGTTGTAGAAGATTTCCACGATGAATTCATTCGTGCTCATGTTAGTATCTCACCTTTAAATCGGCAGTACTCCAAGCATCGATGTCAGCCGTGAAAGAGATCTCAGATAACTCTCGAGCCCCGACCCCCAGAAATCAGAAGATGCAGCAACCTATAAAGTTGAAACCGAAGAAAATCGATTTGAGCTGGATGTGAGTTTGTACAGAGCATTAGAGTCGGTTTGCCACCAAGACCTTCAACAACGCAGAGGAGGAAAGACGGGCGATCAAACGTTAAAGCTGCCTAAGTCGGAATCTTTCGTCGGCGCGCCCACGTGACTTGAGGGCTTCACGCGCTTTTCCTCGCGCCGAATGCATTTTGTATTTAATTTTTTCACCGCTCAGGTTGTCTGATGAAAGGATGAGCAGTTCACTCTCTTCAAAATAAACAGTACACATTCCGAGTTTGTTTCCTGATTATATGCTCAAATCGCGTTAAATCCTGCGTCCTTGATCTGGGACTGGAGGAGAAGCCCCAGAGCCAACCATCACCCTGATTCCACCACTAGTTGTGTCTCCAACAGTTACGAAGAGGAATCCTACATCATAGATGAAGCTTAACTATACTCACAATCTTCAACCACTTACCTGGACCGGGAGGATACACTCTATTATTCGGAGGGCTGAGGATTTCGAGACTCTTGCGATCAGAAGACAATGAAGCCTCGAGGAAGACAAGTCGAGAGCTCGAGTGGAACGCGTGCGAGGAGTATCCTAGATCCATGAGCGCAACTGGGAGAATTGAATTAGGTCAGGATTTGATTGCAGCTGAAGAAAAATAATCGAATTACCCTTGATCTCGGGCGACCTGTCCACAGAGTTCGAAATTGTCACTTGGACAGTGAACCTGGAATCGAACGCAATCTTGGCAGGCACACTGGACAAAGTTGGTCTAGCCATTGACATGTACGGCGGGTTCAAATATTGAACGCGGAATTCACTAAGTTCCAAGATCGGTTGCCAATAAAGTCTGGAAAGCAAGATACTAACGTGGGGAATTTGACTGTCTCATTGACGTTTACATTTGGATTCGATCCGGCAAGCAGGATGTTCCTACTTAATAGTTAACTGCCGATGCAATACGACGTGCAATTCACTCACCCTGAAGGTGTCAATGTGACTGAAGAGTGGTACATGCGAGCGATGTCAGTCGTCGGCAACCCTTTGTTGCTTATGCGCCGACCAAGAGGGGCCAAAGGATCATAAAGGGACGGTGTGAGACTAGAGAAGTACGAAAGGAAAGTCAGCTTTGAGTACAGGTGGAAAAAAGTAAAGTAACTCACGCAGCATGATCCGCATTCGAGTTACCTTGAACGACAGCGACAGAACTGATTGCTGCATATCCCGTTTGCGCACCATTGATGATCAGAACTTGACCATTCGGAAGCAAAATCATCTCCGGCATCATTCGACCCTCTAACATCCTCTCCACCTCCCAACCTCTCTTGATTCCAGTGGGTGTCAATGTGATGCGGCTGCATTGGTCGGAGGCAGCATCCTGGCTGGACAACTGTTCCGGAGGGATTTGATCGCTAGTATTAGTTCCTCCACAGACTAGAACTTCCGGAATGTACAGAGGAGGGGAGAGTGGTAGAAGGGTTATAGTTCCATCGAATGGATTGGTTACCCGGACGCCGTTGGGTAGATCAGGAAGAATAGTCTCGGTGTTGGCTTCAATGTCATAGATAATTGACTGATTGTTGGCCACCATAAAGACCTTGCCATCGGGAAGAGCAAGCACGCTACAAAAATTCGATTTAAACGTTTCAAATCGCAGGAACTTCGAAAATTTCACCGAGGGAATAGATTGGCTACTAGACTACGTTGGAGAAATAGGGAGGGGCGAGGTACTCCGCCATCCTTGGAAGGAAAGAATTCGAAACTATCCACGGGATCTGTATTATAGAAAGGAGTCGCCTCATGAATACCGCCCGCAATCATCTACAACTCCGATATTCAACAATGATATATGCCTGTAGTCGATTCAGGACTAACGAAGGAGCCGTCAAAGATCCTCAAAGACGAAGGATACCACCGAGTCTCCGCTAAATGCACGAGATCGGGGTTATCGAAAAGAGTGCAGCCTTGTCCGTCGGGAGTGTCGCATGGTTCGAATATTCGCAAAGCCATACGTCCATCGACGGCGGTAGAAGAATTACCAGACAGGTGTCCTCCAACACTGACCTATACCAAATATGACTGAACGCAGAGCTGTGATCATCGAACACAAACCATCGTCCCATTGCTCAAGAAACCTCCCGATGCGCAGAAGGTGTCTGAGACTACATCCAGAGCCGTCGCTTCATTGGTCTGCAAGTTCCACAGTGCACCCCAGGCCGAGCGTCCGTTTATCTGAAGCGGACCGCCCGTCCCCGAAAAATCAAAGAACAGCGCTAAGGTCGGGCTGACAATGATACTTTCGAGGGCCAAGATTCCCGAGGTACCATTTTGAACGAACTCCCATTTAGCGCCGGCGACGAGATGCACAGTGAAGAGGGTAGCAAGAAAAGCCTGAGGAAAATGCCTCATCTGTGGTCGAACCACCAGTTGTGTGAGGGAGCTTTTTATCGAAAGATGCTGACCCAGAGACCGGGATGCCAAGAGAGCAGGGCTCCAAAACATATCCGAGAAGTGGATTCGTAGAGGCTCCGGGTTAGAATCATCTCACAGTTACCCTTAGTAAACGGGGTCGGAAGCCTTCTGTCTAGTCAGCTGCAGGTAATGCTAGAAAGACAGGCCATATACCGCAGCAGTCCTCCCAGGACTGGTATTGGTACGGTACGTGTCAGAAAGCCGGAACTGAACGTTTGAAACCTACCCAAGCCCTCAAGTGCAAGTAGCCGTTCGCTCCAAGTCGGGTGAGTAAGATTGGAGTAGTAAGATGTCTTGCCAGCATGGGGAAGGTTTCCTGGAAGCTTGAACGTTGCACTGTGAGTCGTCGCCGCTGCCTCCGTTGTGCTGGGCGTTACTTCAATATTGAATATCTCACATCGTGGCGTAGTCGTGGAAAGCCCGAAGTTGAGGGGAGAGCACATCACTGATCAGATACAGAATTCAACACGACCACGTGAAAGGTCACAAACGCGTCGCGTTGGATCACTTCCTTCTCAGACATGTACAGCTAGATATTTCGAAAGCGGCAAATAAAGTATATCTTCTAACTGCTAATTCTTTGAATGCTGAATCGGCTGCAGAACCGGCTGGAAAGAAAAGTGCGCAGCGCTAGCGAGCCAACCGCTCGGTTTTGTCCCGTCTCCCTATGGCAAAGTAAGCAAGAAATTCAGCGTAGAAAGGCAACCAGACCCACAATCAAGTTAGTGGGGAATCCAGAGTCAAACGGAACGATGCTTTCGAGGTACGCAATCTGCTCAGCGGAAAGAGTGATATCGAGGGCCTCGATATTCGCAGTGAGATGTTCAATCTTGCGTCCACCGATGATGGGGAAGCAATAGGGCACTTTGGACATCACATACGCGATGGCGACTGGAGAAAGTCAAGATATTGTCTCTTAATACTAACGACGAGATACGCACCAGCGGTGATACTTTTGGTTCCGACCTCGCCGGCAACTTTCTCCAGCGCATGGGAGATCTTCTTCTCATTTTCGTTGCGTTCCCATTCGGGACCAAACATGGTGCGTCCTTTCTCGCCAGTCTTGCGACGTTCCTCTTCTTCAGCATCCGTACGAAACTTGCCGGCGCCAAGGACGTCCCAGGGCGCGACAGCGAGACCTAGCGATGAATCAGTTCGTGTTGCTCAACGGATCAGCAAGGAATGCAGACCATGGGCACGGCACATCGGGATGATTTCCCGCTCAATAGTGCGTTCGAGGATGTTCCATCTGCCTTGGTAGATTGAAAAGGGAGTTTTACCATGATCCTTCGCATATTGATTCGCCTGAGCGACTACCCACGCGGGTGTGTCAGAAATTCCCTAGAGCGAATTAGAAACCTAGCCCAAAAAGCAGCATACTCCACGCACAAGATACAATACTTTCCCCTGAACTACCAGGTTGTGAAGACCATTCATCACCTCCTCGACGCTCGTGTCCCAGTCCCACCAGTGGATATAGAGGATGTCGATGTATGAGGTGCGAAGTTTCTTGAGACTTGCCTCCAGACTGATGTTCATCGCTTTCAAGCTGTTTCCAACGTAATGGACTTTCTGAGCGATGGAGTCGTTACCGCGCTTGAAATTGCTGCTGTACTGAACAAACACATTCAGTTCTATTGCGCAGGATCTCACAAACACACACACCTTTGTCGCGATGACAAGCTGGTCGCGAATCCCGCGCTTCTCAGCCCATTCTCCAATTAGTTTCTCGGACGTCTCATCTTGACTGTGAATTTCGGCTCAACGTTGGGAAAATGGAACAAAAATGACCTACTTACTAGTTATTTGCAGTATCGATGAAATTTCCGCCCTTGTCGAAGTACGCGTCGAGGAGCTTGAAGCTGGACTCGGTATTCATAGCCCCGACTCCCATCGTAGCCCAAGGAGAATCGCCAACGCTCATACCGCCAAGTTGAATAGGTGAGACATGGATGCCGGCAAGCGGAGACAGTTTTCTGACAGATTTTATGAGTTGCATCCGATACGAGCAGGTCAAGTTCGACTGACCTGTAAAAGCCAAGTTTCGAGGCAGGCACTGGGGGAGGTGTCATGAAAGCCATGGCGGGTTAAGAGAGTTGGCCCACAATCGACCCAATATATATAGCAAGTCGAGAGTCCCTGATTAAGTCCCTCGGTTTGTAATATTTCGTCAGGAGCTGAATAAGGTGCCACCTTAGCAATCCAAGTTCGCGGCTTCCTCGACCCGTACGCGGTCCAAAAATGGTCGATTTCGGCCTGAAGACCTAGGTTCCAATCAAGCAAACAATTACCCTGGAGGTGCGAGTTTCGAGTCGTGCTATACGACGCGGATTCGAACCGAAAGCACTCAAAACGGTGGTTTCATGGAGGGAAACAATGAAAACCACCTAAATTACGTCAATGCCAAGCACATGGTTCAAAATTGGACGAGCGTCGATCTCAATGACCGCCGGGGCAATTGAAGGATCCCGGCCGCTCTTTGCTCCCAACACTGCTGACCCCCATGTCCTCCACCAACCTTCCCTCGACGATGAAGGCCCAGGTGATTGAATCCCCCAATGCGCCGTACAAGCTTGTCTCTCTTCCGCTTCCACAACCCCAAGACCCGCACGACATCCTTCTACGCGTAACAGCTGCGAGCTACTGTCACACCGATGCCGTGGTCGCAAGCGGCGCCTTGCCCGGCCTACCACCAACATGGCCGCACATCAACTGCCACGAATTTACAGGCGAGGTGGTGATAGCGAATTCAGCAGCAGCGGCACTAGGATTCACTCCTGGCGCCCGGCTGGCCGTCGCGGGCCACGGGTTTCACTGCTGCGGCGTCTGTGAGGAGTGCGTCGCGGGGCCCGAGATCGAACTGGGGGATCTGCGCGGTGATGTCCCCGGCGTGTCTGCCTACTGTCCGACCTCGGGGACCTGCGGCCTCACCCACCCCGGCGGATTCGCTGAGTATGTCGTCGTTGATGCGCGCCAGGTCAATCGTATCCCTGACGGCCTCACCGATGTGGAAGTTGCGCCTCTCATGTGCGCGGGTATGACCGTCTTCACCGCGCTCCGCAAGGCGAGCGTGAGGCCTGGGATGGTAGTCGGCGTGGTCGGCGCTGGAGGCGGGTTGGGTCATCTAGCGATGCAATTCATTGAGAAGATAGGGGCGAAGCCCCTCGGCGTCGAAAGTGCAGATGAACCCTTGAAACTGGCGCGTGAGGTAGCCCCAGAGGTGACGATCGTGGATGCGCGAACAACGGAGGCCAATGAGGTGTGTGCAAAGGGTGAAAGTAAGAAGGGGGTTGATGTGGTGCTTGTCCTGCCTGAGAGCCAGAAGGCGTTCGACTACTCGATGGCTATGCTCCGCACTCGCGGCACCTGCGTGCTTGTGTCCTTCCCCATCGCAGGCTTCCACATCTCCGCAGGCGACATGATCATCCGCCACTTGAATATCTTGAGTGTGCTAGGCGGCACACTTTCAGCGACAGAGGAGATGCTGCAGTTTGCTGCCAAGCATGGGGTTAAGGCGAAGATAGAGACATATCCCTTGGAAAAACTCAACGAGCTGGTTGCGAAATACGGGCAGGGAGCTGGCGGCAAGTACGTGGTTGATATGACGGTGTAAAATAGCTAGATTGCAAAATTGGAGGCATAACTGTAACGCTTGGGTCAGATTCAGCGATTCATAAAAGAAAAACCGACCACACGAAATTTCTTTGTTATTCATTCACTACCGCACGAAATTCGCAGGCAACATTCTCCATAATTGCGAGATTGGCGGCTGTGGGATGGCTTTGAAAACCTTCCGACGTACGGTGCAACAACGTCTATATTCAAAAAAGGGAATCAACTAGTATACAAAGGAATAGGATACAGTTAACGGTCCATACCAGTAGTGATACATCAAAACAAAGCAACGAACAATGCGAAGTCGATAACAAGAGCGATAGCGATTTCCGGCCAAAAACCAGACACGACGACAAGAAAATGAGATTCAAGAAAATGAGATTCACTTCTTTCCTTTCCCAGCGCCCACCGCCAAACTATTAGCAGCCGCAAACCGCTGACTCTGCTCAGCCAGCTGCCCCGGCCCCATCGCCTCTAGCCCCTTACACATCTCCGCATGCTCGCTCTGCGAATGCCCCACCAGCTCAGCCCACGCCGCCCCCGCCGGAAACGCGCGCGAACACGCACGACAGTACATCATGCTGCCGCGGGTGTTGTACAGCAGTGGGAGGTGTTTGAGCCCTAGGCCCGGCTTCGGCTTGGGTTTTGGAGGCGGGTCAGCGGTGGGTTTGGGGGCGAATGGAGATGGGTTGGAGATGAATTGCGTGGAAAGGAAGGGTAGATTGTGGCGATCGTAGACAATTTTTAAGTTGGCACCGGACGGTTGCGGCTGGGGAGGGTGTGACTGCGGCGTCTGTGGTGGAGGTGCTGGGGCGGGGTGCGTAGAGGTGGAAGAGGAGGGTACAGGCCGAGATTCCACAGGCGACGATGTCTTGCCCGCACTAGGACGAAGTGAAGGACCGGAGACCAACACGATGTCGTCGTCGTCATCCGTTTCATTCTTGACTGGTAACTCCGGGCTGCGTTTCCGCTTTAGCGTGCTCGTCGAGGCGGGAGGTGTTGCAGAGGTCGTTGCGGATGCCGAACTCGGAGGCAAGGAGGCAGATGCAGAACTGGAGGTTGCGGTCGACATACTGCGGTCGTTAGGAGGCGGGGGAACGGAATACGTGGCGGTTGGGCGATAATGCGGGCGCGGAGACGCAGAAACGCTGGGAGTAGATTGCGCAGTTACTCGGTAATATGGGGTGGAGGTTGAAGAGGATGAGGGAATGGGAGGCGAAAGAAGGGGAACTTCAACGGAAGGTGAGGATACTGCAGAAGACGGCGGAGGTGACGACGCAGCAGATTCGACATGAGGCTCCGTTGATGAAAGGTCGGGATTGGGAACAATTTCCGCCTCATTCGGTGCCGAAGAAGCAGAGAGCGCCTCTCGCAGGGTGTTTCGCTCTGCCCTCAACCGCGCAATGGTCGCTACCGCACTAAGCGTTCTCGTCCGATCCTTCTGCAGCGCTTTGCGCGCGACCTCGAGGTCGGCGCGTAAACCCCTATTGACACCCTGCGCCGTATTGAGCAGTTCTTCAACCTTGACACGCGAATCGCGAGCTTCCTGTGCGGCTGAAGCCTGCTGTGCGCTCTGACCCTGAGTAAGCGCGAGGAGTTGATTCAAGCGCTTTATCTCGCCTTGGGCATATGTGAGCTCGCTCCGCAACCGGTCTGCTGTTGCCTGCACAAGTAAGAGCTGGCGCCCAAGCCGAGAGCCCTCTTCGCGCAGCTGCGACACCGTGTCGTCTGCAGCACTAGACAGATCGTATTGAAAGTGCAGAGTACCATCACCGAGAGAACCGCCGGCCCGTAGATAGTCCAGCACCACGGTTGGGACTCGGGGCGACTGTTTGCCGCCAGTCTGCATGGAAATGCTTGTAATTAGCGCTCAAAGAACTCGCCTGAACCGCCTACCTCCATCGTGGTGTCGTGGATGAGTCGTAAGAGCTTGTTAGGCGCGATCACGTTCCCACACATTTCCTAATACGGTCAACAAGGGAAAGAGACATGTATTCACTGGGAAACAGCGTAAAGTGAATTCGGACTAGACAGTGTAGTGAAGCAAGAATGTACCTACAGACAGTATACTTGAATCTTATTTTCTAAGATTTCGACGCGGTTGGGCTTGCCGAGTCTCCGGTCTGTCTCCAGCGCAGTACACCACCCAATAACATTGCTAGAAGCACATAAATGATTCAACCTAATCCAACAATGAGAAAACAGACGTACCAGCACCGAAGACTGCGACCAGTTTTTTTGAGCCGCGACTACCTGGGGCCGCCTGGCGCGACATCCACAACGCATACATTCCGAGGCCTGTGAAGGTCGCCGTACCCGTAATCCGGCACGCTAGACATTCTGTGCGCGGTTCTGGCATCTTGAACGTCGTCGACGACGAGGAGAACGGCGAGAAACGCGAGAAACCTCGGCAGGATCCTATACTTTAAAACACAACGGGCACAGCATTGCGCCCAGAAAGGGAAATTCACCCCGTGACTTTCTCTCAAAGCCTGAGAATGACGCACGCCGGCGAGTGCAGCGAGCGGTAGTGCGGCGCCGTCGGCCTGGAAAGCAAGGTGAGTGCAGGTCTCTTGCGTGGCGAAGGCACGGGTCCCACAGCTCGTAGGTTCGGATCAAGTCGCCTCCTCACACTCACATGACATTCACGTGCGGACACGCCTGCCCGGACCGGAGAAGTTCCGGGACAAGGTTATGTAAGAACTCTTGACTTTCCACTGACTTTCCACCGCAATGAACATTATGAAGTGGCCACTGAGCACTTCTGCAACCGCCACCAGCTTCCTGGCCGTTCGGAGGTCAACGGACATCACCGCCATGGCGCATGATCACCCGGTAGGTAGGCAGGTTAAAGCGTCAGTGACGGAGGCAGAACTCGGTGAACTTCTCCGAGCCCAAAAAGAAAGAAGTTGGCAATTTGTGCCTCTGCAATCCGTGTGGTTAGAGGCTTGCTCAACGTTGTCTTGAACGGGCAATAAGACAGAGTATGTAGATAGATCCAGGTTTTTCTTTGAACTACTCTGGGTTCTGGTGCGTTTCGCGGTTTCACTCCGAATTTGATCTCTTAAATCCATTCGTATCAGAATCACGCCGCTTTCCTTACCTCCGTTTGTTCCCTGGCCTTCCAAAGATATGGCAAGTGACCCCGCACTCCAGCTCGATTAAATACGGTGGTCTTTCTACCAAACCGACCACCAACTTTCGACGCCTTAGCATACAACAACCTTCACGCGTAACGAATGGGTTTCCGCCAAGCAGCATGCAAGATTGATGTGGTGATTGTGGGCGGAGGTACGGCACTTTCGAGGTGAGAGGGCACACGACACTTACGCCACACCAGGTATCTGCGGACTTGCTTGTGCATTCGCGCTGGGAAGAAGCGGCCACCGCGTACGAGTACTCGAGAAATCCGATGGCCAACAGGTTTTTCGGTTCTACTCGTTTCTGGACTTCACTCATGCGTCTCGACCTAGCATGGCGCTGGGATAAGAATGCCTCCGAACTTGACGAAACTTTTGGCCGAATGGGGTCTCGAGGAAGAACTCAAGAAGTGCTGGTCGTGTCGAAAGTCGACGTTTATGTCGTGTGAGTCTTCATTTATTGGGTGAGACCATCGCTCACGCGTCTGTGCGTGGTTAGTGGAATCGGATCCAGAAACTATCGGCATCTTGGAATGGCAAGAAGACGTACTGGAAGAAGCTGGAGGACAGTTTCTCTTGACGGGTGTACGTTCAGACTCCCTTTATCTTATCTCACACCAACTCCAGTTTCTTCCAGTACGACGAATTTTATCAGATACTCCATCGGCTAGCATTATCTGTCGGGGCTGAGGTCATCTTCAATTCCGCGGTAACAGGTGTAGAAACAACACCTCGTCCCCTCGTCCGTGTAGCTGGTGGTACTACATACTCTGCCGACCTCATCATCGGTGCGGACGGTGACCAGAGCATGGTCAGGGAAGTGGTCACGGAAAAGGAGGACCAAGGAACAAATAGCGGACATACGTGTTATACGTGAGCGTGATTCATCTTTTTTCTATCAGTGACAGATGATCTCTCTTCGGGATTTAGAGTTTTTATACCCGTTGATCAGCTTCGGGATCCAGATCTGGCTTATTGGGCCACTGTACCACAGGTAGAATCTTTGGCATCGGGCTGGGCGACGCTCATCCTTTTGCCAAGTGGCCCATCGGCGTGGGGGATAATCGTGCCGCTTTCGGTCAGTTTTTCGGTCTGATACTATTTCAATGCCGTTGAACTGACATAAATCAAGGCTTTTTCACAGTAAGATTTGCGACGTTCGCTGTTTCCTTATATGAACTAAGCCTGCTAATTCTAGGGAAAGAAAATGCAGTTCTCACTGTATTGGCCTGATGTAGACGCTCCATCCGCGAGCGAGGCGCCCGAAGGCTGGGATGTGATGTTCGCAACAAAGACGCTAGACTTGGCGTCTTACGACAATCGGTGGGTGGCTCCATCCTCCACTTCTCCGAAGCTGACCAATGTACACAGCATACAACGCCTGTTTAACAGCGTTCCTACCGCACAGCGGAGGAAATATGTCTGTCGCGAGCGAGTCGAAGACTGGGTTGACCATACCGGTCGGATCCTCCTAGTTGGCGAGGCTGCACACCCATCCATCGTACGTACGCCCCACCCGTTTCGTTCTCGCACTGACGATCCCTTCCTGCAGCCGCACAACACACACGCTACGAGCATGGCCATCGAGGACGCAGAGGCACTTGGGGTGCTCATGTCGCACCTCGGCAGCATGGAGCAGATACCCCAGCTCACAGCGGGCTTCCAGGAGCTGCGCAAGAAGCGGTGTGACTTCATACACGACTCCGAGCGGAGCAACGTTCTGTTCCTGATGCTGCCTGCGGGCGAACTGCGCGATCGGCGGGATGCCTCATTGCGCGAGTCTCTGGTGAGGGGAATGGACAGCTGGAACGATGAGATGTTGAGGAAGCAGTGGGAAAACGTGGAGGCTGGGTTTGCCTATCATGTACGGGAGGCGGCTGAGGACTGGTGGAGGACCTGGGGCTCTCTTGCGAATAATGTCGCCAAGAAACGAAGCGCCGAGCTTGAGATTCCGATTCAAATCGAATCTGAATGTCAATGACTCGCATTGTCATGCCTATACGTATCTCATTTGTTCCTGTGAGGTGGTTTTTATCGTGGTTCTTCGTTCTTTTACCTAGATCGAGTGGAAGCCAATATTCGTCGCGTTTTTCTCGCAAAGCTAGGCCCAGAAAATGCTCTCAGTGAGCGAACGTTCTATTAAAAAAAAAAGTCGAAACCCAGTCAAAATATTAAGCGATCCCGAGCCGCCGCCCAACGCTGAGCGCTGATCCCCCCTTCAGCTAGATTTTTCAATTCTTTTCAGGGCTGTCGGGTTTTGTTTGTCATCGGCGTTATCACTTCAGTCAGCAACCGTAGCACTCGTTCTCCAGAGTCTCGACGCACAAACCTGGCGAAAAGCTCGGCACTGAACGGATTATAACCCAAGACACTATCTATCCTATCCTTCCCCGAACTCTAATAAATGGTACTTTGGATGGGGCCATCGGTCTTGACTTTTGGAGGTCCACAATTGGCCCGGGGAGCTAGCTTTTACTTAAAGCGTTCCTGTGCGCTTAAGGCTACGCTGCCTCCCTCAAAGTTCTGGATTTCTTCGAGTCAATTCGGTCTACCAAGAATAGATCTGTGGTCTACCTTGGCACTCTGCGTTCTAGTCACCACATACTCTTCACATGGGAATACTCTTTGACTGGCGGTTACTGGACGCTTTAGTACGAAACAATGGCAGTAGTGCACGCGTTGTCGTAAAAACTGGCCTCACAATTGCAAGAGCTTCCTGCGTTAAGGGCACTTTCTTGTTGATACTGCCGTGGGTCTGCATTGGGATTTGATGCGGTTTCTGCGCCTTCCTGAAGTTCGCCTCGTGCCTCTCGCGAAGACCATGACTCGAAGATCTAATTGTCTCCGTCTGCGGCGTTCCCACAGCACTCTCGCAAACTTGGCTCGTCCTTTTTGTTTCGCGGGGTCGTGACTGCTTTGGTGACAGCGTGACACCAAAAGCCTATTGTCTTTTTGTTCTAGCTGCTTTCGAGCGCAATGCACTTAAAACCTGCGCTTGGATCTCTGTGGGTCCAACACGCTCCCCACGCTGCGTATTCTCCTCCGAAGTAACCGCTGGCTGGTCCGACTTTGACTCCTTCATACGTTTACAATGACTCGCTCCGTTAATCTGCACCACTCTGCATCGTCTCAGGTATTGGCTTCTGTGCATATCCCAGGCGTAACTGGGCTCTTATGGGATACAATAGTCTCCTCCAGTAACACCGCCTTATCGTCCCATCCGGCCCCCATTGACTCCAAGAAACGATAACATACGCCGACATCGAATCCCTTCGCGCGACACTACGACTACCGGGATCCCATCACTGGCTCACGCAAATGCCCAGCTACTCCACGAGCGTCTCCAGCAGAATCACAATCGCCTCCAGGTCCAGCTTCATGCCAGACAACCGCCGACCTCCGTCTCGGGCCCCGTCAAAGCGTTCCTCGACACCACTCTCCGCGCTTACGCCTCGCGCATCCAAAGCGAGTTTGCCAACCTCCGTTCCGCATGCGCTAAGGCCGTTCAGCGCGAGCAGCAGCAGGTTGCGCAGATGCGAAATACTTGTGCCCAGTTGACGAGGGAACGCGACGCCGCGGAGGAAAAGCTCCACGTTCTCCTCGACCAGCGTGCGACATCGAGGAAGCGCCAGCGCGAGGAGGTCGAAAAGGAAGACTTTGAGGTCGCCGAAGCAACCGAGCTTCTGTATCCCCTATCCCCTATTTCTCCGCTCCAGCTGCCCACATTATCGCCTCCGCCTCGCCTTCGGAGTCCGTTCGTATTAGCAATTCGACGCAGCCCGAGTCTGTCGCCCGACTCCCACGACAGGACCGAGTTCGACTTGACCGTCGCTGCTGATTCGCTTCCTCGACCGTCCAAGAAACGTCGGATGACCTCCTCTCCTGAATGCACTTCCGTCTCTCCTTGCTGCGACGCATCTGTCTCCATGACCAAGCAGCGCGAAACTTGCCCGCCAGCTTCCTCCGGGGAATGCGACATGGATCTCGAATCCGACTCCGAATGCGATTCTGGCAATGCGTCTTCGTCTTCGTCATCGTCATCGCTCCACCCTTCGCGTGCACCATCCTGCTCTCCCCCCCTCGAATTCGCTTCTCGCACCAGTACCGAAAAAGCACCTGCACCTACGCGAGCCCGGAGTCTCCCACTCGAATACGTCGACATCATGTACCTCCCCACCAACGGCAAGCTTGTCTGCCGCGTCTGCCTGTGCGTCTTCTCCTCTCATTTCGCTGCCTTTCTCTCGTCTCATCTCTTTTGCTAGACTCGCCGCTGGTAACGCGTCCGCCCGAAATTCCCGCCCCATCAAGGCATTCTTACCTGGCGCGTCATGGGATATGCTGCGCACTCACAGCGAGGAATCACATCCTGAAGCATGCCAGGATGTTGTGGGCCTTGGACCCGCGGGTGTGCAAGAGCTTCGTCGTCGACTCGGGCTTGGTCCTCGAGGATCTCCAAGCTAATTTTGAATACTTCATTTCTTGTTATAATGTTTTCTTGTTATTACACAATAGGTTATAAAGTACCGTATGTTATGCTCTAGGAATATAGGCCGATTGGCTAGTTATGTACCGACATGAGGGAAAGGTTCAACGAAACGATGCGTCTTCGGTCCACATTGCCCGCATTTTGCCCCCAAAAAAACCATACACCGCCAAAGTGCCGACATGCTGTCTCGGTAACCCAGACGTTATAGCGTGACCTGTGAATTGCTTGAGGGCGGGATTCTTATCTTATCTGACTCGGATTGATCCGGCGGAGTTTCAATAAATGATAAGAGATTTTGAGGTAACGATCACACTATAACGTCTGGGGCATTTGGTACAGCAACACCCCCCATCCTGTCACAGACCCTTTCCTCCTTCCATTTCCTTGCTTGGTACCCTGAATAGTGCTTGTACATGCAATCTAAGGTCTTCTCAGTTGCCTTGCCTTTTTTCCCCGTCAATTTTGGAGCTGTTGGGACCATTCTGCGGCGTTCAAAATGGCAACTATTTTGGCTGTCCTGCTGCTGATATCCCCCAATTTGAGTCAAAATAAAAGTAGGAAAAAGCAACAATCTATTGTGATGGTCCCTAATATCCAATTCCACAAGCATCAAGGCCTCTGGGGTGTACTGCAGCCAGTTGAACGGTCATTTTGAACGAACGTGACATTGAGAGTGTGACGGGATGGGGGGTGTTACTATACCAAATGCCCCAGACGTTATAGTGTGATCGTTGTCCCATCTTTTCTTATCATTTATTCCGGATCAATCCGAGGGCTGATAAGATAAGAACACGCCCTCAAGCAATCCACAGGTCACACTATAACGTCTGGGTTACCGAGACAGCCGACATGATGCCACCGCCTGGCGCGATCACCTTGATGGCGGCTGCATCGAAAGATGGGTCCAGGTGGTGTAGGGCTGGCACATAGCTGGAATTTTCAGGTGGTAGGCGGGGGCCTGCCAGCCATCCTCCAGCCCGAAGATTGCTGGTACGCAGCACACATTGAAGCTGCTGACCATCTTTACAAATTGCATCACTGTATCCAAAAATATCATTTGAACTACGTCTGACGAGAAGGACGAGCCACCACTCAATGTTCGGGAACGTTCAGGCCGTTCGAGATCCGTCGACGAGAGTGCGGATTTCCGATTTCGTTGTCGCGGAGATTTGCACGTGATTTGGTCCGTGCGCATGTTGCTTTCTGACATCGATCATCCCCGTCTCACGCCGTCGCGACTTGCTCTTAACCGCCACCATCCCTCCTCCCCACATCCCATCTAGCCCTCGTCAATGCTCCCCAGGAGCCTCTGCTTGTCCTCACGCTCCAAGCAGCAAGATACACACCCCTGGCATCGCTCTGAGGCTTGACGTTCCAATCTCAAGAGTATTGCAAGCTTGCACATACGCGTTTGTACCACTGCCTACCTCGCTTTCAAGCCATTCCTAGGTCCCTTGTGTCAAGCTCTTCAAAACTCGTTGCCGCACATTGCTCTATCCCCAACTCAAAATATTCAAGCACCTAATGTCTTCAAGTCCGCAACGCCCTGGAGTCCTCAACACTTCCAAGCCGCTCAAGATTTCGAAGTCGTTTAAGCTGCTCAACAACAAGCTGCTCAATAAGGGCTCGAAGTCGTTCGCCGCTCTCAAGTTGACCCAATCACTGAAACTTTTCGTGTCGAGGCGGGGGCGGAGGCGGGGTATGAGCTGGTCGTACAATGCATAGCTATTGGGATAACACTTAGGTGTGGTTTTGTTCAATTGCGGCTTACCCTATTCAATAGCTAACGCAGTTTGTAGATGATTAAATTTCCATCGACTACTTCGCTACCCCGAGCTGCATATCCTAGCAACAACGACCGTAAAACAACACAACATTTGTGTGTCGGCTCTCTCCACTGTTTCTACTCCACCCTTCTGCACGCGGCATAGCTCGCAATAGGGCCGCAGGCGGAGGATGGCGAGAACTGAGGTTGTTTTTAATTACCGCTCTACTACGTAGTATTTGCCCCCCTCCCAATATATTATATTTGCATTATTTTGTGTCGTTTCGAAAATATGTGCCTCAGTCCAACAGCCGAAAGAGCACCCTGTAATCAGCCGGACGTGCAGCTGAGCACCAGCCTAACCTGGAGTCATGCTGGACCCATTGAAGACTGAAGCTGGGATCCAGCAGATTGTCAGCTGGGATCCAGTCTCCTTCAATGTCTGGTACACATCTCGTCTCCAGCTCAACCCCACGTGTCTGACCATTGGCGGTGTACTTAAATAAAGTACTTAGTGCTTAGAGTGCAGATCCTCAACATCAGTGACACGCAAGTACTAGTGACAAGATCACGCCAACTCTTCGGAAATCTTGTCCTCGACCATTCAACACTCGAGATCTTTCAAGTCATCGTTCAAGATGTGTGTGCGGGTTAGGGAGATTTCCACGTTCATAATCCATCAGACGATTCGTCAAAGTTCTCCCGCTGCACGCCGCTCGGCGCCTGCAACTCTCATTACAGGAACTCTACAGAACTGAACTCTGCCTTGCAAGTGCCTTGCAATGCGTCACCTACAAACGATCTTCAAGATCTTCACCACCTGCTGATGGAACCCGGAGACGGGGTTTCTCTGATCCTTAGCCATGCGTCGGCCCCGCGTGAGGCGCGTCATGAGGTCAAGGGACCGTCAAAAAGTTTCGGAAAACAAAATTATAAGTACTCGGAGGACTCTCGCGTCAAGCGTTCAGCCCGTTGAAGATGTACTCTCTACTACGAGCTTTCGCTGCAGTGGCAGTGTTCCTTACTGTACAGGTGGATGCAGCGGCGTTGTCCACCGTCAAGCTTGACTACGGCACCTTCACTGGTGTGACGGACACGACGACCGGCATCATATATTTCCGGGGTATACGATACGCAGATGCACCCGTCGCGGCGCTCAGATGGCGCGCCCCGGTTACCCCGCCCACCACGAAACTAGGCAATGTGTCTGCAACCAACGTGAGTTCGATCCAACTCAAACTCGCAGCTGCGCAACTTACAACCTCGCCATTCAAGTTTGGTGCTCAGTGCATCGCGACCTCGCAATCTGCGGTAACACCATCAACCTCTGAAGACTGTCTCTTTGGAAATGTACAGTCCCCAATTTCGATGGAGACTGAGACTCTCATATACATCGTAGGTCTATGTCCCAATAAACACCACGGCCAAGAGTGCGCTGCCCATCCTCGTCTATTTCCATGGTCGGTCAATCCGAAACTTCGAAGACAAGGCGGGTCTGATTTCTGAGCAGGTGGCGGATTCGAAGGAGGTAGCTCCAACGGCTTCCCTCCCGAACACCTCCTCCAGCCTTCAACCAAACCACTAATTTTCGTGACCTTCAATTATCGGTTGGGTCAATTTGGGTTCCTTGGTGTGCTCTCCTTCTTGGCCTTCTCGTGCGAAGAAGAACTAAAACCTGGCGGACAGGCGGAACCCCGGTTCACCAGCACGGTGTGGGCAACGCGGGTCTCCTGGACCAGGTATGTCACTTTTTAGCTATATTTGCTTCACTAATTGTGGTGGCGTTCAGCGGGCCGGACTTGTATGGCTTCAAAGATATGCGCGTTCGTTTGGCGGTGACCCTCGTCGCGTCACTATCTGGGGTGAATCTGCCGGCGCTGGGTCTACTATGTTCCACCTTGTCGCACAAGGAGGGATAAACGGGAACACCCTATTCCACCAGGCAATGGTGAGTGAATTTCCTGATTGCCAAGCCGTCATGCTGACTTCCAGGCCAGGGCGACTCGCCGTCGCTCAGTTTCCTGCCTTACTACAACGACGCCTTCACGGAGAACCTATTCTCGCAGTTTGCAGGCTTTGTGTGAGTTCGTGTCTTCGTGGGATATTGAGACGCTCACTGACCTATTGGTAGCGGCTGCTCCGGTACCTCGTCTGCTATCATGGCTTGTCTTCGCGACGCGCCCGTCGATATCCTAGCTTCTGCTGGCAGCAGAGTCCTTGCAAACCGCACCAGCAGTTTCTACCCCTTCGCCCCAATCACAGATGGTCACTACCTCATTGAGCGACCCGTTGAGGCATTCCGCGCTGGAAGATTTGCCCGTGTTCCTGTCCTGTTCGGGTGAGTTTGTGTAAAGGTCGAAGAACACATACATTACCTTACGCTGCACGTCTAGATCAAACACTAACGAAGGTGCTGGTTGGTGCGGCGGACTCCCCAACCCGGCTGCGAATACCAAAAGCCCCAACGCAACGGAAACAAATATATACAACTGCATCGCCGGGCAATTCTCTACCTTTACGCAAGAGTCGTTCCAAAAGGCCGTCGAGCTGTACCCACTTGCGGATTATGCCAATACAATTGACCTCCAGGGGCAGCAAATGTACGGCGAGATGCGGTGAGTAGAGTCATTGGGACCTGGTCCAGTCTCCGCTGAGCGCAGTGTGAAGGTACATCTGCTCCGCTGTCATGATAACTGGTGCTGCAAAGAATTTCGGCCTCAAATCATTCCAATACCAGTCAGTCATTCATTTTCCAGTGACGCGCTATTGTTGCTAACGCTTGACTATTCCCACAGCTGGGACAACCCCAATCTCAGCTCCAACCACGGCGCAGAGCTAGTCGCCTTCTTCAACGACCGCACCTTTGAGCCGGAGGACCAGACCGTCGTGGACGCCATGCGCCAATACTTCACCTCCTTCGTAACCTCCGGCAGCCCAGTAGCCGATAATTCGGTTGCCTGGACAGTGAGTGCCCTGGATTTGATTAGTCGTCTGCGTCCTGAAACACGTTTCCCACTCCCAGCGTAGCGCCAACAAAGACGGCAGTCCGCGAATTCTGCTGCACCCGGGTAATGTGACGATGGAGAAAATTACCGACGCCCTAAGTGCGCGTTGCGCCTTCTGGCATGGGATATCTAAGGAATTGAAAAATTGAACGTAAATCATGACTCAAACAAGATGAACACTTAGTTGTAATTGTGTAAATCGCAACAACAGAGTTGACAAAGTGCACGAAAAAAACGGTGATTGATGTGGCACAGCCTTGAAGGTCGTCTCGCTCCTTCACGCGCTCCTTCGATCTTTGAGATTCTAGCCTCACCGAGTAAACCTCACTAGCCACTTCTATTGCGAGCTGAAATCTTTAGGCTGCTTGCTGTTGGCCTGCTGAAAGATGGCGAAGAAGAAAGTCGACGGCTCACCAAGTTTGAACAATTTGTGGGTTGATCCTACTAGCTGCCAGTGCCCGTGGACGCGTTCTTCCGTGACGGTACCACATTAATCGATCCCGACAGCCAGGTGTTTGCAAGCAAGAAGGTACTCGCCCTTAGTTGTCGCCTCGGTGCCGGTAGTGGCGGGTAGTCGATCGAAATTTGTCTTCAAACTAGCTCAGGACTTTTTCGGGCGACTCGGAGTGGTGGTGACATTAGGCTGAGACATTAGCTTCGAAGCCTTGTGCCGCCGTCTGGCAGTACCGACAAGGAAGCACATCAGCGTCAAGTCGAATGAATGGTGTGTCTTCTGGCAAGCTCTTGAAACGAAACGCGAGTTGGCTTGACTTATTTCTCTCTGCGCACTGCGGCCCTAGTACCGTCGAGAACGAAATTCAATTACTGCCAAATAATCTGGTTCGAACAAGTAAGGTCAACCATTAAGATTCATGACTATGTCCAGCGCAAACCAGAGCGCCTAAATGCACTCCTTCAACTCGTTCAGTGCTTTTTCTGGGTTCTCCCAAACGAGCTGCTTCATGGTAAGTAACAGGAAAACCACCGAAGAACAAGTTGACGCACGAAATGGTTAATGCCGTGGATAACCTTGAAATTTATCTGGAACGCTGATTTGATCGCCAGGTCTTCAAGGGACCATGCCGCATAAATAATGTTCCACGGCTCAGCATCCCCATACACATTCCAGAATCGTGTCCCCCTCCAGGCGTCTCGCACCGTTCCGTTGAACAGAGCCTTCCGAGTCTGCTCAAACACGGGTCCGGCGAATGGAGGTAGCCCCACGATATTGTCGTACCTGTCGCCAGGAGCGAAATCTGTCATTCCCAAGAATTCCTCAGGCGTCAGGGTCTCGATGGTGGACGACTTGTCGGGGTCAGTATTGTCGTACGTCAGTTCGTCGATGTTGCGCGAAGACAGATTGCCGTGAATAAAATAGCTGGATACCCACTTTGCGAACGCGGGACCACGAGCCTCCGGAGCGATACGTGGGTCGGTCTGAGGGATCAACCAACCTGGCGGGGTCGGGATGCCGAATGCGAGCGAAGGGGGCTCTGTGGCAAGATTCAGAAGCAGGAATTTTGACGGACGAATTCAGATTGAACACCAACGCAGCATAACTATGTTGTGCACAAAGCTCGACAGTCGCTCTTGAGTGGCTTTTGGAAGGGTGCAGATGCACGATACCAAGGCCATAAGGAACAAGCATCCCATGGACCAGCCGAGGATCGCCATGCCCCCAGTTTGGGGGAGGTGGAGGTGCGTAATGAGGCCGTCTAGAAACATGGCGAGATCACGACCCTGTTGCTCCAGCAAAACAGCTCGTTCAGCGTCAGAGCCGCATGCGAATGTAGCCAATTCTTCGTCGCTGTATGGGGTGGAACCGGGATATTCACGCCGGTTGACTGAAATAATGCGCAGACCGTTTGGCTTAGCCAAGGCGTTGAGGCGCTGGAAGGTACCTGTCACGGCAAAGAAAATCAGACTATTCAGGCGAATAAACATAACACGGCGTACCGTTGTGGAACGTATGTCCGTGTATTATGACAACTGTCTTGTAGCAAGTATAATCCGTCAAGGCGCCGCTATCGGTATACGCGAAAACGACTCCACTTTCCAGGGCAAGGGAAGGCATAGTTAGTTGGCCGTCAACGTTCAGGAAGAAGCCTTAATAAGTTAGTGGGTGTCGGCGGAAGGTGGCGTCCCTGTATCACGGTCAAGGTCACCGTGACGTCCCGGCTCCGGGCAGGCAGGTAGGTAGGTACCGGGAGTACTAGTAGGTACACTGGAAAAACATCGCCTTATCAACGCGTGTGATATCACCACGCGAATATGAGGCAAAACTTAAGGTTCGGTGTATAAGGACTCACCGTGGGTCCATGTGGGCGCCAATGTCAACCTTAGGGAAGGCCCGGGTAAGAGATACTGTGCCAAACCAAACGCACGGAAGGATATCTTTGCTTTAGTGAGGGCGGAAAAATATTTGCTGAGCTACTCGATTTCCTAACCTGAAGCCCGAAATAGTCCGCCACAGGCGCCGCGGTCCTGAATCCGGGGTCCGTGCGCGGGAATTCGACTTCCGAATAGGACTTGTATGTAACCCGAAGCTGGAAGAACATTGGCCTTCGGCGCGGCCTGCAGGGTAACGGAATATCGTACAAGTCTCTTAAGAGCGATTCGGAAATATACTCAATGATAACGACGGTGTTTTTTAGTGTACCTACTACGTACAGACAACTGAACAACAACAACGGGAGTCAAACTGGTATGTACTGTCTATGGATGAAACAAGAAGTAGTTGAGAAATGTTCTGAAAACGTCGGCCCATGGTATGAGTTGTTCGGAACAATGTAACTTATGGGACCCTACGCGCAAACAGGAAAGTCGTCTCGTTTGCCATTCATATCCACCTACGAAAGAGCTTCAGACGGCGAAATCAACGACGGTTCAAGAGGCCCTCACAGAGGCGGTATCGAACTCCACAGCGGAAAAGGAAGGCTGCGCCGGAATGGCCTTGGTACCCGGATTCGAAGTGAGCGTACCCATCTGAATTGAGTTCCACCCTTTGTCGCTGTACGCGACAGCTTCGCGGAGGTGTTGGCGTCTGTTGAGTCTATCAGGGTTGTCAGTGAGTCATTGTTGTTGAGCGATAGATTCGAGCGACGTACGTGGCTAGCATACTGTTCATGTACACTGTGAATCGAGTCAAAGGCCATTACCAAGGGCAAACTTGAAGGAATGCTCATAAATCGTCACTGACATTTACTGCTGGGAGCGAGGCCGAGGAAAAACCACAAAGTGTCAGGGAGCACCAAAAACTGTAAGCAGCTTCATTAGTATGACCCGAAGCAAGTCCAATACACGTACTAAGACCATATTGATACCCGACGACAAGGCGGTCAGTATACCGCGACTGATAGCATCCTGGATGAGCAAGTCCATCATTGAATTGGTTCTGTCCGACGCCATGAATGTTTTCCTCGCTGAGGAAAAAGTAGCTTACTTGACCATGTCGCCCTTCTGACCTCTGAGGAATATGCAAAGATAAGATGTGATCAGCATATCGCAGGCCAAGGATGCCGCAGCTTGAAGGGTTGTAATGGCCTGAAACACCAATTTCAAAAGACGCCAGTCAAGGGATTGAGAGGTCAGCGGAAATACCTTAGTTGTGCCGAGGTTCAAGTAACTGCGAAGCTGATATCTGCCAGAAAGTCAGATCGAAGAAATAGCTGAAGAAATCAAGACGTACGACCAGATAGTTTGGTAAATGCCTGCGACTGCAACCGACGGCCACTAAGAAAGAAAACATTGTCGGGTAACAAGCAACACCCATACCAATTTCGACCACGGCAAGCAGAAGCTGCGGGAGGAGAAGGATTAACATCAAGGTCATCGGTATCCTACAACGAGGGCGCTGGGGGGCAGTAAACAGACGTACAATGATGTATATCCCGAACGCGGAAAGGCTGAAGTTGTTGCGCCCCTTGGTCACTAAAGAAAGTTCTGAACCCGGGCCGTCACGGATGTCTGAATGTAAGCACGACCTACGTCGATGAATGCGACTCGCGAAATAGCTATGGAGAGGTAATCAGCTCAGCGACATGATACAGCTCAGGCTGTCGATCGCACATTTGCACAATGAAAGCAGAAAGATACTGTCAATGAAATTTCAGGGCCGGCCTTATCTGATCGAATATAGGTTGATACTCACCGCAGCCAAAAGTTGTAGCTTGATTGAAGAAAGTCATTTCCAGGGCAAAGTTGAGGACAATGTACCGTACCGAATCATCCCTTTGATTCCATAGTCATCGTTAGCTCCAAATCGTACAATTGAACAGGGAGGAAAACATGCCAGATCAAATTCGTTTGAACTGTTCCGAAACCCTTGACAAAGCGAAGGTAGGAGGAGTGGAAGAAGAAAACGACTTGAACAGTCTCCAGAAACCTGAAGAAAAGATGGGTCATGATAGAGGAAGAATTCAATAGCCTCACAAAACAACGAGAACCTAGCAGACACACTCAGATCACATATACGAAGAGAAACGATAGCTACTCACCGTAACTTTCACGGGCACAATATCGGTGGGCTGAGCAGCGAAATAGTTCCAGCATTGAAGAACGCCCATGCCATAAAGAAATATTTCCAGTACAAGAGAGATGAGCCAGGCGCCGTACGTCGAATCGAGCGGGCTCGACATTGAGGGAGTGTGATGAAGCGAGAACTGGCCTCAAGTCTTGGGGACGCCAGCCATAAATACCTTTGTAAGGCAGATCGAATTCAGGATTTACAATATGACTATAGTCTAACTGACCGACTTCTGGAAAATCGAATATGGGGTATATGTTGGAGATCAGTGGAGATGGGTTAAGCTGAGGCATCACATTTCCATTTTCTTTCGTTCATGCGGAGGCTTCCTGTCGGCCGCGGCAGAGAACATCTTGGGGTCTCAAGCTGAGCTCGGCAGAAGGTTTTCGATTCTGGCCCTGTTCTAAGAACTTGAATCTTGATTAGTTGGTAGTCTGGCATTGGTAGCGACTGTGAACATTTGATGTCGAGAAACTTTGCCCTGGAATCGGTAGATTGAGGGGTAGATTTTAGCGAGTGACTGAGGGTGACAGATCAACCGCAGGCTCGAGGCCTTCTCGTCGTGATTCCAAATCTTGTTCAAGAACGGTGTTCAGGATGGTGGTTCTGGTGGAAGGTGATGGAGATCAAACACACAATGCACTCGTGGTAAATGTTCGGTGATATCCGGGCAGAAAGTTGAAATCAAGGTCGAAATATATTTTCCCGCATCCAGGAATCTGTCGGGTTCAGGTGCTACTACAGCTTGTAAGTACTGTCAATTGATATTGTTTCAGTAGATGCACGGAACCAAAATGTACGGTACTCGTGCGGCCCACATATCCCACTCCAACCCAAACTTCGACTGGAGTCTGGCTTCTTCTTTCGATATCCTGGACAAAAGTCCAGCAACCACGAGAGACATCGAAAAGACAAAGGTTATGCAAGATAAGAAACCAATTACACTGCCTTTCAGCGCGCATTCGATGAACCACGATCCAGGACTCCCATAATACACGAGTAAACCTAAATACGCCAGGACAGCGCCAGCGTAGCCGGGATGGCGAACGAGGGAATACGGCCCCGTTTTTATGAGAATGTGGTCGTGGGCAATGCCCGCCTCGAAGGTGAAATATTTTCCTAAGGCGCTGTAGGATAGAATGCGAAGAAGTGCCCCACTGATTGTAAGACACGATCCAAGGAAGAGGGTTCGGCTGAGGCAGCTACTAGGTGGTTCGCCACCGAGAGCAAACACAGTGATGATTGATTGGGACAGTGTGGATGGGGGGTACGACGAGGCAATGATTATGGCCGCCTCTGCAATGGCTGAGCCCCAATAAAAAGCCTGCGTCTGTTGTCAGGCGCTTATCAGAAGAAGAGGAAGAAAAATACTTGCTTTCTGCATGAGGCGCAACGCAGGAGAGACAAGGATGAACTCGAAGGTGGTCCGTTCGATCGTTCTCTCAGACTTTCGGAGTGGAGGATTGGGCGAGGTCGAGGATATGTGTAAACTGAGAGTCGTAGCGGAAATGACGAGCATTTTGGAGAAAGACATTGGGGGGCTTCAATCGACGAGTCTTGTCGATGTGCCGTTTTATTTGACGCGTTGTTAGACTTGTGCGAGCGTCTGGATACGTAAAACATTGGATTTTCTGGGAAGAAACGCGATACGCGCGGGTAGGAGTATTCTTTATGTTGCGGATGTGGTCGAGAAGTCGCCTGAATACAGAAAGCATCAAAACCTGCCAACTGAACATGCGTTAAACAGCCTTGAGAGGAGCCGGAATTAGCTGATACGGATAGAAATAGAGAGGCACAAGAGATCGACTTCTCAGATGAGGGTTCGTCGGCGGATCGGTGCTGGGATTTCCATCGAATTCTTGTGAAATACGGCAGGGGTGTACCGCACGGTATGACAGTCTGTGAGCCACGATCAATCTTTCTACGATTCACGTTGAACTTGGTTCGATTTAGAGACTCCGTTGAATTGCAGGGGAAAGGGAATTTCTGGGTGCAGTATAAATGATTATAAAAGAATAAGAGAGAACTCAGCTTGTTCTTTACCGATTACATCCCACCGATTGCCATGAGCATCCTGCAAACAGAAGCAAAATATTTTACAGCCCTGAATGGCGTCTTTGCGACTCCGAGCTTCACCGAAATGCGTGCCTGTTGGGAGCTCTGTCGCCTGCACAACAACATCGGGTTTTTCGTCGTATGGCTTCCTACCGCTTGGTCCATCGCAATGGTTTATCGCGCTCAGAGCGATATCAAGGCCTTAGATGTGCTCATTCGAGCCCTCATCTACGTTCCTTTGTGCTTTGGAATCAAATCGCTGGTAAGGATCGCACGATACAGACAAAGCAGAATTTTCACCTGTGTTGGCAGATCATGACCATCGATGATCTTCTCGACTACGATATCGATGCAATGGTCGAACGGACGAAGAATCGGCCCATTCCTCGAGGGGATATAACTGTTGTTCGCGCGTGGATTTTCTTTTGCATTCAAGTCGTGTTGGGTACCTATCTGGCAACGAAAATCTTGAGCCAAACCGCGTAAGCCATTTAATATCGTGATTGTAAGGAAGCCGCTCACGAAGTGAATAGTCTATTCGTGTCTATGACGGTATGGCCATTGTATATTATTTATCCAACCTGCAAGGTATGATTCGAAAGAAGGCGTACCTACTGACCGATGCTGACATGACGAAAGCGCTGGACAAATCTCGCGCCCATTCCATTGGTAAGGGATTGAATATTTTTGACCGAGTTTGAAAAACTCATCTGGTCGCTAGGGACTCATGTTCAACGTTGGTATCTTCATGGGTTGGGCCGATCTGAGCCAGGATGGTTCAGTGCCGTGGCATATTTTAGGTCCAATTTATTGTTGTACCTGCCTTTGGACAATTACCTATGAAACCGTTTACCAGCACCAAGTAGGTCGGCTTGCTTTCAGGGTTCGTGCATAGCTGATTTTAGCATTAGGATAAGATCGACGACGAGAGAATTGGTATTCACTCGCCGGCTCTTTTCTGTGGCGATTATACGGTCGCGATTTGCACAACGACTGCGTTGGGCTTTCTCAGCCTCCTGATTTACGGAGGCATGTTGAATAGCCAGGGAACTCCCTTCTATGTCGGCGTTGCAGCCGCAGGCGTCCTCTTGCTGTCGACTTTGCTCCACACCGACATCGATTCACCTTCCGGCTGCAAAGAATTTTTCCTGTTAACACCGCTCGTCGGCGAAATCATTCTGGGGGGTTTCGTGATAGATGCTATTTATCACCGAGTCGTGGGCGGGATCGCGGTCTGAAGCCGTCAACCATGTACAATCGGATTCCGATGCATTGGGCTCCAACTTAAATCCAATACACGACTGTCTCCCATGAGCATATACAAAATCAGGCGAATATGACAAGTCGAACGCTCAACGAATTGAGATAACCACACGGGATCTTTTTGCCAAAATGAAGTCTGTGACCCATTGACCCAATCTAAATACATAGTACAGCGCGTAAATTTTGCATGAAATATTACAAGCTGGAAGAAATAAGTTTTGTGACGCAAAATGTATCAACACACGCACGATCATCTGTGACTTGTGCCCTTCCCCTTCACCAGCGTAAAACCATCTTCGTCAATCTCTGGCCCATCCCGTTGCCGGGGCTCCATCAGCTTTGGAACCTCTTCCTCTTCGTCCATGGCATCCTCATCCTCATCTTCGTCCCCCTCCTCGTCCTCCCACTCATCCGCATCATTATTCGGAATTTCCTGCGCAACTGCACGCTTTCCCTCCATGCTATCGGCCTTGGATTCGAATTTAAGAACCAGCTCGTCGCGTCCGAGGCGGGTGTCCTCCCATAATCGTACAACATCGACCGCTACGGCTTCCGCGCTCCCATCCTCGAGATCGGTGTCAAATTCATCCGCAAGAACCTGAACAAGGATTTCCTCGACGTATTGGTCGTCCGGTGTTGGAACAGTCTCTTCAAAAGCGTCGACGATAACGGACGCGAGCCAAGTTCGTTTTTGCGATGCGCCGGAACCGCCCCAGCCCTCCTGTACAGCAAGTCGGAGGGTGTCCCAAGTTGCAAGGCGCGCTATCACACCCCGCGCGAAAAGTACGGAGGAGGGCGGCGGGGCAGCGCTGGCAGCAGGCTGGGCGGAGTCGTTCATGATAAAAATTTTCGAAAGCTTGATCTGCCAGTGTTTGCCTCTGACGTGTTGATTCAACAAACACCGGGCCGGTTGCCGTGTTCAACTTCAACCTCGCCGTCTTTGTTCACGGCTGCTGAGTGGTAGCTCCAGGCCCAACACTGCCAACAGCGACAACACTACATACACCCTCTTCGCTCGTTCTCCCTGTCTCTGTGTCTCCCTTTCATGTCATGGGGCTCGAGATCGAAGATCCCGTCCGAGACTCCGCACCAACTCCGCACTGGCACTCGTCAGTGGGCACTCACTGCCGCACTCGGTCAAGATTCAGATTTCAGATGCCTTCCGAAGACTCGAAGACGACAAAACGACTGGAACTCTTCGAATCTAGCATGTTAGCGACTTCAGACCTTTGCATATCTTTCGCTCAGTCGCAGCTCAACCAGTCCAGAAGGGCCTCAGTCTGGTGAGTCCACTCTATAACTATTCAGCGGTGGATCCGAGTCCAAGATGAACCCCAAGATTTTGACCAAATTCAGGATCAAAAAACTTGGATATCACTGCTTAGAATCCAGCATCCGAGGCGGAGGTGGCTCCTATTAATACATACAAAATGTTTATCGAACTTCGGAGGAAACTTGGATGCCCCTCGTGAAAACCGTATGTTCTCTCAACCTTTTCGGAGACTCGGACCCCGCTCTTGCAAATGAAATCTGCCGTCACTCCATCCGCGAAGGTCCTGTCATCCGCTCCTCTGATTTGGGCATTCCGCCACCGGCGAGGTTGTTCAACCCAACATTGTTACTGCCACTTTATCAGGATGCAATACTTAGATGTCGTAAATCAACAGTGCGACCTGCAGGTTGATACTCTACGCCCCAGAAAATGAAACCTCACTGTTGATTCCGATATTCGACCCCCCGATCCTTTCCCTTGCTCTAGTTCACGGGAGACGAATCGAGCAAAAATGACAACCATGATTGAGTATCATCACGATCTGCACCTAATGTTGAACACTTGACGGCATTTTCTGTTCAATGCCTTGGTGAAATTTTCCACGGACCACGATGGGGCGCAGTCCTTTCGGAAGATTGCGAAACAATATTATAACCAATCTCGTCCTTCTTGCAAATCCCGGCCTCTGATTTGATCCCTACAGTGTCTTGAAAAGATGCTCAATTACGGCTAAAACCCGTTTTTTGACGAACCGAGATGCATCTTTTCATGTGGTGAACATGTAGGAATTCCATCTAAATTCTGTCCGTTTAAAATTTGAAACCGAATTCCCGGGTGAGATACTCCTTCACTGGCCCTGTTTCCATGTCCACCCATTCAACATCGCGTCCTTCTTCGCTTCCTCGTCCCTCAAATCCACCTGTCGTATATACCTTTGCCCGTTTACCCTGGCCCTCCTTCTCCGCGTACATCATAGAGCGACGCGCGCCACCAGACCCCGGGATGATGCGTGTTATGAGCCAGAACGCTGAAAACGCCGCCAATTCATGCGACGCTGAGAAGTGATGGTACAGCATGAAGTCCGCTATCGGCACAGACACGAGGAAGAAGTGGAATAGGGGTGACCAATACCCAGGCGAGTCGGCACTGATTGGGAGAGTATGTGCCGTGCCCACAGGGCCAAAACGACGATAGAGTGTGTACCCGGGGATATTATCGACGGGAGGCGTCATGTTCGGAGACAGCGGAAGCTTTTCGTAAACCAGGCGATAGGCCTCAAAGTCATTTAACCCCAAGATGGTCTCGCCTTCTGGATTCGTGGTCAGCTTTATCCTGGATAAAATCGCATCGCATCAGAATTTGCCGGCGAGTAAAGGCGAAGAGACAAACGGTTTGGCTAAATTTCCCGGGCCCCAGGCACCATCGACAAGGTATCTGTCCGGACTTTCTGGCCACCCAGCGACCAACAGCTGGTGAGTGAGCGTTCCCCACCTCCAGCCATCAGGATGCACCGTAGGATCATTTCCAAGCGACTTGAATGAACGACCGACGAGCTCCGAGATCGTGAACCCAAAGTAGCGAAGAAAACCGGCGAATGTTGCATTAATCGAAAAGCAAAACGCGCCCTTGCTTTCGTGAACGATGCGATCGTATGCGGAGGCACCAAGAGGCATGTTGGTAAATGCGCTGCTTAATTGAATCGGCGTCGACGGTCCTTTCCACTGTTCCTCTGGGACATGTAAGGGGGATGTATCCTTGGGTATCCACTCCAGGTGAGACAAGAACAAGGTGGATAGGAGCGAAAGAGATGGTGCAGAATCCAGCAGTGACGACGGCAGTCGGAGTCTTTGCAAATACGCCTCCGCCTCCGTTCTGGTGAGTTTTGCTTGGACGTATGGATCGGGAGGGTAGTTTGACATGAAGGATTCACAGAGCTTCAAAGTCGTCGAGGTCGCAAGTTGCAGCGTTAAAATACCAGTCGAAGCGTGACTCGATGTTATACCCGTATGGCCCGGCAGTGGGCGGAGCTCCGTCTCGGGCGACCCTCGGCTTAGTCACGAACATTGTTCTCCGCAATTCACGTCGTCAAGGTTAGTGCTTCTTAATGCGATACCGCACGTTTTCACCAAGATGACCTGCGCTTCGCTCTGGTGGTTACAATTGCTGGAATTGAAAAGATCGGAGTCTGTCCATCCCACTGCCAACCTCTGGCATGCAAGCCTAATAAAAAATTGCAAGGAACAGTCAGAGTTCAGCTGTGGAGAGTGGATCCTGTGGTGCAGAAACGGAAATGAATTCCTCTAGTTGGTCATCTCAGACCATCAAGCATTGATAATTTTTCAACGCAGCTAGTGTACGAATGCTTCGAAAATGCGCAATAATTAACCATTCCGCTTGAAATTCACGTCTTCGGGTGCGAGTCGTTCGGATTTCTCTGATTTCAAAGCTTTGAGGTGAGCTGCTGAAGACAACTCGTGCGTCTCAGTCGCTAAATAGAATGTTCTCAAGAAGTTCAACAAAACGCACTCACAAAAAGGAAAACGAGAATAGGCTAACGATTCACCGCCTTTGAACCATTTTGTTGGCTTCGTCAAGGTTGACGAATCTGCAAGATGCCGACACGTTTCCCGTTTTTGCTCCTGCTGTCTGTATTCTGAACATTCAACTTGCATCGCGATGTTGAACCCGAGCCGATCACTTAATCAATGATCTGTCGGATGGGACCGAGCGCCACTGTTGAAAGAAATCTGTAGACGTCCTCCTCAGTGCTGATGATAAAAAAGTTGAGAGATACTGACTGTTCATCGCATACCTGTAGCCCCTACGGATTCTGAATTTCCGCTTTGCAAAATCACGAAGTCATCTACTTACCAAAGGTGACAAGTAATATTCGCAACTTGGGAGCAGTTCGTGCCAGGCTCACCGATCCTACCGACGCTTCAAATTTGACCCGCACTGTAGTTATGTTGTTTTTGTGCGCGGCGTGCGCCCGCCCGCCTCGCCCGCCTTGGTCCTGAATCAGATGGCGGGTTACGAGATCGGCCCGGAACTTCCGAGTCACATCCTGCTCTTGACCACCGCCACGATCCGTGTTGACAGTGTGCAGCTCTTCAGCATTTGTGGTCTGGAATTGTACTACCTCTGGATATGAATATGGAGATTTAGCGTCAGAATCATAAAACCATCACTCTAAGTCTCCAGGTACATTTCCAGCCAGTCGCCAGCTCTAGGTCAATGATCTCATTCTTGCGCCAGACTTGCGGCCTGAACTTTATTGTGCTGCATGGAAGGGCGCTTGTATATGAGCATCATTCTTCCATGGGCATCGGCTGAGCGGCTGGTTCTTCCTGACCCTAGCGTTCTGCCACGAAACTTTTGATCGTTGACTGAATCCACTGGCAAGCGAACGAATGAAGGGCAAGTCGATAAGTCGCATAAAAACGGTCAGCTTAAGTGACAGATGGATCCTGTCGGCTCATAGGATAAAAGACACCGGAACGTGTGCGAGAAGTCTTGCTTCGACTTTCGCACACTAGTTCGACAGTAGAACGATGGAAGAATGAACATTTCCAAAGTAAGCTGCGTGCCGATATACGACAGATAGAGCTGGGCACGCAGTTCAATCTCCTCCTCATCCTTACCTTCACCATGGTGCCT
Source organism: Favolaschia claudopus (assembly GCA_037176885.1). Taxonomy (NCBI): domain Eukaryota; kingdom Fungi; phylum Basidiomycota; class Agaricomycetes; order Agaricales; family Mycenaceae; genus Favolaschia; species Favolaschia claudopus. Next base: position 425,909 of record JAWWNJ010000082.1, read on the forward strand.
CCATCTATTGCCTCGACGTACGGCGCCTGGTTTCTGTCTTTACTCCTTGAAACAATGTCCGTTCAAGTTGGCCAAACCGCGTTTTTGTTTGATCGAATTTCCCCAGTCTCTATGGTATTGGAGTACTTCAAACAATGCTCTACTTTCTATGGTGGCCAAACGATGACTTTTACTCAATCAAACTCCCCGTGCGTCCAGTACATTTTCGTATTTCAAGTCGAACTCACGATTGGGGAAGGTTATTATCGTTATGTTCGGCGGTCCCTGTAGCGTGCGTTCAACGCTCACCTCTCGACAGCTTTTTTGAAACGATCCAAATTGGGTTCTTTTGCCGGTCAAGTTACTTTCGTTTCGTGCAGAGATTCGGGGTCATTCAAGAGGATCTGGTTTGGTACGTGTTCGTGTCCAAGCCAAGCACGGTGACATTCAATACTTACGTTCAGGTCGGACTCGGTAAGTTGATACTTTCTGCTACCGATCGTTCTGACTGGCAAACCATGAATTAGCTTCAACTGCTTGCCAACGTGGGCGACCTTTTTCTCATCCACTCGCCTTGTGTTGATTGATAATTCATCTAGTACTTTACCGCATTTGCTGTTCAACTGTAGGCGGACGCATCCTCGCTTGGTAGTCATTGAACATTTTTGACAGCTACTTTGCGAGTCGCATCTACCGCCGTGAGTGCATGGTTTCGAGGATTCAACAACGGTTCAAACACTTCATTTAGTTACGAAAGAGACCGTGAGCATGTATCGGGCGTCCTCTCTGGGACTGTATATTATTGTGCGTTTTAACTTCCCTATATATTGCACCAGTAGTTGGATAATCTTGCCGTTCGCAGGTCATTCTAGCTTTGACACAAATATGTATGTGAGCCTTGCCCCCCTTCACCACAACTCACACACAATTTTATCGGACAGCTGCGGGAATAGCGCAAACAGTGAAATCCTACCAATTGCGTTCGTTCCTCAAACTCGACCAAACCAAAGTAAGAACGTTTGAATTGCATGTTCGGGCATGAATATATAGATTTTAGGCGAGCACAACAGTTCAGACCGCCGCGTCATCCGCCTGCGACATCGCCATTACAGCGTATCTTTGCATTTTTCTGCACCGCAATAAAGAGGGGTTGTTAAGGTGCGCAATTTCTGATGCTTGAGCCGTTCCTAGTAGCTAACAAACTCCTTAGGTCACAAAAGATGTTGAATGCGCTCATAATCAATGCTATACATCGCGGAGTGCTCACAGCAGTGACGTCTGTACTAACCATGGCCTTGGTATGAATTTTTCTTCATGTACCGCTTTTCAAAACTAAGATGCCTTGTAGTTTATTGCTTTCCCTAATACCTTCTGGTTTTTCCTCTCGCTGGCACCCAACAGCAAACGTTCGGATTATGTTTCACTTCATTCCTTGTCGTCGACTGATCTCTGAATCCGTAGTGTACATGAATAGTATGCTTGCAACGTGAGTGCTAGTAGCCTTCTTTTGTTCCAGAATCTCCCACTCATGATGTACTAGTCTCAACCTGCGCCAACATGTACGCAACAAAGCGCTAGGAAATCAATGGAACACAGTCGACATCGGGGAGTTTCCGAACAGCCGGCCTACTGAAGGTCATTCGACAACAATGACCACAGTTGAATTCGTTGAGCAACAGGCAAGCTATCGCTGATTTATTGTTCTTGCTCTCATCGTTGATATGCTACCAACTAGACTGGACAATTTGCCGCTACGATCACTGAAAACGATAAAATTGTCCCCGATACCCCAGTCAAGAAATAGATTCGAGAGATGGGCCCAATATATTTACATATTGCTTTTCGTTCGCCGAAAATAGCAGGTATAGTTTACGATCCTGTATAGTTTACGATTTTTCTTGAATCACTTTACGACCTTGGTTGAACTTGTGGGATCACGGCCCGCTCAAATATGCTCCAACTCCGAAAGCGCCGAAATCAAGTTGAAACTTTCAAAATCCATTTCTTCCTAATAGTACTTGCTACCAAGAGGTTCACTAAAAGAACGACGACTCTTCGATGTCATTCGCTGAAGAGGAGCAATATGCTGCCGAACAATTCGAAACTTATGCGACTTATTCATCGTAGCCCACAGCGTTGCGATTCATGTGGAACCCATGATCTTCTAGGCGTCCCATACTCGCATACAATCCGACGCAATAAGTTTTATAAGACACAACCAGACTTTTGATGTATTTAATCACCCCCCTCAGCGGCCGTAAAATGACGCTTCTTGTGACGATGGAGAGACGAAGGGTCCGAGGTGGTAAAGGTGCATCTCGAGCCGTCTGGCAGAATAGCGGGGCATTCGAGGGGCCTGATGTTAGTGCTGACCGATGCTAAAGTGAACAAAGGGCGAACAAAATTCTTCTATATAATCACGTACTGAATTCTGATGTGAGTTTCGAGATTCGACTTTTGCAGTGTTTTGTGGCCACACTCAGGAAACGGACAGCCATACATCCTAGATGTATAAATGATGAGAGGTGTTATAGACGAGTTAAAGCACGATCGGAGTCCAATGCTCACAAGTCTTCTTTGTTCTTCGCGTGCGTCAACATATGGCGAGGTAAGTCTGAGCTGCGCGCCAAAATAATTCCACAGGTCGCGCATGTCCGTCGGGTGGTGTCCGTCTCCGATCTCTGTTAGAAGCGACCTTCAGAATCAGGCCACAATGACGTCCGAACTTGGCCGTACCCGCGAAGTGCTTGCATTTAAGGGTGTATTGTGAGAAGACATTTGCTTTCCCAAAGAACTGATGAAATGCGTCGAAGAGCGGCTGGCGAGATAAGGTTTTGATTTGCTGGAGTCCCACTGTATGTGGCACAGGAAAGAGTTGAGCGTGAAATGACAAGAGAACAAAGAACGATCAGAAGTCCGTTCCGGTCGGGATTGAAACTCGTTCAAGTTCCATTTTAGGCAGTTTTGGAACAAGTGAATTGAGGATGGCAGATAGTCCACCATGAGAGGGGGTGGTTATATGGGGACGAAGCCTAGAGGTTTTCCTTGCTAGATACACTCGCGATGTTGACTGGTTTGAGACGTGAATTTATTACTCTGACATCCGAAACTGCCCCGGGCCGATGAGATTGGTTAGTTTTTTTGTAGGCATGGCTTGGGAACCCGACAGCCAAACAAGCAGACAACAATGTGAGTTTAGTCTGCGCGCTCAGCACATCCAGTTACTTACACGTTATCAGATATCTCTCCTAGCTTCCGGTCAGGTGGAATGACGAGACTCGATTGCAGACTCAAAATGCATCTTCGCACTGGTAGCGTCGTGGCCGTATCTTAGGATGAACGTAAACTGGGCTTAAAATTAGCGATATTAATTATCGTCGAGTCAGATATCTGCATGACCTCGTGTCAAAGGCGCGGCAGCGGCAGGCTCACCGTACAGGCCGAAACACGAGGTACACACGCAAGCGACGCGTTCACCTCAACTTCCAATGCCCCCCTGGAAGGTAAGAGACCCGTCTCAGTCCCAACAAATCGCTGCAACAATGGCAAGATATTCGTTCTGCGCCACCGTATGGTTTTCGTGGCGGCAGCACTGGTGGCTTCTCCTGTCCTAGCTGGAATTTTGTGGAAATTGGGAGCGAAGGCCGTCCACCGGTGGAGAGAGTTATGTTGGCAACGGAGAAGATATAGAACATACAGAAGCACCTTGGAGGAAGATCAATATTGGACGGCCGCACAGAAATACGGCAGACTTATCCGCATGTCGGATGCGCGCTTTGTAGGAACAAAAGGAGGGAGAAAATATTGCCTGCCCCTCATATCGTCCTATACTCCTGCTTTGTTGCCATGGTATCGTCAAGGTAGACGAAAAGCGCTTTCGGGGTATCATTTGTCGCTTCGGGCATTGTGCAAATGGCACAGAATGACATTTCCTGGACCCGTTCGTCTTCTCTTCTTGTTCGTTTCGCATGTTGACTCCATTAACAGTGGCATCCAAATATTTCCCAAGCTTCAAGAATACGACAGAGCTTCAGCCCTGCAGATTTGCGGGAGGTCCATCGAATATCGCGTATGGAGCCCGACGAGGCAGTGTTTGGAAAGAAAGCCAGGTGGAAGCCGAAATACCGCAAAATCTGGCGGAAATGGCTGTCCAGCGAGAGGGAACCGTCGGTCGTTTTCCAAAAATTGAGCTAGGAATTGGATCTATCAGACTTTTGAATTTTCGTGAATATATCTTGCCTATTTGACTCGAGGTGACCGCAAGGGGCGACCTGTCAAGCGGCATCAGAAAAAGACCCTAACAGTATGTTCGTGTTTGTCATCAGCCTCGATCTCACAATCTAGCCTCCCTGTACATTCTTTGTGCAGTGGATCTGCCTGAAATATGTTCGGACCAGTACTTTTGAGCTATATGAGGACTTGAATACGAAAATTAGCAAAAAAACGGGCGAAAGACCATACTGCACGACTTGGTGGGCTGGAGTTACGTAATACAATTGAGCAAAGAATATGCTCCAAAAAATTCTGGCGTAGGACAACATCCTTGCGAGGTGCCCAGAAGCATGATGAGGCGTTCAGTTGGTGTATTTCTCGGCGGCAGCTTGCAAGTACTATGGGTTCAAGTGGTTTAAGGCCGACGACAAACACGAACATACTGTTAGGGTCTTTTTCTGATGCCGCTTGACAGGTCGCCCCTTGGGTGACCGTTGTGGTCCAGGTTTTTTGATGCGTTGATGGTGGGTTCCCGCGCTTTTCGTTTTGTAACTTTTGTACCCAGTCTAGAGTCTGGCTCTTCCTATCGAATTCTCGGGTTCATTTGCTCAGTTTTGCTGCCTCTGTGTCCAAGAAACTCCCCAGCAAGCATCTGTGGACTGAGTTGACGCCGGCGCGCCAATATGGTGATCCGGGAAGCGTCGTTCACACCACTTCGCATGGCGTGACATTTGAAGACCTCTCTTGTCGTCCACCATGACGCCAGTATACCAGCTACGAGTTTCCGACGTCCTGGTGTACGCGGCAGGCGTCTGGCTGCTCGTCAAACTCGCCCGGCGTGTTACCAATCGGAACGCGCACGGCACAAAGCTCAGAGGTCCACCCAGCACGAGTCTTATCTTTGGCCTAAACCGAGAGCTGGCCCGGTCGCCAAATAGTGGGAATTTATACCACGAGTGGGCCGCCCAGTATGGCCCTGTGTACGAAATTCCGACTGCCTTCGGAGGGCGGAAGGTTATTCTGTGCGACCCGAAAGCTGTGAATTATTTTTATAGCATGGAGAGGTCCATATATATAAAGGGGAAGCTACTGCGAACCGTCATTGCGAACATTTTTGGCCAGGGTCTACTTTGGGCGGAGGAGGAAGATCACAAGAGGTGAGTTCTTCTCGTTGTACGTGTAAAAGCCGATCGCTGACACAGCGTCATTAGGCAGCGGAAAGCTTTGACTCCAGCTTTCAGCAATGCTGCCATCCGAAGATTGACAGAAGTGTTCTATGATTCCGGTTATAAGGTATTTTTCGCGCAGAACTACACTTGCACCTCTTCAAATCTATCCCAGCTTAAGACACACTGGGAGACCATGATCGACAATGCTCCGGCAGAAGGCGCTATCATCGACGTCGAACGCTGGTGAGTATCATCATTCTCGTTTGAGCGCCTTCTGAACGACGTTGTTCAGGATGAACCGAGTAGCGTGAGTTTTCGTTCAACTATCGCGGATTGATTTAAGTCGTTTGAATTCTTTACAGACTCGACAGCATCGGAATCGCCGGATTCTCCCATGATTTCAAGACTCTCGACGGCGAATATTCTGCCGTTGCCGCGGCCTTCGATTCGCTCAACTTCGAGGGACAGGGAATTATTTCCAACCTTGCTTTCATGCTAGGAACCGCGTTCCCCTGGCTTGCTAGAATGCCAACGAAGAGAAATCGCATTATGCGTGGCCTTCGCCTGTCAATGAGCGCCATTGCCGATGAGCTCCTGGAACGAACTCGACGAGAGAAGAGCACTCATATTTCCGATGAGACTAGGGATAGGTCAATTATTGGTTTATTGCGTGCGAATTTTTTTCTCTGCCTTCGTCGGGTCAAGGCTCACGAATTGTGCTAAACAGTCAAGGCGGAGGAACAGGACGCTGAGCTTCGCATGGATCCCGGTGAGGTCATGGCACAGGTTGAAATTTCCACTCATAAAAAGTCTCGATGCTAATGTCTCTTTCAGATGGTAAATATGCGCTCATCTCTCAAAAACCCAGATTTTAACGAACAATTAGAATGTGCTACTCTTAGCTGGTAGGGCTCTCGCCCCTGAAGCTGCTTGGTTGAATGACTCTTCTTACCAGGCTACGAAACGACGTCTGTCTCACTGACGGTACACATACCTAGACATCGAATCTGATCTGAATGCTCAAAGTTTCCAGTGGGCCTTGATTGAACTGGCTAGAAGCCAGGGAATGCAGACCAAGCTTCGAGAAGAACTCAACCAATTTGGTGCCACAGATCCGACTTGGGACCAGCTTGTCTCGTCGTTGCCGTACTTGAACGCTGTGGTCTTGGAAATCTTACGCCTTCACCCACCATTAGGAGAAACCACTCGTCAGGTAAGCATGATTCCTTCGAGCAGTATATCACTCAATATGATTGTTAGGCCGCGGTCGACGATGTTCTCCCCGTCAGTGAACCTATCACCACTGCGGCTGGACAGGTCGTCGACAACATAGCTATTGCGAAAGGCACCGTTGTAACCGTCTCAATTCGGGGCATGAATCAAACCGAAGTTCTCTGGGGGCCCGACGCAAAGGAGTTCAAACCCGAACGATGGTTGACGCTTGCTGACGACCCGGTGCGCGCGAAAGAGATCCAGGGCCACCACCATCTCATCACTTTCCTCGACGGACCACGGACTTGTCTTGGCAAGTCGTTTGCGCTGGCGGAGTTCAAGGTGCGTGTTTGCAACGTCTTCCGGCGAGACAAGGGAGCTGAATTTTTTCTTTCGATGTAGGCCGTTTTGTCGACATTGATTAGGAACTTTACTTTTGAGTTCCCTGATGGGCCGGAGACTGAAATTGCCACGCATCGAGCTCTGATCAATCGGCCGAAAGTGGCTGGTCAACCGGGAGGTATCGTACCCATGAGGGTTCGACGGGCTGAGTGAGGTGTATCGTATTCATCGCCTTCAATGGATTTTGTTTTCGGACTGGATGGATAATTCGAAGTTATTTCTCGTCAATAAATCATACGGCTCCAAAACCCGCTTGATCAAGCTGCGCTCCGAGCTCTAGTATGATCGGTTGTGTGCGACTCCAGAATTGAGTCCATTCCTGAGCATCACCTTCGCCGTCATAAACCATGAAGGGAGCCTGGAGGGCGCCCAGTAAATCGAAAATGCCAGAATGTTTCGTCCGTAGTGGAGAGGACGCCGGCACGGAAGATAAATACCGAACGACGGTATTTGTTAATTGAAAAACACATTTGCGGGAACGGTCCAAATGTGAGCCGGAGGGCGTTGCGGTGTTCATGAAGACCTGGGAGTCAGCGTAAGCCTCGAGGACTTGCAGCTCAGGAAACGCCGCACAGAAAGATAGGCTGCTGAGTCGTCGTCGCCGTGTCGCGCAAGATATTGGGTGGTCTCGTATATAAGTGCGTGGGACAAGATAAGGCAGCTCCGTTCCTCTGGAGGGACAGTTGCAGAGGTCTGCTCCGCAATCCCTTCCAAAATCGCCAGAGCGCGGTCATCCTTGGATTGCTCCGAGTGCTCAGAGGTGGGTCCATTACCAACAGTTGAGTAGTATTTAATGTTCGTGCAATGTCGGAGAGAGGTTGTGTGCTCCATTTCTAGTATTTTTCTGACGGGTTTTGCCCTCAAAACGCTCTACAGGACAGCAATTGTCAGCCTTGCTAGGCTCTGCACGCGGCATCTCGATGAATGGTTACCGTTGATAATGGTAACGATCCAAAAGGTTTTCGCTGTCTTTTGAGCAGCTGGCCCACATGAAACATCGCGTGAGAGTGCGAACGCACAGGGACACACTGGCAGTGGTAGAGGGAGGACGCAATGCGTGATTGTGACACGTGGCGTGATCTGTGACTCAACGCGTTATGCCAGACCTCAGTCTGCGACCATAGACACCGACACGCAGGTGGTTATCATGCATATCAAGACGATAGTGGGAGGTATCCCGCCAGATCAAGTGCAGAACAGCAGTTAGCGGATTACGAGCGAAAGCATGTAATGAGCCAAGTGAACCACTGTAATATGTTCTTTCCATTACATGACCCCTATTCCTGAGCAGACAGAACTAAGTATACAATACAAAGTACCAGTTCTCAGACGCAAGTCATCGTTAGATTCATGCTCTTGTCTGCGTCAGGTCCCGACCTGTCCATCAGCGCGAAGACGTAGTTTCCCCGCTCGAGCTCCCACTCGTACCGCCGATTGATGATGGGTAGATACCGGTTCACCTCCAGCGCCATCACCACTGTCGCGCTTTCCCCAACATCTAGGTACACTCGATCGAACGCAACCAGCTGCTGCAGCGGTCGCGTCACAGTCGACACCCGCACCAAAAGATACACCTGGGTAGAAGAATGAGTCTCAAATTGTCGCTGTAGACAACGTGAAGGCGCACCTGGGGGACGTAGCTTCCAGCCATAGGACCTTCGTTCTTCACGGTTGCCCGGAAATTGATTGTCTCACCAGCGGAGAACGTGTGTACTCCGTGGGTCGAGCTTGCATTGAAGCCACTGACAGTGAACGTCGAGTACGACTTGCCATAGCCAAAGGAGTACAACGGGAACGGATAAAGGTCCGTGTAGTTCCTTGCGTGTGCAGTGAATTTGTAGCTAGGACTATGATCAGCATCCGCATGCGTGGAGACAACAGAACACGCACTTATAGTACGCCGGCAATGTCTGCGCAAGGTGTTAGCATTGCTGACAAGAATAGCTAGTAGTCACGACGAACCCCAACACTATATGGCACGCTAAGAGGAACACGGCCACCGGGATTGAATAGGCCGAAAAGGACGTCCGATATGGCCTGACCACCAGACTGACCAGGGAAGAACTGCGGAGAGCCTCAGGTCAAGCAGATAACCGTTTCGAGGAGGAAACTGACAGCGTCCAGAACAGCAGCAGCCTGGCTATAGTAACTGGGCAGAGCAAATGGGCGCCCGCCTTGCAGGACCATGACCACAGGTTTTCCGAGGGCGAAGATGGAGTCGGCCAAGACAGCTAACAGGTACGTCAGAATTGAGTAGCAGAAAGTCGGAATGCGTACTTTGATTCGCGGAAAGACCTAACGTCGCCCGATCGGCGCTCTCTGCGTCGCTGTTCCAATTCGCACCAACGGCCAGTACAATGAGGTCGGCGCTCTTTGCAAGGTCAACAGCCTGGGCAACGGTCGCTCAGTTTTGTATCCACAGGTTTGTGACTAGGACAAATGGATACAAAACGCACCTGTCCCACCGGATCCACCCTGTCCACGAGGTTCCAAAACAGCTCGATCTGTGCATTGACCGAGTTCACATTCTCAATCTTTTGCACATAATTCCACGCCTGGTACTCCACGCGAATCTTGTGCGTGGCTCCCTTCGCAAACGTGAACGATGTTGCGGCAGGCGGTGCACTTGTCGCGTTCTGGATGCTATAAGCCAGCGACTGCACATTCCCAATGATGTTCCCCGAAAGCGTAGCGGGCGACTCGGAAAATAGCTCGTCGTCGATGAAAAGACGTGCAGAGGTATTCGCATTCACGCCAACACCAAGCCACCCATTCACGTCGTGGTCCACAGGCACTGTCATCGTGCCTTCCCAGACCACGCTGAAATTGTTCGACGGCAACCCGAGAGGCGGGTAAAGCCCCCAATCTCGGTTCGGCACCTCCTGTGTCGTGAATACAGCGTGCGTGAAGTTGGTGTCGGAATTGTACGTCGCGCGGAGCCCGCCGGAAACGCCTTCCGGCGTGGAGAGCAGATATCCCGGGATGTTATACTGCCCATTGTAGAGCCAGGTGTTGGTTCCTCAGCTGGAGACGAGGGAGACGTCCGGGGAGTTGGCGGCGAGGTGAGCGGTCATCGCCTGTCGGAGGGTGCTGGAGTTTGCGACGGGGTAGGAGCCCCAGGTGCCAGAGTAGTCACCGAAGTTGAGAATATCACCGAAGGGACCTATGAGGGCAATCTTCTTGATATTCTGGTCTTGCGGTTTGATGGGGAGGGTATCATTGCGGTTTTCGAGAAGAACGATGCTGCGGTGTGCGGCGTCAAGGGTAAGGGGGACGTGGGCTGCCGTCAACTCCGCCGAGTCGACACTGTCTGGGATATAGGGGTCGGTGAAAAGACCAAGGTCGTACTTCGTGGCGAGGACGCGGCGCGCAGCCGCTTTAAGTGTGGATTTGGAAACCGTGTGGTTTGCGACCAACTCCAGTGTTGCCTGCGAGGGGATTCAGTCAAAACCTATGAAGGAGACAAAGTTTTGCTTACGTTCAGGAACACGTCCAGAGTGAAGTCATAGAATTGGACGCCTCCGCCGGCATTGAACCATTGCTGTATGGCATCGGCGTTTGTGTCCGCCACAGTGTGCCGAGTAAGGAGGTATTTCATGCCTGGAGAAAAGTCAAGTCAGTTAGAGCTCGAGTGGACACTGTAAAACACAAAATACCGTTATCATCGGCCATGATGAAGCCTGGACGCCTAAATTTTAGGTCTCGTCCGAAAAGAAATTGGCAAGGATACACACCATCATAATTCCAGTCAGCTAAAGCGTCGTATAGCATGGGACTAACCACTGCAGGGATCTTAAATCGAATTATTACGACTGCGAATGCGTGGAATCAGGTGGCACATACCTCATCAAGTTCATTGTAAGACATCATGACGCCTTTCGCCCCGCCTAAATCGATGACTGCTTTGAATGGCACCAGCATCTCCATCAGCACCTGGCGGCTTCCACGTCCCATGAAGGGCGCTGCATTTATACCTCCGCGAGGGCTTCCGTGAGCTGCAAAGTGCTAATATAGGTCAACACAAGTGCTTCAGCGGACAACGTAGGTACCTTGACCACTGGTACCACCGCGTCGTGGTCAGCCCAAGAACCATTCTTCGACAAGCCAGATGCGTACGCGACGCCCATGTGGGACGTCAGCACGAAGTCCTCGCCCCACGCTTCCTGTACGCGTCCCCATCGCGGGTCCTTGCCGAGGTCGAGGACCGGAGACAGACATGCGTGGATTCCGATGCTGCGAGCTTCCGCGCCAATGGCTCGCCCGACGGTATATGCGAGGTTTTTGTCGAACGACGCGGCGAGTCCGATAGACTGTGGGAACATGCTTTGCTTAAAGGAGCCAACGCCGTGCAGACATTCTCCGGTTTGCAGGAAGGGCACCTTGAGGCGGGATTTTTCGAGGTTCAGTTTCTGCAGGGAGTTGAACTGAGAGTTGTTTGTTGGGTACCAGTCGTGGACGAGCCCGACGCCGGCCGTGGGTTCGAAGCGGGTTGCGAAGTCTGCCGAGTATCTCAAAAACACGGAACATAGGGGTATTCCACACATGTACACTCACCGTATAGGCCATTGTCAGAGTTCGATCCCACCATATTATCTGCGAACATGAGGTGTAGCTGCATGACTGTCCTGCCTGTTAGAACCTGCAAAGTTATGGCACAAAATACGAACCAAGCTCTGGGACGGTCATCTTGTTCAAAATCGCGTCGATGAACGCGTCTTTTGCCACCTTCGCCACCTTCTTATCATCCCTGGCACATTTCGAGTTGCTTGGCGAGTCGAAACTGTATCTGGGGAACGATAACTGGGCAACACAACTCCCGCAGGCCAGCAAGAGACCCAGAACTAGCTTGACGAGCATCGTCAGAGAGTTTGCTGGCAGACAACCTGGGAGAAAGACGATTTTTGGGCGGCGCTTACGACGTCGAAAGCTTCGCGTTCCAACATTTGAACCAGATGACCCAGATCACCACGTGAAGTTGTCCATCGTTGAATTCTTCTGGGCAACGCGATAGCGCCGAGCGGTCCGGAAACTTTTGAAATTTGCAGGATGCGGCGGCGTCATCCCGCCAGATCCGCCTCTTGCATGCCGCGGCGACGCCTGTCCAGCATCCGCATGAACTGTTCAGGCAAGATAAGGAAGAAATTCCGGGTCAAGCCAACCGAACGTTGGCTTCAACTCGATCGAGGGTTGAACGGGGGGTTCACCCTTGAAGCTTGAAGCTTTCCAGAGCTCAAAGATTGGTGCAAAGTGGTCAAAAGCAAGCGTCAGATCAGGTCGCATCCGGCGTGTGAATTGGCACGTGCACGCTGGCACTTTCTCGCCTTTTCTCGCTTGCTTTTTCACTCTGTGGTTGATTTGTGGGTTACCTCCGACTAAAACTCAACAACGTACCCCAGAAAATCGATGGGCCAACTCCGCCAATGGTCTGATTGTGCCTCAGAGCTCAGCGCTCAGTTCGCAATGGTACATAATACATTTTGCCGCCAAATTTTCCAATTGATTCCAATTATCGGACCGTCAGCTGCCGCCGAATTGATATTTAGATTGCACTCGTGCACAGGCCAAGTCGAACTCTGGACCTGCCTCTACCTGTCTTCATGACCTCCGTTCGTATTCTTCAACTAAGCAGCAACTGGTCGTGGAAGCAGCGGGAGCCCAGTGTTACTTCGGTTGTCGACGAGATCGGCACAGATGGATGGAAGTCTGCTCTGGTGTATCCCTCCGAGATTCACATCGAATTGCTCAAACACAAACTGATTCCCGACCCATACCTCGGCTTCAACGAGCATAAAGTTCAATGTAAGTTCTTTAGACTGATTTGGAGGTCCGAGATTTTCATCTATGGACAGGGATCGGCGAGGTCGAGTGGTTATACCAGTGCGGTTTCGATTATTCCGCCGGCCCGGACGAAACCCATGGATTGCTGGAGTTCCTTGGACTGGACACTCTGTGCGACGTATATCTGGTTCGTTCGATTGAAGAGCACTTGATTCTCCATGCTGACTTTGACCAGAATGGAAACAAAATACTTGAGGCCGACAATCAATTCCAGACCCACGAAGTAACCTTGGAATTGGCTTCTTTGAAGCCGCAAAATACCCTGCTGTTACACTTCAAATCGGCGCATCACCGCGCCAAGGAGCTCGAAGCCGACATGGGAAAGGTCCGAGCTGGATCGACAAACTTGGGCGATCCTAGCCGCGTTTATGTTCGCAAAGCTCAATACGATTGGCGGTGAGCATCAAACATTCTCAATAGTCGCGTAGCTAATCTTCTTTTCCATAGATGGGACTGGGTATAGCATGTTCCACAAGAGTCACTCTTCACCTCTAATTACCACGTTCTAGGGCCCTGAGCTTATGACATGCGGTCCCTACCGTCCCATTACGCTTAAAACATACACATCGCGCATACAAGAGGTCCACACAAGCGCTCTTCTCTCCGACGAGAATGTTCCATCTCTTCAAGTTCACGCCACTCTTGAATCCGCTTCCGACCTTTCCATCCGCGTTACTTTGTCGGATGAAAAGAAGACTGTGATAAAGTCGGAAGACGTATCTGGCACCTCCGTCACCTGGGATCTCAAGGGAATGGTCGAGACGTGGTGGCCTGTGGGCTATGGTGCACAACCTCTCTACACTGTCTCTGTCCTACTCCTGTCAAAGGGTGGTCAGACCATCGACGAGAGTACGACTCGTGTAGGTTTCCGTCGCGTCAAGCTGATCCAGGAGGAGTTGAAAGAACCGGACCAATATGGCACGGGCACCTCTTTCTTGTTCGAGATCAACGGTGTCCGCATGTTTATGGGCGGTAAGATCGTTCTGTTTCACTTCAATGTACATTCACTGACCCGAGGTCAGGGTCAAACTGGGTTCCCGCAGACAATTTCCTCACCACCATCACGTCGGAGCGATATCGCGCCTGGCTCACCCTTCTGCGCGACGGGAACCAAAACATGGTGCGCATATGGGGTGGTGGAATTTACGAGCCGGACGTATTCTATGATATCTGCGATGGTATGCTATCATTTCAGTGTCCCTTAGCTATCTCACGTCACTGACTGGAGTGGATTGCAGAACTAGGAATTCTCGTTTGGCAGGACTTCCAATTCGCGTGTGGTGTATACCCCGCGCACGATTCCTTCGTTGCCAGCGTTCGCAAAGAAGCCGAAGATAATGTCAAACGCTTGCGACATCACCCATCCATCGCGCTCTTTTGCGGAAACAACGAAGACTATCAGATGGTCCTGCAGTGGGGCGGTAGGTGTCATCGCCTTTGGTCGTCCCGCCGATTAATCCTATTTGTCTCCAGATGTCCCGACCCTCCCCGCTGTCAAGCTCTACGAGGGAGTTCTTCCTGAGGTTGTCGCCGCTCTTACTGGCCCACAACCCATTCCGTACCACCGCGGCTCTCCTTATGGTGGCAAGGGCTGGGACACCAGCGACCCGACGGTCGGAGACGTGCATCAATGGAACATCTGGGGAGGCAAGGAGTACCCGTACCACGACTACGTCAAGCTTGGAGGTCGTTTCGTTTCGTACGCTGCATGCTACTCTTCCATCATGCTGACACTGATTAAATGTCTACAGGGAGTTTGGAATCCCGAGCCACCCAGAGATGAAGACAATCGAGTATTGGATGGACGGTGCCGGCCAGGAGGAAAGACACGCACAGAGCGCGTTGATGGCACAGCATTGTCGTGCAGGCCAGTTTGAGCGTCGACTGGCGATCCTGATGAACGAAAATTTCAGAGTTACTGAGGATCTCGAAACGTACGTGTCCCTCTAATCTCGACGAATTGATGCTGATCTCCTGCTCCAGATATGTATATAATACGCGTCTCATGGCCTCTGACGGGGTTGGCTATGCTTACCAGGTGTGGCGCCGCAAGTGGGGTGGACCTGGTAAACAATATGTGCGTTCAGCCGAGTTCCTTCATACGTTCATTGATTTTTCATACCCGCAGACGGGCGGAGTTTTGGTATGGCAGCTGAATGACTGCTGGCCGGTTACGTCGTGGGCCATTGCAGACTACTTCGTGCGCATCTTCGTCCCTTTCCTTTCTAGTTCTTGTGACTGATCCGACACCATAGCTTCGACCTAAACCCGTGTATTTCACCATCGCCCGGCAGCTAGCGACACACACTGTGGGGATCTTGCGCACGGTAGGCTTCGATGACTTTCCTTCGTGATACTTGACTGAGCCATCGTCGCACAGGTCATGAAAAACCGGCCGAATGATCGTCCCCCTCAGTACTACGAATTTGGAAACTATCAGTCCTACGGCGCCTCTCTGGAGATCTGGGGCACGAACGCCTCCCTCACCCCACTGCGCGCGACACTCGAGCTACATTGCGTCGACCTCAAATCGTCCTGGACACACACCGAGACGCATATTGTCACCTTGGCCCCTAACCAAGCCACAGAGCTGCTCGCCCTGCCATGCCCCGGCCCGCCGCGCGATATCGCTGGTCCGCCACTTACGGGTGACACTCAGTTTACCACCACGCACACGGTGGTCGTGTCTGCACGTCTTTTGGCGGAAGAAGGCGGCTCCGTCGTCGCGCGGTACGCGGACTGGCCGCAGCCTCTTCGTCACGTCGAGCCATCGCTTCTGCGAGACCCGCAGCTCGTTGTAGATGTCGACGCGGCAACGAGCAAAGTGACTGTGAGTGCGGCGCGTCCGGTGAAGGGGCTCTGGCTGAGTACTCTTGGGGACGGGCCGGATGTCAGATGGAGCGACAACTCGTTGGATGTGATTCCGGGTGATCCTCAGGTGGTCGTCGCACACGGCTTGGACGGAAGAGAGATTGCGGTCGCATATCTTGGGAAGGAGAAAGCGCACAAATTGTGAATTTGGCTCAACGTGTACTTGTACGATGTTTGTATGAAGATATACTACAACTGCAATACAGTTTCAAGATTTCGCAATACTACTGCATATGAAGCGGCACGAGTGCAAGATGGTGGACGAAAATCACTGAACGGGAATTATTTCTAGGTAAAGCTCGTCAGCGGAGATTCGGGAATTGAGGGTAAGAAAACCCGTACGTTTGAGCCTTTGCTGGGCGATTGCGAGACCAAGATTCATCTGAGCATCTTCTAGTAACTTCGCTTCAACTCTCAATTGCTCCTCATCTGCATCATTCGGATCGTGAAAAGAATGAAATTACCAGGACGCCCTGCTTACCTGCAGCTAATTCAGTCTTGAGGTCCCAGTATTCGCGCACGCTCTCATTCATGTCTGCAAGTGTTCAGTATGTTGCCGTCAGGGAAAGGTGGAGCAGTCGATGTCACCTTGCCTGCGCATCCGGATTCCGTCTGCAGTTTCCCGAATTTAGCTCCATTGTACGGCAGAACGACACAATACATACCGCGAACGATTTCGTTGGTCCACTCGAGAAGCTTCGGCTCGGCGACGTTGAGTTGGGGCTGAGAAGCAAGTTGCTTTTCGAGAACACGAATTTCTTCTGTGAGCAGCTGTTTATCGTCCTTGAGCTGCTGAATCGAGCGCTCGAGGAGGAGCTTATAGCGTTTTGATTCGGCCGTGTCGGGGGACACATTTCCCGCCCCGCTACCGCGCGTCTTGCGCTTCCCCAGCACAGGCTCTGGCGACAATTCCGGCGACGAGAGGGGCGAGGTGGTAGATTTGGGATCAGTTGGCGCATGGGATTGAGCTTTCTCCGTCTGTCGCTTAGCTTCGGCCAAGGAAAGCTGGATGAGCGTAGACGCTTCTCGAGCTTTTTCGGTCTCCGATTTCTGGGGGCTCGACGACACGAATCCGTTCTTACGGGCGCGTTGGGAATTGGACGTCACCGTCGTCGGAACGAACCACGAGACGCCTCTGGCATCGCTACACCACAGAAGACGGTCGTCGAAGTGCGGGTGTCTAACCGTGTTCTCCTCCGTCTTGTGGCGCGGGTGTGGATCGTACCATTGTTTCCAGCACGGGTGGCTATCGGATATTTTGCCGTACAAGGCATTACGACCGGGCGTCACGTCGATGTAAATGTCGCCGAGTTGAGTGCCTACAAGATCTTTTGGGGGTGGACCGCAGCCTGAGATCTCGCAATACGGTATATGAAAGACCTTAGCGCCTGGCTTTTTCCCGGACGAAGACGATGTCTCGTAGGGATAATTGGAGAGCAAGTTTTCATGAGTCATTTTGAAATAGGCGAGTTTCGCTGTTAGACTGGGTAGCTGCGCGGAGGAAGGCAAAGGAGTGCCACGGAGGTGCGGATGCTTGGGGAGGGTCGTAGAGCTCATGAAGGAGGAGAGAGGGCACGCTTTCTTTTCTGTGGCCAGTCGCACGCTCATTAAGTAGGATCGAAGCTTGATGCACGTTAGTTCAGATTCGAAGCCAGCTAGAAGACAGAAGTTGGACCAATCGGCTCCGTCGGGGATCATTGCTTCTTTGAATACCAATGAGGAAAACGTGAAAACGGGGAGATAGTGCGCTGGACATCGACCCGGTGCGGGGAAAGCAATGCGGCGGATGAACTCCACAGACCGTTTGACTGGCGGTACGATAGGAACAAGAAAAGAAATTCAAGGGAAATGCACGATACACATACACATCAAGAAAACCAGCCCATGCTAATTCATTGTCCTGCTCGAAAGCGCCGCACAATTATTCGCCCTTGGCGACCAGATCCTTCTCGACCTCCTTTCGCTTATTTCTCGTGCTGATGAGAGCTTTCTTGCCTGCTCCCAAAATGATAATGAGACGACAGACAAACGGGGCAAAATATGAGTCCGACCTCTTTCGACTTGCACACGCAGATCAGGAAGAGCCTGCTCGGCTTCGGCAGCTGGAGGGATTGTTAGAGGAGCAAGACCATGACGAGGAAGACATACGAGTGACAACCGATGGGACAGAGGCATCTGAATGAACAGGTTTCAGTACGGCTTCCCAAGCACAGGAAGGGCATACGAACAAAGGTAGTTCTTCTGCAGCGTCTTGAAGAGTTCTGGCACTACCGCCAATTTACGGGGAGCATCAAGAGACCCGAGGAGGCTGCGTTTTGTGGCCTTCAAAACATCCAACGCCTTGTCGGCTTCCAATGCCGCTAATTCTTTCTCGAGTTTCTGAATAACAGGATCGGCACGAGGACGGGCTCTGGATGGCGGCGACTTGAGCTTAGAACGGTTGGTAGAGATGCTGGTAGGAGAAGTGGAGGACGAGGCGAGTGTGCGAGCACGCTTGGAAGGGTAATAAAAGTCGTCAGACGCTTGGGATTCCGACTCGGAGTCGGAAGCCTCGGGATCCGATGCGAACAAATCCTCCGAAGAGTCGCTGCTGTCCTGAGTGGGGGTGGGGACAGGGCTTGGTTTACGAAAGCTGCCCCATACCCTCTTTTGCGCTAACGGTATCTGCTTGCGGACGACAGCAGCTTTCTCGCCCGAAGACTCCTGGATGATTCTAGACGCAATACCCAAACTCGCCTCAAGACTATAGAAATCCGGATCTGTGAGCAGCCCCGCCTCGCGCAGCTCGAGCTGTCGGTCCCTGACCGTCTGCGCCGCGACATATTCAACGCCGTGATTTGCGCGGAAATTGAGGTATCGCGCTCGCTTTCCCTCGACAAAGTGCGGGTGGGTGAGGAACCCTGAGACGAGGACTGCAGGGCCCGACCACTTTGCCCAGTCCTCCCCGGCTTTCATGTACATGGTGTGCGCGCTGCGGTCGATATAGATATCACCTGAGGTGCCGATGTCTGCAGAGGGTTGACCATGGCCACGAATGTCGAAGAAAGGGACAGGAATGGCGTTGGGTCCGAAGTTTAAGCCTTCGACGGCGGGAAGATCGTAAGGATAGTTGGAAGGGATGGAACCCATGAGAACCTTGATGTATTTGAGAGTGACATGCATAGAACTCGGAAACATTGATCCAGGTTCGTGGTGTTGGTAGCATGGGTGCTGGGGTAGGGTCGCAGATGGCTCAAAAGCCATCGTAGACGAAAGCAGAGCGAGAATGAAGCGCAGAGGTGGTTTACGTGGGTGGTGTCAGATTCGCGTTTCAAGAATTCCCGGCCCCGAAGCAATGTCGTGGAGAAGCCAATTTCGCTGGCGTGACGTTCCTTCCAGGACTCGGATGAGCCAGATAAGTCTCGATGAATTCTACTACATGAAGTCCGGAACTATTGAGACGGAATGGTCTTCGCTTTGCTCCAGAGAACCTTGAAATTCTGGCATGACAACTTGAAGGCACATCGAGATGCCCACGCATGTACGATTCCACAGTGTAGGCAGCTTGCGACGGAAAACTGTCATGTCAAAACCCCCATTCCAAGCGAGTCCACAACTCTGACGGTACTTTCTTTCAGTTTTGTATGCGACTGGACCCCAAGATTACGCTTACAAGTTCAGCCCTGAAAGCTCATCTTGCCCGGTGGTCCATCGCTGGCAAGACTTGACGTGATCTGAAGCCACAGTGGATGAGTTCGAGATGTTGCCTCCAATCTCCTTGAGGCCTCAGGCAACGACTTTGAGTCTTGAATTGAGATTTTGTAGTCATCAATGCTGTCTCCGAGTCTCAGGTTCTAAGAGCTGTTGGTTTGGGTGCCAGCATGGATGACGTGGACTGTGAGATAGCGGCAGTGGCTGACGCGTACAGTCACGAATCACGGGATCCTGTCACACACCCTTCAGTTCCTTACTCCGAGCTCGCGAAAGCTTATATTATATGCGACGTCCTTGGACTCAGTTTCGAGAAGGTCCTAAGTTGAAAGAGGTCCGGAATTGAGGAAGACAGTTTTTATCATACGATAATTTGAGACGAGTGCCGCATCAAACAATAATCGTGCAACATTTTCGTATACGCTGAGTACCGTAGCACGTACGCAAAGAGAGAAGACTCATTTTGAAAATCTAACCCGCCGCTTCCCGTTCCATTCAGTCACAACAGATTGTTTTTCTGTTTGTATTCCGCCACCTGTTTCTCTGCAGCTTGACGCCTGGCTTCCATAGCTCGCAAAGCGTCCTTAACTAGACACAGTTAGAGGTAATTGATGCCCACGCAACGCAGAAACACAAACCTTGTTTTATTTGAGTCTTCAGGTCGGGAATGTCTTGTTTCGCTTCAGCAGCTGGAGAAGTGTTTTTCAGAATGTGTACAGTCTTTCGAGAGCAGGGAAATCTCACGAGTGATAGATGGTGCAGTGGTCACATCTGAAGTAGAAGGTTCAGAAAAGAAGATACAGATACCATACGGCAAATACGAACAAAGGTAATGTTTTTCGAGCCCCTGAAGCACCTCTGAGGGGAGGGTTGATGAGTGCTGGCAGCCTAGAGCCGCCATGAGTTGATTCTTCTTGGTTTTCAGCTGCTTGAGCTCCTCGTCCGCCTGCAGTGCCACCAGCTCCTTCTCGAGTTTCGTCTGAATATGGTCGGGGCGCGAAACGGAGGCAATTCTCCGAGCCCGTTTGGAAGGGCGAATACCGTCAAGCCCGGAGTCTGAGGTGAACTTTGGGGCAGGTTCAGCGCCAGACTCGAACCCGAACTCGGACTCGGACTCGGACGATGATGTGATGTCGATGGAGCTGGCGGCCTGACTTTTCCGCACCAACCTACCCCTGCTCACCAGACCCCTGTCCACGAGATGCTGTTTGATGAGGGTCTCGGCGCTGCGAGGCGTCTCCGGGTCCTGGCGATATATGATTGTGCGCCGGCTGACCCACTCGACGCCTTTCTCGGGAAGGAGGCTAACGAAACGTCCACGATTGTCGTCGTTGAGTAGGTGAGGATGAACGAGCTGCTGAGATAGATCGGCCTCTGGTCCTGGCCACTTCGCCCATGTCACCTCGAGTTTAGCGTATAAAGCGTGCGCGTTCAGTTCGAGATCAATGTAGATATCTCCAGGTGTCCCAATGTCGGCTGGGGGTGCGCCGTGTCCGAGGAACTCGAAAAAAGGGATGGGGAGATATTTGCGGTTCCCGTGACCGTTTTGACCATAGTTCAACGCCTCGATGGCGTGAAGTGCGTAGGGATAACCGTCGGGGATGGAAGCGACGTCCATTTTTATATATTTCAGGTTACATTTGAGGGTGGGGTTGAGCTGAGATTTGGGATCGCGGTTTTTGTAGCATGGATGTTGGGGAGACTTGGAGTTCATGATGGCAGAGGTCAAGGAGTCGTCTGACTGGTTCGAAAACTTCCAAGATTTGATCATCCTTTACAAAGGGTGGTTCAGGGTTAGAGTTCTTCTATAGTTTGTAAGGCCGTAATGGATTTCCAGATCGAATCTCTGAAGCTCCGAAGTCGACATAGAGCGGCCCTAAGGCGACCAACCTGCACACGGTAATTCTAATTCGGTGTATTAAATTCACAGAGCATCTATGCAGCTGCTGTCACAAATGCAATCGGACTGCGGGTCGAAGACACTGTGGACACTTTGGTTATGGATAAAATGGTTGCACGCTGTACTTCACCGTAAGATTCAAACAGACCCCAGTGAACTCAAGAAGATCTAGCCAAGAGTCGTCCGCAAAATTGGGCATATGAAGCCAACATTCGGCCATTTGCGACGTGCGTCAGAGTCGGACGAGACTCGGGAATTGAAGCTAGGTTCTTGAGGCAATTCGGCGCGGAACTAAGTCTTCGTGAGCTTGGACTTGGGCGCTGACATTTTGTGTCAGGTTCGCTTCATCGACAAGGGTGCAAGGTTGAGTTCAGTGTTGGAGGGTAAGTCTGTTGGGTTGGGGGATTTGCACGTGACATTTGAATCTTGATCTCATGCATTTTGTCTCATGCAGCGGCGGGCTAATAAATCCAAGAAGGTCGGTCCTGGCAACGCCGAGCGAAGGCGGGAGGGCTATATAACTCAGGCTTTTCCGTTTTAGGTGCCAAATGTACGACTACGGCCAGCAACGGCGAACGCGGTGGCTAGCTCGCGCGGCGCATCGCCAGAACAGACAAGTTGGTGGGCACCAGACAGCCAGATCGTCGGCAGCGACGATACGGTCATGACTGGCGGCTCGTGTCCTCGACCGTTCAAGAATTTTGTCATTTGTGCTACTGGTATATCTGACAAGGTAAAAAGTTATGATAGACGCGACGACGCGTCCAATCTGACGCGTTTTCTTCAAGCCTACCTTATTCAAACTCGCGTTGGAACTTGGGGCAACCACCGTCTCTGCTTTCACCGACAGAGTGACCCACTTGATTGCGGAGAACCACGGAGGGGCGAAGTACTTGGTACGTGTGTCGTTGCGATTCACGCTCGGGTAGTTTTCTCATCAATTACCTTCAGTGCGCGCTGGAGCGCCAAATTCCCATTCTACTGCCTTCATGGATCATCGAATGCCACCGGGTCTGGCAACACGGCGACGACGTTGAAATCGAGAGCAGCGTCACCGCCCACCGCCTCCCCGTGTTTTCAGGCGTCACCCTCTGCATTTCTGGCATCTCCGAGATCGTTCGACGGACAGAAATCAACAAGCTTGTCACTGCGCATGGCGGAACATACGTCAAGGCCCTCGAACGCCCTGTACGCGTCACGCATCTGCTCTGTGCCGGCGAAGAGGAGACAGACAAGATGCGGTATGCGGAGAAGTTCAATCGCGCGGGTGAGGCCAATCCGCCGATTCAGCTGGTATGGGAAGAATGGTTGTGGGACTCATTGGAGTATGGCGGTTAGTGTTGTCGTTCAGTTCCAAGTAGTTTCCTCACATGTGGTTTAGGCCGCTTCGAGGAAGCCAAGTATCAAGCCCGCATGCCCCGACCTCAACCCAGATGTCGGTCCTCTCATTGATTACAATACCTAAATCCGATCTTTGTCTACAGCTACACAAGCCCGCCCACCTCCTCGCAACTTACACGTCAGCGAAACAGAAGCCCCCAGCGCCTTCGACGACGACGCGGACGACGAGGTCATCGCCCCCGTACAGCGCCCCCCAGCTGTGACACTACAGCTCTGGGGAAGCCTTCTCAAGCCGCGTGGATACGAGGTGGACGGAGCTCGCGGGAGCGTCGCCCTCAGTCCGAAGAAAGCGCGCGAAATCGAGCAGGAAATCCGCGAAAAGAGGGAGACGGAGGCGCCTAAGGCCCGAGATGCGGGAGGGAGCGTTCTCGCCGGCGCAAGTTTCCGTCGCGCCAATTCCATACAAATCGAGGCAGGATCTAGCCGGGGTCCGTTTGGCAGCACCAGTGCGAAGCAGAACGCCTCTGCCGGCCCATCGCGGGTGAAACGTCTTGAAGAAGCGACTGCGCCAGAGCCAAGTGCACGTAGCACGGTATTCGCTGGCGTACGCTTCCTGCTGCGTGGTGAAACTGACAATGCAACTGTGCGACAAGCCGTTGAGGAAGCAGGTGGTGCAGCTGTCGGGCTTGGGGAGGTGCCTGATTTCATCATTGTCCGACTCGTCAGGTATCTTTCGTCAGTCAGTCAGTGGTTGGCTTTCATGCTCATTTTTTTTTCAGCGGGAGTCCATTGTATGCAGCGGAAACCTCCACCAACGCACGAGCGCGGTATCGCACCGAATGTTGGTTGGAGAGGTGTTTGTTTGTTGACAGGATATGTGGACCCGAAGAGCACGCCACTTTCGTGCCTATTGGGGTGCAACTGCCAGTAACCGGTACGTTCTGTGGTGGTCTTACCAGAACTTTGACTCACGGCATTGGCTAGACGCGGACAAGATAACGTTGAGCTTTTCCGGCCTCGATGTTTCGGAGGCGTGTTGGGTGAAGAGGTTACTCAAGGCACTAGGTGCATTCACTTTCTACAACATTGTCATACTACAGCTAACGTGGCAACAAGGTATTACTCTCGCCCCCGTTTTCTCCCGTCAAACAACCCACCTGCTCTGCCCTTCCGGAACCGGCGTCAAATACACGAAAGCGCGACAGTGGGGCGTGCCTGTCGTCGATATGGGGTGGCTGGCAGCTATGGCGAGTACAGGTGTGGTTCCGCTGGTAACCGCATTTCTCGTCGTTCCTGCGAAGGACGATGCTACCACTGCTCTTGCATCACCCAAAAAGAATGACAAGGGCAAAGGCAAAGCCGACGATACTTCAGTGCAGATGCAGGATATCACGAATAGCTATGGCAAGCCTTTCTTTGCTTTCTTGACGGAAGGATCTGACGTGCCTTCCTGACACAGATAGCCAGGAATCGCCGCCTCAGGATGGCCCTGGCGCAGGGAGTGGCAGTGAATTCTTCCTCCCTCCGCCACCTCCTCCACGGGAGCTCACCTCTTCGCTGAGTTTCGGGCGGCCAGACGCGTCACTGAACCATGCCCCGACAACACCAAGCCCGCCAAAAAGGCTGGTGCGCCGGCAATCGACGAGTGCTGCCGTGAATACCCCCTCTCGCGTACGCACGGCGTCACCCCTTCCTCTCGTTACGCACGCCGTTCCTCCACCCATCCCGACGCAAAGCACCGCCAGCAGCGGCAGTTTCACTCACACCGCGAGCAGTTCTGGCGCTGCTGGCTTGCGGCGCGCAGCAACGGTCGGCACTGGCGTCAGGATTAAACAAGAGCACGATCTTCGCGTAACGGCGAGACCCGTCGCACGCGGTGTTTCGACATCGTCATCTCCTGCGCGGGTACCGTCCTCGATGTCCCCGTCTCCGCTACGTCGTGGAGTGAGTGTCTCTCCGCCGAAGATTCCCGACCACCGGACGAAGGCGCTGCAGGAGAGTATCGTGAGTTTGTTGGGCAAGCGGCCTGCGACGCCGGAAGATGCGGAGACGAGTGGACGGGCTGGAAAGCGCGGGCGGCCGCATCGATCTAAGGTATGTGCTGGCGTTTCTTTCTCTCATTGTGAAGGCGCTGATTGAACGACCTGCAGCCGCAGTCTCGCCAGCCGTCGGACGTTTTGCCTGTCCTACAGCAACAGCCGCTGGAGAGTGTATTTGGGGGAGGGAGGTCGTTCAGCCCGGGTCCAGAAGACGCGCATAGCGTGATGGAGGGGATGAGTATGGGTGCGGAGGAGCAGAGTTTGCGGGTGATGTATGAGGATCCGGGGCAGCGCGCGGAGTTGCAACGGCTAGCGAGTCTCATTGGGGAGCCACTCGATGACACAAGTAAAAGAAAGCCGCCCAGGAGGAGCAGCAGGCGGAGTTGATATTTTGCACCATTTCATTTGTGATGTATCGCTTGGGGGGAAGAGATACAAGAATTTACATACAGCTAGTCCATACAATGTCTGAAGGAGGTGATCAGTGAAGTGTTGAAGGCAGCAAGTGAGGCAAAGAAGAAGGGATCAGAAAAAAGGCAATATGAGGTTGTCTCCACAAGAGTCAGAACAGGTCTGAGTTTGTTTCATCCGAAGGACAGCGAGAAACAGGTACTCACTCATTATATCGATACAGTAGAAAGTACACTGAGGAGCAAGTCAGTCAACGATCGAAAAAAGCGGCAGAAAAAGATCAGAAAAAAAGGCAATATCAAGTGTCCTCAATCCCCGAGAGGTCGGAACAGGTCTGATTGTGTATCATCCAGAAAGAAAACAAGAAAGAACGAATACTCACACCTCAAGCCATCATAGCTGGCGGGGGCATAGGCGTCACTGGTCGCCACTTGGCACGTCCCGGAGCAGACTCCCCATACACCCAGTTCTCCTCCGCCTCCTCCTCTTCCTCGTCGACGCAGTCCTGGACATACACGCCAACGCCGGAGCCGCCGTCGTCGGGCTCGATGAGAACCTCCACGCCGGGACTGCCGCTGCTGCTCTTCTCCTGCATTTGCAGCTTGCGGAGGGCAACCATGAGGTCGTCTGCGAGCGGCGCGGCGTTGGGCGGGTCTTCTTTGATGGGCTCCCAGCCGACGGGTGGGGATCCGGGTGGAGAGATGAGGAAGTTTTTCTCGATTTCAGGGGGGCGGAGGTAGTTTGCTTCTGGGACGAGGTCGCCGCCGGGTTCCATGGGTAGCAAAGGGTTGGGGTCGGCTCGATACACTCGGAGGGTGATTTGAGGTCTTGTAGCTTTTTTTTTCAGTGAGATTCTTTTGAAGAAAAAGAAGTGACGCACCTATCATCCGTCTGGTCAAGAACGATGGGATCACTGTGGATTTTGGCCGTCTCTGCGTCGTCTTCCTGCATGTACACGACGATGATACGGCTGAAACCTGGCAAGGGTACCCAACGATTAAGTGGACCGTACGTGGCGAAATGGTCGCGTAAAACGTGGAGGATTGGAGGCTGGAAAAATTGCTTTGGGAGGGAGGTTATAGCCAACGTGTTTGTTCTCTCGACCTCATTGGCATCGGGTGAGGTCTGTTGGTCGGAAGGCAAGGCCATGAGCCTCTGTGGATTGGCTGACGGAGGTGGTATGAATGAAAGAGTAAAATTTTGGGTCACAGCCTTTTGAATGTGATCAATGATCAATGATCTAGTGATGACCGCCAAAAGACATTGAACGCACCCTTATTTCAAGAAACGCGGGGGTACGCGCGTGCAGCAAATTTCAGCTAAGCCAGAAATCGAGTAGCGAGTTGGAAAAAATCTATCTTCTCGGTTTTTTCCCCAAGAAGTCTTGAACCGGTGGTTTCTCTGAAATACTTATTTGCGTTGAGACAAGGTGCAAATTACTTAGTAGCACCTGGCGCTGGCGTTCGCTCTAAAGCTGACTTGAAGTCAGCTTCTAGATGGAAAGGTAGAGAGAGAGAGAAATGTGACTAGGGTACTTAGTTGGATAAGCGCACAGTCCATACGCGCGTTCCTCGCCGCTCCTACTCATGGTTGAGGCCGCAATGACCTTACTACAGCTTCTGTGCATACGTCCAGGAGCCGTGAGCACAGAAACTGAGGTACCGATCCAAAGGCCAACGAAACGGTAAAGGAACACGTACTGGCACGCAACCCCGACTCCCGAGTCGGGATTCCATACTAGTTGTACGCGATCGAGAGTGTTGGGGCCATCAAACACAGCACAAATGGTAGTCCCTAGTCAGAACGCTCACAGTAATAGCAATCCCGACATTCGTAATCCGTGCCACCGATAAGTACATCAGACAAAGTGAAGCCAAGTTTTCAGGTCCACTCGGACGCGTCCGTTCTGTCCGTTCTGACGCGTTTTTCTGAAGCTAGATCAATCTGAACGACTCTATAAGCTGTTTTAACTGCCGACCATCTGCATACCTGGTCCTGGACACAACGTTGTCCGCCCTCGGCTCGTACTAAGGACGCGCTACCGGCACGCGCCAGTGCCTTGGCCTCTGTTCGGGCTACTCACTGAACCTGGTAGCACATTGTGGTTCTGAAGCAGCACACGGCTCCTGCACTCGACGGAGCCATACCCACCTTCTATGCAATGCCGGGGCCCGAAGAATAATAATGAGAGGAGCACAAGAGGAGCATCAGATCAAAACCATCAAATGCCGATCAAATATCGATGATGCGTTCCAACAAGGTACTTAATCGGCTCTGTTTGCTCACTCACGGTAGCCCGTGGGTCGCTCGTGAAGGCGAGATTCTAAGCACCTTGATATATGACAAGAATCAAACTTAACGGGACTGTATCCATGTTCAGGACGAAAAGATAGAGATGCAGAGATTCAAGACGTCTTGGCCACTGGGCGATTGTCAGCAAAGTTCAAACTTCTTCCTCCCGGTGTTGGTCATTCTCCTCTTCTCGGCAACTCCGAGAAAATCCCTGTTTGCGGGCTGGATATCTCAATTTTTCATCTGCACGAAGGCTCGCATGACGGGAATAATCTCGGGAGAAGCGATACGGTCCGCCCCCAGATGGTCACATGTAGCTTCGGCGGCGCGTTCGCGAGACTGCTTGAAGTCAAAAATTCTCGATATAAGGATGTGCTAGACGTGTCAGCAGTTGACGCCCTTCGCTCTTCGCCGCCCAACATGGTTAGGTCAAGATTCTTGAAGATAGTCTCAGCAAGTCTATGCACCTTTCCTGTGCTCGCTTTGGGCAGTAATGGAGTGAAGGAAGGGTTGCATTTTAGCCTCGAGTCTCGGGCTACCAACATCGACGGGTCATTGCCTGTTTACAAGGACCCCACGGCGTCCATTGAAGACCGTGTGGCCGACCTGTTGCCTCGCATGACGGTCGAAGAGAAAGTGTCGCAAATGTGAGCATAACACCTTCTTTTCCATTGTCGGCCCCTTTCTTGTACTGAATATGCGTCAGCATCCAGGGAGATTTGAATGGGTGGATGAGCCTTAATGATCCATTGGACGACACTTTGACATTCAATCAAACCGGTCTGGTGCGTCCAAGGTTGTTGGCTCAAAGAGAAACGTTCCAAATCTATTTGCAGGAGGAAATGGTGCGACTCAAAGGAGGTTAGAATCATGGATCGGTCTCTCTTTCATTGTTGAGGCTTTCCAGGTTCAATCTGGGCCGGCTACTCCGTCCCTTGGGACAAATTGGTAGCTCTCCTCCCCGAGACAAAACTTACTTCCAACTAATCCATCGATATTCAAGGTTTTCGCTATCGGTGTCGGACAAAAGTACATGATGGAAAACACCACCCTTGGTATCCCGGCACTGTTCCAGTCTGAAGGTGAAGCTTCGGCTTGGCCACAGCGTCAGGTTTATAAACCTTCCGTACAGGTCTCCACGGCTTTACCGACAACGGCACAACATTCCCTTCTCCCATCGGCCTCGCTGCATCGTTCAACACAGACCTGGTCTCTGAGGTCGCTGGGATTATTGCGACCGAGGCAGAAGGCCTCGGGATATCGCACCTCTTCGCGCCTGTGCTCGACTTGTCGCGCGAGCTGAGATGGGGTCGCGTTGAAGAAAATTTTGGTACGAAACACCAACGCGGTTCAAATACTTCAAGTTAAGTAATGGAAATATTTATAGGGGAAGACCATTTCCTCACTGGAGAGATTGGCAACGCCTACGTGACGGGTCTCCAATCTGGAAAACGTAGAAATGCGAGTTCAACTGCTATTGCTCGCATGGCTGCGACTTGCAAACATTTCGCAGCTTTTGGGTCACCGGAAGGCGGACTGTAAGTTTGGTTTGCGTGAGTTATTGATTTCTCAGTCTGACGCAACACCAGCAATTTGGCTCCAGTCCATGGAGGAGAACGAGAATTGCGGACTGAATATCTCAAGCCGTTCAATCGGGCGTGTCTGAATAGTCTTTCAATCATGACAGCGTACTCCAGCTACGACGGAATTCCTGCCGTCGCCAATACCCGTATGTTTGATATACTTGAAAGCTCGATGAATATCTACTAACACAGTTCGGAGATCTTTTGACTGATATCCTCAGAAATGAATGGGGCTACAAGTATTGGGTTACCTGCGACGCCGGGGCCGTAGTATGTACTCGCCTCGTCATTACGTTGCTTGAAATTTACGGGCAAATCCTCTTAGGATCTGCTTATGACCCTTCACGGAACCTGTGACACGAGAGAATGTGCCGCCAAAACCGCTTTGGAGAACGGAATCAGTGGTGAGATGGGAGGAGGTGCGTCTTGAAAATTCGTCTTTGAAAACTTGAAGCGTTCTGAGCACTAGCCAAAGGTACCTATACGTACCTCACTTTGCCCGGTACGTTTTCAGCACAAGAAATGGAGCCTAACTCACCTCGGGTGTATGCAGATCAAATCGCTGCCGGGACCGTCGATGTCAAATACCTGGATCAAACCGTCAGCGCAATGTTGCGTACTAAATTCTCGCTGGGTCTTTTCGAAAGTCAAGCCCTTACTGTGTCTTCAAGCGCTCACCACTAAATAGTTGCTCTCAGATCCTTATCCGTATGAAGACTATCGCTCTACTCTTCGCACGCCGGCGTCAAGAAGTGTTCTCCATGAGATCGAAACTGAGAGCATAGTGCTTCTTGAAAATCGCGCTAATACACTGCCTATCGGCAAGAGCGTCAAGTCGATTGCGTTGATTGGACCGCAGGCGGATCGTGTTACCGTAAGTGAACCAATTTCTCGATAGAGCAGCACTTTTAGCATGTGTTGGACAGTTCGGTGACTATGTCTTCTTCAACGCCTCTAATAACGGTAAAATTTGTGAACTCCAAGATTGAGATTTGAAGCTGATTTCCTCCCAGGGGTTTCCCCGTTGGATGGTTTCAAACAATATCTGGCAAATACTTCGAGTTCAGTAAAAATCAATTTTGCAGAGGGATGTAAGCTCTGGTCGAACGACGATTCAGGGTTCGGAAATGCGGTGATGGCAGCTCAGGAATCAGACATTGCCGTTGTTATGGTATATATCCGGACATCTATCTGCCTGATATCTCGACGAATGATTCTGTTCAGGTCGGGACGTGGAGCTTAGATCAAACCCTTCTCTGGTTCGTATCAACGATTTTGCGTGCCTGCCGTAATCAAATCCGCCCAAAGGACTCCGGGCACAAACGCAACCACCGGCGAGCACGTCGATCTCAGCGATTTAGCTTTAGTCGGTGCTCAACTCGACCTCGTTAAAGCGGTAAAAGCGGCCGGAAAACCTACAGTAGTTGTATTCGTGTCGGGAAAGCCTATCGCCGAGCCGTGGATCCAAGCTCGTATGCGGTCGCTGTTTAGTTTCACATTCGATTCTAATTGGTGTGCAGATGCAGACGCTGTCATCCAGCAATTCTACCCTGGAGAGCTCGGTGGTGAGTTTCTTCCAATATCGTTGGAAATTGTACTAACACAAATACTGAAGGATCGGCTTTGGCGGAAGTCATATTCGGCGCGTTCAATCCCTCGGGTATGCAAGCTGAATATAGTGACCGATACCCGTAGCATACAGCTGATTCTCTATGCAGGAAAGCTCCCCGTATCGTTCCCGCGCTCCGTTGGTACCACGCCGAATTTCTACAACTACCTCAAGGCCGGTCGACCGTTGGATCCTGGCCAAGTCTTGGATGATGGCTCCTTGAAGTTTGGGCATCAGGTTGGTGTACTATTGGTGTGAGCTTCTTTGGCTCTGACTTTATTGTCAGTATGTACTGGATAGCCCGGTACCGTTGTGGAGTTTCGGGCACGGATTGAGCTATACGTAAGTTGTAAATCGGCTGAAAGTCCGAGCAACACTGATTTCTTGAGAATAGTACCTTCAATTAGTGGATTGTCCTCATTTTCAGACACGAGAGCGTCTTATAGTTTTGTGCACAGTACTGGCTTGACGATCTCGCCTTCGAGCATCAGCAAAACGCAAAACTTCGATGTTACTGTAACGGTCCATAATACGGGCTCCGTGGCGGGCAAAGAGGTGGTCCAGGTACAGATAATTTACAGCAAACTTACAATGAGCTGATTTTTTCAAGGTCTATATGACGGATGTGCTGAGCTCGGTGGTCACGGCGAATCAGCAACTCGTCGGGTTCAAAAAGGTCGACATTCCGTAAGTTTCCTTCCGAAATAAATTCACCAGATGGCTCACGATAATTCTTCCAAGTGCTGGAGGCACAAAAACGGTAACGATCCCCGTTCTCTCATCACAACTTGCAGTCTGGAACATACAAAATGCGTGGGCCGTAGAGGGCGGGACGTTCAACATCAAAGTCGGAACCAGCGACCAAGGTTTCGCTCAGGCCAATCTAACAGTTACCTGATATTGTCGTATTTGTCGGAGATTTTTTTTTGTGACCTCAGGCACCATATTCGAGATCTTGAAACTCTTTTGGAAAAATTGACCGAGACAAGGACAGTTTAAACTCCGACTCCGAGAATCATCGATCATTCGGCAACGAATCGGCAACCCCATTCTTTTCAGTTAACTCTCAACAAGTTGTCAATACCCTCCATGAAGGCGCAGAAAGAGCTAGAATCATTCGCCAAAAATGAACGCTCCTCCAAATCTTCTTGGCTTTGGATCTTTCTGACGGTGACAATATCTGCCTTGCTTTCCGTGCCAGCCATTCAAAGGCTATTTTTCCTCCAAAATTCAACGCGCGTTAGTGCTACCAATTGTCATCCCCCGCTTCCGAACGTCTTCGCGTTCGCTCCTCTGCGTAATGACTCTGCGGAAATTGCTGCTTCACTCCGCGCCATCGACAAGTCCATACAGACATCATATTCCAAAGGCGGTATTGATGGGCTCG
Source organism: Favolaschia claudopus (assembly GCA_037176885.1). Taxonomy (NCBI): domain Eukaryota; kingdom Fungi; phylum Basidiomycota; class Agaricomycetes; order Agaricales; family Mycenaceae; genus Favolaschia; species Favolaschia claudopus. Next base: position 457,844 of record JAWWNJ010000082.1, read on the forward strand.
TCTTGGCAATCGTAACACGAGAAGGAGTTCTCTACGAGACTGGAATTGGTCCTCTGAAGGCCAACGAGACCGATCCGGAGAAAAGAGGTGCTGTTGACCGTCACAGCATATTCCGCATCGCTTCAGGATCAAAACTGTTTGCCGCTCTCGAAACATTCATCCTCAGGGAGAGAGGCGCTCTTCAGTGGTGAGTTTTGAGCATGTGGAAGTACCACACTCTGACACATTTCAGGGATGATCCAGTCACCAAATTCCTGCCCGACTTCGCATATGCATCCGGCACCTGGGCTAATCGAAGTGCTGAGGAAACTTCCGGACCTATTACTTTGCGGCAGTTGGCAAGCCACATGTCTGGCCTGACTCGTGAATTTCCTCGAGGAAATATGAAGAATTGGCCTCACTCCTTGGAAGGCACCGGTCCACCGCCCGTCAACGGCCGCCCGTTTCCAACGACCGCAGAAATGATCGACGGGCTGAAGAATTATCCGTTGACTGTACCGACATATTCTTACTCGCTCTATTCCAATGTTGGAGTGGCCGTTCTCGGTCAGGTGAATGTGGCTGCCAATAGGGCGTTTGAAATGGCCAAACAGCAGACTGGATCGCCTGAGACCTGGGCAGATTTGGCGCAGCGAGACATCTTCAATCCGCTTGGTTTGAACGGCACTTCTTTCCTTGTCACTCCACATAACAAAGCGCACGTCGCAGTGGCCTCTGTCGATAGCGATGAAGTGGTAGGTTGTCTCGCTGAATAATCGCAACCTTCCCTTCACAATTTTCACAGGATCTGGATTTTTTGGAGCCCATGTCATGCTCGGGCGGACAAATGAGCTCGCTTTCCGACTATGTCAAAGTGATGCAGACAATCCTAGATCCTACAAGATCTGAAAGCTTGCTGCCGCCCCATGTAATTCGAGAATGGCTGCGTCCGATTCAAGCTTGGATGGACGACACGACTGAGGTCGGCATGCTATGGGAAATAGAGAAAATTCGCGACTCGTACGCCAGGCCTATCAGGATATTTCAAAAGTGTAAGGGCCCTTCATTCTTGTGTTGACGCCTCTCAAATATTTGTGAATGATTAGTGGGTGTGCTTGGGGCATCGCGCAGTGTGTTTGCAATTAACCAGGATATGTCGTACGGAGTCGCATTGCTCATGACCGGCACTGTGCCCACATCGACCGCAGGTAACTTACGAAAACGCCTCATCTACAGCATGCTGAACTAAGGCCCACATCGCAGCCGGCGACATAGGTCTTGATATCTTTCGTCGGCTTCAACCGGAGCTCGACAGAATACTCACAATTAACGCCGCTCGTCGGTATTCCGGTCGTTGGATTTCTACGGATGGCGATGGCTCAGAAATTTTCATCCGTGTGGCCGAAGGCTCCTTGTGGGTTACGAAGCTGTTTCTACAAGGGACTGATGTCCTTCGCCTCGTTCATCATATTCCTGATGATGACAAGCGTTCCAAGGCGGAGCCTATCACAATGTGGTCTACCGGCAGACGGGACGAGTTTCGGTGAGGCATCTGTCATGCGAGTATTATGCCAAAAGCTGATATTTTTTTCAGTATGGTATTCTCTTCGGCTTCGAGAAGCTGTGTCAGCGCCTGGACTGCTGTCGATGACGGGTTCTCTCGAGGTTTCCCGACAGACCTCTTATATTTTTCTGAAGAAGATGAGAACATTTACCTCCACATGCCGTCAGTAGATCTGGTATTCAGCCGAAACTAATCTGTGTTGCTCCAAGTAAAATTTCTGTCCAAGCAACCCATGCTCTTTCCGCGACCGCGCCAAGTCTCAATCATTCTCGCGCTCACTATAATTTTTACGATCTACACGAGGATGATCATGCCACTCCGCTATCCGAGCGCTGAGTTCCGCAAGTTTTGTGTGCTTCGGGTTCTCGCCACACGTGTCTGCTCGTCGAGTCAGATTCTGTCAGAACTTGGTCAAAACAATCCTGGTTTGAGTCATATTTCGCGCGCCTCCCCGCTCCCCGACGCTCGAAGGGCGGAGATCACCCAACTGAGGGGCGGGGATCATTTTGTCGGTCCCGTAAGTAACACCAGGCGGGGAGACTTTCCAAATCCGGCAAAGTTCAAAACATACGCAAAATGTGATATGATGGCATGTCGCTCGGGTTTCTCCGTCTGGCCTCCTTAAAATCAAGGCCTAGCACTCGTTGGTTCTCTACCAACATGGCCCGCGTTCAGACTGCCGAAGCCCAAGCTTTCATCCAGCGCGTCGTGGCGCTTCCAACAGGCCCCGGCGTTTTTCTTGATTCTGTTCTCAAACCCTCCATCGACGACGAGACCGAATTGCGTCGTCTTTTCGCGACAGACACGGCCAATGCGCGTCTCAGCAACCCGATCGTTGGGCTGGTCGATGTATTCGACGCTCCAGTCGATATTCGTACCACCAGGGCTAGGGTGGTCAAGGATGAGACTGACCTGAGCGCCAAGTATGTGATGCCGTTGTCGGAGGTCAATAGGCGCAAGGAGGGGACGCCCAGCATGGTGTCGGACATCGACGAGTTCAAGAAGAATTGGGGGGTTTTCAGCGAAGGATCTCTCTCGCAGCTGCTTGACTGGAACAACGTGGTGGCCGCTGGAGGCGCTGTTCTCGCTTGTGAGTTCCATGCTTCTGTGATATTGTAAGTTTGCTCACTTCGTTAGGTCTTACGCCCTTGTCTGAGGAAGCCAAGGCCTCGAAGAGGTCGATGAGGAAGTACTATCATTCGGTCGCGTACCCGACGTCCGACGTCGACTTGTTCTTGTGGGGTTTGACCCCTGAGCAGGTAGGCTGCAGCCTTTTTGGCTTCCGAATGCAGGCTAACCCTTGTTCTAGGCCGAGGCGAAGATCATCAAGATATACGAGGCAGTGAGAGACTCCGTGCCTTGGGATGTTACTTGCGTACGCACGAAGCACACCGTCTCGATCCATTGTGGGTTCATCCTTCAATGGCTGTTTTTGTCCCTGAAAATACTTGCCTGCAGCCCAGTACCCGTACCGCTCTGTGCAGATCGTGCTTCGCCTGTATAAAAGCCCTGCTGAGATTCTTGCTGGGTTCGACATTGACGCGCCGTGCTGCGCTTATGATGGTCAGTCTCTACGTCAATATTTGCGACTCTGCTCAATACCCGCTCAGGAAACCGCGTCTATGCCAATCCCCGCGCCATCACGGCGATGATGCGCCAGTGCAACACCGTCGACATGACGCGTCGTTCTCCCTCGTACGAGGTCCGCCTCGCGAAATATTCCGGTCGTGCCTTTGAAGTCCAGGTCCCGACCCTTTCCCGGGTTGATGTTGATCCTACCGTCAGTCTCTCTGTTAGAACTTGTAATTTAAGCTCACTAAATATCCATGTAGATTTATGAACGGTCGATCGTCCGCGTCACCGGCTTGGCGCGCCTCCTCGTCCTCGAAAAGCTCACCAGCACCGACGACCGCTTTGCCTTCCTCGAGTCACGCCGTAACTTGCGCGGACGCCCTAACCCGCTCAACCAGTATAACCGACGCCAGAAGCGCAAGTTCAAAGGTGATTTGAAGGGCGAGGCAAACTCGCTTACATCACTTGAGATGAATGACTACGACGTCGCTTCTTTGCATATTCCCTATGGACCTGGATGGGATGCGCGCCGCATTGACAAGTTGGTTTATCAAACCGTGAGTTCTTTGCGTTAATTTTATCATCTTCAACGAATTGACTTGCCATCAGGATCTTGGAATGAATTGTAAGTGGATGGCTATTGGAAAGCTCGAGGTCCAAATTTTGATTTTTCTATAGCTACTTTCAATCCCAAAAACAAGGGGCGTCGGCTCCATCGCCACCCTGCCTTCTTTGGAAACATCGAGGAGGTTATGGATGACTGTTGTGAGGTAACACATTCTGTGGATTTTCCGCCGGCGATAATAACGTGATCGTGACAGAATTGTCCTGCTCCTATTGACGAAGATGAGCGCAAGCTCCAGACTGAAGAAGACGAAGGCTTCATCCGTGGTCGTATTTCGTTCGTCATCCATCGTTCCCGGATGTTTAACATGAACTCAGAGTGATTGTACAGCTTCATGCAAGACGATCCTGGACGTCAGACTCTTTCTGGTAGCTTCAACCCAATCGACGTTGGGGAGTGGAGCGAGCAGGTGTACATCGGACCAACCGAGCGTTTTTTTGCAGCCATCGCGGCGCACGACCATGCGAGCGTCACCCGCATGCTCACCGAAGGACAAGACGTGAACCGGCGCGATCACGTTGGGCGCGCGCCGCTTCACTTCGCCATTATGTGTGGCGCAGTTGACATCGCTTGCGATCTGATCGATCAGGGCGCGCGAATGACGGCAAGGCTCGTTGATGGCCGGACATCACTTCACCTCGCCGCTCAGCGGGACCTTGTGCCTGTCGTCCGCAAGTTGTTGGAGCGAAGTGCGGAAAATGCGGAGAACGTGGCGAAGGAAGCTGACGAGACGGAAGACAAGGGCGGCAACGCGATGGATGTGGACAAGGCTGAGCGCGAGCGGATGTCTTCTGAGGATGATTGGAGCTCGGAGGACGAAGAGATGGCAGAGGATGAGGATGAATCCGAAGATAGCGAAGGTGACTCGGAGGGGAGCGAGGGGTTCGTTAAACCAAAGAAGCCTTCTGCGGACAAGAAGTCTGAGTCGGCGGTCAATGTTGGCGACCTGCCTGAGGATACTCCGGACGAGCCAGATGTTTTCGACTTGAACCTCGCAGATTGGGACTTGAACTTTACGGCGTTGGGCCATGCGATCGTTTTTGCGTCTGTCCCCGTCGTAGAGGCTCTCCTCAGCGCTGGTGCCGATGTCAAGCTTGTCTCGCAGGGCAAAAACTCGTCTCACGCCATTCTTCCGCTCATGCTTACAATCATTCCCGACGACGAAGATCGCACCTCAAAAATCGCAGAAATTCTCATCAAGGCTGGTGCCTCCTGTTCCGCTGCGGACCCACAGATGCGCACGATTTTCAACCAAGCTGTTATCGCGAATCGACCGAAGCTTGTCGACACGTTTTTGCGCTGCGATCCCAATGGCAAGACTGCGTTGAACCACCTTGTTGGATCTTATAGCGGCGCGTCTTCGTCGCTGTCGAATGCGGTTGGGCGCGGTAATTACTCTGTGATTGCGGCTATGGTTGCCCATGGGGTCAAGATGGCACCTTCCCAGGAGGATGTCGAACGCGCCTTTGCGGCTGGGTACGTTTATTTCCAAACCTCAAGTGAAACCTACTCAAATTGCTGTTACACGCAGTCCCTATTCTTACGTCCAGAACAAGCAGTACTTGAATCCTGTGGAGTGCGCTCTCGGCCGACACGACGATGTCGTTCGTCTCCTTGTTGATTTGGGAGGAGCCTTCAATGTTGGCACGATGAGGGCTTTGGGGTATGTTCGATGTCGGTATTGCCTGCAACCCGCTAATCTCGTATCGTTCAGAGATAATCGCCCCGACGAGCGCCGCACTCTGGTCGAATGGGTCCGATGGGCGATCAAAGATCACCTACCCGCTCTGATTTCCGACTACGACAAGAAAATCGAGGTCAATCCTCCCGAACCTGAGTCCTCCGAGATACTTCCTGGATGGAAAGGATACCTGCAGACTTCGTATCGCGAGAAGCAAGCCAGGAGCGCCAAGTACAAACAAGAGAGAACAGAACCTAGCTGGGAAGAACTCGCTCGTGATAGGTTGATCGCTGTGAGGGAGTATTACACCGACATGGAGAAGTTCCTTCTCGAACGAGGGGCACAACCATGGAATGTTGTTTACCCTGACACGATTTCGACTGCAACCGACCGGAAGGTCGACCAATTCGGCAACGTCACATTCACTTTCGGTCGCCGAGGTCGAAACGACGACAGCGATGTTCAGTATTTACGCCTGCTTAATCAGTGGAACCAAGAGCCCGTACCCTCTTTCGAGAACGCCCTCTATGACCAGCTGTTCGAGGCTTGTTTCACTGGAGACAACGACAAAGTACAGGAATTGTGTCTGCCCGCGGACAAACCGAGCAAGGACGCGACACTTCTTCAGATTGCGGTATCTATTGCCGATGAAGGAAATCGTCACTCGCGTTCAGGTATCATCTATTCGCTCGAATCTCTGTGCCGTTCAAATACTAAACAATCTTCAGGCCTCACTCCTTTGTTCGCGGCTATAGCCGGACGCCATTGGGATACCGCTCGACTAGTTCTAGTCATTGCTTCCGCGCAATACAAGCCTGTTGAAAAAACTGGTCGCTTCACAACATCCGACATCGATTTCGGTAAATCCTATCTCACTTTCGAGGGAAGATTGCTTATTATGTTTCTCAGACGATGACTCGGATAACGAGTCTTATGACTCCGACAACTCCGACGACACTGTCGAACAAGACACAATCAATTTTGTCGACATCGCGAATCGTTCGTCCAGAGTCGAATGCAACACACACCCCAAGGATCTCGTTCACGCTGCGTATGACCATGCCGACCGTAGCCTTCTTCGCAAGGCCATTGATGACGATGATCTCGAAGCCTTCGTCAAAACGCTCGACCTCTATAAAAACTGCCCGAAACACGTCTCGCTGCCCGACCACGTCTTAAGCACAATAGCTCAGAAGGATCGCGTAGAAATGTTGGACGAATTCATTCGACGCACAGGGTCTGGAGTTCGGGTTCAGTTGACCTCGAGTTCCGATGATGACCCAATTCCTGTCGTGAACGATAAGACCAAGGTTTACCTTGGTTTGAACGTTCACGGGAAGAAGCGGACCGATCTCGCCAACAAGAACGATCCAGATGCCTCGCAAAACGACAACAAGCTTGTTTTGCCCCTCGTCTGGGAGGCCATCACGTCGGGAGCGACTGGCATCCTGGATTACCTCCAGGGCGATCGGCCGTTGGCTGCCTACAAACATTACGCGTCTAGCTACAACACCGAAACCGCCATACTCTTGAAACGGCCTTCTAATCTGGCAAAGGTCCTTCCGGATTGGCTTGGATGGTCCGTTTCGCCGTTGAACGAGTCTCCGCTCACCGTCGCCGTCACTTCGGGCAAGCTGGGCATGCTCGAGACGCTATTCGAGAAATCGCCGCGGCTCATGGCGTCATGTCTCCATGAACGGTAATCATCTGTATCTTCTGCTTTATGGATGCGATGCTCACGATATTGTCAGTGTCAAATTCCTCGGCGTGAATCCGCTTATGATCGCAGTGTACCTTGGACACCAGCCAGCCATGATCGATTTCCTCCTTGCGAAGTCCGTGTCGCCTGCTCAGAACGATCAGACTCGTGGGTATGTGACACAAATAACTTTCCTTCGTCGTTCGCGACTCAACAGTTGTCCGTAGTTGGAATATCTTCCATTACATGTGCGATCAGAATCGTCATGTATTGCTGAAACATCTCCTCGGCAAGCTGCCTCGCGATGTTGTGGAGGCCTTGTTGGCTCAACAGTCGAAAGGACGGCTGAATACGGTTCGTCCATTCCACAAAGATCACGATCGCGTCACTAATATTCATCTATAGCCGCTGCATCTCGCGGTCAAAAAAGGATCCAAGACAGCGGTGAAACTCATCGTCGAATTCTCCAGAGCTACAGCTCTCGTTCGCGATGTCGAAGGATCTATCCCTCTTCACAGCGCGGCTCGGGCCGGCTACCTTGAAATCATCCAGCTCCTTGTCGATGCCGCGCCCTCCGGGCTCTACATGGAGAACGGTGTCGGTGAAACTCCGCTCGAAATCACTCGACTTCGCGACCTCGTTGAGCGAAATACGAGTCTCGCTCAACACCATTATGGGAATAACTCCTACGAGCTGCAGCAGGGCGTGCAAGACACTCCTCCACGGTTTGACATCGACAAGCTCGAGGTGGAACTACCGAAGTATCGCGCGACTCTCGATCATCTCGTCGCATCTGGGGTGTTGAACAAAGAGACGAAGGCGACCACCGACATGTATGCGTTTGCGGAGTACATGGAGTGGAAGTTGATTGCGGCCAAAGCGGCGGGCAATGTGGAGTTCAGAGGCGACGAGAGCCAGGACAAGTACCGCGCGACTCTTGACCATCTCGTTTCCTCTGGGTTGCTGAACATGGGGACGAAGGCCGCCACCGACATGTATGCGTTTGCGGGGCTGATCGGGACCAAAGCGAATTCCAAAGCCGACGAGAGCAAGGATACGGTCAATATCGCGAAAGCGCTCTCCATCGTTCGAAGCCTCATGGGCGTTGTCGATGGTCGTCGCGAGTTGGTTCATCTCGTTGACGTGCAGACGTCTGTCCAGAGCAGCTTGAAGAAATTGAAGGAGCCCGAAGAGGAGGATCCCGACAATCATTACTCGCGCAGAAGCTATCGCCGTTCGCACCGTCGGGACGAGGAAGGCTTGGAGTCGGAAGAGGACGCCGAACAGAAGACATTCCGCGAGAGCTATATCTACCGCCAATTGCGTGGCGTTGTTGGGCGTGATACGGCTTGATTCTTTTTAGGTTACTGTGTCGTTGAACCAGATTTCTGGTAGTTGCATTTGCAAGTGTATTTGTAGTTGACTCCATTGAATCGTGACGATTTCGTCGTATCATCAGCGGGTGTGCGAGTGAATGAGGAAATCAACCAACAAACACTGCACACAAACCAATACAGTGCACGCGCAGGTTCGGGGCTCCATGCACAGGAAATGCATGTGGCAACCCAAACGATCGTCGGTAGGCGATGAATATATGAATGATGAAAATGTTGTGCGCTCGCCAGCGAGCTCATAAATCGACACTGAAGGGAATCCTTCCCACCACCGAATAACCCAAATTCAGATCCGTCAACTTCATCGTCTTCAAAATAACTTCCAAACCAAGTCCAAATCCAATCCCGTACCGTTCCGTTCCCGTTCCCGTTCAATGCATGCAACAAGCAACAAACCAATCCAATAAAAACCAAGACAACTCCGAAGAACAACCAGATCGTTCCTGCCTCCGGGTTTGCACGCAACGGCGTACAATCGATCCATAGGTGAGCAGGGTTCTGATATTCAACTTCCGTTGTTTACCGATCAACAGACAAAGAAGAAATTAGAAGAGAGACAGAAATTCAAGTCACTGAGGGGAAGTGGGGTGTAAATTCATTGTCTACTGTACAAAATTGCGTGGTCTTATATACCCCTAGCCCTAATCTCAGGATACACCTCCTCTCGACGTGTCTTTCTCTCTTTCTCGCAGGGAACACGTAGGACGCGACGTGTTCAATATGTGACAGTCACGCTACACGTGACCGTTACCGTGACGAAATGCCTTTCTTCCGCTACCACCATCTCCTCTCACCGTCTCTCGCCGGTATCTCCATTCTACGGCACTTCAGCAATCTTGTCTATCTTCCAGTTGCTCAAATCAGCAAATTCTATTGATATTTCGAGCTTTCAACCAAGGACCGGCACCTGCTCATCACCGAGCAGCGCCATACGCGACTCTACAGCCTTTGGAATCTTCAGCCTTACCGAAGATGTTTCGCCGATCTCGGGCTAATGCAGCTTCGGAACATGGAAACCTTACTGCTGGCCCTTGAGCTGGAAGTAGTAATTTTTTCTCGCTTGCAACTTGGTTGGCACTCATTATTGTAATAAAATTGACTTATCGTTCAGTCCATTCCGCCTTTCAACCTGTGCCCCTGATCATATATTCACAGGTTCTCTGAAATTCGTTCAACGAAAACAACTCCGAAGAAAATACTCTCGGCAGGACGGAAATGGAACTTGATCATGATGGCGGTGAGGCTGAGCTTCTTTTCTTCTACCACAAGGACTGACGACGGAATGAGATAGCCCACTTTCCATTACCCCCCAGTGCCCCCACAGGATGCTTGAAGAATCCGTAACTTATGCGCCTACCAGCGCATATCCGCTTTACCTCACTGCGAAGCGCTACTGGCTTCCTGCCTTCGAGGCGAACGTGGATGACCCGGATGCATTGACACTTCTCTTTCTACATTCTACGAGCTTTCACAAAGAGACATGGATGCCGACTGTAGACACCCTCTTCGCACTAGCTTCGTCCGAGCGCAGTCCGATTAAAATTCGTGAAGCTTGGGCCTTGGACTGTCCTAATCACGGTGCATCAGGTCAGCTCAACGCCTATATCCTGCTGCAGCCTGAATTTTTCCTCAATTGTGAGTATCTTGTCGCCGCTGCGCTCTGAGATTGAAAAACCACACAGTTTCATGCGAAAAATATGCGCAAGCAGTACATCACTTTCTTTCCATTGGCCGTATCGACACACGAAAAGGAAAGCTTGTTGGTGTGGGACATAGCCTGGGAGGCGTTGCAATGTGGGCTTTACATCTCGCTCTCTGTGGTCTCTGACTCTTTATTTCTTTGAAGGACGATGCTCCAGGACATCGAGCCCCTATTTCCGTTTACTTCGTTCGTGCTCATCGAGCCTCTTTTGAGTCCTGCCGGAGGTCATCATTTGCGCCGCCTCCGCGAGATGCTCGTTAAGGGCGCTTACGAGCGACGCGACGTATGGCCAGATAGGAAGGAAGCTCTAGCGTCTCTCGCTCGCCGCCAGCGTACCAAGAAATGGGATCCGAGAGTCATCGACACGTTTGTCGTACGTTCTCTTCATTATTGCTGATAACATGACCTTAACGGTCGTCTAAATGGAATGCAGAGATATGGGATCCTTGAGCACCGTATGTTTCTTAGTTACCTTTCCGACGTCAGCTCAGCAATTTTACAGCCGGTGCACGATACCCAGCGGGTGCGTATAACGGGGTCACCCTCGCGTGCACTCGGGACCAAGAAGCAGCCATGTACCGCGATCCCGAAGGAGCCACAAAACCTGTGGGAACGCTAACCCGCCTCTGTCGTACACATCCCGTCCACCTGGTACTCGGCGAAGTGGCCGATTTCCTGTAAGTACGGCTCTCTCAGTGCGTTTTACCCGTGCTTTTCAACTCCATTCCAGCCCTCCGCGAGTCCACAAGGCGATCGTCGACGTGGGTTCTTACGCGTCGGTGACGGTCATACAAGGCGCAGGTCATCTGGTACGCTTTATTCTTAGTCTCGCGATTTATTGTTCCGACTTGATGTCTATGTATGTAGGTGGTGCAGGAAGTACCGGATCGTCTTGCGAAGACCATATACGACGCGCTGGTGACGGACAGTCAGAATCAGCAGGGGATTCACAGCAAGCTATAGGTCGAAAGTCGAGATCTTCGAGTCCCGTTCAAAAGTTCTTCCCATCTATTAATCTCTGAGTAATAACGGTCTGATTAGCGCTCTCGTCTTTGTTTTCCGGTCTTTTTGTATAGTACCACATTTTGATGAACGAGTACAATAGGAATCATAAATTTAGCAAAGCCGCGAGCCTACTTATTACCACGGAAGATCTTTCGTTCAACTCGAATTCCATTTCGCCGACGTTGAATACAAAACTACAGCACAATAGGGCTCGTTCACGATGCGATACATTCATTATACATGACAATCTTTCGGCTATTTCTTGACGACATAATTCTCCCATCCCTCCTCTTTGAGTTTCTCGACCTTTTCAAGAACCTCGTTTTCCTGATTTTTGAGGTATGCGTCCATCGCATCTATGAGGCGGGGTATACCAGCGGCTAGAATACGAACAGCAAGCAGCCCGGCATTGGTTCCATTGTTAATGGCGACAGTCGCAACTGGGATGCCACGCTTATGACAAAACGTTAGTCGCCGCCGCAAGACACAGGAAACTCGAAAGATGGAGGCAAACTCACAGGCATCTGCACGATGCTATGCAGAGAGTCCACTCCGTCGAGGGTACTGCCCTTGATCGGAACACCGATAACGGGCAAGGCGGTCATCGCGGCGACCATGCCTGGTAAATGGGCAGCGCCTCCGGCTCCTGCAATGATCGTGCGCAACCCGCGTGAGGCCGCAGAGCGCGAATACTCGACGAGCCGGTCTGGGGTGCGATGGGCAGATACGACCGTGAGCTCGTACGGGATGCGGAAATGATCGAGGATACGCGCGGCCGGGAGCATGACTGGCAGATCGGAGTCGGAGCCCATGATGACACCCACTAGCGGGTGCTGGCTGGAGAATCCCGAGCCGGGGATCTGTGCGGCGGGGGCGTATAGATCTGTCTCGTCGATTGGACTTGATGGCAGAGCTTTCAAGAGGGTGCGTAGACGGGAGCGGAGTTCGGCGTCGGATTCAGCCACGACGGTTATGTGCCCCATTTTGCGTCCTTTTCGGCACTCGGATTTGCCGTAGAGGTGGACGCTGGCGCCGGGAACGGTCAGGGCGATGTCTGTGAGGTGGGTGATTTCGTTCATCGAAGAAGAGAGGCCGATGATGTTCAACATGGCACAGGATGGCACTTTGAGTGCAGTTGAACCGAGAGGAAGAGACAGGATCGCCCGAAGGTGGTTCTCGTACTGTGAGGTTTCGCAAGCTTCGATTGTGTAGTGTCCTGAGTTGTGCGGCCGAGGAGCTATTTCGTTGATGTAGATACTGCCTGAATGATTTAAGGATTTTTTCGGGACATGAGTAGGAGAAAACGGTCACCGTCGTTCATGAGGAACATTTCAACACCAAATACGCCGGCGCCTTCAAAAGTTTTGACGGCATTCTCGGCGACAGCTTGAGCGCGGCGAGATAAAGTCCCGTCCCGACTCCGTAGAGGCGCGAAAACAAGATGGCAGATATTGTCTTTGTGGACTGTTTCGACCACCGGGTATGCTCTCACCTCGCCGCTGGTGCTCCGAACCACCATCACGGCAATTTCGTGCGTGAAAGGCACCCACTTTTCTGCATACAAAGGACGATTACCGAGAGCAGCTAGCGCATCTGATGCTTGTGAGATTTCGCGCAGAACAAAATTCCCTCGTCCATCGTAAGCCAAAGTACGACTTTTCAGCATGAGTGGGAGACCGAGTTTATTCGCTGCAGCTTGGATGGACTCGACTGTCGAGTCTACGGCCATGAATCCAGAGACTGGGCACCCACGAGCCTGGAGATGCTGCTTTTGCGCAAATTTGTCCTGAATGAGTTTTATCGTGGCTGGCCGGGGATGAATGTCGCATTTCGCTTCAGCTAGCGCATCTGCATCAACATGTTCAATCTCGACCGTCAGCACATCCACTTTGGCCGCAAGCTCTTGAATACGAGCAGAGTCCGTGAACGCGCCGTCGATGTGGGAATATTGGGTGGATAATGGGGCGAGAACCTGCTTTGCTGGGGCGTGTTCTCCGACATCCAGAATGACGATTTTAATGTTCAGCAGGGATCCTGCCGCCGCTAGCATACGACCAAGCTGGCCACCTCCTGGAGAACGTTACAATGGATTTGAACGCAGAATCGGTGGAAATCTAAGCGAGGATTTAGACACCGCATCTACAAGATACTATATGCCTACTTTACCCAAAATCCCTACAGATTTATCGGACATTCTGCAGTCAACAAGGCGAAAACCAGGGATTTTCGGCTGATTAGGTCAAGAGGTCACAGATCTCTGGATCTCACACACTGATCAATGAACGTAAAAAGTCACGTTTTCATGCCGTTTGTTCGACTTCGTCAGCGACAATGGTCATCCTCAAATTTCTTCCCTCTTAGCATGGCACATTGAGGTCCATAGGGAGGCTGTAGTGTGCAGTGAGGCATATAAGATCACAGGACCTTCAACTTAACTGCACCTTACCACAAGGAACGGGCGAAACTGGGCCAAGTAGAAATTGATGGCACTTCCGCATTTGGGGGGGAGGAGGTCGAGTTACGTATGTTGATGCGTGTGCCCGATCCAGAGATCTGTGACCTCTTGGATTAGGTCCTGACAAGGCAGTTCGTTGATTTGTCAGCACTTTCTTGACCTCCGCCTCGATCATGGCGCCAGAGGGAAACGCGCGAAAAAGGACAAGAAAGCGCAAGAGACGCGCCCTTTCTGTCTCATCCTCATCCTCGTCGGACTCGGATTCAGATTCCAGTACAGAAGTGGTGGCAAAAGCCCCCGTTCAGCCTCCACCTCAGGCTGTAGAGTCTTCCTCAGAGGATTCTTCTAGCTCATCCTCTTCAAGTTCATCTGAATCAGATTCCGACTCAGAATCTGAAACCAATCGTATATCGGCCGTTGGAACCTCTTCGGTCAAACCGAAACCTGCCGCTGTACCACGGCGTGATTCTCCTTCGCCTCCTCCTCCGTCGGGAGCTCTTCCCACTTTTCTCCCCCCGCCTGATGACCCAAATCGCGAGGATGCGGAGCAGTTGATGAAAGCCAGGTTTAAAAAGTTCTGGATGGCCTCAGTTGCTGATGGCTTCAAGGACGATCTCGAGGAAATTCGAGTAAAAGTGAGCGTGACGAGGCATCACATTTTCAGTTGCTAACCTGGAATTGTAGGAGCCGAATCTTGGTGCCTCCCGGCTAGCATTGTTGATCGACTCACTGGCCTCTGGGGCAGACGTTTTCTCGTCTTCGTCACAGGGGAACGAAATAAATGAGATGCAAGTGGCTTTGGAGTAGGCAATATATTGTATTTTACCCGAAATGTAGACTGGAGCCACAGTTGCTAAGTTGAACAGCCCAGCAGACCCGAAATTCAGAATGCTAGAGCCCCGCTGCCAATGGAATCGAATCAAAGAGCCGATTAATTGCTCTTGGATAGCAGCTATTCGGAAGCGGGCACATTGAAAAGCTGCTCACCCAATGCTCACAACCTCATGGACACCCAGGATCGCCTGATTCTCCTCGCCAGTCTATGGCTTGTTTACACCCTGGCTCTGCTGCTGATCGCCTGGGCATCTCTCACAGTCTTCCATACGTTGCGCAGGGCTTTGTACACGACCCCACTACCTAGCGCTCCCCGATCGGCGGCCCGGTGCCGAGATATCACCCACTTAACTGAACGATACGGCCCAGTATTCTCCATCCCGGCGGGCAGGTTCACCAACAGAATTGTCTTGTGTGATCCCACCGCCATCGGTATGAGACGCGCGCTTTCAGATCTGGTTTTGGTCTCACCTACCTAGCTCACTTTTACGCCAACGCGCCGACAGTGTACCGGTTAACGCCCTCGGCTCAAAAATCTGTACAAAACCTAGTGAGCCACGTACATATAGTCGATGGTATGTAACTGCCAACATTGACGACACTAGGTCGGACAAGGATTGACATGGGCCGATGCAGACCAGCATTCTCTGTTCGTGTTCGTTTTCTATTTGTTATCTGCAGTCTGGACAAAATCGATTGTAGCCACCGACAAGCTCTTGCTCCGATGTTTAGCCATGCGGCCATCGCAGAGCATTATTTCCCCGTCTTCTACGCTATGGCGAGCAAGGTCTGGTCTAACTCTATCACAGTGGAGGTTAGGTAACTTACTCGGCGACAGATGAGACAAATGTGGGACGACGCGTTGCCTTCTCGGCCGCGCGGAATTATCGTTGATATTCAACACTGGTTCGTTTTCAAAAGAGTGCTCTGAACTCTATATGTCTAACTTCGCTGAAAGGGCGAACAGCGTTGTGTGAGACACCGTATACTGTCGGTTTATCTATTGTGCTTATGACCGGAAAACGCAGACTGGATAGCCTCGGGGTTGCTGGATTCCAACACAATTTTGATTCTTTGAAAGGAAGCTTCTGCACCGTCACCGCGGCGTTTTACGTGCTCCGAACTGAAGATACAAAGTCTTTTTCAGGAATCATATCGAGGCTGGCGTCTAGTTTCCCTATTTTGAGACATATTCCGACAGCAAGAAATCGTCTCATGCAAGACTTTCAGCGTTGCATCAGCGGTGTCGCAGAGGAGGTTCTGGGAAGAGATGCAAGCAAGGGCAACAGTGGAGACAAATCAGTGCTTGGATTGTTGAGTTCGTGGATATTGTTGTGCTCTGTGTTCACTTGGTGAAATTCACTTGCAGTCAAATCATTGGCCGAACATCCGGGTGGGGAATATCGCTTATCGCATGCGGAGGTTGTATCTCAGGTTTGTCTTGTCTGGTTTTTCAAAATATCATGAAACTGAAAAGAATTGTACAGATTGTGAGTGCTGCAGTTGCTCAAGGCACTGGCCAACTCAGTCTTGTTTTTCATTAGAATACTCTGTTATTCTCTGGTGCGTTCCCCCTTTCCCACTTCCGCCAGGTATTAATTTCTTCCCTGAAACAGGATTCGAAACTACAGCTAGTGAGTGTCTTCATACACGGCAGAGGAGGGACTTGACAGGTCACTTGCTCGATTCCCCAGTCAGCCTCACCGTGCGTCGTCAGAACGTTAATTCACGAACGTTTCTGACTGTATCTTCGAAGTGGATATTCGTCGAACTCGCGAGGAATCCGGATATTCAGGACAAACTCCGAGAGGAACTACATCAAGTCGACGATATTCAATACAGAGACTTAGCGGAACTGCCATACCTCCAGGCTGTAGTCAATGAAGGACTTCGCCTCCATCCCCCGATAGCCGAAACGACTAGAATGGTGCGACTGGAGCCTAAGATCACTGGAAATTGACGGACAGATGGTACTAGGCAGCAACAGATGACATAATTCCCCTCAGCTCCCCTATCCTCGTTGACTCGGACACAATGGGGAGTATCAGTGTCGCGAAAGGCACTCTGGTGACGGCGCCCATCCAATATATCAACACTAGCGAGGCGTTCTGGGGCGCTGGCGCTGACAAGTTCGATCCTGGACGGTGGTGGCAGGACCAGAGCAACAACAGCTTTCCCGGAAATCGGCATCTTGCATTTGGAGATGGACCGCGAAGTTGTATCGGGGCCGAATTTTCATTGGCGCTCATCAAAGTAAGTGATTCTTCAACTAGTTCTATGATATCTGTGATTTTCAGCTCGTATCAGGTCGTATTGTGTGTAATCGTGGGCAACTTCACGCTCTCCTTTCCGGATGGACCACAAACTGCCATCGAGACAACAGGAGGGACACCTCCTCGACCGAGGATGGTAGGTCGTAAAACGGAATTGTTGATGGTGGTTCGGGCACTCCAAGATGATTTCCAAGAAGGTTTGGCGTATGTAGCATAATGTTCAATGCACGCCTTGTACGCCTAATGGATTGATGTTCGATGATCTACCTGCTTGAACTGTGCTGTGATGACGGACCTTCGAAAAGGATGTAGATAAAAAGATGGTATTCCCTTATGTGCTTCCCGGTTCGACGCGCGTACGCCTGCCAGCTCAAGCGTGAAAAATGCTGAAGAACGCAGTAAGGTATACGTGAGCACTATGTCGCATTTTCCGTTCGATGTCCGGTCGACCGAGCGGCGGCGCTCAGGCCACATAAAATTTTGGCCGCCAAAGGCACGACAGTCGTAACGTGACCGCGAAGTGACGTAAATCATGTGTGACAGTGTGACCACACACTCGCTTCGAGAACCAACCAAGAACCAACGCAGTTCAAGACTGCACTTTATTTCTCTGGGCCTTTGGAACGATTGAACTTCAAAAATCGTCGAACGGTTGCCATGATTTCTTATGGGCCAATATTCCAGGTCTATATCGCATGTCGTTTTTCGCTCTTTCGACCTGAATGAAGTGTAAGTATTAACAAATTGTTCCTTTACCTTGCCTTTACCTATAGTACTGCCAGTTTACATCTTGAGCTCCAGAAACATGGTATACCATCTGAAGCTTCAGCCCGAGCTAGCGCTATAGCTCCAGAACTCAGCTTGCTTAGAAGGGCTCCATTGGTCATCCTCGTCGAGAAATAAGTAACGCCTCAACAGCTGAGCCAACTTTCAATGGAATCTCTCTGAGTCCTGGTCTCGAAGCTTACCAGCTCATATGCCTCATCACGCTTCTGCGGGCTGGAGACCACACGCGCGTCGTATGGCTGACGTCGCCATGTGCGCTGCCATCATGAATCACGTTGTTCCGGGGCTAATAGTAAATACGAGCTTTAGCTCCCTGCCTTCGGCACGGAGCCGCTCGCTGCGCTCGCGGCGTGCCTACGGCGGTCGCACAGCTCGTCGGGGCTGCCGCCCCAAACCCCGCAGTGAATTCCTTGCCGGATGGCGTGGGTAAATCCACGTGCTGCGCACGTGGTTTCCTGTCAAAGGCTGTGCCGTGCTCTTTTAAAGTATAAGATGTACGTCGCTCTCTGTCGCTCTCCTGCTGTAGCTCTCGCTTCTTCCCCCCACTGCCAGGTCGTCTTGGGTTGCTCATCGCTCCTCCTGGCATAATGGCGCGCCTGTTCTCATTCCTGGCCTTGGCCAGTGTCGCTTTGCAAGCCGTTGCACAGTCTCAGTACCTTCTTGGACTTGGTATTGCGGATATCACAGGTCTCTGCGTTGCTTTTCATCCAATTTCTATTGACTGACCTGTTTCTGCGACTCTGGACAGGTCCCGTTGTGGAGGTGAGCCCCTATTCACTGTCTGGAGACTGACGATTTTTACGAGCGAATGCAGGTGAATTTCATGGGGTACGCGAACTTGCCCCAGACAGGGAGTGGATTGCACCAGCGTCAACGCGCACGCGCGTGGATCATTGGTGAAACTGGCACCACCGCCAACCGTGTCGTCTTTGTCAACGCTGATATTGCTATGGGGGACACTGGTATCCGCCGGGCAATTCTTGCTGCTCTCTCGGCTAAGTACGGAAACCTGTATAACGCGCAGAATGTCGCTATTTCCAGCACCCATCAACATTCCGGAGTATGTCCCGAATTCGCCTTTTTTTTCGTGCAAAACTCACACAGAGCGTAGGTTGGCGGATATTTGGAGAACTTGCTTCCCCAGTTGACTGCTCTGGGATTCGTGAAGCAGACTTACGATGCAATCGTAACCGGTGTCGTTCTTGCTATTGACCGAGCGCACGCATCTCTCCAGCCCGGCACTCTGACACTCGGTAACGCCACGGTCACAGGGGGAAACATCAATCGCAGCCCTACTGCGTATTTGGCTAACCCTGCTGAGGAGCGCGCGTTGTATGTGAACGAGGGTGGGGATCAGGATAAGATCATGAGTCTCCTGAGCTTTGGATCTCGTGGCTTCTTGAGCTGGTTCCCTGTGCACGGAACTAGCATCTACGAGGTGTGTTCTAGACGAATTAATTTCTTGCATTCATTGAACCTTCTTTGCTTGACAGAACAACACCCTCGTCAGTACGGACAACAAGGGAATGGCAGCTTATTTGTATGAAGGTGAGTTTCGCCTTTCGTGCCATACGTTCCTCTGATGTAGGGCTAAATTCGTTGACAGCATCCGTCGAACCCAATGCCATGCCCGGAAGCCAGACCTTCGTCGCAGGCTTCGCACAGGCAAACGTCGGAGACACCAGCCCTAACACGTACGCCAACTTCCTCTCTATGTACAGTCGTTCACTCAGTCCCGTACCCGTAGCCTCGGCGCTTTCTGCGAATCTCCCGGTCAGCCCTACGACGGCCAGCCTTGCCAGGCCAACTCCTCCACCTGTGGCGGCACCGTAACCGACTGCCACGGCCGCGGTCCCGGTTTCACGCTCGACTCATTCGGCTTCCACTCCAACGAGATGATCGCTCAGATCCAAGTCGACGCTGCCAAGTCGCTCATGAGCAAGAGTCTCGCGCCGGTTTCGGGTTCCGTGCGTAGCGTGCACATTAACTTAAATATGTGCGTATCCTTCGCCTACAAGTTAGGTTGGTGCTGATGGTGGTATAGGGCCAATCACACCTTCAATCTCCCTAACGGTACGGCGGCGAAGACCTGCCCTCCTGCTATGGGCTTCTCCTTCGCTGGTGGAACGACGTGCGTTTGCTTTCGATCTTGGTCATGGTCCGACTGACCCCACCACCTATCGCAGTGATGGTCCCGGCGCCTTCGACTTCGTTCAGGGAGACAACTCGACCTCACAGTAAGTTGTTTATATTTCACTCCTTCCGCTCAGCGTTGTACTTATAAATTGCGCCCAGGAACCCTCTATGGGAAATTGTCAAGTCCTTCATCACCCCCATTCCTTCTAGTGAACAGAAAGCTTGCCATGCCCCGAAACCCATTCTCCTCAATACCGTCAGTTCGCCTCCTGTGATCTGGTTTCCAGTATTCTGAATCACCGTACTACAGGGCTACGCCACCTTCCCGTACTCTTGGTCCCCTAGCACAGTCGACATCCAGGTGAGACTCTACCGAATCCGTATTTATTTCGCGTTTTGACCGACATGGTGGTAGATGTTCAAAGTGGGCAACTTGGTGATGATCATCGTCCCTGGCGAACTGACCACCATGGCCGGTCGCCGTCTCCGGTGCGTGCCTCGCCCCAGTTACTCAACATATCCTCATTATTTTCTGTAGCAATGCTGTCCGTGCCAGACTCATCTCTGAGAAAGTCATTGACGATAGCGCCTACGTCGTGGTCACAGGGTGAGTGCCTTGTGTTCTCTATGTCTCGTATTGAGCGGCTCAATGGAATCTCCCAGACCCGCCAACACCTACGGCCACTACATCACCACCCGCGAGGAGTACTCCCACCAGCGTTACGAGGGAGCTTCTACCATCTTTGGACCGTGTAGGTCAATGTAGACTTTCTCTATGTCAATACTGATGAGGCTTTCTCAGCTACTCTCGACGCCTACATCGAGAAATACTCCAGCCTCGTTCCCTTCCTGGCTGACTCGCCCAGTGGCTCCCCCCAGACAGATCCCGCGCCACCTCAACTCCAATCCAGCGCCATCTCGCTCCTGACCGGCGTTGTTTTGGATGCTGCCCCCATCGGCAAGAGCTTCGGACAGGTCCTCGTCGATGTCGCGAAGACCGCGTACAAGGCGGGCGACACCGTTGTTGCGCAGTTCGTTGGTGCCAACCCTCGTGTATGCCTTCCGCTTTCTTAATCCCCGCTCGATGTAATCCTCAACCTGACATACAGAACAATCTCCACTTGGAAGGCACCTTCCTTTCTGTAGACCACCTGTCTGGTAGCTCGTGGACCGCCGTGCGCTCGGATTCGCACCCGTCGACTCTGTATAAGTGGAATCGTACCAGCACAATCCTGGGCACGAGCACTGTGAACGTCTCATGGACGATCGAGTCTGGTACACCAGGTTAGTAATCATACTTCAGTCCCTTTGCGTCTCCAGTTCTGACTCTCACCTAGCGGGCACCTACCGTCTGCGGTACTTCGGTGACTCCAAGCCCCTCATTGGGTCCATCTCTGCATTCACCGGTACCTCGGGCAACTTTACTGTAGCGTAAGAAACAAAAAACTGGACTTTGGGTTTTCTCATTCTTAGTAAAATCTATTTATATACCCTCAATGAAGGCCACCACCAACCGCACCGAGTGCTACGAATACTAGTACGAGCCCTCCTGCGCCAAGCAATACGAGCTCTGCTCTCAATCTCGCCGCATTCGGCCTGTACCAGAATCTGCGGAATGCGTTCCAGGGATTGTGGACGAGGTTCCTTGGACGGAGAAACGCGCGATGAGATGATGGGATACGCCTGGATGTTGGACGATTCATGACGACACGAACGACCGGAACAACGAGAAACGACCAATAGTGTAGCAACATCACAATGTACCACATGTGAACCATATGGTTCCCCATAGTAATCAGACAATAGATCGTCAGCAGACGCGCATTCGTGTGCAGCAACCGACGCTCAAACTCCCCGCTTCTGGGGTTTCTGAAGATCCGGGGCCCCAGTGTGGGGTAAGAACGCAGCAAGTTACCGTTGTCTCGAGGAACGAGATCTATGTAGTTACTTAGGCGGAAGACAAGCGGAGGAAGATGAAGACTGAAGAGACCTTGCAACGTCCGCGTTACATTGTCCGTGGCGGGCGGGGGTTGCACCGCTGGGGAGACTAGGACGGAGAGAACAAGGACATCGATTTCGGAGGCGCGTACAAGAAAAATGATGTTGGAAAGCTGCAAACTCGAGGTAGGAGGGGAATTGTAATATGCAGTGTTACTATTTTGTGTATTAGGATCTAGTCCACTTTTCTCTCGGTGACTAATTGGTGGTCAAGGTCGGAGGTGCTAGTACTGAGCGAGCGCGAACGCAACCTGAGAACCTCATCAGGTTGTTCCGATCCATATTCCTCCGCAAGTCTCCTGGTGTATCGCCTAAGTATTGCAGAAAAATGCGACGAACGATAAAACTCACGTAGCGTAGGAGTCCATGATCTGAGCCATACTTTCCGCGTTCAGACGGTACGCCTTAGGCATCATGCCTTTGCCGAAGCGATAAGTGATATGATTTGAGCAAAGCAGTCCAGCGACAATCGCCGCAATCGTGATTGGTACACAGCTGAATATGGCGGTGAACCAGAGCTGAAGGACGCGCTTCTGGTGGTCCAGATAAGGTTCCTTACATCCTTGAAGAACGCTACGGGAGTAGCAAGTCGTGCTCAAGGTGGCCTCCACAAAGGGATTGAAGAAGCCGCAGCATTTGAGCTGATTCTGTATGCGTAGGCGCCCTCGGGCACCGATTTCCCGGGACCATTGCTTGCTGATCTTTCCATCGAGATTGAAGGTGAACTTCTTATATGTGATGTATCCCGGAATGACGAGGAAGATGAAGGAAATCCAAAGAAGAAACGTGTAGACGGCAAGAAAGCCTCTATTATTGAGGAGGATTCCAGCCCATCCAATGAGTGAGGTGAGGAGGGCGGTGGATGCCGCAAGTGTTGTCAGGATGAGCTCTGCATGGTTCCCGACTCGTACAACATCCGCCGTCGTCTGTACACCCAGCCAGGTTGTGAGAGTGAAGCCAAGCGCCGCGAGGGCGACCGAGGTATACTGCATTTATATGAGCGCGAAGAGATATCAGTGGGACGGTAGGATACATACAACTGTATTTGAGCAGACAAGAACCCATTTGAATCGATTCCACTTTGCTTTGCGACGTGACTTGCCGCGTACGTCCACGCCGTCGTAATCACGTTCATTAGATGCGGGCATACGAGACTCGCCTGCACGAAACGCATCGACGCCGCCGCCGAGCTTCGTTATGGGTGCCTTTCCTTTGCCGTGGAGGCGTTGGTGTACTGCGGGAGAAGAGAATTTGACAGGAACATAATTGATTTGCAACGAAACTGAGCTGCCAGACGGGCCTGGAGAATTACTACGACTGGAGCTGGGGGTGCTGGAGGACGCAAAAGGAGCTCGCGGCGGCTCGAGTGGAGTGTGGGGTAACACGTGGCGAGTCGATGCCGTTTGGGACAATGTTGACTGCGCGTCAGAGGCACTGTAGAGGTTGTAAGATGAGTCGCCAGAAACAAAGACATTGCAACTCACGATGAGCCCCGACGCTAATACACGAGAGGAGGTCGTCAATTTTCATTCACTCAAGTGAACAGAAACGCACTTTTCGTCGTCCGTCAAGATATACAGACCAGACACGTTGCATGAGAGAAAGAGTGGTAGTTGGAGTGTATGTACTTTACAATGGAGGAATAGCAAGAAATGCTGGGTAGAAGATGAAATGTGGACCCCTCTCTGCTGTGGATAAATTCATCGCGGCGTCCTTGTCTCGGAGCTGCCACGGACGCCGAGAGAAACAACGGCCCCTCTAAGCAAGTCATTGGCCTCTTCGCGTTTCTGGATCAGGTCTTCCCGCCCGTCACGTTTGTGCATTTCTGAAAAACAGGAGGACCGGATCAATATGCATGTCAGGAGAAGAAACGAGAAAAAATAACAGACCCAGAAAACGTTCTCCAATCCATAAACGCAGGGGGGCGTTGCCCACCGCATCGGCTCGTTCCTTGCCCTTCTTCCCGGGAGCACCCAGCCCAGCAGCCAGCTGCTCGCACGTAGCGAGCATCTTTTGCGCCTGCTCCCCCGCCGTGTGTAGATAATGCGATGCAATGAGTGCCAAGATGAGCGCCCGCAAATGGTTATCTTGACACTCTGTGGCATAGCCAAGGGCATTCTTGAAATGTTGTCTATGTAATTGTGAAGGAACATGAGATGACCATGAACGAAAAGCAAAGAAAAACGCACTTGGCTTTCAAGATCTCCAATGTCAGAACACCTTCGAGCACTTCCCCTACCGCGCGCATCGCGCCCCCAAGCCCGCGGCACGCACCCACGACTTCCTTGGCTGTCTGAGCTAGCTCGTCATCGCTGTCCTGGAACATTCCCTCCGTTTCCATGTCCTCCGCTAGCGGCGGACCTAATGAGCGCCCGCCGGCGCGTGCTTTCGCTCGAGCACGCATCCCAACAAATAAAGCGATCTCCCCGGCCCGAGCAGCGACCGCCCCTGCAGTATCGCCTACATCCTCTGCCAGGGCCGCTGCAACACGATAGCATGTTCGCGCGCGCGCAGCTCGGCCCAGTGCGTGTGCGAGCTGCGCGTGGAGGAGGGTAATGCGGTGGGCAAGGGCGCCGCCAAATAGGCTGTGGTTCCGAGCGTGGGCAATGACCGCGTCGAGTGTCTGGCAAGAAAAATGAATGAAAATTCGGTTTGGAGTTGTGAGGAAATAGAAAGGCGACGCACCCGCTCGGCATCGTCGAACTCGCTCCGCATAATGGAGACAGCAATGAGTTCACACATCAGATCCGCCTTGAGTTTCGCCATCTGCCCCTCAACCGCCTGAACGTCGCCCGCAGTTGCCCAGCGAGGGACTATGGTGTCATGAACATCAAGACGTATGGAAACGAAGTAGGAGCAACGCACGTCGCAGCTCACGCTGGGCTTCACGATCAACAACACCGAGTCCCTCGAGCACGAAGGTCTTCCGTTTGGGTTTGCGACCCACCTTCATCGGCGATCAGCAAGAACGGTCAAAGAACTATGGAAGTGAGCTCACCAAATCACGCCGCGCTACCGCGCTGATAAGATACCCTAGTACATACAGCACTCGCGGATGGGTTGTGCGTATGTATAGCGGGGGTGTTGACGGGTCTAGGGGCACCTATATATCACTCAGAATGGCTTAGAAATGATACAAAGTGAAACCTCATACCTCCAAAATACCCTCGCTTTCCAGCCCCATGTCTATATTCGGCTGTCCATCTTGCATCGTGGCGGCACGACACTTGCCATTGTACACCCCCGCATCCAGAAGCGTGTACAAAAGGGCAAGGCGGACCGAAACGGGGGAACTGCTGGCTCCCTCTTTACCTGCGACTTCTACACCATTTGCAGTCGGTGCGGAAGTTGGCGTCGCTGAATACGTGAACCACACAATGCCCAAAACCAGGATATGCACGACGAGGGCGGCGTGAAAGGGAGAGGTGGTGTATAGAGGAGGATCTGGGTTCGTGGTTGGGTCTGGTGGAGATGGCGAAGGAAAAGCGATCCCCACAACGCTCTCTGCGCGTTCAAGCGCCGCACCGACCTCTGTCCACCGTCCCAGCGCAATGAAAGCCCGCAGCTCGATAACTCGGGCAAGCAGCACGACGTTGGCATGCGGGGCTGAAAGGAGCGGGGAAAGGGCAGACCGCATGGCTGCCAGATCGCGCTGAGTTTCTTTTTCGCGGGTGGATGTGACTGCTGCCTTGACAGGGGTGCCAAAGGCCTTGGGCTGCTTCTTGGTCGTCACCGGAGGTGAGAATGAGGTCGGATACAGCATGGCTTGGAGCAAGTAGTCGGCCCATGCGAGGTGGGTGTAGTAATATGATGTGGTGCCACCGGCATTGGTTATAGCGGATCCACCGAGATTTGAGGCAGACGGCCGGAGAAGCTGCCGCGCTCGGTGGGGGGCTGCTCGTGCGGATAGGCGGGTGAGATATGGGGGGTACGACGCAAGTGATGGGTGTTTTTGTGCAATTGGAAGCTGAAAAGGGAGTCAGAAACAAGTTTCTCCACTAAAACGAAACAATGAGCCGGATGCAAGTCGGCTATGGCTGCTGGGAGAACCAAACTCTCCAACCCGGAAAGAACAGCGTGAAATGAAGAGAAATTCATGGGAAACTTGATATTTCGATGCTGAAGCAAGAAAGCTGCTTTGACGAGAGCACTGATTAGCTGCTCTACGGTTTTCTGCCCGCTAATCAGTCGACCGCTGGAGTGACACTGGGGGCACAAGCTGAACCACACGAAAAGGGTGCCGATAACGCGATTCTTTACGCTGTTAGGCGCGCTGATACCCCAGCTGCACTGCTAGTCTGCTTTACTAGCACATGAGCTCATATGCGTTGATCTTTGCCCCCTGCTGCGATTCCAACTGCCAACAGGTCCTGGTCCACTCCAGAAACTCCCACGAAGACGCCGAGACAAAACGAAGCGAAGCGACGTACCGCTTTCCCTAGAGCTTTCTCTATCTCATGTTCTATCCCAAACGCCCATGGTTCATCCGTAAACCCGCCCTCCACTATACACAACCCGATCTCTGCCAGTGCGCACCACGCACGACATTCGTCCGGCTGCGAGAGATCCAATGATCCTCCTGCCGCTGGCGAGAAATTCTTTTTGCCGTCCCTAGCGGGATTCTGCAGTCCCAGACAGCGCCTCAGAGCAAGTAAAGACAAGTGAAGAGCTCTTTTATGTTCTACATTGGTTGGTGGGTGTACCAGCAGTGAGGGTAGCGCGAGAAGAAGCTGGGCACCATGTAGTTGATTTTGTGGAGCTTTACGGCGTGAGTCGTCGCTGGGGGGTGTAGTTCGAGCTCTCTTCTGTGGACGAGGGCTATCATCCATCCCGAAGGAGCTGCCCAAAAACGAATAGAGCCTCGATAGCGCCACGGTGACTGCAAAAAGCAGAGATTTTTTTGGTGGCAAAGCTTCGGAGATGGGCAGTCCAGCAATCTAGCGATCCGGGGACCAATATTTTGAGAGTGAAGCCCAAGAATGCGAATAGAAGTTCCCAGTTCTTGGTAGAGTTTCCACAAAAGGGACAGTCACATGCGTGACGCATGGTGTTACATTTGTTCGTCACAGTCACCATCAGTTCACCATCACTCTATGGTTTCTTATTCGTCGTGTTCTGACAATGTTCAACTTTGGTTCAACTTCCATCTGAAATATAAAGTAAGTCCCAGTTACGCACATGAATCGGGGCGAGATAAGTAATAGCGGCGAATAGCCAATGCCTCAACCAAGCGGCCCGGCGCTGCAACGCCACAGACCAAATTCGGAATTGAAACAACAGCGAAACAGCGCCTCAACACCATCCTTCAAGATCAGTTAATTGACTCGGAGGTATGTGTATAGTGAAAGGCGGTTAGATACTAGGAGCAGTCGGGATTTAACTTGCTCAAGACCGTCGCACTGGCAGTCTGATAAACCTTTGCAAAAGCATTTGAAATTCGTCGGAAACTGGACAAATGCAGGCTGAATAGCTTCATCCAGACGCAGACGGCAAGGAAGAACTGGATACAATCATATCGCGATTCCGCTCGCTTATCTTTTATCGGGCTTCTTCCCGAACGGCCCGCCATCTTCTACCCCGCGCCGCAACAATTCTTATCAACTTCGTTACACACGACATAAATAGAGACGACCTCCGTCCGACGTGGAGCTGAGCTTAGTTCCGGCCACTACAGACCTTTGCTCTATCATCGCCATGTCTTCTCAGTACAACGAGAAGAAGTCCTTTGACGAAGATGTCAAATCAGCGCCAGACCCGACGGACGCCGCACAAGTCGCGGCTGCGGTGTATAATCCCGCTTTCAAGGCTGCGATAGAGAAGTCGGACAGCCTGAATGCGTTCAGTAGGCGTAGTTTTATGGTATGTCCTGATTCCCCTTTTCACCTTTGAGATTGCTGCATTCAAGGACACACATAGCTGTACTTCATCGTTATGGTTGGATTCTTGAACGCTGTATCCTCCGGCTTCGATGGCAGTTTGATGGGTGGAATTAACGCTATGCCTCAATATCTCAATTTCGTATGTGCTTGCATCTCAAATCCTGAACCGATTTTGAGCGGATCCCAAAGTTCAACTACCAAACTAGTGGAAAGGCAACGGTGTGTATCCAGAATCTTGACCATTTGATCTGAACGACTGAACTCTCTTGCAAAGGGTATTGTGTTCATGATATAGTGCGTTTCATGCGACAACTCTACAAGTTTGATCTAAATATAATTCAGCGTAACGGGAAACTGTGTCGGAGCTTTCTTTGCTGGTCCTGCTACTGAGAAGGTGAGCACCGTTCCACGTTTTTTTCCTGTTAAGCGGCAAAATCTGACTCGGATGCAGTGGGGAAGACGGGGTGGCATGTTTCTGGTACGCCGATACTCGCCGGACTATTGCCCAACAACTAAAGAGATGAAACGTAGGGCGGTCTCTTCATCCTTATAGGCTCGGTGGTGAGCGTCACGGCTCAGACTCGAGGTGCTTTCATTGGTGGCCGCGTACGTTCCCTCCAGCTCTATCCAATTATTTGTTCTGACAGCAGAGCGTAGTTTGTTCTTGGTTTCGGCATCGCAATTTCAACCACAGCGTGCGTTTTCGGTCGCAGAAATTTTCTTTATGAATATCTAACGGAACTGCAGAGCCCCGACGTGGGTAACGGAGCTCGCACCACCTCAATGGCGAGGTCGTCTAGGAGCTTTGTATAATTCGTACGCATCTTTCAGCCACGTTGAGCATCCTGTACTGAGACGTTCTTGTTCATTTCTTCTAGATGCTTTTTCATCGGCAGCATTCCAGCCACTGGCGCTATGGTTGGAACACAGAAGATGAGCACAACATGGGCATGGCGGCTTCCGCTTCTTCTCCAGATTTGCCCTCCTGTAAGTTGCCTAGTTGGCTAAATCGCTCATCCCTCATTGATACTCTTCCAGCTAATCGTCATGACATGCGTCTGGTTCCTCCCCGAATCCCCACGTTGGCTCATTTCGCGCGGTCGCACCGAAGAGGCGCGCCAAATCCTCATCGACTATCACTCTAACGACGGAAAGACAAACCCGGTGATTGAGGTGCGACGCTGAGCCTGTGAGATAGCATGGGATCTGAACTCGAATAACATATAGCTCGAAATGGCCGAATTTCAAGAACAGATCGCGGTCAAGCGTGAAGATGCGGTGCGTTCCATTCTCGTTCAGCAATTAATCAAGTTCCTTGCTGACACTGCCTGATTAGTTCTGGGATTATCGGGTGCTTTTCAGAACTCGCAATCACCGTATGTGTTTGTTGTTTGTCTGTTCAAAACTTGATCTTGATTTGACTGTACTAGGATGGCGGATGGTTTGCCTGACACTTATGGTAATTTATGGTTTATTCCCAAATTCAGCTCAAATTGAATGCCTTTTGTTAGTGTATCAATGGACAACTGGCTGGTAACGGGGTACGTTCTCGCTTTATGATCGAGTTTCTGGTCTTGATTCGTTCCATAGCTCATTACTTACTTCCTGCCTGTCGTGTTTGCAAATGCCGGCGTCACGTCAACACATACACAACTCGTTTAGTGCGCTTCTTCATATCTTGCGTTCCTAGCTTTGCTTTCTAAATAGCTCTAAAGCAATTTCGCCAACTCAATCCTCTCCGCATTCGGGGCATTCACTGTACTTGGCATCCGTATACAGTCATGAGAATTCGCTGACCATTGGTCGATTGATAGGGCGCAGCTGTGGCGGACAAAATCGGCCGTCGACGACGCCTTTACATAGGGTCCTTTGCCCTCGCCTGCCTCCTCGCTATCGTCGCCGCTCTGTCATCCAAATGTAAGCCGCAATTTGATCCTTGCTGAAACACTGCCTAACCCATAACGAAAGATGGCAAGAAGGGCAACACCAACATCGCGGGTGCTCATGCTTCCATTGCGATGATCTTTGTTTTCGGAATTGTTTACGCTTTCACGTATACGCCGCTCCAGGCCCTGTACTGCGCAGAGTGAGCAGTCCGCTATGCGTGTTTGGGGGAGACTCTGACCGGATGTATGAATCAACCAGGGTTATGAGCCAAGATATGCGTGCCAAAGGCATGGCCGGTAAGGTTTATGCGAAATTTATTTCGACACTACTAACAACACCTGCTTATAGTCCATATCCTTATCTCTAACATTGCCGGGTGAGCCCAGAACCTATGAACTTTTTGCTCGATGTGGTTATTTATTGAGAAATTCCAGGTTCATCAACACCTTCGCCAATAGCGTTGGGCTGCAGAAGCTCAGTTGGAAGTACTACTTCGTGTAAGAGTTTGGCTCATGATAATTCCATGTCTGACGGTCTGTCCATCGGCAGCTTCGTTGCATGGGATCTTGTTGCTTCTGTTTTATGGTACTTCCTCGGTGTCGAGACGGTCAGTATAGTTCTTCATCGGAAGAGAATGGTTTCTGATCTCTCTTGAACTCTTCGGCAGGTCGGCAGAACGCTGGAGGAACTCGACGAAATCTTCGACGCTTCATGGCCCGCACGGGCCAGCACAGAAAAAGTCGGGGTCAAGTTAAACGCAGACGGAACTGTGGAGGTGCTGGATGAGAAACAGTAGGACTTAGTTTGTGATTTTCCGCGACGTCCTGTTGTTACGATATTTTTTCACGATCACACAAATCTCGATTATCACCTGCTGAGTGTGCGCTCGTGGTAGAATTGAGCCCTTCATGTCCCTTCCGCTTTTCCAAGGATTGTCAAGAAACTTTCTAGATTCCTTCGACGCCTGGACAGACGGATACGACCGGCTACGCGGGTTAAACGTGGTTCCTTGTTCAATTCAACTGAATGAGACGTCGATTTTCTTGTCCGCCATCCCCTATAGTAAATCAAGGCAGTAACTAGCAAGCACAAGTCGCTATCTCCCTTCAGCCTGCCAAGAATTTTCTGTCCCGCGAGTGAGGTAAGTTTGCGCTATTTTTTTCGCCTTACTCGCTCCTTATGCAGGCTGGAGATCTATTTACGACAGCCACAGAAATTGAAATCTGCCAGTGGCTACGGAGTCTCCTTTGAAATGACATGAATTCATATGGTCCCCGACAGAGCATCCTTTTCGGTGTACTTTGGCTCTGCCGCCACGGGCGCCGGAAGAGACTTCAACACTTGAGTAATGTTACTAATTGTCGCTTGGACTATTCATAGTTAGTGCCTGGATCGTCAAGCGCGGCTGCTAATTCAGAAGACTCCAGCATGGACTTTCAACATCCTTTCGACCGGTCTCAGCTCTGGTTGAAGAAATTTCTTGGAGTAACACAGTCTCAGCTGGCTTGCAGTTGAGGCTGAAAATACTCTATGGTTAGCGGAGAAGGGTGAGTCAGTACTGTATTGAGACAAGCACTCATTTCTCAAGAGGGCTAAATATAAACGACGTCGCGTCCGAAGAGGACAGAGATAGATACGTCGCGGAGGTACAACGGGGCCCATAACTCTGGTTCCAGCTCCCACTCCAACGGATAGCCGATTTTCGTGGAACGAGTCCAAGGAACAGGATCGGAATCCCGTATATGTGTGTTTCCAGAGGTTAGGTAACTAACGTTTAGTGGCGGGAAGGTACCCATCATTAGCAGGTGTAGAGTAGTCCCATGGTTTCGGGGCCAGATGTCGAACGTTAACTATGCCAAGCCCACTATAGTGGCGGATTGAATTGTACGGTGGCGGGAACTGGCCTCGGCAGAACACCAATTGGGTGGAACATACGATAAGGACTGCCCGAAGACATGGGTCTGGGGCGCCAAGCCGCTGCAAGTCAATGGATACTTCTCCGTTCGGGTTTCCAACCATGCGGTACAAATTCAAAACTTGTTCATACTAATCATACATCAGCAGCAGTTTTTCCTTTGTCGGCAACCTGTATCACCGAAAACATTGTATATCCACAATAAACCAGGCGCCGCAGCGTGCCCGAGCTCGTGACCCCCCACCCTGACTAGAAGCCTTGAACGTCGCCATTGCCAGCTCATTTTTCTGCTGGTTAGCAGGTCGCCGCCCTTGCAACAGAAATATGGCGCTTGGAATGGCGGGACGGTTGTTACTATCTCGATGTGAAAGGGCTTCGAGAGACTTCGAGGGAATGGCTCGCTTAATAAATTGAGGCAGGTCTGACGGATGTCCGAGGGTCCTGGGCTTGACCGTTATTGGTAGTTTAATATACCTATGCTCAGAAGTCAGAGGCATTTTTATCAACCATAACTACACGGAAGAAAAGTCGCCGCCGTACGACATGGATATTATATGTCTGATCCTGTCTGATAAATGTCAGAGAAGCCATTTCTCGAACTTTCCGTTTTCTCCGCCTCCTCCGTTAACGAAAGTAGAATCGGGTAACAGTAGACCCGCGATCATTGGGACTAGCCAGTTGACCTACGGTGTCCGCGACTCGAGTACTTTTGGCTCAGGCTAGTCTTGATAAAGTTTTTCGATGGTTACCGAGGTTGAGGAAGTTTCTTGTGCTCCATTTTCCCACAGTTCAACGTTAACGTTAACGTTCAACTTTGAAACACGGAAGTCGGACCGACATAGTCTCACGCTTGTCAAACTCTTTCCTTCACGCCGATCAATCATCTACCAAATTTTCTTCGACCCTTTTCATCGATAGTACCTCTATCGTTCACCCTCAGCATTCCACCGAAACAATCGCACGATAAAACTATCTCGTCTGTACATCGAGCATGTCTGACACCGTGGCACGGCGGCCCTGTGGTGGTGTCTCGAACTAGTACTAAGGACTGGTCACCTTCAAGAGTTAAGACCTCTCGAAGCCTGCCTAAGGCTACGATATGCAACGGGTTTTACATTAGAGGTGAGCCGTCGGCGTAGCATGCTGGCTACTAGCCAACTCTCGAGTGGTAACAGAATCAATAGAATGATACGTTTCTGTGGCTCTATAATATGGAGTACTTTACCGCCAAATTTCCAGAAGCCTGCACACCTCGATGAAAATTTTCTAGATTCTCCAATCCGCCACTGAATGATCTACTCTGGTTTGATTCACACCGGGGCCATTTTCTCCATGCGGGTGCCAAGGGATGCAATGCAAGACTAGCCTTCCTTCTTGTTCCCAAATAAGAACGGATGCAAATTTGTAAGTTACTTCACGATAGGAATGCGCTCTCACGGGCATCCCCATTGGATGCGTTGGAGTTGCTGTTTATGAAATGGCTTTCTCGTCAATGATCTGCCAAACACTGGCAGAAATTACTCTACTCTGGATGGTATAAAGTCGGTGCATTCTTTCCCTTTCAATCCAAGAAATTTCATCTCTGAATATGGGTTTCAAGTACTCAGCTCTTGCGCTCCTGCCTTTCGTCGTCAGCCAGGCTTTCGCGGCCGATGTTTTCGTGGACTTACCGGTCATTAGCCCGCTCTTTGTTGGCCTGGCTGCTGCTGACCCATTTTTTTTTGTAGATCACAAATGCTGTCGTTGCACCCGACGGTTTTCCGCGCTCCGTCATCCAGGCGGGAACGTTCCCTGGCACCAGCATAGTAGCGATGAAGGGCGACATCCTGCACATTAACGTGTCTAACCACCTCGTCGATCCCACCATGAGGCGGTCTACCAGTATTGTGAGCGACCAACACGTATTTGATGATTCCTATATACTGACGATTATCGATGCAGCACTGGTTGGGTGTCTTCCACAATGAATCCCACGTAGCTCTGACCTTGTAAATTGCAGGCACGGACTGTTTCAAGATAGAACTGCGAGTGAGGATGGACCGGCTTTTGTGAATCAATGTTAGTGTTCCCTCTTGATCACTCACAGCACCCAACCCTGATCATCCGTTCACAATTCATAGGCCCCATAGGGGCAAAATTATTTCGCCGCGTCGAGTTGGCGCGGCGGTCGTGCGGCGCCTCCGCGGCGGGTGACGCGCTACTTGAGCCTACCTCAAAACTTACCGAGCATGTATCTCGCGTCCTTGTATCGTTTAGCTGTAATGTGTAAGGAGGGGATATACCTACCTATGGATTTGTATGGATGATGAAGGAAACTTGTTGGGGTGAGCTTCAAACACCGTCTTGGAGCCTGGAGGCTGTTGAAAGTGTGTTGGGTGCGGCTTGCGTGCGGTGCTGATGCGGTAGAACGCGGCGATCGAGCGGCGGCCGCGGCGAAATTTGTGACAACTTCGCCGCGTCACCTGTCCTTGACGCGGCTGTATCGCCGCGTCGCGCGGTAGTATGCGGCGCTGTCGGAAAGCCCATGCGGCGAGTCTCAGCAATGACGCGGCGCACTCAAAACCCACCGCGGCGCTGGTTGTCTCGCACATGGTAAGCCTGCGGCCCTAATGCGGCACTGTTCTTGGCCCACTCAATCACAAATCCAACCTACGACGACTCTATTTACGATTACCTTCAGCAACCAGTAACTTCATACAACGGCTCTGATTACGGTTACCTTCAGCAACTCTCACCTTTCTTCAAGGTTTTTGAGCTTAACAGTAATGTCTCGGCTACAGTGATGGTACGGATTGTGATCCTCAAGTGAAACCCTCCCCTCTCAGAGTCTCTTCTTCCTTCATGAAAATCTCCCTCATTATCAACGGTGCACTCGTTCTTCTGTTGGCGATGACCAATCAAAGGCGCCTCGCAGCTCTTTCCGAATGGATTTACTCTTTACTGTGTTCATCCTTCACGATCCCCGCCATTCTTGCTCTCTACGGGCTCGTTCTCATCTATTTGCTTGTCTCTGTGTATCACCTCGAGAATACTACGGAGAATTCCTCTACTCGGCGTCGTAGAAATCGACTAGTTCCATATTATAATAGCGAAGGTATTCATTATTGATCTCAATTTCCACCAGAAAGTCTTTCATAACAATTATTTGCCAGGCCAGCTCCAAGGCTGGGTACGAGAGGAGAAGAGTCAGAATACCAGGCCAGCAACCTCCCTCCCGCAGCCCATACCAAATTCTCAACTACCAATCTCAACCCGACCAACCGTTCCCTCAGAGAGCAATCTTACTCCCGCTCCTGCAAAACTAACAACTCCGCTACCATCTGCGGCGCCTCGTCTAAACGAGCAAGCTCCATTATCGGCATCTCCGTTAGCATCTTGGGACGGCTTCCCGGATGGCCGCGTTAAGTGCCACTTCACGCCACAACAAATTGAAGATACTTCGCAACTCGTCGTTTATTGGGCTGCCGACAAACTTCCAGGAAAACGAGGCTCGCCGACCGCTGCCACGCCAGACAAGGGGAACATCTCGCGCTTCAATTGCGCGGGTGTTGTTGAATGTGATTCCAAAGTATGCCTCTCCCAAATCGCCCCTGGCGAAAATATTCTGAGGCAGCTGCAATCCGAATGCACCTGTGGTTCAAAGCTTTTTCATCGTTCATGCAGATTTCAATGGTCTATTGCCCGATATATCGATGGTGCCGTGTTCGAGAGCAACCACACTCACACTCACTCGCGGTATACTCATCTGCTTGTGACGCCAAAATCCAAGCCATCACAATTCCAGTCTTTTATTTCAAGGCAGCCAGTGTCTCTTATTTCATCCCAAGCACCCGAATTGTTGAATGTGCAACGTGCCGATTCGCCTCAAAGCTCTGTTCTGCAACGTGACGAAGGTGAGCAGTTCTCTCTCTCCCTCATACTATGCATCTTATACGAGGTTCGAGGTGACCTGAATGTAGAGCGTGCCGATTCGCCGCAGAGCTCCGCTCCGCAACGTGATGGAGGTGAGTTGTTCTATCTTTCTTCCTCATACTACGTGCCTTATACGATCTAGGTAACCAAGTTCTTGAACAAAGCCCAGTACCGGCATCCCAGGCCCAAGCTCCCCAACGCAGCGAACCTGGTAGGCTTCTATTCTATTCCAAGTTGAGTACTGTTAATTTGTATTGAAGTTGTACAGGCTCAGAATGCTGCAACGACTTCCGATGATGAGAGGATGATCGATCCCGATGCGAATTAGTACCACAGTTGAATCAAATAGCTCGTTTATGTCTTGTATTTCATTGAAAGATTGGTTCCAAATGAATTGTGTGGTTTCAATGAATGATGTTGCCGCTTGGATCCCTGCTTCTTAGCTATCAAGTACTTTGAAACAACTTAGAGTCAATCCTGACATCCATTAGACTATGAGAGAAGCATTGCCTAGCGTTTTAGGAGCCTAGATCTACTCAACCTACCAAGTTCAGTCAAGAAAGAAGCCCTGTGTCGCCGCAATCTTTCACCGCGATGGCCGTGATCGCGGTCACGTGATCGGGAACACGCATGTACATCGCGATGAACACGCCGCTGAAAGGTAAAATCGGAGACCCTCTCACCGGCAATAATTTTAGGTAATAGTTAGACATCCTTAGTACCTAACTCTACCTCGTTTGGGGCTTCATTGATAGATTATTGGAACAGCATAACTCTTTGAATGTTTCGACACTTTTCTAAGGTTGTTTGAATGTCCATCGACTGCTCATATTTACCAGTACCATCAATCTGCAAGACATCTACCTTACACAAATCGGGCTGGAAGCTGCTCCCTGACTCAGTATCTTCTGTCTAGTTGAGTGAAATATCTTGTCGTGTATCGGAATCAAACTTTTGAATTTCCTCAGGATTCTGATGATGAAATATATAGATAATGTGTGAGTACCTGCCTTGTACCCTCATATAGTAAATTCGAGCTCCACAGCTTCCCTGAATGTGTGGCTGCGAGAATAACCGGAACGAAAATATGGTATGTACAGTCATGTGACCGTGTTTTGAATTTCATCTGCATACTCTAGGTTTCCTCGGGAAAACACAATAGGAATGTGCTTGTTGTGAGAGCCGCTATCTTAATCTATGCCTTGCTGTTAATCTACTCAAACCATTGGTTGGTTCACGGATGTGTGTTTGGCATTGCTCTGGGAATTTTACTCGGCATTACGGCGGCGGATCAATCATCTCTCTCCTTCATAAGGTAGAGAGCAACCAAGTACGGTTGCCCCACGTGGTGTGACGGTCACAATGCCTTTTTGGGAAAAGCTACACTTTCACACTCCGTTCCACACCTTTGACGCGTATTTCACCAAATCGGCTTCAACAATTCTGTGTATATACATCTCGAGAGTCTCCACAACAAAATTTACGGAATTTGGCACAGAATTGAGGGACTAGTTCCCATTTTACTACGGAATACCACTATTATCCAGCATTTGCGTGGCCGCCACGACGGATACCGGCCGCTTCCATCTCTTTCCTGAAATCCCGGGGCAACATACGATGTCCCTTATACTTCCGAGCTGCCCACGCAGCCTGCGCGCCGTCTAATCCGTGGCGATAGGCATCAGCGAAGCGGTGAGCCCGGAGAACAAAACGACGCATTGACTCCAGTGGAACCTCATCCGGAAAATCCGGAACGTCAGACTCGATCAAATTCCCGTCCCCACAATACCCGTTCGGTCATATCGTTTGTAGACTGGTCAAGCTTTCTCACTACTCATCCCCTACTACACGGCTCTGTCCACCATTGTACATAGCACCTCCCTCACTGTCACACAGCTCACAGAAATTACCTTTTCATCTATTTCTCGTCTCAATGCTTTGCAATGCGTCGACTTCCTTTTTAAGACATAGAGCATCAGGACTTGATCTGTTCTCAATTGTAAGACCACCAGTAAAAAGAAGGAAGGACGACGTCAAGGGTAGAAACAAAGTATGCATTGTTGTACTGATCAAGGCTGAATTGATTCAAGAACTAAATACAAGACTCAACTCGCAGCAAAGGCCATATTTTGACCCCGAAGGTCGTACATCTAACCCTAAACTGCCCTCGGGAGAGGAATTTTCAAGCCCGGTACAATCACCAGCCGCTCCTCTACCACTTTCTGCGCCGTGCCCGCAGGTTCCATGCGAATCACATGTGCGTAAGCATCAAGGACTATTTCATGCTGGCCTTTTGCACGGCGCACCCTACCGCTTTGAAGCAATTCCATTGCGCTCTTCAAGTCGGACTTCAAATAGAATGCGGCTGCAGCAGTTGCAAACATTGCACGGCCAGCGCCACGGATCCAGCAGTGCAGGCCAGTTCGGGACCGCGGGTCGGCTTCGGTTGTGGGTCCGGGAACCAAGCGCTCCACTAAGTTGACCAAGCTGGTGAAAATCATTTCGTCTGCCGCACAAAATGGTTCTTGTCCCCGAGGTCCGCCCAAATAATCACGGTAAAAAGTCTCTTGACTTTCGCTCTTCACAAACCTGAAATCCAGAGAGGAAAAGACATTAGCATCTTCGACCGTTGGCTCCGGACGCGTGAAGGCGGCCAAAACGTGCGGAACAAGCGATCGCAGCCCGCTTGTCAGCTCTTTCTGGTGGGGATACAACGGGGAAGGGACAATCATTGGGGACACTGTCAGGTGGGCAGGCCATTCGATACGGGCGAGCTGGAGATGCCGCAAGTGAGTGCCTGCGAGTCGGAAAAGAAATAGGTTACAACGCACATCCTGCCAGGAAAAATCGTTCTCCCCCTCTTTGGACACTGCAGTCCTGTTCAATACGAACGTCTCATCTCTCGGATGTCCATCCGGTAATGTATCATATATGCCCTCGAACCAACGGAACTCCACCTTATCCCCATCAATATTGTGCACTATTGCTGGGTATCCGCGCACTATTGCCGGGTCTCTTGAGTCCAAGAACTGGATTACGTAGCAAGCACCAACGGCGGGGCTGTAATATAAAGGTCAATCTCGCCCGGCATGGCAAGCCATTGGAAGATAACTCACTTGTTCAAGCGCTTCTTGCGGGAGACAAGCCATTCATCCAAAGTCAAGGTTTTCCTGACGTCTGTGCAGGCCAGGATGGGATAAACTGCCTCTGCCACAGTCTTGTGACTTCCGGCAAGACTTCTTTCCAGTGCATTGATAGCCCGGTCAAGCCCAGCAGGATCATACCTCAAATGTAAGCGCCTCAACTGCTCTATGTTGCGCTCTTGAGGGTCCCTGTGGATCGCCCCACAAAGCCTAGTCAAAATTCGCTTTCTCTCCCGCTCGCATTCATCGGAGTCAAAATCCCACACTGTGATATCGGTGAACTCATTGATAAGCTGTTTGGCAAACCATATAGAGTAAATCCCGCAATTCAGGGTGTTTCCCTGCTGTGGAACATGCATCTATTTCACCAAAAGAAATCAGTCTGACTCAACGCAACACCAAGCCTTCCCCTCTTACCGGACAAACTATGTCGCTCCAGTCCTTGCTGAGAGCAGTCCCGTACCGCGCCACATGTTCCCACATCAACATCCGATACGTGCGCTGGCATGGACTGAGGATCTCGAAGCCTATGAACAAAACCTTTTTAACACACCTCTGTAGCAGCCTTCGCTCTCCTCCCCCCCTTATCACCAGCTTTGAAGCTATTGTAAATGTTAATGTGTTTCATTTTGAATTCCACCGCCACGATCATCCAATGATCGCCCCCAGAAAACCAGGGTATGATGAGTCGATCCAGCTGGAATATATCTTGTTCGAACCAGAACTTTCGTTCGTGTTTGGCTCTTGGTTTCGGTGCCATTCCATTCGGCCCCGAGCCCTTGGTTGCATCCTGCATTTCTTTCGAAAGCAAGGTATCAACAACCAGCACCTTGGAAGCTCCACCGACATCGCCCATGAACACCTCAAGGTAGGCATCAAGGACCACACAGTGCAATGATTTCTTTTCCCTGACGTCCCGGAGATTGCCTGTCGTCAATCGGTGCGCTCCAATTAGCCATGTACAATCCTCCTGTTCCGGATCTATAAGGCGTGACAGGGCAGCATCGTCATCGAAAGTGTGCGGGGCGTCTGACGGCGGTGGGGGTGTGAGTGTTTCCATGGGGCTTTGGCTTTCCGCATTACGTGTAAAGAACTGAAGCACATAAGTCAAAGATCCAACGTACGGTTTCCAAAAAACTCACATAGTCGTTTTTTAATGTAGAAAAGTTTAAGCCTGGGCGAAACTTACTGAAAAGCTGCCGCACAAGATCAACAGGTACCCCTGCCTCGTTCTCCTTGAAAGAAGCATATATCGCAGCAAGCGGCTCCTTCAGTGACATGGGGTTTATTCGCATGTCCTGTACAAGTGCGTGCTCCATTTCGATCTGCAGAATCAATGCAAAAGACATGAAAACCGCCCAGAATCCGCAAAGTGGGGAGTCGGCTTGTTGGACATGGAAGTGACGAAATGTCACTTGGCCCATCGTGTTATGGATTTGCGGCTGGAGGGAATTCAGTGCTCAAAACACTCATGGTATAGATGCTCCATCAGCTCACCTTCTTCGTGGATGCATTTCGCTCAACTGTGCTGTGCGGGTGAAGATATTCTCCAAGCATGATTTGATTCCGCAGATGGGTCTCTCGATCTCCCTCGCTGGAATCATTAACGGCATCATTGTCCTGACGCAAGGGGTCCAGGAGCTCAACCTGAGAACTCTCCCCCCGCAAATCGTGATGGACCAGAGTCCAATGCGGCGGCATCGCGGTCTCCAGGCATTGAAAAAAGACAAGATGGTCGACATGGACCTTGCCCCCACGGGCAGAAAATATTTCCGCAATATCTCCGAGTCTCTGCAATTTCAACTGGAATAAGATAAGCATTTTAGCCGTTGTGGAACACAGACAAGCGACATACTCTCTCCGAAGTTGCCTTCTTTGACCATTTGATTCTTCTCACCGCGGCCGCAAACCCATCCGGGCCTTCTACTAGGAAAACCCACGCATGCCTTCTTGCCACTTCGGAGAGGTTGAACATTTGAGCCCATTGCTCCACCACTTTCCACCGCAGCTCATAGCCTTCGCTACCCCAGTTCTCCGGCACATCCATCTCTCCGTCTCCTTGAGCATCTACCACCCTCGGCAGAACCAGACTAAGCCTCTCGTCGTTCCCACCCATGCCTGTGCCTGCCGGAAATACACTATTTTGACCAGCACGACCTGCACTGGGGCGGCCGGACTTCACAGCAAACTGCGGATTCTTACTGATCGCACCGCTCTTTTTACTCTGTCTTCGGCGTTGAAGCGGAGTTGTGTTTGGTGGGCGCCCCGACTGTCTTCCCATCGCAGCTAGAAAAGCATGAGCAAGATCTTCACCCCACGCAGAGCATTCAAAAAATACCAAAGCTGTTTTCGTTCTCCTCGGTGGCGGCATCAGAGTCTGGCTCAAACGCTGGCTCTGGAGACATAGAGGGCTGCCTTTCTTCCGCTTCTTCCTCCGCCGCCAGAACGCCAAGGACTTTGTACACCTCCTTGCTCTCTGCCTCGTCATTTCGCTGTTTCACACGCTTGGGGTCACTTTTCTTCCTCTTTCCTATCGCTCTTTCGGACTGCCGCTCTGTCTCTGTGGAATAAGGAATGTCAGTCTTGTTCAGCGGCAGATGTAAATAGGTACTTGCCAAGCCATTGTTCTACTGGCCCACCAGATATATACAGCTCGACGGCCAGAATATGTACGCACTTCTTCCCTGTTGCTACAAAACTTCGGCACTGGCATCGCACAGGGTTCGTTGTCACTTCGAACTGCCTGGAAATCTGCTCCACTCTGAGCGGAGAAGAAATAGGTTATTAGTATCTGAACTTTGAAACGAAACCCGAAGCAAACAGGACTCACACTTCAACCACCTTGTATTTCACTTCATTCACAATCCTGATGGCACCGCGATCCCACAAGCTGTATGCCTCTTGATGCATAGCCAATACATCGTCGCGCACTGGCCTGTCAGGGGGGCGCCAGCTCTGAAAGTAAGGAAGAAAGC
This sequence comes from Favolaschia claudopus, assembly GCA_037176885.1. Lineage (NCBI taxonomy): Eukaryota > Fungi > Basidiomycota > Agaricomycetes > Agaricales > Mycenaceae > Favolaschia > Favolaschia claudopus. The sequence continues at coordinate 499,258 of JAWWNJ010000082.1, forward strand.
TGTTCAAGACAATCAGTGCCAGGCGGTCGATTCTGATTAGATTTTTAGCTTCCATGGTCAGTAGGCTTTGATGGACCGAGATACCTTTTATTGCTGCGACTGCCTAGAAAAACTGTATCGAATGTGCGGAATGCTGTTTCCGACCAGTTGTTCGTATTCCAGATCCCATCTCTCGTTTGAGTTGGCGGTAGACCAATATCCGTAAAGTGTGCTGCAAAGCATATCGATCAGTCTTCAATTGGAAAGATATCGCACACAAGTTAGCTGCTCACGAATCCACTCCGGGGTGAACCACTCGCTTTCAAAATACTGCACCACCGCCTCCGCCATGTTTCTACGTTCATCCTGTGTGCGGGGCAAACCTCGAACCCGTTTAGCTGGTGGAGGAGCTTCCTTCTGCCCAGCTTTCTTTTTTCCTTTTTTCTTCAAAGCAAGCCCTGCCATCGTAGCCTCAACATCGTCATCGTCTACCTCTTCATCATCGTCCTCTTCCTCATTGTCCTCGTCCTCCATCTCGTCTTGCATGATGAGCTCCTCGACCGTGACCAGAAACTGGGCGGAGAGATCTTCGAACTCATCCAACGTGCGTGCGCGTTGCACATAGCGGAACAACCTAGCAATCTTCGCCTTGATGGTCAACGGGATTTTCCTGGAGAGACCCTTTGTTCCATCGCTCCACTCCCAAAGAAGAATCGCGCGGATAACATGGAACTGACAGATGCGGATAGCGAACACCAGTTTTTTCAATTTTTGAACTACAGCATACAGGGTGAGTGTCTTTCCGGATGTGGAGCAAGAGAAGAAGTACGGAAATAAGAAAAAAAGACTCACACTGTTTTAACGCTTTGAGCGATGGCCGATGTTTGTCAATCATCACTTCTCCAATCTGCCACCCATCAACAATGATTGTCTCTGCGTTCGCCTTAATCTGAGCTTGTATCTCGGTGGTTCTTCCTCTCATAATGATCACTGTTGGGTCTGAAACAAGGATCAGACGAAGGCTTTAGTGATTTTTGCAAACCTCTCACCGTCTACTATAGACTGCGCTCGCTCCATGACTTTCTCGTAAGTCCCAACATAGAAGCGTAGGATTGTGGCCTCATCAGCATGTGCTGAGATGAACATTGACACTGTACAACGGTAGATGAGATTTCAGGGTTTTCGATCCACTTGTGATTGCTTACCGGGAACCATATGTTCCTTTTCATCGACTGTACAGAGAATAGACAAAGCAGCGCGGTTCTGACTTTTGTGGCGCCAGCACTGATCACTTCCCAATCCCCCCGATCCCATGGCATACGCAATCCCGCTTTCCAGGGAATAATTGTCCGTCAAACCAATGGAGAATTCGGATTCGACATCAGGTTTCTGGAAGTCATGGGGAACATATCTAAGCTGCGTTGTGAGACTGAATTCATGACCAAGACTATGTGCTCCACCCACGCGAAAATCTTGTCTTGATTCCGACGGGCAAGCAGATGTGTGGCTCGCCAGGGATTGCGATCCAGGAGTTCACGCTGCTTGGCTGCGGCATACATGCTTTTGATCTGCTTCGGAGTGGGATGCCTCCAGTCTGGTAAAGGTGTTGTTCTCCCAAGCGCTTGCGGACTCAGATTCTGGACTTCTGAAGGTTTATTGCGGTTGTTTAATTCCAACCAGCTTCAAGGAACCTTACATCACTCACCAATCGCAATGCTAGAAGGACGAAACCCTCCAAGTCTCATCCTCTCTAATACATAACATCTCACGATCCTAGAAGACATAATCACCTCCCAGCGAAGCTTCAGCTCCACGTCCGCATGCGTATACTGTTGATAAACATAACAGAGAGTGAGATCTCCTGGGTATACTTCAACCTGGTACCATGACTGTTTGAGATGGCAGAATGCGGCAAACACCAAGATCACATACATGGAGCCTCACTCGATTCTCGCATCCTTTCCATCGCCCTACCGCACCTCCATTGTTGCTTCCAGATGAGTCTTCTTCTTCCTCTTCCTTTTCCGAGCCATCTTCGCCAACAGCCAGGTCATGAGCCCCAGCGCAACGCAGAACCCATCGCACAACTGGCTGGTTCCGCTTTCCGGCACGCACAATGGCATCCTGCGAAGGGGGTGGATCATTCCATCGCAAAAAACATCGCCGGGCTCGAGGATCACGGGGACTGTCCCCTGGATGCCCAATCCAATTCACAATCACCGCGTTGTCTCTTGAACTGGCATTCTGCGGCGGACTCATTGAATGAATATTATAATCATTGGGCTTTGTGTAAGACATCAGCGCGCCTTCATCCAACCTTTTAGAGGGAAAGAATGTGCTTCACCTGGTCATCAAACCATGCAGCCAAGTCCTCGATGCGCAATTTGTGCAACAAGGCCCACCCTTCTTTGGTAAATGATTTTGCATTCAGAAACTGTCGGTGAGAAGGGCCACTTGATAGTTCTGGAATGCGGACTGCCCCGCTTGCAGCCAGAACTGCGAGACGTGCTTCCTCGCCTTGCAGGATAGTGCCATCGACTGGCGGCTCTCCCTCATTTCCTCCGGTTGCTGAACCGGGGGATGGAGCATTCGAAAGAGCCCCCTCATCGCCGGAATTTGGCTCAGGGGTAGACGATTTTTTTTTCTTTCTTTGCTTCTTTGGGCGACCAGGTTTTCTTCTAGCTTGAGACGCCATAATGAGGGACCGGAAAGCAAAAGGGGTGTTACCAAAAGCGTGACAGAGCCATGGTGGATTGCATATGATGGCGATCACCCGCAATGTTATTCCCCGCAGTGATTTGTGCACTTTTGTGTGTGCAAAAGTCCACAATTTTGTTGAGTTTGCGGATGAAATCTGAGCAGTTTGGTACCCAGAACGTTAGAATCCACCTAGAGATGAGGCAGGACAAAGAAACCTTGACCGGATACCAATAAAGGCGGTTGACGGAAGCAAAATGTTCACTGCCAATTGAAATTTGAAATCTGCTAATGCAGTCGAGAAGAGTGGTAGGTAACAGGTAAGAGATGCATATTCTTACATAGAAACAGTCACTTAGCTTAAGTAAATGCCCATTGGCAGATCGATGCTGGATTTCGCATCTTACCCGATTTGGTAGGTCCATGCAAGTTCGAGGAAATGTGCAGTGAAGTTCGCCAAATCTAGACAATATACTCAATAGGTCTCGGACAGGACATACACAGGTTCATGTAAACACACTCACATTGTACCCAGGGGCCATCATGCCAAATTGGCGCTGAGAGTTTGGCAGCACACCCGATTTGGAAGGCCCAAGCATCCTCATGGAATTGCGGCCTAAAAAGCGGAATCTTGGTCAAAAACCTTGATAGATCCTGTGTATTACACACATTTGTACCTTCGAAGACACTCACCTTGCCCACACCAACGCCCATGGCAAATCGGCGGTCAGGTTTTTACAAGTTACCCGATTTGGAAAGTCAAAGCGGTTTCGATTAACTCTGGTCAAAAATGTGTCACTTCCATCAAAGTAACTTAGTAGATAGGGTAGATGCGATGCCTATGTATCCGAAGAAATACTTGCCTGGTTGACACAGAGTTTCATGGGAAACATGAGCTGTGTTTATCTGAGGGAAGCTGGATTTGAAAGGCAGACCTGCACATAGGTGCAAGGTAGGAATATGCTGTTCTTGTACAATGCAAGGTTTCTGACTATTTCTCCTGTGTTGCTTTCTTACAGCATAGAAAAGCTTATGCCGATTTCGGTGCTTGGTTTGGTTCATCATAAGGTCAGAGATGCATTTGTTGAGCGGTGTTCATCAGAAAGGTAGTGGTGTAGGTTCAATTAAAAGGGATAGAGCGCAATTTGAATTGTATCTCTGTTGATTCTAGCCAGGAAATTGTTTGTTTCTTGGCAAGAAATCGACAAAGTCAATGCTCTTAGAGAAAAGGTCACACCTGTCACACAACACTGATCGGTTGTTGGTTGCCGGGTGGCTGTGGGTGGCTGTGTGAGGTCACCTCTCATCGGTCTCCCATCATGTCCGAGCCAAGATTGAGTGAAACTCCTCTCTTTACTCGCAACTGCTGGTCTTCACAGCCTCTGGTGGATAATACATGGCATCAGCTGCCCAATGATGTTCTACGGGAACCTTATTCTGCATTTATTGCTGCTATCAAAGTCTTGGACTGTGCTGGGTATCCGGACTACAGGCTGCCCACTCTGGATGGCGATTTCTGCATGGCTCTCGGTGTTTCCTGTCCTCCTGCTGTTGAACTCAACACTGGGAACAATAAAACAAATCATACAGCTGGGCGTGCTCTTGCTTGGATGTATTTGCTGCACTTCCAAGTTTTGGATCTCATGCTGGCGGCTCTATATCCGAGAGAAACAGCAGTATCTGTGACACAGTGTGCTAAAGAACATTGGACTCAGCCAACTATAAAGGTTTCTTTGTTCCTTCCTTCACTTCTCGAGCTAGATTTCCACTCCTCTTTCGTGCCTCAGCTCCTCAAGAAATTACAAAGATGGAACGAGTTTGTTTCACAGACAAAGAGTCTCATATCTAGCCGCTCCACAAGCTCCGCTAGCACCGACCCCATCGATGGCGGTAAGCTCTGCTTCACTCAGTCAAAGAAACGAACCCAGAATCAATACAGACGCGGCCGAATCCTTTGGGCTTGCCCTCAAAGTCGTTGGGCTGGAAAAGGACATAGAACAGAGTGTGCTATTCAAAAATATGAACGCGATCGCAATGGCTTTAGTGTGGATTCTCGAGGTGCGTAGACAAGAGGCCTTTGATTCGACACTGTACTAATGATGCAAGCCGGAAGCAGCTGGGGACAAAGCATGCGCCGGTTCTTGTTGCGGGAAAAATTGACCTCGCACCACTTACTTACCCAGAGTCTCGCTACAAAGCCCTGGCCGGCAGCTCTGTCACATCACATGCTTCTCCCCCTCCAGCTGCTACCAAGGGTGACTTGAAAGACAGATTGAGCAAGCTTGGCAGCGGAGGGAAGCTTTTACGATCGCTCTCATACATCCTCAACCTCTCCCCTACCCTTGTTTTCATTCCTTGTGACCTTCAACAAATGCACATAGATGTATTTGCGCAGCAAGAGGTGGAACCTCCCATTCTTCTTTTCCTCCGAGTTGGAGTAAGGACTGACGAATCATATCATCGTTCATAACAGATCCACTCCCTGCTTTCAAGCTCTCCCAAAGGGCTGAGTGCTCTGCCTTTCGTAGAGCACTGCGTCCATACTGCAATCCGCACGATATGCGCCACTCACAATGCCACAAATGACCTGGTGACCAACCTCATTAGGAAGTGCGAGGAGATGCCCCCGATGGGAGTGCAAGACAAAGTTATCTTCGAGAGTATGTCCGCTTCTTTCGCACAGTAATCGAGTAATCCAATTCATAATTTCCAGCGGTACTCAACATTTACTCACAAAAGCCGAGCAATCTGCAACCACCAATAGTATCCAATCCACCGCCCCTCGCAACAACTGTATCAAGCGAACCGGCAGCTTCCTCCCCCGTCGCCAGGCCTCTCACTCTCACATCCATTCCAATGTGGAGGAAACCTCACTACACAAAGCGCCACTCGCTGCCGGGACGAATCATCAATCTTCGCCTTCACAGAACGAAAACCAAGAGCGATCCAATCTTGAAACAGAGACACCAGAACTTGGTAATAGCTCTCTCATTTCTTCATTTGTAGTTGTAAGCTTTAACGAAAATTCAGAACCTGTGAAACGCCGCAGTTCCCGTCTTCAAGATGTCAAACCAGCGCCAGCCAAAGTGGAGCCCGAAACCCGCACATCTTCGCCACGCAAAACTTACCATAAAAGGAAAGCATCGGAATCCATCGACAAACTAGTATCCAAGAAGCGAACTGTCGAGGTCAGTCATTCTTACCGTTGTAATTCAAAGTTCCTCAGGATCTGTAGGAAGAGGATGTCGCAGCGACTGAGACTTCTAAGGAGCAAGCCGACGTGGCTCGACCAGAGGCAAGTATGTGTACCATTGTATGTACCACGCTGCTCACCGTATTTTTAGGAGCTGGATCCCGACCTTGTATTACAGGTAAGGCATTCTGTTGATCGGTCTCAGCGAAACAAAAACGAAACCGATGCACTTCGAATTAATATCAGAGATGCCGAACCCCCCATCACATTTCAGCCCTGCTCCCAGACCACAGCTCTGAACGACATTTTGCGTACATATCCCACCCCGCTGCAGTAGGAATTTGAATTCCAATTCCTTGTTGAATCATATCTGACATATACCATTTTCAGCGCACAATGGAATATAAACTTCTTTACGATGTCTCGAACTCGGCGGTCACGCTTTCAGACTCGTCGTTGGAGGTCTTGTCCTTGGCTGCATGGGACTCAGCTTCCAGTATCGAGCTGGTGGAGAAATGGGGCACCGGGTGTAACTTTTATATTCAAGACCTACGAGCAGGTGTGCCGATCAGAGACCTTGCAGATCTGCGAACACGGCTGGTTCAGTCGAACACCATGAAAACCCCCATTGAGGTCCAAGGTAAGTCACACACATCCTTTCATTTGCACTTTTCGCAACTTCCCTTAGTGCAAGGACTGCGCACCTTCCCTGGGCCTGACGATAAAGACGCTGAGGTCGATTACACCAAGTCAATAAGGTCAACGACAGTGACTGTGCTGCTTGACCAAGCGCAAAGACAAGACGGACTTGTGCTCAACGCCCTTGGACTTCCCGGCGGTCATGGCATTCACCACAATCCTCTCCTCGATACGTGTGTTTCCTGCTGTATTAAATGTGATCAGTATCTGACTCGCCACAGCGGGTTTGATTTGCAGTTCAAGGCGTTCTGGAAGACAAACAACCTGCCAGGATTCAGCGAGCGTATGCCACCATATGAAGAGATGTACTTCAAGCTTCTTGGACTTGCTCATACACTGTCGATGTTCCACGTCGATATCACGATGACTTGGATTTATATCGCTGGGCCAGGGGAGAAATTCTGGATCAGTTCCCGGCCGCGAGGCAATTGGCAAACTGACGACCTCTCGGACACCCGAGCTTTCAGTGACTTCGACCCCGATCAGGCTTCGTTAAGCACGCACGACTACGAGATCACCGCGCTTCCCGCAGGGGGAGGTATTTTGTGAGGGCTCCATCCGCTGTTTGTGTAGTATTATTGTACTCATCTTATATCTCAGTCTCCAGCAACCCGGTCGAAGGCATGCGGTGGTCGGAACAGGTGTCCCCACCATGACCGTTGGTGGTTACTTCTTGTGTGCCTCGCGCATGCGTGCAGCGATTGCTGTCTTGCTACACATTGTCATGATGCCTCACCTGTTGACCAACGCTGATCATGTTGGGTTGTGGCAATTCTTGATTCGCATATCAATGTTCTGGCTGCATACTATCCAAGGTATTTGGTGTGATTTCGATTTCATTTGGATCTCAATCTCGACAGATTGCCCTGAGGAAATCAATGATTTGAAAGAATATCTCCCCGACCTCTCGAAGGAGGCTGGATGGCTGGATGTCATCTACCTGGCCTCCGTCATCGTTCTCATGCCTTGCCTTGATCACCGGAACTACGGTGGGCCAGGAACACCTTCTGCGGAGCTCCAAGAGGCCGCCGCTGCCGGGATCCAGTACACCAAGTGGCGGCGCAGTTTCAAAAAGGGCAAGCCTACAGCTCTAGAAGCGGTGCGAGAGTTATATGGCAACGAGAATGCTTGTGATGTAAGTCTGGCACTTGCCTCGCATACTTTTCCTTGACAAGCAAGTCATAGATGTGTCTGCTCCACATGGCAATTGCGCTGTCGCAATATCACTCCCGCATCGCCGAGAGGGAACCAACTGCAGAGATCTTCGAAAGCTTTACTCCGGAAGCATTTCATGATAGGCTTCGTGCCTGCTTGAAGTCGTACAAATCACAGCTACTCAAGTCTTTCGATGCTGCAGTCAACGGGCCTGAGATTCACACATTTTTCATGTCATCGTAATTACCCCTTGCGTCTAATCATTATTCCACTGGAGATTTTCATGTGTGCACACTAAACATGCCCTTGATCCATCGGTTCCTCAAGATACCAGATAAAGGTGGTTGTCGTCTCGCAGTTTGGATCTTTGATGTGCTGCTCTGTCACTGTGACGTGTGAGTGGATAGCTTGTCCGGCCCTTCCCACTCTGCCTAACCAGCGCATTGCATGCCTAGACTGTATGAACTTGATAGGAATGCTTCAAGCTATGCTCTCCGGCCCACTACATCCTTTAGCTATGGAAATTACACCTGAGCAACATCCAATTTTCGTTATTCAGGCGCTCAAGACTTAATCTCCGGAAGTCTTCCATCCTCTGCTTGTTTGCCTTGAACTCAGAGTTTCCGAACATCGATTCTACCCTGTCTAGCCCCTCCTGCCCTCAGAGTCCTTGTCTCTTGCCTAGAAACCTTGCCTTCACACCCTGCCATCAAAATCACCCCAAATCGAAAATGCGACTTTCTCTTCCAGCTCCTGCTTGTTTGCCTTCAACTAAAAGCTTTTGAACATCGATTCTACCCTGTCTATCTTCTTGTATCTTCACATTTCTTGTTTCAAGCCTTGAATCCGCGCCCTGGCTCCCTGCCCTCAAAATGAGCACCAACTGACAAATGCGAGTTTCTCTTGCATTTTCCGCTCCTTTCCCTTGAACCAAAGGCTTCCGAACGTCGACTCTACGTTGTCTAGCTCCTCTAGTCCTCATATTCTCTGTTTGCTGCCTTGAAACTTCGCTCCCAAACCCTGCCATCAAAATGAGCACAAACTGGAAAATGCGACTTTCCCTTTCATTTTCTGCTACTTTCCCTTGACCTAAAAGCTTTCTAGTGTTGATTCTATGTTTTCCAGCCCCTCGTGCCCTTAGAATCTGTCTTCTCTCCCCCAAAACATCGCCCTCACACCCAGCCTTCAAAATGAGCCTAAACTTCAAAATGCGTGTTTCCCTTCCAGTTCCTGCTTGGTCACCTTGAACTCAAAGCTTCCGAACATTGATTATATGTTGTCTAGCTCCTCCTGCTCTCAGATTTCCTGTTTGCTGCCTCACAACATCGCCCTGACTCGCAGACATCAAAATCACCCCGGAAACCTCGCCCTCACACCCAGCCATCAGAATGAGCCTAAACTTGAAAATGTGAGTTTCTCTTTCAATTTCTGCTCTTTTCTCTTAAACTAAAGCCTTCCGAAGATTGATTTTACTCTGTTTAGCCCCTCCTGCCCTCAGACTTCATCTTCCTTGCCCGGAAACCTCGCCCTCACACCCAGCCATCAGAATGAGCCTAAACTTGAAAATGTGAGTTTCTCTTTCAATTTCTGCTCTTTTCTCTTAAACTAAAGCCTTCCGAAGATTGATTTTACTCTATCTAGCCCCTCCCGCTCTCAGAATACCTGTTTCCAGCCCTCCAACTTCGCTCCAAAACCCTACCATCAAAATCAGCACAAACTGTAAATTGCGAGTTTCTCTTTCAATTTCTGCTCTTTTCTCTTAAACTAAAGCCTTCCGAAGATTGATTCTACTCTATCTAGCCCCTCCCGCTCTCAGAATACCTGTTTCCAGCCCTCCAACTTCGCTCCAAAACCCTACCATCAAAATCAGCACAAACTGTAAATTGCGAGTTTCTCTTTCAATTTCTGCTCTTTTCTCTTAAACTAAAGCCTTCCGAAGATTGATTCTACTCTATCTAGCCCCTCCCGCTCTCAGAATACCTGTTTCCAGCCCTCCAACTTCGCTCCAAAACCCTACCATCAAAATCAGCACAAACTGAAAAATGCCAGTTTCTCTTTCGATTTCTGCTCTTTTCTCTTGAACTAAAAGCTTTCAAACATCGACTGTACCTTATCTAGCCCCTCACGCTCTCAGAATACCTGTTTCCAGCGTTCCAACTTCGCTCCAAAACCCTACCATCAAAATGAGCACAAACTTGAAAATGTCAGTTTCTCTTTCAATTCTAACTCTTTTCTCTTGAACTAATGGCTTCCGAAGATCGATTTCACTCTATTTAGCCCCTCACGCTCTCAGAATACTTGTTTCAAGCCGTCCAACTTCGCTCCAAAGCCCTGCCATCAAAATGAGCACAAACTGTAAATTGCAAGTTTCTCTTGCATTTTCTGCTCTTTTCTCTTGAACCAAAGGCTTTCAAAGGTCGGACTTACTCTTTCCAGCCGCTCCTAGTCTCAGCTTTCTTGTCTCTGGCCTGCAAACCTTGCCTGCACACCCTGCCATCAAAGTCACCCCCAAGTCGAAAATGTCAGTTTCTCTTGCATTTTCTGCTACTTTGCCTTGAAATAAAGGCTTCCGAACATTGACTTAACTTTGTCCAGCCTCTCCCGGTCTCAGATCCCTTGTTTCAACTCTTGAAACTTCGCTCCAAAGCCCAGCCATCAAAATGAGCACAAATTGGAAAATGTCAGTTTCTCTTTCATTTCCTGCCACCTTCCCTTGAACTAAAGGCTTCCGAACATTGACTTTACCTTATCTAGGTCCTCCTGCCCTCAGATGTCTTGTTACTTGCCTTGGAACCTCGCCCCAACACCCAGCCATCAAAATTACCCCCAACTCGAAAATGTGAGTTTCTCACCCATTTCCTGCTACTTTGCCTTAAGCTAAAGGCTTACTAAAGCTGATTCTATCCTCTCTAGCCTCTCCCGCCCTCAGATTCTTTGTTTTATGCCTCGAAACGGCGCCCCAACAGTCTGCCATCAAAATGAGTGCCAAACTGAAAATCTTCGTTTCGGGCGTTGGGCCCGGTATGGGGGGTATTTAACATGGTAGCTAGTGTACATATGACACATATGTATCCACATACATAGTTTTCTACCCGCCTTTGCCGCCCATGGCAAATCGGCGCTGCGGTCTTTGCAAATGGCCCAATTTGTCAGGTCGAATGAAATTGTCTTCGTAGCAGCAAGAATTGAGGTCTTGCGGTTAATAAATGTGGTAAGTCTTGTGAGGGAGCCCTTTGATAGTCTGCATATATCTTTACCTTGGTCCCTATCGCGCTGGTGGCAAATCGGCGGTCAAGTTTCTCTTTTGCTTCCGTTGTGTGAAGTGAATTGACAGATTGTGTCAAAGTCACGTGACTTGTTGATTAAGATCGCGTCTCTCTTCCTTCCATCTCGCGCGTCGCGTCTGTGCAGTTTCTCCCTGGTATTGTCTATGCCTGAGTCTCTCGTGGATGCACTATTTGAGAAGGAGGTTGGCTATGAAGCACAAGCCCCAGCCCATGATTCAGACTCTGAGCCTGAGGGGGAAGAGGAGGATGTGCAGGTGGAGAAACCAGCGGATGAAGAGGGCCAGGAAGGAATGCAGGAGCAGGAGCAGGTAGCAGAGGAGGTTGTGCAGCCCTCCCCTGACCTACCACAGCCAAAGGAGGGCCAGCACCCAACCCATGGTGCGTACAGGGACTGAGTGTGTCATTGCATAGCTGATCTGCTGGCAGGGCGGTTTCTGATACACCCTGAGTGCTGCGCACGCGTTGAGGGCCAGAGGCAGACATGTTCAGTGCATGTCTCTTCCCCCAGAGACCCTAATTTTGTCTCTCTCCCGCTTCTGCAGCCTCCTCCTCCTGTGCCTAAACCTGGTGATCCGCCGCCAGTTATCTCGCATTTTTGTGCTTCATGCGGCCGCAAGTATGAGGGGGAGGAAGCAGACACTGTGACTCCACCCAGCTCCGTGAGTGATCCTTAATCTTTGTCAGAGGGGGACTGATTTGACCGATTTCGACTGCACCAAGATTTATTCTCCTCAGCCACAAGACATGCCAGCTGCCGAGTTCATCAACAGCCTGGACATTACAGGGGCTATATCTGCCAAAGCCCGTGGCAAGGAGCTCCTTGTCGCCATCTGCAACAACGAAACTCGGACGAATGTAAGTTTCGGTCACTGCTCCCCACGGCTTGTTGCTAAAGTTCGCAGTTTGCTTTCCGTGTCCATTTCGGCATGCAAGGACACTTGTTCTGGATGCCCACCAAGATGTACCTGGACATTGTGTCCGAACCGCCAGTTCCAAGGGGCGAGAAGAGCTTTGCTTTTCGGATTCCTGCGAAGCACATCGATGGCCCTGTCAAAACTGGTCAGTTAATCTCAATTCAGGCCGCGTTCATTCGCCCGAAGTGGACCCTGGTCTTTGTGGACCACAATGTCATGATTCAATTCCACCTCATGCGCTTGAGTGACGACTTCCAGCCAGCAGACCTTAACCCAAAGTCGACGGTAAGTGTCTCGAGCCCTAATTGAATATCCTCCTGTTGAGATTCCTGTTCGTAGATCTGGTCTTCCCTGTGGAGCGCCACCCACGGCCCTGTGTTCGGTCAAGAACCGGAAGCTGCGCTTGCCGCGCTGCGCAGCTGGCGTGCAACGTTCTTGGCTACCGGCTCGTCTACGACCTCCATTCTGCAGGCCATGAAGACCTACCAGAAGGCATTCAATGGGAGCGGAGCACAGGAGTCAAACGACCAGCTTTTCATGGCACTCATTCATCCACAGATGCCTGCGAAACTTGTATGCACCAGTGATATTCTGTTTGATCGACTTGTCAAGGTTCTTTGCGAGTTCGACGTGAAGCGTGTTGAGCTCACATTACCGGGGCGCCTTCCGTACGCCTCTAGCAATCGTCCGTTCTACATGAACGAGAGCGGACAAGAGAAGTATCTCCGCCACGTCCTTGTTTTCCGCCGCAAGCATGTGCGCATCACTGCTGAGCAGCTCCGTGAAGCTCATGGCATGAATCTTTTTCAACCTCGAGCGATCATACAGGCAGACGGCCGAGCAATTCGTGAGTTGATTCTCTTTCTTCTTATTTTCTTCTTCTTCGCAGGCATCTGACCTGTGATTGCCAGTGCCTAAAGGCGTCCAGCCGGACGCTTTGTCAGCTCCTGCAAGCTTGCGCAGCGACCGCAACCGTGTTCAGGCCAGCACCAAGGTGGCGAACAGACGCATTGTCATGGGAAAACTGAAGGGTTACACACCGTTCACGGCGCAACCGGCAAAAGGGTGGTGTAGTGCGGTATGTTTTTAACTCGCTCAACTCTCGATTGTAAAAACACTCTCTGACTTCAACCCAGTCTTCTGAGCTGGTCACCGTTGACATGGCCCACGACGTCAATGACACAACAATCGGTCTTTACAGTTTTCGCATCTTCGTCGACTGTGCATGGACAACCACCAAGTTGAAGGCGGGGGAAGGCTTTCAGTCTGATCAATGGCGAAGAGCTGCCACAGTCGGAAGATCAAAGCGCAAACGACCGTCTGCGACCACGATAGCTGATCACGACAAGGCCCGCAAGAAACAGAAACAACAAGCATCCGAACTCAAAGAGAACATCGAACCAGTGGACCTGGGAACGGGGGTGATGACGCGAGCTCAACGTCGCCAGGCGGCGACAAATATAGCTACTTGAATGTAATGAATGTCGCATTTCGAGCTTTGTTGTGTATTGATTCAATTTGTTTACGTGGGTGGTATATAAATCAAACTGTGCCCCAAATCCAACGCTCTGGTGTGCCTTCAATCAACGTGAAGGATTCCGTGTTATCCGTCAGCCATGTGCGCCACGCTGGTACTCGGAAATCCCATGCCCAGCCAAAACCAAGTGAGAGGTGAACTACTAACACGGAGATTTTGTGCGTAGCTTGTCTGCGCAGCCAGATAAGTTCCTGAACATTGATAAACGCGACATCAACAAGCTCCAGTGTGGTCAGATGCGGCAATATCTCCGGCTCGGAGGCGTCGTCGAGCAGTTGGCACCACAGGATGGCTGCAGCATCAGCAAAGTTCATGCGTAGGGTCGACAAATGAACTAGTCGGTTGAGATGAAAGGAGATCTCAGTTGTGCCGAGTTGCAGCGTGTCAACGGCCAAGGTGGTGATATGAGGGAGCCAGGTGTGGAGACGCTCGAAGCACTCCTGCATTGTAGCAGCTGGCTCGTCGTCCCAAGTAAAGGCTATCGCCAGCGAATTGACACTAGAGATCTCTAGGCACTGCATGAGGTGCAGTACTTCAAGAGAAGAGAGGAAGGCCAGTGATAGTTGTCGAAGGGAAGGGAGACGGAGAACTAGGGAGGCAGAAGTATTGCGCAAGGGCGAAGTGAAGGGAATCTGGGTAACAAACCCCAATGCCTCCAGAGTCTCGTTTCCACTGAGGGCTTCACAAAACTTGTCCCACGGGAGCTGACTCCGAGTCGCAAACCGGCCAAAAGTGAGGCTTGTGAGCTGAGTGAACGGAAAGACGCCCCATGCAACAGGAAAGCCAACTACTGTCACCGATGAGAGTGCAGTGGTCTGGTACAGGACGGTGTTGGCTTCCGAAGGATCGGGGGTTGCCACATCCAGAGGAGGGCGGTCGAGGATGATGGAGAGGGAGGTGAGAAGTGGGGCGGGAAAGGATGAGCTAAGATCCAGGAGATGTATAAGGTAATAAGGCCCGAAAACCTCAAGGTGGACACAGTGCTGTGAGACTCCTTTCACGATACTGAGGATGGCTGCAATTTTGGAGGGAGAATCAAGGTCAGGGGCGTCTGAAATCCATATGTGGGTGGCGGCCCGACGAAAGTCGAGGTAGATGAAGCGCCGCAAGTCCTGGCCTCGCTCCACCCATTGCAAGAGACCCGGGATAGGGGTAGATTCAGTGAGATGGAGATGCTGCCAAAGGGTAGGTGTTCCAATGGCAGTCCATCTCCACTGCCTTGAGACCTTGACAATGGTGTTCAAGGTAGAGGGTGAATGACGAAAATACGACCAGGTTTCCGTCAGCACCTCGGTGGGCATCTTCGAGATTGAGGGTGTGAGCTTCAAATGCAATTCAGTGATTGGTACTTTGGTAGAAGGGCGAAACCTACACTGGCAGACATGAGGGTATAGGAGAAAGAGGGGAAATAATGCCAAGGGAACGAGCGAGATCAGTCAGTGATGAAACCCGTCATCCAGATTTGAATTGCTCTGCGACTTGAATAATTTTGTTTCTAAGGGTAAAATATGCTTGTAAATTGAGCTTGAGACATTTTCGAGGCTTGTGTTCATTAATAGAGATGTGCTGCTTAACTCAGTGGGTCCGGACAACGAAATCGTGAGCCGCATTGCAAAAAACTTGACCGGAACCTATTTAGAAGTTGACAAGAACCCATATTTGGTAATTTGATGGCCTGCTGAGAGCGGGGCGGGCAGTTCTGTGGTTCGGATGGGGGGAGCCTGCTTAACATTGAAGGTTGAAAAGCGGCTCAAGCAACCAGAGATTACATTGCAAGGAGCACAGCGGCCAGTCTCTCCTATGCCACCACAGAGCTTAGTTTCCTGGCTGATTTCGATTTGCTCTGGTCCCTGTGCCAGAACTGTTGATCGCATGGCTTAGTGAACAATTTTGCTGGACTCTACGTCAAAAATGGGGTAGATTTCATACCAAAAGTCTGTAGATCGGCAAAAGACTGGACGAGATACAAAAAAGCTTGACCGGAAAGCAATAGGTTTGTGACAGGAACTTGTCAAAGTGTTGACCCGATCTCTTATCAGTGATGACGAAATTTGTTAGATTTGGACTACGAAATAGGTAACAAAGGCTGACGGGAACTTGAAAAATGTGGGAGGGTTTTGGGATGTTTTGAGGTCAGGATTGGAATAGAAGGAGAATGGAATCAGAATATAATGGCAATCATATATAACATAATTTCGGGGATATAAATGTGATTATAACCGGACGAAAATGTTTCATTTGGAAGGTCAATTCACAATATTATCGAAAGTGTATGGTCAAAAAAGGATGGCGCATATAAAAAAATTTGTGAGCAGAATTGCAAAAAGTATAGGATGGGATTTAGAAAAATTGTTTGTCAAAATGTAACAAAACATGGACTCGATCTTCATTTACAGGGGGAGGAATCGAGATATTATGAGGTAGAGATTTGTTTAAACAATTGACCATATTATCAATCGTGTGTGACAAAAATGTTATGGGTGGGACGGGATTGTCATCGGCAGGGACATAAAATACTCACGCAACCTCATCAAGCGCGGCAAGGGTGTTCCGCTCCAAAACATCTTCTCGCGAGGACTCTGGATTCAGTCTATAAATCCGCTTGGCGTATCCCCAAACCATTTCAATAGGATTGAGCTCGCAATGAAATTTGGGTAAGAAAAGTACAGTGACCTTGTACCCGGCACAAGCATCCTCCAAACAGGATTTCACTGCCGCAAAATCAGGTTGATTGAAAAGCATGCGCCGCATGCAGCAAGTCGTTGAGTGAAGATCAGCGCACTTAAACGCGCTGCATTCAGATTTTTTTGCGCTGAGTTGCTTCTCGGAAAGATTCCCCAAATCCCCCTTCTTCCGTCGTTCTTCAAGAATGACATGCATGCCCTTGAACTTCCCAGCATGCTTGTTAGCGTCTGCGCGGAAGTAGAGCTCCTGTGGTGTGCCATCGGCGAAAACTGCCCCGGTCATTTGGATATTGTCCTTCAACAACTTGCCGTGACTGTCATACATCAACGATCCGTCATTATTCCGTCGGTTAACCGGAACCAGGAAGTTGGGATCCGGATTGCTATTCTTCCCACCCTTGCGAGTGCCAGAGATGGATTTGGGCATACTCCTTGCTGAGAGTGCTCCAGGGCTGCGCTTCCGGTGCGTGGTTGCATTGTCATAGACGAAGATGTGCTCGTAATCTGGCCACTGCTCATTGACCATTTCACAGGCGACAGAGGCTTGCTCCTCAATGTCGGCTGCGGAGAAATACCCATCACGATTTTTACCAGGACGCATGGCCCGCCGCGCTTTTGGTTTGCCGTCCCGCGTCCGAAGCCACCCGAAATCCGCAGAAAAGTAATCGGCCACCATATATGATGCTCCATCTCCTTTCTTATACGGGACAGCGTCAGCGTCTTTGTGGTACCATGACTTTCGACGACGATCATGAGCATAGAAAATACTCTCGTCGTGATACCAGATGACAGTCCGACGCACTCCCGGAGGAAGACTGGGGGTAATTACTGACCCATCAGCTTCGAAAACACATGAGCGGTCCTGGAATCCTTTGAGGGTTGGCAGGTAAACCTCTTCTCTATAGTACACAACATCCACTCGCTCATGTCCGTCAGAATATTGACCTTTCTTCTCCGCTTTGAATCTGGACCGGCAATGAATATGCAAATTAACACGTCAAAGTGACAGACAGCTTACCGGTATCCAAGTGCGTCCAAATACCTCCGCGCAGTCCAAAGACTGATTGTATTCTCGAGCCCATGCTTCTCCATAACCTCTGGTCGTGCGAGATATTGGACGACTTTCTCGGCCGTAATGAATTTACCCAGCTCTTGAAGATGATTACGAAGATCGCTCGCTAAATCCTCATCTGCCAACATCGTCTGATTCCAATGTCCATACGGATTGATTGGCAAAACTGTGCGGCAGGAGATATACTCCCGGCTCAGCTTTGCAAAGGTACGAGCGCAATATACATCTCTACCGAGAGCAATCGCTGCTTGCCGCGCTGAGTCGCCCCACTTGCCGTAGGTGCCCGAGTTTTGATTTGTATACAGGGACAGATGGCCGCGGATGCCTTCCATCCGAACACGGACCCAAGGACTCAAGTCAGGCTGCTTGTAACCACCGCCTACCCCCCGGCTTGGGCCTCGGAGCACCAGCGAGATGTCCGTCAGCGCAGCTTTAGCCGAAGTCACATCAGGTGCGGCAGCCAGGCTTTGTTTCTTCCCAATCGCTGCCATTCTCTCAACAAAACTCTTGGTCGGCACTGGACGAGGATATCCATCGCCAACAAAATTCCCAGCTTCTGGGACACACAGCTCATCGAGTTCGGGGGGTAAGATTTCATGATCCCGAGCCGTTGGATCATCGTGGTCTGATTCGGCAAGCATGGAAGCAGGATGTGAGCCTTTTGGGAAGGTATTAACCGAAGCAGAATCATCGGCTGCCATTGGTAAAAATGCAGTCGAGAGCTTTCCTCGCAATTTGAAAGCTGTAGGGGCGGCTGTTGGAGACTCCGAAGTAGACCCTTGGTAAAAGACATTGGTGAATTGATTCAAGTGAGAGGGACTGGTGGATGTAGGCTCTTGATTTTCATGATCTTCAACAGAGTGCTAGTCATAGAAGCGTTCGGCAATGTGTAAGGTATGAAAGAAGTTGTGTTACATGGTCAGCGGGTGGGTCATTTCGGTGTTTCTTCTCGGGCCGGGCCTTCACAGGGCTTAGAGCAATAGCGGCGCGTTTGATGGCCTTCTTGGGTGATGCCAAATGGCCATTGAGACGATTCAGCTTGTCCCGGAAGATCTTCTTGAGAGGAGGCATGGAGAAGTACTGGGAGCGCTGCAGAGGAAAATTTTCAGTACCCTAATTCAAAGAAACTTTGCCATGCGTCGATTGAAACAACGTGAACTTCCTTATTTGTGGAACTCTTCACTCATTTTTGAAGATTTTGAGAAATTTCAAGCTCTGAGGGCTTCGGCAGACTGATACCCATAAATCTGTTGAGCCAGAATTTCTATTTTACCTGTTGTAGCTAACTTATTGAACAATTTCGCCGCCCCGTTCCCAATATGGACGTGTCACACACAGTCACGTGGGGCAACCGTACTTGGTTGCTCTCTACCTTACAACCTTCATGTCTCGCTCGCCAGCCTGGTCATTGCGGACTTCGCCCTCTCTGAATTCTTTGGCGTCTGACATCGTCTCTGGTTGTCCTTTGAAGCCGATTTCAGCGCTTTCTTTGTAGCACGGGCAGATATCTCGGCTTTTCAATCTGACACTCGCTTGTTCCGCCGAGTTTCACTCCTGAAGTCTTGATCCTCCTATTTATTCGCTCTATATAACGATCCCCTCCTTCGTTACACCTTTCTCGTTGTTTCTCCCACCTGTGACAGCGCAATCTTTTCTCTCCGGATTGTTCTGCCGCCCTTCAGCCTCTTTCTGACTCACTCTCATTCTAGGGATCGGCACCGTAACCGTAAAATACGGTGTACGGCCCCGTACAATACGGCCCCCGTAGCCGTCCCGTACAGGGTCTGGAGGCCGTCCTTACGGTACGGGGAGGCGCCGTCACGACTACCGTATGAAGCCGTATTTGTACGGCCGTGTACGGCGTTGTACGGCCCGTACCCACATCATCCCACGGGAGTGTGATTATCAGGCTTCGGCTCAGACTCGGATGTATCAACAGCTCGCATAACCTCTGTCGGCTATCCATTTGTCTTCGTCCCATCAATTCTTGACCCTGCGGCTGAATACTGATGTGCCGGGGTGTGCCGGGTGGTCTCTGGCTCAGTGCTTTCGCCAACACATTGCATGCAAATACAGTCAGCGTCCACACAATAGCCCGAAACTGTTCAAATATCAAAAGCTTACCCTCAACTAGCTCCCCGCAGCTGAAATTGACCCTCCCAAAGCCAAATAAGTGGGTAAAAAATGGTACGGCCGTATGACCCCGTAAAACACCCGTAAAACATGCCGTACCGTCCCGTATAGGCCCCCAAGTCGACCTATACGGTTACGGCTACGTCCGGGGTAACCGCCGTAAAGCACCGTAAAGTGTACGGGCCGTACCGTATACGGTACGGTGCCGATCCCTATCTCATTCCTTCTGCTGTCGACTCCGCGTCGGTTGCTCTCTTCGACTTCGCGTCGGAGCCCCGGCTAGACTTCGAGTCAGCTGCCTTCATCGAGAACATATTGTGTTGACTGTGTGTCCCAAATCGGTGCGCTCGCTTTGAAGTAATTGTCGTTCATTTGCCTTAGCACCTGTGTAGTGCCCCTCTCCGTTTGATTTTGTTCGCCAATTGGTGTGTTATTGTTAATTCTTTTCTTTTCTTATCTGACGCAGTAAATAAGCTCTTTGCTGTCGTCTCTTCCGAAAATACCGATTCCCACCTCCCTCACCCTTGCTTGACGTTGTACATCGGCAGGCCTGTGGTTTTATACCTCTCGAATCGGTGCTAATTTTTTCACTCAAACCTCTTTGTATTTGACAAACTACATTTGCAGTTCTGTTCCCTTTTGTCTCCTGCAGTAGCCTTGCTTAGCGTTGTACGTTGGCAGGCTTTTTCTGTGGACATTGGTGGTCTTGTTTGACGTTTTACGTTGACAACACCATCCGTTGTTGCGGAACATCGCTGCTTCACCTCAATTTGCCGTTGTTCGACGTTGTACGTCGACACGGAGGCGGCTTTCTCGCTCTCGACTCGACACTTCGAGTTTCTGACTCATTCGATTGCATGCTGGTGAGTTCGTTCATTGGCGGGTCGGGTACTTGCTTAATTAAACTACGCTCCAGGGCGCGTTCAAGGACGCGCTGAGCCGACTCATTCCGCGTCGGCGTCGGCGCAGTATTTCGTCGACGGGAAGTTCCGAGGCCGAAGTACCGCCTCAGTATGCGGATTTGCCTATATGTGAGTTGTCTTCTGGATTAGGTTTCGGTGTTATTAAATCATTCATGCACAGTCGATGCCTCTGAATTGCGCGCAACAGCTGTTCGGTCAGAAGTTAACGGGACAATGGCATACCGGGATACGGAGAGGATCTCGGGGTGTTCGGTCGCGAAAATACACTCTTTTACGGGCTCAAAGGCTTGATGCGTATTGCAGAGACTTTTGAGAAAACCTATGACGCCGGTCGAGGTACGCTTTGACATATTTCTATATATTGCGTGACTAAATTTGCATTATGCAGTGGGAGAGACAATATACTACGGCCGTGACCCTCAATTTTGGAAGCGGACCGCGTTTAAATACAATTGGACCAAACATAGTCGGCACGAGGCTCGCCCAAAGCCCTCATATGATGGACGTGCGCCAGATACTATCGCACGTCTCACCAAAAAATCAGCGAAGAAGTCCAACAAATCAAAATCAAACCCCCGTCCTTCCCCAGAGACGGCCTCTGTCGCAGCCGAATTTCAACGTTCATTCCGCTGGTTCAACAATTCGTGCTGGCTCGACTCCTCCCTCACTGCACTCTTCGCTGCATCCAGCCGTGGTCTCCCAGACATACAGACATCATTTTCCGGTTTGAACTCCGGCCATCTTTTGAGCGGAATGCTAGAAATAATAGTGAAACATGTGGAGCAGGCGGCAGTTCCCGGATTTGACCGCGGTGGTTGTCAAGTTCTCACTACTTTGCGGGAGAAATATCGACGAAAATTAGTTAAAGGCGGATTTACACCAGCGCCCGGTGCTGAGGATTCAGTGTTTGTAAGTATCTTATTCTTTGAGGACGGGATCTCAACTCACATATGAATTATTAGGGCTGGTTGGATCAAATCTTGGCGCGAGAGATTGCACGCAACCCGGATGAATCTACCAAACGTTGTATCTCAGTTTTCCGAGGGTTCTCAGTGCAGGTCAAAAAATGCTTGGGATGCGAGGCTAGCCCAGTGGAGCACTGGGAGGTGGCTCATCCGTTGTGGCAGAGTGCGTTTCAACTCTCTTCCGACTTGTGCGCCATCTTCAAGGGCGACATCAGCAAATGGTTCCGCTTCATCTTTGATCCTGCAGAATGGGAGAAGGCTTCGTGTTGGCGGCAGTGGGAGGCGGAGCCATTGTGTAATGGGCCAGCGCAAGCCAAAGAGTATATTCTTGGCATTCCACTCATTTTGCGCATCCAAGTTGGTGATTCCTTGGATGCGGGGGACACCTGGAAAATACCGGCCACTCTTCTCCCGCTCGGGTCGAAATTCAGTGGTCCAGCGCGCCGTGTGAGATACAACATTGTTGGCCACGTATACACCGACTACACTCCCAATTTCGGACCCGGCTCGCACTTCATTGTTCGGTATTTGACGCCAGATGGCAAGATTTTCGATTACGATGGGTTGAAGCATGATGGCCACGCTAAACGAATCCCCGGTGCAAAGCCCTCTGGTTGGCTCTCAGGACCGTCGGACAAGCTTCATGACGTCCCACGGGGCTACCGACTTCAGTCGCTGGTGTATCACCTTGAAGGCGGTATTCATGCGCAAGACTTATTCCGAGATGAACGGCAAAAGCATGCGCCGTGGGGGTTGAAGGTCGATTTAGTGCAGGCTCGCGCGGCGTTGGATGGGCCGTACCTCACGCAACTGACCTCACTCGAGCGGCGAGACTGGTCGAGTAGGTCTCGACAAGCTCAAACCGTTGAGTATGCGATGAATCGGCCCACATCCGAGTCTGCACCACAGGACAAAGTTACCGATCTTCACCGATACCGGCGGTCTTTCTTCACCGTTTCCGACTCGGATGATGACGATGACGATTTGGACTCTGTGGATAACGCGATTTTGGAGGCTGTCAAGGCAAGCACCGCACCAGATGCCCAGCCGACACGGTCGGAGAGTGACGCTTCTGAGCTCAACCCCGTCAACTGTACTTTCTGTGGCGAGATTTCAAACGGCGACGACACGCGCAAAAAACGACAATGTTCGAGGTGCGAGTTCTGGTCGCATGCCTCCTGTATTTCGGAGCAGAGTGGCGAGGACGGCGAGCAACACGGCATTTTCACTTGCCTGATATGTCAACCAAGAGAGGCGGCTCAACTGTATGCAAATAATTTTGTCTACACTCTATTTCTTGTGACCTGTTGTTTAGATTTCGGTCCAAGGAGGTTGTCCTTCTTCCAGACCCACGAGCGGAAGGAAATTGGAGAGATGAAAGCGTGTTATGGTACCCAGCTCAATTTACGAAGCACCGACCTTCCGCGCAGAGACCGGCTCGAGAATTTGAATTTCGATACCTCCATTGCATTGGGTGGCCACTCGGTGAAGGAGAACTCGGACCTCCTTCTCGGGTAATACACCGGGATCGCAGTTTTGTGGACGCAATTTTGAAAGCCAAGCTTGCCCCTGAACAGGTAAGATTCAACTTAACGATGAGTGCAGTCCGCTGAGGTATCACTTTACAGCTCGGGAAAATCCGTATCCCTGCTTTCAACTCGGACAGTTTTACCGATGACCACGCTCTCATCAAAATCTTCGACGCAGCTCTTCCTACTTTAGTCCATATCTTGGTCACCTTCCCTTCCGATCATCCTGTCATTGATTCGTACAATCAATACTTCATGGACAGGCCAGAAAATCATCGAGATGACCAGGAAATAATTAGTCTATGGCTTCCCGGGGGGCCGCATAACCCTAACGAAGAGCTGTCGGCTTTGATGATACGGCCAACGGAAGAATTACAGACGCGTCGCCCTGCCTCTGTCTCGAATGAGGAGTGGAACCGTCGGGTTTTAGGCGTTGGAAGAACATTACTGCAGCTGTTGGCAATTCAGCACGAGCTGGGAGAGCCCCTCGACCTGAACGGTGACCTGTTCCTTGATCTGGTTGAGGAAAATGTCAACCAACTGCCCTCTGAATTTGTCCGTGGACAACGCGCAATGATTCTGGCTATAAATCTTCAGGTCTTGCGTCACAGAAAATTCTGGGACTCGGAGCAGTTTTACGGGCATGTTCAAGAATTCAACGAACTCCACACAACATTAGATCCCGCATATCGACCGTCCACCTATCTTCGTCTTAACCCTCGAAAACGGAGGCATCCTGTGATTTCCATCCAGATGCATTCACGACCGCAGATTCGCCGAAGGGATGAAGATGAAGATGAAGAATATGTCGAAGAGTTACCCCCAACAAAGCGGCAGGCCACCACCCGCACACTGCGACCTCGAGGGAAACACTATGGGGAGGAAACCCACTCAGCATAAGTGGGTAGACCCACTCGGGTTGAGTGGGTGAAGTACTCGTATGGAGTGGGTACCCCCTCGACTGGAGTGGGTGACCCACTTGCCCTGAGTAGGGATACCTACTCACGTCAAGTGGATTTTGGCAATTCCTTCACTCCTATGGAGTGGGTCACCCACTTGTGCTGAGTCGGTTTACCCACTTGACGGGCATGTGTCAAGCTACTTGGGCTGAGTAGGTTTTCACTCTAGTTAAGTAGGTTCGAATAATCAATTATACCTACACATATACATGCATATACTTCCTATACACACCCGTGTTAACCCTGCCTTTAATCGAGGGCCACAGAGGCACGCTGGATCAAACAGAAAGTCGTCAATAGATAAGTTTTTAAGATAAGATGAAGTCGAAGTCGAAAACTCACCGGTGTCCTTCTCGCAGAATCGTTCAGATCGTGAGCGTGGCGTGAACAGGGACAGTGTAACAGCGCCACATTATAAAATTGAATCGTCAGAACGCGTTCCCGCAGCGAAAAAATCAGACGTACTAGTTGAACCAGATCAAGCTTACTGCACTTCAAGTCCTGCGAAGAATGAGACAGTAAAGTTCGCGTCGAAGTGAAGTGAGACACTTACAGCACGGTTCTGAGAGACGGTCTCAAGAACACGGGGAGACGTCAGCGCATAAATCAGCAAATCAGCGTACCTGTGCGAAGTTTGTGACTTTAGGCCGCCGTGTTCAATTTCTAGGTGATTTTCAGTGTTCGCAGGCATATTAGAGAACACAAACCAGAATCGCGCGTTGCGCGTACAACCGATTCGAGTCAATTTCGGACGTTGACCGCAGCGTAAATTCACCACAGTCCCCTGACCGAACGGACACAGTCAGAGGCAGAGTCAACCACTGGCACAAAACGAAAGACTCACGTAAAATTGATGAGGGGTGAGGCGATGAATCACGCGCCTACGATACGTGTCTGCGAATCAAATTATCCAAGTCAGTGAGCGATGTGGTCCCTTGAGTAGAATTGGACTTACAAAAAGGTACAGCGTAATTGAGTTGAGGTAATTGCGACAGTTCGACTCGGGTCGGTGCTGGTCGGTCAAAATTTCAGGATTACGGAAGAGGGAACGTACTCGCTCGATCCGAATGCAAATACTTATAATCTTGCCGCGACAAGATTAACCTGAAGCGTGTCGATATTGAAAATGATCAATACTCAGCTGAAAGGTGAGACAGATGCTCACCGTGTTAGTGCGCACTGTGTAGGGCAAATCCTGTCACATCATCAAGTTTCAAACAAAACATGACACTACCGTTCGAAGCCTTGAAGTACAGATCTAGGTTTGGGCAGATCCTTCGACCTGCACAACATTTTTATGCCGCAAATAGGGAATTAAAATAGGAAATCATACGGGTACACCTCGAAAGCGGCTATGTCGCGTCTATTCGAAGGCTCTGTGAACATATGAACGTGGTTAATTGTGCATTGGAACAACTCACCTCCGTCCAAACCCCAGCCGCAAAGACATTTCTTCTATCCGCAACATCAGTGTAGCACAAAAGTGACAGAAAAACAAAGTCAACTCACCTCGACATAGCGCGAGAGCCGCAATGCGAACCCTCGTTGACCTCGTTGAACACCCGACGATGGAGTCTATGAAAAAGACGATGACGAACCCTTATTATGTTTGACCAGTCTATGAACGTGGCAACACCTAGAAAACCAGAAGGGCATATGATTTACAACCGAATAGTAAGCAATTTGAGGCCGAAATGCTCACCAGGTCGACGAAAATGCAATTCCACCCTTGTGCGAATTGACGCTCTCGCCCGATTCAAGCTCGGCACTCAACGGACTGTGGCTCGAAGTGGGTCGACTTGGAAGCTCCTGATAAGGTAAAAAACCCGTCAACACCGCTGAGGAAATGGTACGAACGAGGCAAGGAAATCAAGTGGGACGTACCTGTATATTGCAGCAAAGGGGAGGAAGCAAAAGGCTTGTTGATAAGACACAGGGGTCAGACAGAAGCAATCTGCAGACAAATTTTAATTAGTTCAGACATAACGGTGCATAAAGACCGAAGTGGAGTGCCGAAGTAGCAGAGAAATTCGCCGAGAGGCGACGACGACAAGCGCATAGGGCCTACGGTAAGGCCCAGCGTGCTCCGCCGTCGACTTCCAACGAAATGGGACGTAGATTTGTCAGGGGGATGGGGAGAGACGGGAGAAAGAACTCAAAAGGCAAAGAAAGTGAAAGTGCGGCTCACCATGTTGGTTAGCACATCTCCAATCCCATAGACTGCTCCGGTCAACATCACAGTAGAGCGAAAACGCCATCTAATGAAGTGATTGCGTTAGCGCGCGTAACCAAAGAAGAAGCGGAACCCCGCGCACATTCGTCGCCATCAGAGCTCGTCGCCGGTGCATCGGGGAATGGTAGTGGGGAGGTCGAGGAGATGGCAGGTGCGCGGGCGGAGATTGACTGGAAAAGAGGCGGGGAGATGGGAGACGTCTTGTCAGCACTGAGTCGTATGACGGGCAGATGGCGCTGAAGGGAGGTGAGTGAGAGAGATGAGAGGGAGGGAGAGAAGAAACACGCACCTTCGGTGGGATATGAGATTCTTCTGAAGTGCAAAGCACGCCAGAAGTCATTTCTGTGGATAAATTCGCGTCAGTCATCGACGTTCTTCTTGCAAAGCTCGAAGGAACGGCGCACGGTCATACCATGTCCCTCGTGCGAGTTGAAGAGAGACGGGAGGAGATAATTGGCAAGCCTGAGAGAGGTAAAAGAGGTATCATAGTCGCCAGAGCAATCACAGAAGGAAACTGAACGCGTCTAACGCGTGTAATGCGTCGATGTTGGTGGGAGACGTAATCAGCCTCAGAGGGCACTATTTGAGCATAATCCAGGCTGTTCGGTAGCGTAGAGCGTGTCACTAGCCCTTGGTGGTTGTCCTATATTGTATCCAAGCGCGTGGAGGCACGGGACGGCGCGGGGCGAGCCAGAAGATGAAGGATAAGGAAAAGGAGCGATGTGTTACATGTCACACAGTAACACATCACATGATTGACGCGTCGCGTTTTCGCTAAGTCCGAAAGTCGCGTTTCGAACGACTCGGCCGAAAATGCTCAAAAATTCGAATAAATTTCAAAATTATTTGTCCGCCAGGCCAATGGGTCAATCACGTCTGCGACAAGTAATTATACACTGTAGAGTATCTCACAACTCGGGCTCGCTCGAAGTTAGCGGTCAAATCTCAAGAACATGAGGTTAGAACAAATCAAAACGGTGGACGCGAAGCCAGCGGCAAACCACACTCAAACTGTGAGCTAGGCCTTGTACCATTCATAACAGAGTCATACTTGGAAGCAACCAGTGTCATACATGAGCAAGCCGTTCAATGTTAAGGGAAGCTTCCGAGTGCGATCCTTGATTGCTGTTCCGGCGTTGCGGCAACCCATCTTGCCGATAAGGCTCATCACTTGCCACAGGCATGCCCGGATCGTGCCGAATAGACCGGCATCAGCTGGAAGGCCATGCCGGTCAGTTTTCGGATACCTACTCATGGTGAGTGGATTTGTGCCGAGTGGGTTCGGCATACTCAGATTGAGTAGGTGAAAACCTACTCAGACGCGGACCTACTCAGGCTGAGTGGGGAATTCTCGGTGTGAGTGGGTCCCCACTCAGGCCGAGTGGGTTTTCTTCCCACAGTGCTTTCGAAAGAGTCACAGACTCAGAAGAAAGTTGTGCCTGGAAAGGTAGTGCAGTCCGGTCGTAATTGGGATATTGTAGAGATAGATGAGGAGGAATGAATCGGGAATTTCTTAGTCTCAAGTTTGTATCAGTATTACGAATCAGAAATTCATTCATTCATCTTTCAATTTAATGACTTACTGTCACTTACATCAGAACTAAGCCTCAGCTTGAATCTAGCATGGACAGATGACGGCGGTATTACTGTAGTAGCAAGTAAGTCAAAAGTAAGTAGTACATATTTTATCAATCAAACTTGAGTTGTTATATTCCGCTCCAGTGGGCGGCGGTGCGTTGGCGGCAGCGTGCGGTAGTCGTGTGCAGGGACGCGGCATGTTCAAAAAGTGACGCGGCAGTCCCGAGCTCGGCTGCGGCGGTCACAATGCGTTACGCGGCGCTGACGCGGCGCGTTTGCGGTAGCCGCGGCGATTTCACCTAGCCCGCCCCATAGCCCCCAACGCTTCTTATCGTGAGTGGTCTACGGCTTCGAAAATGCTTCCCTGGCTCAAGCCCGATGATAGAGTATAATTTCGGTCTGGGCGATCAAACGGGAACCTACTGGTATCACAGCCATTTATCCACACAATATGTAGATGGCGAGAGAGGCACCCTCGTCATATGTGAGCTTCCGGATACACGACATAGCATCCGCAAACTGACTTACAACAGATGGTTTGTCTCCTCAATCGTTTCTAGTAAAAAAGACACTCATTGGACACTCACCTCCGTCGTTCAGACCCCAATGATCCCCAGAAAAGTCTTTGGGATATCGACGATGCATCAACAATCATCACACTCGCGGATTGGTATGTTCAAGATAATGCGCCAGTGCTGCATCAATTTGCTGACCGTCGATGCAGGTACCACACTCCCGCCGAACAATTGATGGCGCAATTCAGGCAGGATGGGCACGAACCTGTGCCCGCCTCAGGTCTTTTCAACGGAGTCGGCGTATGTCATAATGTCTTCTCAATATTCAGGATCTGAATTACTGGTCATTTCTCAGAGATACAAAGGAGGGCCTGCAATCCCATGGGCAGTCGTGAATGTTGTTGCGGGGAAGCGGTGAGCCATCTTTTTTTGCGTCTGAGAATCAGTTTTCTGACACCTCGAAAATAGATACCGGTTCGTCCTAATCTGTCCCCCGTTTCTCGTTTTTAAACAGTGACATGGGCGACTAGTTTCCGCATTATCAATATTTCCGCCTTCGCCGCTTATACCTTTTCGGTCGATAATCATGTCTTCGATGTCATTGAGACCGATGGGATTGCCACAGTCCCTCTGACCGTCAGTAGCTTTGAGATTCACGCAGGTCCGCGCTTTTCCATGTTGTTTTGGTGTGTCTCATTGGAATTTTAGCGCAGCGATATAGTATCGTGGTAAGCCGCCCTCTTCAGCTCGATGCAAGAGACATGAAGCAAGTTCATGATACAGCTTACTGCCAATCAACCCGTGAATAATTACTGGATGCGTGCGCCTATGGTGAGTGTTCCGCATTTTTTATTTAACAAGCAATTGACTGTCTATCGTAGACTGTAGCTGGATCAAGTTCAATTCGTCAGTATTCTTCACATACTCAGAATACTGTGGCTCACCTCGAATGCAGTGGACAAGGAGAATGTCAAGGGCATCTTGCGCTATGCTGGAGCCCCTGCTAAAGATCCTTCCACATCCGCCACCATTTCTCCGGTTGCCTTGGACGGCGGTGGAAATGCGGGCATGCTTCAGGAGTTCCAGCTTGCAGTAAGTGATGCATCATGATGAAGCTCTTGTGTTACTGTCCTGACCTTCTCCGAGACCCTCATCACTCCTGGAGCACCTGGGGGTTCTGCGCCGGCTGACCACGTTATTGATCTTGACTTCGACGCAGTCAGTCTATTTTCCCTGCGACTTGTCTTAACGATCTGACATAAAACTCAATGAGGCTGGGAATGGCGTAAGTTATAAATTGTTTTGCCTGGCTTTGTTCGTTCCCAAATTAGTCAAAATAGATCTGGGAAATCAACGGCATCGTTTATACCCCTCCTGACCTCCCAACCCTCCTCAAAATTATTAACGGCGCCACTGTTGCTTCTGATTTTACTGTTTCCGAGCACACTTTTATCCTGCAGCAGAACGAGGTTGTGGAATTACGTATTCACGGTTCCGATCACGGTAAATATGTCGCCATCATTTGGCCGTTTACAGCCCGTTTATTTTATTTTTCTGGCATCACTCACCCCTTCCACCTTCAGTAAGTAGTCGGGAACCCTCCGCTGCACTATCTCATTGAATGTACCACAGCGGGCATGCCTTCGACGTTGTGCAAAGTGCATCGGGTCCGGTGAATTACAAGAATCCGCGAGTGGCCCGTGCCGAAGGCAGGGAGCTAAAGCTCGTCGGGGCTGCCGCCCCAAACCCCGCAGTGAATTGCTTGCCAGACGGGCGCGCGTCGGCGTGAGGAGAGCGTGGGTAAATCCACGTGCTGCGCACGTGGTTTCCTGTCAAAGGCTGTGCCGTGCTCTTTTAAAGTATAGGATGCGCCAGTGCTGCATCAATTTGCTGACCGTCGATGCAGGTACCACACTCCCGCCGAACAATTGATGGCGCAATTCAGGCAGGATGGGCACGAACCTGTGCCCGCCTCAGGTCTTTTCAACGGAGTCGGCGTATGTCATAATGTCTTCTCAATATTCAGGATCTGAATTACTGGTCATTTCTCAGAGATACAAAGGAGGGCCTGCAATCCCATGGGCAGTCGTGAATGTTGTTGCGGGGAAGCGGTGAGCCATCTTTTTTTGCGTCTGAGAATCAGTTTTCTGACACCTCGAAAATAGATACCGGTTCGTCCTAATCTGTCCCCCGTTTCTCGTTTTTAAACAGTGACATGGGCGACTAGTTTCCGCATTATCAATATTTCCGCCTTCGCCGCTTATACCTTTTCGGTCGATAATCATGTCTTCGATGTCATTGAGACCGATGGGATTGCCACAGTCCCTCTGACCGTCAGTAGCTTTGAGATTCACGCAGGTCCGCGCTTTTCCATGTTGTTTTGGTGTGTCTCATTGGAATTTTAGCGCAGCGATATAGTATCGTGGTAAGCCGCCCTCTTCAGCTCGATGCAAGAGACATGAAGCAAGTTCATGATACAGCTTACTGCCAATCAACCCGTGAATAATTACTGGATGCGTGCGCCTATGGTGAGTGTTCCGCATTTTTTATTTAACAAGCAATTGACTGTCTATCGTAGACTGTAGCTGGATCAAGTTCAATTCGTCAGTATTCTTCACATACTCAGAATACTGTGGCTCACCTCGAATGCAGTGGACAAGGAGAATGTCAAGGGCATCTTGCGCTATGCTGGAGCCCCTGCTAAAGATCCTTCCACATCCGCCACCATTTCTCCGGTTGCCTTGGACGGCGGTGGAAATGCGGGCATGCTTCAGGAGTTCCAGCTTGCAGTAAGTGATGCATCATGATGAAGCTCTTGTGTTACTGTCCTGACCTTCTCCGAGACCCTCATCACTCCTGGAGCACCTGGGGGTTCTGCGCCGGCTGACCACGTTATTGATCTTGACTTCGACGCAGTCAGTCTATTTTCCCTGCGACTTGTCTTAACGATCTGACATAAAACTCAATGAGGCTGGGAATGGCGTAAGTTATAAATTGTTTTGCCTGGCTTTGTTCGTTCCCAAATTAGTCAAAATAGATCTGGGAAATCAACGGCATCGTTTATACCCCTCCTGACCTCCCAACCCTCCTCAAAATTATTAACGGCGCCACTGTTGCTTCTGATTTTACTGTTTCCGAGCACACTTTTATCCTGCAGCAGAACGAGGTTGTGGAATTACGTATTCACGGTTCCGATCACGGTAAATATGTCGCCATCATTTGGCCGTTTACAGCCCGTTTATTTTATTTTTCTGGCATCACTCACCCCTTCCACCTTCAGTAAGTAGTCGGGAACCCTCCGCTGCACTATCTCATTGAATGTACCACAGCGGGCATGCCTTCGACGTTGTGCAAAGTGCATCGGGTCCGGTGAATTACAAGAATCCGTCAGTTTTTTCCATCTCAAATACTTCTGGTTGATTGATAGCGCTCTAGACCTCGTCGGGACGTTGTCGCAGTTGAGCAAGGAGGCGTAATCATTCGTTTCAGAGGTAGCCGTCTCGCAAAACGTAATTTGTTCTCGCATCTTCACCACGACATCAGCTGACAACCCGGGACCTTGGTTCTTGCATTGGTATGTTTCCCCCTTCTTCCTGAGCTCTCATACTGACTAGATCTCCTCCAGTCATATCGACTTCCACCTCGAGTGCGCTTTCCCACGCATTTTTTTCTCTGTTCGAAGTCTAATAAGACTTCAGGGCCGGGCTGGCAGTTGTATTCGCCGAAGCAAGGGGGTGCGGGCCGGAGAAGCCGGCACACCGGGCAGGGAGGGTGGGTCAGCCGCTGGGCCGGATAAAAAAAAAAAATGACCTCTTATGTTTTGGTCGTGAATGGGTCCGTGAGGGTTCGGGACGAGTAGAAATCAATTATACCCCCTTATACACTCTGTTCTGACCCTTAGGAGCCATTCGGAAGCCTCTTTGGTAGATTGTCCGGATTTGGATGGGACCGGCAATCAAGTTGGCCGTATTTGGTACTGTCAATACCGAGATGTGTTGGAATTTCAAGTGGTGTTATTATCGTTCTAAATGAGAGATCCCACTCAAAAAACACCGTGTAGATGGTTCTGCAAGGCCTGAGGCAAAAGTTGTCTGCTGAACAGCTGTTTTTGATGGTAATTTCCATATTGGGACGTCACGTGGTAGGGTGGTTCCCGGCGAAGGGTCCCTAATAAAAAAAGCAGCATGAGGTGTTTTTTTTCTGTTTCAGTACCCCCTTGCGCCGAAGCCCCTGCAGCTCAACGCACCGGACCGTTTGCGCAGATCATTCCACCGAAATGGCTCGATCTCTGCCCTGCATACGATGCTTTGGATCCGTGTAAGCTACTTCTGTTCAGAAGGTATCTCGGCGAGTCTCATACCTCGGCGTTCACTGTCTAGCTTTGCAGTGATCACTCCGCAATTACATAAGGACTGCCTGACTCTACGGACTCAGGGACATTACCTGTTATCAGGTTATATATACTCATTGGTTGTGCTTGTATTTAGGATTTTGTGTTGGTTTTGTACTTTTCTGTGAATCATGTTCGAAATTTTGAAATTGAACATGCACGTGAGGATCTCCCACGTGCACGGTTGAATTTCATAAAATAAACAAGGATCAACAATGGTTGAACTGGTGCCAACGACACCCGAATGACCGGATTTCTTACTCAGAACCGAATTCAACAAGTAGCCCTGACAGTATCACAGGTTGAGTCAAGCACTGGGTCGGTAGCGCGACCAACTCTCACTTACCAGTTCCAATGAAGTTGACCTTAGGCTTCGAAGTCAATGTCACGCCGAGCGCTCGGGCCACCAGCTTAGCAGAGCTTTCACTTCAATCTCGACATTGACCTGTAGGAATTTGTAAGAATAGATTCTACATTGTTTGTTTTTCTGTGAACTCACTGTTCAGATTGTGGACCTGTCTCTTTTTTTCTTTTTTTCGCTATAGCTAAAAGAAAACAAGAGACTTGTAGCAGGCCGGAGCCGTCTCCTTATGTACTCATGGAAATTCAGAGACCATGTTTCACGTTGATCGTTTACAACACTTTTTGACGCTCCACAAAGTTCATCCAGTAACTAAGCATTTCCGTGCCTATTCTGAACACGATCAGATGCCTTGCAGCTGACCGTCCGAAAAAATCAGAAACTCACCGCCCCAAGTTTGTGGCTCCTTTGACATCTCGAATTGCAGGTTCCCACCCGTCGCAATCTGTTTGTGGCTTATGACTGTGGACTTGACTTCCTTACCATCGATTGACAATCCTCGGACGTATGGGGCGTTGGGAGCTCCGGCGGAGGTGATTACCAACGGTTTGGTATGCCCTGGAAGGTGTATCGTCGCTTTGTCGAAGAAAGGGCTGGAAGAAAATCAAGTGAGATGGGAAGCAGGCGTTGGGGAAAAAAAAAGCAAACCTGCCGACGACGTAGTCCCCGGACGCTGGATTGACGGGGTAGAAGCCCAGGGCGGAGAACAAATACCACGCGCTCATCTGGCCACAGTCTTCGTTCTACAGGTATTTAGCTACTGAAAGGCAACCTGAAAAGGGTAACTCACACCCGACAGTCCGATCGGCGTATTGTTGTAATTTGCCTTTGCAATTTCACGAACTCGCTCCTGTGTCTTGCTCGCAGCTCCCGCCAAGGCGTAGAGGTATGGTATATGATGACTCGGCTAGCGATAAAATACGTCGTCAATTCACCAAGGATCGAATAAAGGTAAACCAGATTGACCTCGTTAGTATGATCGTTATGCCCGCCATCGAAGTGGTCATCTAGACTTTGGACGAAGCTTGCGTTACCTCCGCGATAAGCCGCTAGCGAAGGTATGTCATGTACAACATCAAACGTATACGCCCATTTATCGCCTTCAGTCCACCCTGCGTCTGGGCCCGCCCACGAGCCATTTGCGTTCCGTGCTTCCATGAAACCGGTTGCGTTATTGAACAGCGTGAATGGAGCAGCCATGGCGCGATCGCGGAGGGTGTTCACGATGTCTTTTGGTTTGCCGAGAGCGGCTGCAAGGCGGTATAGCGCGTAGTCGTCGTCTACACGACGAGGAGATACATATTTTCAGCTCGAAGTAAACCATCGTTGAATGAAATGATCTTACAGGCATAGTCAAGCGTGCGCGACGCAGATTCCGAGTGCACGTCGTCAGCTACCCAGCCGTTTTCTGTGTATACCGAGGAAAGGCCGGCCCGGACTTCATAGTCGACGTTCTACGTTCTAGTTCAGCAAGGCAAGGATTGATTATCAGAATTCAGATTACCCACCTCTTCGCGGTCAGCGTACCTACAAGGTTTTGAATTATTATGCGATGCAATTCCCAAACGCTACTGAGTAAGCCTACCTCGTGTTCCCATCGTTCTTCGGCGGTACAGTTGCGTCCTTATAGGCCGCTTCCCAAGCAAGATCTGTATCGAAGCCCTTGATACCCTTGACGACAGCCTCCGCGATGAGGGAGTCAGCATGGGTTCCAACCATGATATTTGTCTCTATCGTCCGATTCAGTCCCTTGGACGTAAGATACGAAACAGTGAAACACTCACCGACGATGTTCTTCCACATCGGAAGCCAACCGCCTTCCTTGTAATCTTGCAGCATACTCGTAATCATGGATGGGATTCGCTCTGGAGCAAAGAGAATGAGCCACGCCCATTCTCCCCGGAAGGTATCCTATGAAGAGTGAAGGATTTGATTTCATGGGGTGGATTAATCTCTTACCCAGATGGAGTAGCCGGTGTAAGATTTTCCTTGATGCACACGATTATCATAGCCAGAGTAATAACGGCCGCCTTCGTCTTGCTCGTACGGGTACTGTGTGCAGGGTTTCAAACAATTTCGAGAGGAGTAAATCAGAAATCGAACCTGGAGAGTATGAAAGAATGCAGTATAGAAAACCTCCTTGTCCGCCTCACTCGCGCCTTCCAGCTGAATGCGATCGAGTTTCTCTGCCCATGCTGTGCGTGTCCGACGCGCAGTCTCTTCCAACGCTACACCATTCGCAATTTCCGCATCAAGGTTTCTGCGCGCCTGATCGACAGAGATGAAAGATACTCCGACGCGCACATTCACCTTTCCTGTCCCCACTGGAAAGCGGGCATACGCAGAAAGCAAGCTCCCCTTGCCAGTCTTCTCCCCAGCAATTTCAGAACCGTTTTGAATGACGCCAAATTTCGCAAACGGCGTGTCGAAACGCGCGCAAAAGTAGCCTTTGAAGTTACTGGCGTTCTGTGCTATGGACGTCGGCGTGATGATCCAGTCTTGGCGCTCGCTGTTGGAGCCCGTGATTTCGCGGCGTGCGGGGTCGACGGCGATGCTGCCGAGCGGATACGTGATGTTAGTGGGGATGTAGGTGATGGGGGTTGGGCGTGTGGCCTCAAGGAGGACATAGGCGCTTTGCTCGGTTGGGAATGTGAATCGCAAGTGACCCACGCGCGACGCTACAGTTGCTCAGAAAATCTAACAGATTTGAACGAATAGCTATGAGCTTCTTACTTGCGCTTTGTTCTGCTAATATCCTTCCCCCGTCGCCAGTGTCTAGTTCGACGCGATAATAACTTGGGCTGATGATTTGTGTGTCGTCACTGAATCGAAGGCCTCGATCCTCGAATTTGCTCTTGACGGATCCTGTCCCGGGGACAACGACGACCTGACCGCTCTCCCCCATCCAGATCGCCGGCTGATGCGTGCCCTGAAAGCCGTGGATAGTGGTGGCGGTATGATTATATGGCGTCACCGACACATAGTTTTGGTGCGTCTGCGCGACCCAACGGGTCATCGCAAAGGGCGGAGCAGTACTCGGAATCTTGGAATTAATTGAGATCACAGAACCTTTAATCGAGAGAGCAGCCTACCATCCCTCCAGAGCCGTTCGGAGTATCACCACCATTTCCTATGAGCCTGCACGAAAGTTTAGTTCGCATTCGAGAAGAGTGTGTGGTCTGACGGGTTGACATGATCCACAGCTTCACTCTTTGGAATTGAGAAAGATGGAGGACATTTCGATGCTAGACCTAGGCCTGAGGAAAGCAAGACTAGAAACGCAGAGATTTTGGACATGGAAGTTGGAGAGCAAGAGGTGGTGTCCTCTGATTCGAGTGATTGGCGACGATCCGGAGGGATCGGCCCGACCTGCGAAATGTTTCGGTGATCTCGGGGTTGTTGAAATTGTGGTTGAAATTGTGAGGAGGTTGAAGAGTTGAAGAGCTAATGTTTAGCGGGCTTGTTTGCATGCTCTGAAAAGCATTTCATGGATTGGATGGTGCTGGCCGCGAGTCTGTGATTGTGTCACTGATCGGCATGACGAGAACGTAGGTACATCGAGGCCTGGTGAACCGTGACTTTCGTGTGCTACAAAACGTTTGTAATGATTTCGCATTGTTGGGTCAGGAAATGAATTTTCCGGCGAACAAGCAGCATATATGTTCAACCATTCCAACTTTTTGAAAGCGTAAGGAATGAGATCTCGATCGTGCGGGGTTCCTTCGAGAAACTCGGGTGCGCAATAAGACACCGAGAAGCCCGGAAGTTTCCGAGTCCGTAATCATGTACGTACCCAGTGACTACGTGTCCCCACCAATTTTCTTCTCCGAATCCTTCAATTCTGCGTTCCCCCAGCCTGAGGATGACCGCAGCGCACCCGTACCTGGCGGGTTTTCTCCCCGTTTCAGTCGTACAGCCATGGCTTGTCCCGGAATGCAAAGAACCGATCGTCCACGCCCCTCACTCGCGTGCGTTTTCCTTCCTCAACCCCTTCCTCCTCACATCCAATTCTCTTTCCCTTTCAGCTCCGCCTCCCCAACGCACTTCCCCTCCCCTTCTGTCTATCGACCCGGTTACGCCAATCTCCAAACCCGCCGAACCCGCGTTTTCACCTCGACACCCCCAACCTCACTCTCCTCGCAAATCCACAGCAAATTGTCAGCAATTGACGCATCGGCCGCCACGTCAGCATCGGTGAACGTGCGTCGCACATTGCCTCTTAGTATCCGCGCTGACGCCGTTTCTAGCGCAATCACGCCTCACACCGTCTCTTTCGCGGAGGCGGCGCCG
This sequence comes from Favolaschia claudopus, assembly GCA_037176885.1. Classification (NCBI taxonomy): domain Eukaryota; kingdom Fungi; phylum Basidiomycota; class Agaricomycetes; order Agaricales; family Mycenaceae; genus Favolaschia; species Favolaschia claudopus. The sequence continues at coordinate 536,351 of JAWWNJ010000082.1, forward strand.
CGTTTCAATCACCTCATCCCCTGACACCTTGCTTCCAGCCCACCAATCCGCCCCCGTCAAGTCCCCCGCTCCCCCGCCGCCGTCCTTCGCGTACTCGGCGTCAACGCGTACCTACAGAGTGCTACACAGGGACTTGAGGTGCGTGCCGCCCTTCCCTCTCGTTGCTACGCCTCGCTAACCGTGCAACCGTGTCCAATTGACCCGTGCGCCGCCGTCGCCATTCCGCCATGCACCCACCGCCGTTCTGTCCGCCGTCTCCTCGTTCGCTCTCTCACCACCCTCGGCCCAACACCTTCCCCTGCCCGCTCGCTCGCGCTACGACAAGACGAAGGGAATCAGCGCCAACATCGCCGGCTCAGAAAACGGGTCGCGTACCTTCCCGCTCCGCTCGGACGCGCTCGCCTCCACCGCACCGTTCGAACCGGACACCCCGATCCATCTCTTGTCGTCGACGCCGCCGGCGCACGTGCGCGTTCGCTCGCCGAGCGGTCTTACGAAGCCGTTTACGCTGGGTTTGGATTTAAAGGTCAGTGTACTCACCGTATTGCGAAAATCCCTTGCTGATTTGAAATTGCAGGCGTCGGTCTTGAACGCGTCGAAGAGCTGAATTAACTACAATCTACTCAAATGTATGTAGTTAGTAAGTAGAATTTGAATGGGAATTGGTTTGAAACTTACCTGTAGGGCGGATCGGCGCCGTTTGAGTTTTGAGTTCGACGAATTCGACGACCTGTGATCGAAAGTCAACAAAATAAGGCAGCTTGGCTGGCGAACGCAACTCACCGTTGAATTTGAGTAAGTAACCCAAATGCGAAGCTAGAGTTCAGAAAGGTCGGTCGTCAAATGAATTGATAACGAATGAACGAAAGGAAGAACTCACTGATATGCCAAGCAGGCACAATGCCTGGTTGAATGCAGAGAGTAGGTTAGTTCAAGCTCGAAGTCGTTCAATGGGGACTCACCGATGCTTTATAAAGCTTTTTCTCAATCAATTGACGACGGCGCGAGAGTTGAGTTGGCGAGGCACAACTGTTTCAAGAAGAATAGGTTAGTATACTGCGAGTCGACGCGAAGAGTAGTAGGTAAATAGACTATACTCACCTTGAATGAATCGATTAGACCCGACTCGGAACCCAACCGACCTTTCAACGAACACATTCAAGTTAGAAATTGTAGTGGTACGGGTTGAACGACATACTGTAGAATTGAATTGGATTGAACGTCAACGAATGAATGCTCAGACTAAACACGACGCACCTGATTGTCACATTATAATAACAAGAGCTTAGACTTGGAGACTTGAAGGAAGGCCTTGCGTGAGTAGATGTACTGGTTGGAAAGAAAGCACCTAGAATCGATTGGCAAATCGAGACAAGGTCAAGGTCAAGGTACTTACATAGAAATGTACTCACTTGGATGTGGACGACTCGTCATTTTCTGCATAGAAGAAAAAGGGTTAGCGAAAGATTGATTGAACGAAAGAGAAAGAGGAAACGACGCACTGCTTCGGCTTTGACTTGTTTCAACTCGTTACGGGGTTAACAGGCCAACCTCAAAGCTGACGTCAATCGTAATAGGTAGAAGTTTGAGGTTGAGGTGGTTGAATCCGCTCGTTGACGTCGTTGCTCGCGTCAAACGCGACCTCAGATCACGCAGTACGGCCGCCGCCCTCCACGGCACTCACCTCCCACGAAGCCGTCTCGCACGATACGTCTACTGACTATCTATCCATACCCTCAATCCACCCCACGTCCGGGTCCGCCCCGACCATACTCCCGCCTTCGCAAACTCAGCGCTGTGGAAGGAAGAATTGGTTCAATGGCGGCGTGTAGATACTGAAAAGAAGTTGAAGTTGGATAATTAGCTAACAGCGAGGAGGGTGAGGTAGACACACATTGAAATCGAAACGAACAAAGCGAAATAAATTGAAGAGGAGTAAACTTGAATTTAGTGGAAGGAAAGGAATATGAACGAATTAAAGCTCACCGCTATGGGAATAGGTCATATTATCCATTGACTGGCAGACGTTCTCACCTCGAATGCAGTCAGCTCTATGAAAATGAAAGAAAAGCAGAAAGTAAGACGACGCACAGAAATGTGCATCTCACTGCACCTAAGTATTTGAAGATGAACCTGATAAGATTCAGAGAGCAAGGTCAGTGTCAATGTCGTTCGGGGTAATCATAATATGACGCACATCTAACTCAACCTTGACACCCGGGACGGCGCACAGAAATGTGCATCCCACTACATGTAAGTATTCGAGGATGAATCTGTCAGTGAGAGAGCGAGGTCATTGTCGTTCGAGAGTAGAAGTAAATTCAATACGACGCACCTTATATCTAACCTTAATACCCACAACAAGTTGAAGCAAAGAAAGAAGGATATGTACTAGGAAGTGAAAGGTTAGTAAACGAATTGAAACCAGACAATGTCAAGATAGAGTGCACTTACTTCAATTCAATGTAGACCATACACTCGTAGTATACTATAGAAAGGAAAGTCAGTATAATAACAAAGGGTTCAGGTAAGCAGACGCACTGTGAGTAGTAACAGCATTGAAGGTGAAGCGAATTGGGTTGAGACGGCGACGAGGGTAGAGTCGACGAAAGCGAGCCTATCGAGGATGTAAAGTTGGTTAGAGTCGAGGTGGGGGTTGAATAGAAGGGTTGAAGTGGAAAGAAACGAGACAAAGGAAAAGGTTGGTTGGGAATGTGGACGATGTCGGCGAAGGGTATGGCATGTCAAGTGGCGAGGGCGGGTATGGAGGATAGGAAGAGAATGAAGGAGAAAAGATACACATTCAGCTCACCGTGAACCCGACCAACCCGCCGCCCATTGCCCAACTCCACCCACCCAATCCAACCCGACTCCAACAACATCGACGACGGCGACCTATGAGAAAACATCAGCGACGACACCGAGGCAGACGACGTACGAAGGCTCGAAAGCGACGAGCAGGCAAGAGGGCAAGGTTGAGAGAGGGAGATGGTGGTGGTAAGAGGGAAAGGATGGAGGTGAGTTGAACTTCAACACACGAGACTTATATACCGTCACCTCATCCCGATCTCCTGCCCGATTTCCCTGACCCTCCCATGCGCAAAAACCGCGCAAATCAACTCCGCGGAACCTAAGAAATCAGTTTAAAATAGATTGTTCGACTGAGTCAGACTGCACGCGGTGCCAAATCGGTGCATTTGGGACCCTGAAAATACCTCGAGATATTCAGAAGTCAGCGTAAATGGCAGAGACAGGCCCACACACCGAGTCCCAAGTAGGTTTGCTTAGTCCCAACGTCTTCCGCCACCAAACTCCGCCGATATCCCGCCCCTCCGCCCTGAGACCCTGGATGTCGCAAAACGGTCGTTTCGTGTTATCGAGTGCTGGGGGCGCGTACGAGGTAGGGAATAGAGCTGACGAGCAGCAAATAATAAGCAAAAAGTTTTGGGAACCTAAAGATAGCATGAATCAGGCCTAAATCCCCTAATAAGCGAGATATGGGAAAACGAACCAGATCTCCCTGAACGAATTCCGCCGCCCTGTCGCCTCCCACACCGCCCAGAAATCATCGTCCGTATCCAAGGGATTAGTTCTGACAGATTGATGCCGCATGCCCGCGGTCTTCGCCTTCGATTTCGATTTTTTGCCCGATTGCGTGAAGTCGCTGTTTCGCGGATCCAGCGGCCCTAAGTACCCATTTGCGACGGATTGACCCTGTAATAAACACTATATGTATAGAGATACTCACCTGAGAACCCCCATCCCAGAAATTCAGCGAAACGAAAAAAGATGATGAAGGCGGGAGACAAGGAGTGAAGACCTTCCTATTGCGGACTCGGGCGTTGAGCTGTCAAAATCTGTTTGGCAGCGTTTGCGCTCGGCTTGCTCTCAACCGCCACCTCGGAAAATTCTCTATCGGCTCTCTTCACGGCGGCACTCTGGCGGACCCGGCACTGCAAGCTTGGACCAACGGCACTCAAGGTCCCCGTCGTTTCGGCATCGAACAGGCAGCTTGGAAGCAATTTAAGCGAAATTGGCCGATTTGATCACTATCAAACTCAACGCTTCGACACGCGGATTTGCACTGCCGTAGGGCTCCCTTGGCTCGGGAAGCCCGTTCTGGCGTCACTAGGGACCTTCCAAGGCGTCTATTTCTGTTTACTCTTAACTCGAGCCGCCGACTTCGCACCGATTTTCACCGACTTGAATCGGGATGTCGTTTGGTCAAAAATAGCCGTTTCTCAGCTCAAATCGGCGGCTTCAGGGTAAGTGCGTTCGATTCAGTGTGAATCTGAACTGATATTCTCGCTGTGTCTTGTTCTTGTTCGTATTGAGTTCAGATTCTATCCCAAATTTGTCGCAATGCCAGTTTTCAGTTCAAGCAGTCATTTCTGCCGCAGGCTCGTTAGGCTTGGATTGAATGTGAGCTTCAGTCTCTATTCTGTCTGGTACCTTCAGTCGTTTCTCTATCTCTCACTGAAATCCATTGTGGCGGGTTTTTGTTTGGGTTTAGAACTGCTCGTTGCTTTATGACGCGAGGTACACAAATTTGCAGATCGATCGTCCCCTCTGTCGCTTCCTACTTAGATTGTAGGATAGAACTGGGCCGTTTATGTTCAGGTGAGCTTTCTTGCCCTTCATTTTCGTCTCTTTGGAATAAATATTCCATTCTTGTTGATTTTTGGATTTTGAATCTTTCGTTCCTTCCGACGCGGTACACGCTATAAGCGCTGAAACTTGCCTTCTCTTTGACGCGCCGTCAGCTTTTTCCCGTTCCCAGCTGTCTATTCTCACCACAATCTCTTTCAGGGTTTGCCTGATTCGTCGAATGACTCGATTTCGACATGTACGCGACCATCCTGATCTAGCCTTCCAAGATAGCGATGCTGATGCAACGCATATACAGCGGAACTATTAATAAATCGGCGGAAGACCCGTTGCTCAGGGCCACGGCACGCGTATGTGCATTTGTTTTGTTGAACATTTGATGTGATTGCACAGCAACTCAACCAGATCACGGCAGCTCTTCCCTTACTTCAACCACCACCACCTCACTCTCTCTCTTCAACTTCCCCCCCACTTCCCTCTCCTCCAACGCCGAACTTGCTCATCCAGCGCCTCCACGACATACCAGCCCTCTTTCTCAACCTTCGAGTCGTCTTCTCGAGCTCACTGGCAAGACCGAACACTCACAAGCGAGCTTCCCTTCTCTTTCAACATCGAGCGCCTCGCTGACGAGCTTTCCAGTCTTCTTCGACTCCATTCGAGCCCCACATCCCACCAACTCAATTTGTCGGTTCGCCGCCACACATCGCAACTCTCGTGCCGTCCACGCGCCGCTTCGCGGCACCAACGTCGCCGAATCTTTGAGGTACGTGCACCTCGTCTTCAACTCATCTTTTTTCTGTTGTTCTAACGACTTTCTTAGCCGTTTTTAAACCTCTCTTGACCGCCGGCAGACTCGTCACGCCACTCCAAAGTCAACTTCAACTACTTGATCTTCGCGGCGCTTACCTCTTACGGTTCATAAGGCTTCATAAGGTATGTGTCCCACTTCCCTGCCATTTTCTCGTCTTTTTGACGACTTTTCCCTTAGATTTTCAAGCTCGTTTCCAACATCGTCCACGACCCGCTGATCCCAACTCTTGGATCCAATACGCGCGCGCCGCGAAGCGGCGTCGCTCTTCGACAATTCCTTATATGTGAGCCACTCAAAAGATTCAATCTCTTCTTACATATCCTAATCATCTCTCAAGTAGTTTTGAACGTGTTTTGGCCCCCGGAAGGCATTGAGGCAAACCCACGCCTCTCGCACTTCAATACAACGCTTCCGCTGCGCTGAGAAAGTCTCGGGTCATAGGTACTTGAGGTACGTGGTTGTCTCTTCACCACTTGAAGGCTTTTTGAGGAGTTTTTGAAGGGGATTTCGCCGCCGGCAGGCAAGCGAGTTCAAACCGACAGCTTCGTCGTTGCGAACGCAGCCTTCCTTCATCGCGGGCCGCGAAGCGGCGCAACCTCTTCTCAAGTACAAGGTACGGTGCCTTCTTAGTTCATTTTGTTGCATTCATTTGACAAACTCTCAGATCTTTTGCCGCCGCGAATTTCAGCCGCCGGCAGGCTAACCCGCCTCCCTACCTCAATGCCGCGGTCCTGTCAGCCGCTCTTCCACGTCCCTTCCCTCGCCGTCGACGCGCCGCGCAGCGGCGCCAACGTTCATGGCCCAGTATACTCAGGTATGTCTGGAGTACTTTGATTCTATATTCATTTTGTTAATTCTGACGCTATTTTAGACCTTTTTCATTTGGATTTTGGCCGCCGGCAGGGTAACCCAGGCCCCTCGAGTTCAATGCATCGGCTCCGCTACCGTTCGACTGACTATGTTCTCGTCGTCGACAGGCGCCGCGGAGCGGCGCTAATTTCTCTAACTTAATCAGTTGTCTCTCGCGTACCGGCGGCCGTGGGGATCATCGGCACGCGCCGCAGAGCGGCGCTATGTTGAACTTGATGCGTCCAAGACTCTTTCTTTGATTCAATCTACTTTCTAACTGTACTAAAGCTACGGGAGGTTACGTTGCTGCACTATGAAGAGCTCCCAACATGAAAGACTATACATATCGCGTTCCGCGAGCCGACCTTGATGCTCGGTACGTTGAAACGAACACTTCTGCACGTCGTGTACTTATAACTTACCAGAGCAGTTCAACAACACGATTACTTTATGGATCGCGTTCCCGCAAACGACTTGAATGCCCGGGAGGTTGAACACTCTTCCAAGTCGGGGTACTTATATCAGAGCAGTTCAACATCGATTACTGTATGTATCGCGTTCCCGCCAGTGACTTCAATTCTCGGTACGTTGAATTCAACTCTCCTCAATGTCGGTTACTTATCTCAAAACAGTTCAACATCGAAGACTATATGTATCGCACTCCCGCGAGCGACTTGAATCCTCGGTATGTTGAAACTAACACTTCTCCATGTCGGGTACGTATCTCAAAACAGTTCAACATCGATTACTAATACTATACGTATCGCGTTCCGGCGAGCGCCGCCGATGCTCGGTGAGTGCCGAACCCTGCTGAATTTCATTTGACTTTCATTGAACGAAGACTATACGTATCGATTTCCCGCAACCGAAGGTTCTCTTACTTTTATTCAACATTAATGATCTCCTCCTCAGAAATTATCAGTGGATCTCGCGTCCCCGCTGCGCTGGGGACTCTGTTTTCCAAAATTCGATTTTTCGCACTCCCGCGAGCGCCGTCAATCGATTCGTTGATCAAAGGCCAGCACCCCCAACATCGATTACCATGTATATCTTCGTCCCGCGAGCAAGAAGTTGTGACTTTTCATGTTGTCAGGTGAAGTTCCAATCCACTTTTGTCAAACCTCTGCTCAGGAATTGCGCCGAGACGACAGAACTTTTTCCCGCGATCAACTCACCTTTCAGATAATGCAAAAACGACGTATCTCCTTCCCGCGGACGACTCTGTAACTCGAATTTCTGACATCACGGCTATCGGTTCTTGGAACTCCGGTGCGTTGTTTTCGGCCAAGTCTACTCATAACTCGTCTAACTCTGAATTCTCGCAGACCAGTCTTCCAAAGCAAGTCAAAAGCGCGATCATTGTATGTATTTTTGCTCCTTCGAGCGAGACTTCAATTAACTTGAACCCTCGAGACATCAAAGATTCAAAACTCGAACTTGAACTCCAAAATAGCCAAAAGACGACATTTCCTCATGCCGCGACGGACTCTACTCCTCGAACTTACGCCAAGACAATGTATGACCGTCGCGGCGACTGCAAAACGCCTCAAACGGACTTGATAGAAATCTCACTCGGACTTGTATTTGGTAGAAAATGAATATATTTCGCTTTGACACCCTAATTAACGCGCTTTAACGCGCCTCGACGCGTCTCCCAACTCCCTCAACACATCCCATCCCTCCCCTGTCCAAACAACGCGTCAGGTCACGGGAAAAACGCGTCCATGCTTGTTGAGATTTTGATTTTTCTCCCCCGGCAGTCATTCACCAAATAAACACAGGGTCCGTGCGCGAGCCCCCAGCTATAAAGCTAGACAAAATGGGCGACGCAGTACGCCTTGGCGACGCATGCCTTAGCGTGAGCAGGCCGTGCACGGTGTCTGCTAATTTCCTTTTCGGGCAAGTCAAAGCAATTTTATTCAAGCTACGTACGACATTATCATAGCCAGAGTAATAGTGTGCAGGGTTTCAAACAATTTCGAGAGGAATAAATCAGAAATCGAACCTGGAGAGTATGAAAGAATGCGGTATAGAAAACCTCCTTGTCCGCCTTGGTCGCGCCTTCCAGCTGAATGCGATCGAGTTTCTTCTGCCCAAGCGGCACGTGTCCGACGCGAAGTCTCCTCCAACGCTACACCATTCGCAATCTCCGCATCAAGGTTTCTGCGCGCGCCTGATCGACAGAGATGAAAGATACTCCGACGCGCACGTTAACCTTTCTTGTCCCCGCAGGAAAGCGGGCATACGCAGAAAGCAAGCTCCCCTTGCCAGCCTTCTCCCCAGCAATTTCAGAACCGTTTTGGATGACGCCAAATTTCGCAAACGGCGTGTCGAAACGCGCGCAAAAGTAGCCTTTGAAGTTACTGGCGTTCTGTGCTGATGGAAGCTCGGTGTGATGATCCAGTCTGGCGCTCGCTGTTGGAGCCCGTGATTTCGCGGCGTGCGGGGTCGACGGCGATGGCTGCCGAGCGGATACGTGATGTTAGTGGGGATGTAGGTGATGGGGGTCGGGCGTGTGGCCTCAAGGAGGACGTAGGCGCTTTGGTCGGTTGGAATGTGAATCGCAAGTGACCCACGCGTGATGCTACAGTTGCTCAGAATAAATCAAACAGATTTGAACGAATAGCTCATCTTACTTGCGCTTTGTTCTGCTAATATCCTTCCCCCGTCGCCAGAGTCTAGTTCGACGCGATGATAACTTGGGCTGATGATTTGTGTGTCGTCACTGAATCGAAGGCCTCGATCCTCGAATTTGCTCTTGACGGATCCTGTCCCGGGGACAACGACGACCTGACCGCTCTCCCCCATCCAGATCGCCGGCTTGATGCGTGCCCTGAAAGCCGTGGATAGTGGTGGCGGTATGATTATATGGCGTCACCGACACATAGTTTTGGTTGCGTCTGCGCGACCCAACGGGTCATCGCAAAGGGCGGAGCAGTACTCGGAATCTTGGAATTAATTGAGATCACAGAACCTTTAATCGAGAGAGCAGCCTACCATCCCTCCAGAGCCGTTCGGAGTATCACCACCATTTCCTATGAGCCTGCACGAAAGTTTAGTTCGCATTCGAGAAGAGTGTGTGGTCTGACGGGTTGACATGATCCACAGCTTCACTCTTTGGGAATTGAGAAAGATGGAGGACATTTCGATGCTAGACCTAGGCCTGAGGGAAGCAAGACTAGAACGCAGAGATTTTGGACATGGAAGTTGGAGAGCAAGAGGTGGTGTCCTCTGATTCGAGTGATTGGCGACGATCCGGAGGGATCGGCCCGACCTGCGAAATGTTTCGGTGATCTCGGGGTTGTTGAAATTGTGGTTGAAATTGTGAGGAGGTTGAAGAGTTGAAGAGCTAATGTTTAGCGGGCTTGTTTGCATGCTCTGAAAAGCATTTCATGGATTGGATGGTGCTGGCCGCGAGTCTGTGATTTGTGTCACTGATCGGCATGACGAGAACGTAGGTACATCGAGGCCTGGTGAACCGTGACTTTCGTGTGCTACAAAACGTTTGTAATGATTTCGCATTGTGGGGTCAGAAATGAATTTTCCGGCGAACAAGCAGCATATATGTTCAACCATTCCAACTTTTTGAAAGCGTAAGGAATGAGATCTCGATCGTGCGGGGTCCTTCGAGAAACTCGGGTGCGCTATAAGACACCGAGAAGCCCGGAAGTTTCCGAGTCCGTAATCATGTACGTACCCAGTGACTACGTGTCCCCACCAATTTTTCTTCTCCGAATCCTTCAATTCTGCGTTCCCCCAGCCTGAGGATGACCGCAGCGCACCCGTACCTGGCGGGTTTTCTCCACCGTTTCAGTCCGTACAGCCATGGCTTGTCCCGGAATGCAAAGAACCGATCGTCCACGCCCCTCACTCGCGTGCGTTTTCCTTCCTCAACCCCTTCCTCCTCACATCCAATTCTCTTTCCCTTTCAGCTCCGCCTCCCCAACGCACTTCCCCCTCCCCTTCTGTCTATCGACCCGGTTTACGCCAATCTCCAAACCCGCCGAACCCGCGTTTTCACCTCGACACCCCCAACCTCACTCTCCTCGCAAATCCACAGCAATTGTCAGCAATTGACGCATCGGCCGCCACGTCAGCATCGGTGAACGTGCGTCGCACATTGCCTCTTAGTATCCGCGCTGACGCCGTTTCTAGCGCAATCACGCCTCACACCGTCTCTTTCGCGGAGGCGGGCTGCCGCGTTTCAATCTCCTCATCCCCTGACACCTTGCTTCCAGCCCACCAATCCGCCCCCGTCAAGTTCCCCCGCTCCCCCGCCGCCGTCCTTCGCGTACTCGGCGTCAACGCGTACCTACAGAGTGCTACACAGGGACTTGAGGTGCGTGCCGCCCTTCCCTCTCGTTGCTACGCCTCGCTAACCGTGCAACCGTGTCCAATTGACCCCGTGCGCCGCCGTCGCCATTCCGCCATGCACCCACCGCCGTTCTGTCCGCCGTCTCCTCGTTCGCTCTCTCACCACCCCTCGGCCCAACACCTTCCCTGCCCGCTCGCTCGCGCTACGACAAGACGAAGGGAATCAGCGCCAACATCGCCGGCTCAGAAAACGGGTCGCGTACCTTCCGCTCCGCTCGGACGCGCTCGCCTCCACCGCACCGTTCGAACCGGACACCCCGATCCATCTCTTGTCGTCGACGCCGCCGGCGCACGTGCGCGTTCGCTCGCCGAGCGGTCTTACGAAGCCGTTTACGCGGGTTTGGATTAAAGGTCAGTGTACTCCACCGTATTGCGAAAATCCCTTGCTGATTTGAAATTGCAGGCGTCGGTCTTGAACGCGTCGAAGAGCTGAATTAACTACAATCTACTCAAATGTATGTAGTTAGTAAGTAGAATTTGAATGGGAATTGGTTTGAAACTTACCTGTAGGGCGGATCGGCGACGTTTGAGTTTTGAGTTCGACGAATTCGACGACCTGTGAATCGAAAGTCAACAAAATAAGGCAGCTTGGCTGGCGAACGCAACTCACCGTTGAATTTGAGTAAGTAACCCAAATGCGAAGCTAGAGTTCAGAAAGGTCGGTCGTCAAATGAATTGATAACGAATGAACGAAAGGAAGAACTCACTGATATGCCAAGCAGGCACAATGCCTGGTTGAATGCAGAGAGTAGGTTAGTTCAAGCTCGAAGTCGTTCAATGGGGACTCACCGAATGCTTTATAAAGCTTTTTCTCAATCAAATTGACGACGGCGCGAGAGTTGAGTTGGCGAGGCACAACTGTTTCAAGAAGAATAGGTTAGTATACTGCGAGTCGACGCGAAGAGTAGTAGGTAAATAGACTATACTCACCTTGAATGAATCGATTAGACCCGACTCGGAACCCAACCGACCTTTCAACGAACACATTCAAGTTAGAAATTGTAGTGGTACGGGTTGAACGACATACTGTAGAATTGAATTGGATTGAACGTCAACGAATGAATGCTCAGACTAAACACGTCGCACCCTGATTGTCACATTATAATAACAAGAGCTTTAGACTTGGAGACTTGAAGGAAGGCCTTGCGTGAGTAGATGTACTGGTTGGAAAGAAAGCACCTAGAATCGATTGGCAAATCGAGACAAGGTCAAGGTCCAAGGTACTTACATAGAAATGTACTCACTTGGATTGTGGACGACTCGTCATTTTCTGCATAGAAGAAAAAGGGTTAGCGAAAGATTGATTGAACGAAAGAGAAAGAGGAAAACGACGCACTGCTTCGGCTTTGACTTGTTTCAACTCGTTACGGGGTTAACAGGCCAACCTCAAAGCTGACGTCAATCGTAATAGGTAGAAGTTTGAGGTTGAGGTGGGTTGAATCCGCTCGTTGACGTCGTTGCTCGCGTCAAACGCGACCTCAGATCACGCAGTACGGCCGCGCCCTCCACGGCACTCACCTCCCACGAAGCCGTCTCGCACGATACGTTCTACTGACTATCTATCCATACCCTCAATCCACCCCACGTCCGGGTCCGCCCCGACCATACTCCCGCCTTCGCAAACTCAGCGCTGTGGAAGGAAGAATTGGTTCAATGGCGGCGTGTAGATACTGAAAAGAAGTTGAAGTTGGATAATTAGCTAACAGCGAGGAGGGTTGAGGTAGACACACATTGAAATCGAAACGAACAAAGCGAAATAAATTGAAGAGGAGTAAACTTGAATTTAGTGGAAGGAAAGGAATATGAACGAATTAAAGCTCACCGCTATGGGAATAGGTCATATTATCCATTGACTGGCAGACGTTCTCACCTCGAATGCAGTCAGCTCTATGAAAATGAAAGAAAAGCAGAAAGTAAGACGACGCACAGAAATGTGCATCTCACTGCACCTAAGTATTTGAAGATGAACCTGATAAGATTCAGAGAGCAAGGTCAGTGTCCAATGTCGTTCGGGGTAATCATAATATGACGCACATCTAACTCAACCTTGACACCCGGGACGGCGCACAGAAATGTGCATCCACTACATGTAAGTATTCGAGGATGAATCTGTCAGTGAGAGAGCGAGGTCATTGTCGTTCGAGAGTAGAAAGTAAATTCAATACGACGCACCTTATATCTAACCTTAATACCCACAACAAGTTGAAGCAAAGAAAGAAGGATATGTACTAGGAAGTGAAAGGTTAGTAAACGAATTGAAACCAGACAATGTCAAGATAGAGTGCACTTACTTCAATTCAATGTAGACCATACACTCGTAGTATACTATAGAAAGGAAAGTCAGTATAATAACAAAGGGTTCAGGTAAGCAGACGCACTGTGAGTAGTAACAGCATTGAAGGTGAAAGCGAATTGGGTTGAGACGGCGACGAGGGTAGATGTCGACGAAAGCGAGCCTATCGAGGATGTAAAGTTTGGTTAGAGTCGAGGTGGGGGTTTGAATAGAAGGAGTTGAAGTGGAAAGAAACGAGACAAAGGAAAAGGTTGGTTGGGAATGTGGACGATGTCGGCGAAGGGTATGCATGTCAAGTGGCGAGGGCGGGTATGGAGGATAGGAAGAGAATGAAGGAGAAAAGATACACATTCAGCTCACCGTGAACCCGACCAACCCGCCGCCCATTGCCCAACTCCACCCACCCAATCCAACCCGACTCCAACAACATCGACGACGGCGACCTATGAGAAAACATCAGCGACGACACCGAGGGCAGACGACGTACGAAGGCTCGAAAGCGACGAGCAGGCAAGAGGGCAAGGTTGAGAGAGGGAGATGGTGGTGGTAGAGGGAAAGGATGGAGGTGAGTTGAACTTCAACACACGAGACTTATATACCGTCACCTCATCCCGATCTCCTGCCCCGATTTTCCCTGACCCTCCCATGCGCAAAAACCGCGCAAATCAACTCCGCGGAACCTAAGAAATCAGTTTAAAATAGATTGTTCGACTGAGTCAGACTGCACGCTGGTGCCAAATCGGTGCATTTGGGACCCTGAAAATACCTCGAGATATTCAGAAGTCAGCGTAAATGGCAGAGACAGGCCCACACACCGAGTCCCAAGTAGGTTTGCTTAGTCCCAACGTCTTCCGCCACCAAACTCCGCCGATATCCCGCCCCTCCCGCCCTGAGACCCTGGATGTCGCAAAACGGTCGTTTCGTGTTATCGAGTGCTGGGGGCGCGTACGAGGTAGGGAATAGAGCTGACGAGCAGCAAATAATAAGCAAAAAGTTTTGGGAACCTAAAGATAGCATGAATCAGGCCTAAATCCCCTAATAAGCGAGACATGGGAAAACGAACCAGATCTCCCTGAACGAATTCCGCCGCCCTGTCGCCTCCCACACCGCCCAGAAATCATCGTCCGTATCCAAGGGATTAGTTCTGACAGATTGATGCCGCATGCCCGCGGTCTTCGCCTTCGATTTCGATTTTTTGCCCGATTGCGTGAAGTCGCTGTTTCGCGGATCCAGCGGCCCTAAGTACCCATTTGCGACGGATTGACCCTGTAATAAACACTATATGTATAGAGATACTCACCTGAGAACCCCCATCCAGAAATTCAGCGAACGAAAAAAGATGATGAAGGCGGGAGACAAGGAGTGAAGACCTTCCTATTGCGGACTCGGGCGTTGAGCTGTCAAAATCTGTTTGGCAGCGTTTGCGCTCGGCTTGCTCTCAACCGCCACTCGGAAAATTCTCTATCGGCTCTCTTCACGGCGGCACTCTGGCGGACCCGGCACTGCAAGCTTGGACCAACGGCACTCAAGGTCCCCGTCGTTTCGGCATCGAACAGGCAGCTTGGAAGCAATTTAAGCGAAATTGGCCGATTTGATCACTATCAAACTCAACGCTTCGACACGCGGATTTGCACTGCCGTAGGGCTCCCTTGGCTCGGGAAGCCCGTTCTGGCGTCACTAGGGACCTTCCAAGGCGTCTATTTCTGTTTACACTTTAACTCGAGCCGCCGACTTCGCACCGATTTTCACCGACTTGAATCGGGATGTCGTTTGGTCAAAAATAGCCGTTTCTCAGCTCAAATCGGCGGCTTCAGGGTAAGTGCGTTCGATTCAGTGTGAATCTGAACTGATATTCTCGCTGTGTCTTGTTCTTGTTCGTATTGAGTTCAGATTCTATCCCAAATTTGTCGCAATGCCAGTTTTCAGTTCAAGCAGTCATTTCTGCCGCAGGCTCGTTAGGCTTGGATTGAATGTGAGCTTCAGTCTCTATTCTGTCTGGTACCTTCAGTCGTTTCTCTATCTCTCACTGAAATCCATTGTGGCGGGTTTTTGTTTGGGTTTAGAACTGCTCGTTGCTTTATGACGCGAGGTACACAAATTTGCAGATCGATCGTCCCCTCTGTCGCTTCCTACTTAGATTGTAGGATAGAACTGGGCCGTTTATGTTCAGGTGAGCTTTCTTGCCCTTCATTTTCGTCTCTTTGGAATAAATATTCCATTCTTGTTGATTTTTGGATTTTGAATCTTTCGTTCCTTCCGACGCGGTACACGCTATAAGCGCTGAAACTTGCCTTCTCTTTGACGCGCCGTCAGCTTTTTTCCCGTTCCCAGCTGTCTATTCTCACCACAATCTCTTTCAGGGTTTGCCTGATTCGTCGAATGACTCGATTTCGACATGTACGCGACCATCCTGATCTAGCCTTCCAAGATAGCGATGCTGATGCAACGCATATACAGCGGAACTATTAATAAATCGGCGGAAGACCCGTTGCTCAGGGCCACGGCACGCGTATGTGCATTTGTTTTGTTGAACATTTGATGTGATTGCACAGCAACTCAACCAGATCACGGCAGCTCTTCCCTTACTTCAACCACCACCACCTCACTCTCTCTCTTCAACTTCCCCCCCACTTCCCTCTCCTCCAACGCCGAACTTGCTCATCCAGCGCCTCCACGACATACCAGCCCTCTTTCTCAACCTTCGAGTCGTCTTCTCGAGCTCACTGGCAAGACCGAACACTCACAAGCGAGCTTCCCTTCTCTTTCAACATCGAGCGCCTCGCTGACGAGCTTTCCAGTCTTCTTCGACTCCATTCGAGCCCCACATCCCACCAACTCAATTTGTCGGTTCGCCGCCACACATCGCAACTCTCGTGCCGTCCACGCGCCGCTTCGCGGCACCAACGTCGCCGAATCTTTGAGGTACGTGCACCTCGTCTTCAACTCATCTTTTTTCTGTTGTTCTAACGACTTTCTTAGCCGTTTTTAAACCTCTCTTGACCGCCGGCAGACTCGTCACGCCACTCCAAAGTCAACTTCAACTACTTGATCTTCGCGGCGCTTACCTCTTACGGTTCATAAGGCTTCATAAGGTATGTGTCCCACTTCCCTGCCATTTTCTCGTCTTTTTGACGACTTTTCCCTTAGATTTTCAAGCTCGTTTCCAACATCGTCCACGACCCGCTGATCCCAACTCTTGGATCCAATACGCGCGCGCCGCGAAGCGGCGTCGCTCTTCGACAATTCCTTATATGTGAGCCACTCAAAAGATTCAATCTCTTCTTACATATCCTAATCATCTCTCAAGTAGTTTTGAACGTGTTTTGGCCCCCGGAAGGCATTGAGGCAAACCCACGCCTCTCGCACTTCAATACAACGCTTCCGCTGCGCTGAGAAAGTCTCGGGTCATAGGTACTTGAGGTACGTGGTTGTCTCTTCACCACTTGAAGGCTTTTTGAGGAGTTTTTGAAGGGGATTTCGCCGCCGGCAGGCAAGCGAGTTCAAACCGACAGCTTCGTCGTTGCGAACGCAGCCTTCCTTCATCGCGGGCCGCGAAGCGGCGCAACCTCTTCTCAAGTACAAGGTACGGTGCCTTCTTAGTTCATTTTGTTGCATTCATTTGACAAACTCTCAGATCTTTTGCCGCCGCGAATTTCAGCCGCCGGCAGGCTAACCCGCCTCCCTACCTCAATGCCGCGGTCCTGTCAGCCGCTCTTCCACGTCCCTTCCCTCGCCGTCGACGCGCCGCGCAGCGGCGCCAACGTTCATGGCCCAGTATACTCCAGGTATGTCTGAGTACTTTGATTCTATATTCATTTTGTTAATTCTGACGCTATTTTAGACCTTTTTCATTTGGATTTTGGCCGCCGGCAGGGTAACCCAGGCCCCTCGAGTTCAATGCATCGGCTCCGCTACCGTTCGACTGACTATGTTCTCGTCGTCGACGGCGCCGCGGAGCGGCGCTAATTTCTCTAACTTAATCAGTTGTCTCTCGCGTACCGGCGGCGTGGGGATCATCGGCACGCGCCGCAGAGCGGCGCTATGTTGAACTTGATGCGTCCAAGACTCTTTCTTTGATTCAATCTACTTTCTAACTGTACTAAAGCTACGGGAGGTTACGTTGCTGCACTATGAAGAGCTCCCAACATGAAAGACTATACATATCGCGTTCCCGCGACCGACCTTGATGCTCGGTACGTTGAAACGAACACTTCTGCACGTCGTGTACTTATAACTTACCAGAGCAGTTCAACAACACGATTACTATATGGATCGCGTTCCCGCAAACGACTTGAATGCCCGGGAGGTTGAACACTCTTCCAAGTCGGGTACTTATATCAGAGCAGTTCAACATCGATTACTGTATGTATCGCGTTCCCGCCAGTGACTTCAATTCTCGGTACGTTGAATTCAACTCTCCTCAATGTCGGTTACTTATCTCAAAACAGTTCAACATCGAAGACTATATGTATCGCACTCCCGCGAGCGACTTGAATCCTCGGTATGTTGAAACTAACACTTCTCCATGTCGGGTACGTATCTCAAAACAGTTCAACATCGATTACTAATACTATACGTATCGCGTTCCGGCGAGCGCCGCCGATGCTCGGTGAGTGCCGAACCCTGCTGAATTTCATTTGACTTTCATTGAACGAAGACTATACGTATCGATTTCCCGCAACCGAAGGTTCTCTTACTTTTATTCAACAATACTGATCTCCTCCTCAGAAATTATCAGTGGATCTCGCGTCCCCGCTGCGCTGGGGACTCTGTTTTCCAAAATTCGATTTTTCGCACTCCCGCGAGCGCCGTCAATCGATTCGTTGATCAAAGGCCAGCACCCCCAACATCGATTACCATGTATATCTTCGTCCCGCGAGCAAGAAGTTGTGACTTTTCATGTTGTCAGGTGAGTTCCAATCCACTTTTGTCAAACCTCTGCTCAGGAATTGCGCCGAGACGACAGAACTTTTTCCCGCGATCAACTCACCTTTCAGATAATGCAAAAACGACGTATCTCCTTCCCGCGGACGACTCTGTAACTCGAATTTCTGACATCACGGCTATCGGTTCTTGGAACTCCGGTGCGTTGTTTTCGGCCAAGTCTACTCATAACTCGTCTAACTCTGAATTCTCGCAGACCAGTCTTCCAAAGCAAGTCAAAAGCGCGATCATTGTATGTATTTTGCTCCTTCGAGCGAGACTTCAATTAACTTGAACCCTCGAGACATCAAAGATTCAAAACTCGAACTTGAACTCCAAAATAGCCAAAAGACGACATTTCCTCATGCCGCGACGGACTCTACTCCTCGAACTTACGCCAAGACAATGTATGACCGTCGCGCGACTGCAAAACGCCTCAAACGGACTTGATAGAAATCTCACTCGGACTTGTATTTGGTAGAAAATGAATATATTTCGCTTTGACACCCTAATTAACGCGCTTTAACGCGCCTCGACGCGTCTCCCAACTCCCTCAACACATCCCCATCCTCCCCTGTCCAAACAACGCGTCAGGTCACGGGAAAACGCGTCCATGCTTGTTGAGATTTTGATTTTTCTCCCCCGGCAGTCATTCACCAAATAAACACAGGGTCCGTGCGCGAGCCCCCAGCTATAAAGCTAGACAAAATGGGCGACGCAGTACGCCTTGGCGACGCATGCCTTAGCGTGAGCAGGCCGTGCACGGTGTCTGCTAATTTCCTTTTCGGGCAAGTCAAAGCAATTTTATTCAAGCTACGTACGACATTATCATAGCCAGAGTAATAGTGTGCAGGGTTTCAAACAATTTCGAGAGGAATAAATCAGAAATCGAACCTGGAGAGTATGAAAGAATGCGGTATAGAAAACCTCCTTGTCCGCCTTGGTCGCGCCTTCCAGCTGAATGCGATCGAGTTTCTCTGCCCAAGCGGCACGTGTCCGACGCGAAGTCTCCTCCAACGCTACACCATTCGCAATCTCCGCATCAAGGTTTCTGCGCGCCTGATCGACAGAGATGAAAGATACTCCGACGCGCACGTTAACCTTTCTTGTCCCCGCAGGAAAGCGGGCATACGCAGAAAGCAAGCTCCCCTTGCCAGCCTTCTCCCCAGCAATTTCAGAACCGTTTTGGATGACGCCAAATTTCGCAAACGGCGTGTCGAAACGCGCGCAAAAGTAGCCTTTGAAGTTACTGGCGTTCTGTGCTATGGACGTCGGTGTGATGATCCAGTCTTGGCGCTCGCTGTTGGAGCCCGTGATTTCGCGGCGTGCGGGGTCGACGGCGATGCTGCCGAGCGGATACGTGATGTTAGTGGGGATGTAGGTGATGGGGGTCGGGCGTGTGGCCTCAAGGAGGACGTAGGCGCTTTGGTCGGTTGGGAATGTGAATCGCAAGTGACCCACGCGTGATGCTACAGTTGCTCAGAAATAAATCAAACAGATTTGAACGAATAGCTCATCTTACTTGCGCTTTGTTCTGCTAATATCCTTCCCCCGTCGCCAGAGTCTAGTTCGACGCGATGATAACTTGGGCTGATGATTTGTGTGTCGTCACTGAATCGAAGGCCTCGATCCTCGAATTTGCTCTTGACGGATCCTGTCCCGGGGACAACGACGACCTGACCGCTCTCCCCCATCCAGATCGCCGGCTGATGCGTGCCCTGAAAGCCGTGGATAGTGGTGGCGGTATGATTATATGGCGTCACCGACACATAGTTTTGGTGCGTCTGCGCGACCCAACGGGTCATCGCAAAGGGCGGAGCAGTACTCGGAATCTTGGAATTAATTGAGATCACAGAACCTTTAATCGAGAGAGCAGCCTACCATCCCTCCAGAGCCGTTCGGAGTATCACCACCATTTCCTATGAGCCTGCACGAAAGTTTAGTTCGCATTCGAGAAGAGTGTGTGGTCTGACGGGTTGACATGATCCACAGCTTCACTCTTTGGAATTGAGAAAGATGGAGGACATTTCGATGCTAGACCTAGGCCTGAGGAAAGCAAGACTAGAAACGCAGAGATTTTGGACATGGAAGTTGGAGAGCAAGAGGTGGTGTCCTCTGATTCGAGTGATTGGCGACGATCCGGAGGGATCGGCCCGACCTGCGAAATGTTTCGGTGATCTCGGGGTTGTTGAAATTGTGGTTGAAATTGTGAGGAGGTTGAAGAGTTGAAGAGCTAATGTTTAGCGGGCTTGTTTGCATGCTCTGAAAAGCATTTCATGGATTGGATGGTGCTGGCCGCGAGTCTGTGATTGTGTCACTGATCGGCATGACGAGAACGTAGGTACATCGAGGCCTGGTGAACCGTGACTTTCGTGTGCTACAAAACGTTTGTAATGATTTCGCATTGTTGGGTCAGGAAATGAATTTTCCGGCGAACAAGCAGCATATATGTTCAACCATTCCAACTTTTTGAAAGCGTAAGGAATGAGATCTCGATCGTGCGGGGTTCCTTCGAGAAACTCGGGTGCGCAATAAGACACCGAGAAGCCCGGAAGTTTCCGAGTCCGTAATCATGTACGTACCCAGTGACTACGTGTCCCCACCAATTTTCTTCTCCGAATCCTTCAATTCTGCGTTCCCCCAGCCTGAGGATGACCGCAGCGCACCCGTACCTGGCGGGTTTTCTCCCCGTTTCAGTCGTACAGCCATGGCTTGTCCCGGAATGCAAAGAACCGATCGTCCACGCCCCTCACTCGCGTGCGTTTTCCTTCCTCAACCCCTTCCTCCTCACATCCAATTCTCTTTCCCTTTCAGCTCCGCCTCCCCAACGCACTTCCCCTCCCCTTCTGTCTATCGACCCGGTTACGCCAATCTCCAAACCCGCCGAACCCGCGTTTTCACCTCGACACCCCCAACCTCACTCTCCTCGCAAATCCACAGCAAATTGTCAGCAATTGACGCATCGGCCGCCACGTCAGCATCGGTGAACGTGCGTCGCACATTGCCTCTTAGTATCCGCGCTGACGCCGTTTCTAGCGCAATCACGCCTCACACCGTCTCTTTCGCGGAGGCGGCGCCGCGTTTCAATCACCTCATCCCCTGACACCTTGCTTCCAGCCCACCAATCCGCCCCCGTCAAGTCCCCCGCTCCCCCGCCGCCGTCCTTCGCGTACTCGGCGTCAACGCGTACCTACAGAGTGCTACACAGGGACTTGAGGTGCGTGCCGCCCTTCCCTCTCGTTGCTACGCCTCGCTAACCGTGCAACCGTGTCCAATTGACCCGTGCGCCGCCGTCGCCATTCCGCCATGCACCCACCGCCGTTCTGTCCGCCGTCTCCTCGTTCGCTCTCTCACCACCCTCGGCCCAACACCTTCCCCTGCCCGCTCGCTCGCGCTACGACAAGACGAAGGGAATCAGCGCCAACATCGCCGGCTCAGAAAACGGGTCGCGTACCTTCCCGCTCCGCTCGGACGCGCTCGCCTCCACCGCACCGTTCGAACCGGACACCCCGATCCATCTCTTGTCGTCGACGCCGCCGGCGCACGTGCGCGTTCGCTCGCCGAGCGGTCTTACGAAGCCGTTTACGCTGGGTTTGGATTTAAAGGTCAGTGTACTCACCGTATTGCGAAAATCCCTTGCTGATTTGAAATTGCAGGCGTCGGTCTTGAACGCGTCGAAGAGCTGAATTAACTACAATCTACTCAAATGTATGTAGTTAGTAAGTAGAATTTGAATGGGAATTGGTTTGAAACTTACCTGTAGGGCGGATCGGCGCCGTTTGAGTTTTGAGTTCGACGAATTCGACGACCTGTGATCGAAAGTCAACAAAATAAGGCAGCTTGGCTGGCGAACGCAACTCACCGTTGAATTTGAGTAAGTAACCCAAATGCGAAGCTAGAGTTCAGAAAGGTCGGTCGTCAAATGAATTGATAACGAATGAACGAAAGGAAGAACTCACTGATATGCCAAGCAGGCACAATGCCTGGTTGAATGCAGAGAGTAGGTTAGTTCAAGCTCGAAGTCGTTCAATGGGGACTCACCGATGCTTTATAAAGCTTTTTCTCAATCAATTGACGACGGCGCGAGAGTTGAGTTGGCGAGGCACAACTGTTTCAAGAAGAATAGGTTAGTATACTGCGAGTCGACGCGAAGAGTAGTAGGTAAATAGACTATACTCACCTTGAATGAATCGATTAGACCCGACTCGGAACCCAACCGACCTTTCAACGAACACATTCAAGTTAGAAATTGTAGTGGTACGGGTTGAACGACATACTGTAGAATTGAATTGGATTGAACGTCAACGAATGAATGCTCAGACTAAACACGACGCACCTGATTGTCACATTATAATAACAAGAGCTTAGACTTGGAGACTTGAAGGAAGGCCTTGCGTGAGTAGATGTACTGGTTGGAAAGAAAGCACCTAGAATCGATTGGCAAATCGAGACAAGGTCAAGGTCAAGGTACTTACATAGAAATGTACTCACTTGGATGTGGACGACTCGTCATTTTCTGCATAGAAGAAAAAGGGTTAGCGAAAGATTGATTGAACGAAAGAGAAAGAGGAAACGACGCACTGCTTCGGCTTTGACTTGTTTCAACTCGTTACGGGGTTAACAGGCCAACCTCAAAGCTGACGTCAATCGTAATAGGTAGAAGTTTGAGGTTGAGGTGGTTGAATCCGCTCGTTGACGTCGTTGCTCGCGTCAAACGCGACCTCAGATCACGCAGTACGGCCGCCGCCCTCCACGGCACTCACCTCCCACGAAGCCGTCTCGCACGATACGTCTACTGACTATCTATCCATACCCTCAATCCACCCCACGTCCGGGTCCGCCCCGACCATACTCCCGCCTTCGCAAACTCAGCGCTGTGGAAGGAAGAATTGGTTCAATGGCGGCGTGTAGATACTGAAAAGAAGTTGAAGTTGGATAATTAGCTAACAGCGAGGAGGGTGAGGTAGACACACATTGAAATCGAAACGAACAAAGCGAAATAAATTGAAGAGGAGTAAACTTGAATTTAGTGGAAGGAAAGGAATATGAACGAATTAAAGCTCACCGCTATGGGAATAGGTCATATTATCCATTGACTGGCAGACGTTCTCACCTCGAATGCAGTCAGCTCTATGAAAATGAAAGAAAAGCAGAAAGTAAGACGACGCACAGAAATGTGCATCTCACTGCACCTAAGTATTTGAAGATGAACCTGATAAGATTCAGAGAGCAAGGTCAGTGTCAATGTCGTTCGGGGTAATCATAATATGACGCACATCTAACTCAACCTTGACACCCGGGACGGCGCACAGAAATGTGCATCCCACTACATGTAAGTATTCGAGGATGAATCTGTCAGTGAGAGAGCGAGGTCATTGTCGTTCGAGAGTAGAAGTAAATTCAATACGACGCACCTTATATCTAACCTTAATACCCACAACAAGTTGAAGCAAAGAAAGAAGGATATGTACTAGGAAGTGAAAGGTTAGTAAACGAATTGAAACCAGACAATGTCAAGATAGAGTGCACTTACTTCAATTCAATGTAGACCATACACTCGTAGTATACTATAGAAAGGAAAGTCAGTATAATAACAAAGGGTTCAGGTAAGCAGACGCACTGTGAGTAGTAACAGCATTGAAGGTGAAGCGAATTGGGTTGAGACGGCGACGAGGGTAGAGTCGACGAAAGCGAGCCTATCGAGGATGTAAAGTTGGTTAGAGTCGAGGTGGGGGTTGAATAGAAGGGTTGAAGTGGAAAGAAACGAGACAAAGGAAAAGGTTGGTTGGGAATGTGGACGATGTCGGCGAAGGGTATGGCATGTCAAGTGGCGAGGGCGGGTATGGAGGATAGGAAGAGAATGAAGGAGAAAAGATACACATTCAGCTCACCGTGAACCCGACCAACCCGCCGCCCATTGCCCAACTCCACCCACCCAATCCAACCCGACTCCAACAACATCGACGACGGCGACCTATGAGAAAACATCAGCGACGACACCGAGGCAGACGACGTACGAAGGCTCGAAAGCGACGAGCAGGCAAGAGGGCAAGGTTGAGAGAGGGAGATGGTGGTGGTAAGAGGGAAAGGATGGAGGTGAGTTGAACTTCAACACACGAGACTTATATACCGTCACCTCATCCCGATCTCCTGCCCGATTTCCCTGACCCTCCCATGCGCAAAAACCGCGCAAATCAACTCCGCGGAACCTAAGAAATCAGTTTAAAATAGATTGTTCGACTGAGTCAGACTGCACGCGGTGCCAAATCGGTGCATTTGGGACCCTGAAAATACCTCGAGATATTCAGAAGTCAGCGTAAATGGCAGAGACAGGCCCACACACCGAGTCCCAAGTAGGTTTGCTTAGTCCCAACGTCTTCCGCCACCAAACTCCGCCGATATCCCGCCCCTCCGCCCTGAGACCCTGGATGTCGCAAAACGGTCGTTTCGTGTTATCGAGTGCTGGGGGCGCGTACGAGGTAGGGAATAGAGCTGACGAGCAGCAAATAATAAGCAAAAAGTTTTGGGAACCTAAAGATAGCATGAATCAGGCCTAAATCCCCTAATAAGCGAGATATGGGAAAACGAACCAGATCTCCCTGAACGAATTCCGCCGCCCTGTCGCCTCCCACACCGCCCAGAAATCATCGTCCGTATCCAAGGGATTAGTTCTGACAGATTGATGCCGCATGCCCGCGGTCTTCGCCTTCGATTTCGATTTTTTGCCCGATTGCGTGAAGTCGCTGTTTCGCGGATCCAGCGGCCCTAAGTACCCATTTGCGACGGATTGACCCTGTAATAAACACTATATGTATAGAGATACTCACCTGAGAACCCCCATCCCAGAAATTCAGCGAAACGAAAAAAGATGATGAAGGCGGGAGACAAGGAGTGAAGACCTTCCTATTGCGGACTCGGGCGTTGAGCTGTCAAAATCTGTTTGGCAGCGTTTGCGCTCGGCTTGCTCTCAACCGCCACCTCGGAAAATTCTCTATCGGCTCTCTTCACGGCGGCACTCTGGCGGACCCGGCACTGCAAGCTTGGACCAACGGCACTCAAGGTCCCCGTCGTTTCGGCATCGAACAGGCAGCTTGGAAGCAATTTAAGCGAAATTGGCCGATTTGATCACTATCAAACTCAACGCTTCGACACGCGGATTTGCACTGCCGTAGGGCTCCCTTGGCTCGGGAAGCCCGTTCTGGCGTCACTAGGGACCTTCCAAGGCGTCTATTTCTGTTTACTCTTAACTCGAGCCGCCGACTTCGCACCGATTTTCACCGACTTGAATCGGGATGTCGTTTGGTCAAAAATAGCCGTTTCTCAGCTCAAATCGGCGGCTTCAGGGTAAGTGCGTTCGATTCAGTGTGAATCTGAACTGATATTCTCGCTGTGTCTTGTTCTTGTTCGTATTGAGTTCAGATTCTATCCCAAATTTGTCGCAATGCCAGTTTTCAGTTCAAGCAGTCATTTCTGCCGCAGGCTCGTTAGGCTTGGATTGAATGTGAGCTTCAGTCTCTATTCTGTCTGGTACCTTCAGTCGTTTCTCTATCTCTCACTGAAATCCATTGTGGCGGGTTTTTGTTTGGGTTTAGAACTGCTCGTTGCTTTATGACGCGAGGTACACAAATTTGCAGATCGATCGTCCCCTCTGTCGCTTCCTACTTAGATTGTAGGATAGAACTGGGCCGTTTATGTTCAGGTGAGCTTTCTTGCCCTTCATTTTCGTCTCTTTGGAATAAATATTCCATTCTTGTTGATTTTTGGATTTTGAATCTTTCGTTCCTTCCGACGCGGTACACGCTATAAGCGCTGAAACTTGCCTTCTCTTTGACGCGCCGTCAGCTTTTTCCCGTTCCCAGCTGTCTATTCTCACCACAATCTCTTTCAGGGTTTGCCTGATTCGTCGAATGACTCGATTTCGACATGTACGCGACCATCCTGATCTAGCCTTCCAAGATAGCGATGCTGATGCAACGCATATACAGCGGAACTATTAATAAATCGGCGGAAGACCCGTTGCTCAGGGCCACGGCACGCGTATGTGCATTTGTTTTGTTGAACATTTGATGTGATTGCACAGCAACTCAACCAGATCACGGCAGCTCTTCCCTTACTTCAACCACCACCACCTCACTCTCTCTCTTCAACTTCCCCCCCACTTCCCTCTCCTCCAACGCCGAACTTGCTCATCCAGCGCCTCCACGACATACCAGCCCTCTTTCTCAACCTTCGAGTCGTCTTCTCGAGCTCACTGGCAAGACCGAACACTCACAAGCGAGCTTCCCTTCTCTTTCAACATCGAGCGCCTCGCTGACGAGCTTTCCAGTCTTCTTCGACTCCATTCGAGCCCCACATCCCACCAACTCAATTTGTCGGTTCGCCGCCACACATCGCAACTCTCGTGCCGTCCACGCGCCGCTTCGCGGCACCAACGTCGCCGAATCTTTGAGGTACGTGCACCTCGTCTTCAACTCATCTTTTTTCTGTTGTTCTAACGACTTTCTTAGCCGTTTTTAAACCTCTCTTGACCGCCGGCAGACTCGTCACGCCACTCCAAAGTCAACTTCAACTACTTGATCTTCGCGGCGCTTACCTCTTACGGTTCATAAGGCTTCATAAGGTATGTGTCCCACTTCCCTGCCATTTTCTCGTCTTTTTGACGACTTTTCCCTTAGATTTTCAAGCTCGTTTCCAACATCGTCCACGACCCGCTGATCCCAACTCTTGGATCCAATACGCGCGCGCCGCGAAGCGGCGTCGCTCTTCGACAATTCCTTATATGTGAGCCACTCAAAAGATTCAATCTCTTCTTACATATCCTAATCATCTCTCAAGTAGTTTTGAACGTGTTTTGGCCCCCGGAAGGCATTGAGGCAAACCCACGCCTCTCGCACTTCAATACAACGCTTCCGCTGCGCTGAGAAAGTCTCGGGTCATAGGTACTTGAGGTACGTGGTTGTCTCTTCACCACTTGAAGGCTTTTTGAGGAGTTTTTGAAGGGGATTTCGCCGCCGGCAGGCAAGCGAGTTCAAACCGACAGCTTCGTCGTTGCGAACGCAGCCTTCCTTCATCGCGGGCCGCGAAGCGGCGCAACCTCTTCTCAAGTACAAGGTACGGTGCCTTCTTAGTTCATTTTGTTGCATTCATTTGACAAACTCTCAGATCTTTTGCCGCCGCGAATTTCAGCCGCCGGCAGGCTAACCCGCCTCCCTACCTCAATGCCGCGGTCCTGTCAGCCGCTCTTCCACGTCCCTTCCCTCGCCGTCGACGCGCCGCGCAGCGGCGCCAACGTTCATGGCCCAGTATACTCCAGGTATGTCTGAGTACTTTGATTCTATATTCATTTTGTTAATTCTGACGCTATTTTAGACCTTTTTCATTTGGATTTTGGCCGCCGGCAGGGTAACCCAGGCCCCTCGAGTTCAATGCATCGGCTCCGCTACCGTTCGACTGACTATGTTCTCGTCGTCGACGGCGCCGCGGAGCGGCGCTAATTTCTCTAACTTAATCAGTTGTCTCTCGCGTACCGGCGGCGTGGGGATCATCGGCACGCGCCGCAGAGCGGCGCTATGTTGAACTTGATGCGTCCAAGACTCTTTCTTTGATTCAATCTACTTTCTAACTGTACTAAAGCTACGGGAGGTTACGTTGCTGCACTATGAAGAGCTCCCAACATGAAAGACTATACATATCGCGTTCCCGCGACCGACCTTGATGCTCGGTACGTTGAAACGAACACTTCTGCACGTCGTGTACTTATAACTTACCAGAGCAGTTCAACAACACGATTACTATATGGATCGCGTTCCCGCAAACGACTTGAATGCCCGGGAGGTTGAACACTCTTCCAAGTCGGGTACTTATATCAGAGCAGTTCAACATCGATTACTGTATGTATCGCGTTCCCGCCAGTGACTTCAATTCTCGGTACGTTGAATTCAACTCTCCTCAATGTCGGTTACTTATCTCAAAACAGTTCAACATCGAAGACTATATGTATCGCACTCCCGCGAGCGACTTGAATCCTCGGTATGTTGAAACTAACACTTCTCCATGTCGGGTACGTATCTCAAAACAGTTCAACATCGATTACTAATACTATACGTATCGCGTTCCGGCGAGCGCCGCCGATGCTCGGTGAGTGCCGAACCCTGCTGAATTTCATTTGACTTTCATTGAACGAAGACTATACGTATCGATTTCCCGCAACCGAAGGTTCTCTTACTTTTATTCAACAATACTGATCTCCTCCTCAGAAATTATCAGTGGATCTCGCGTCCCCGCTGCGCTGGGGACTCTGTTTTCCAAAATTCGATTTTTCGCACTCCCGCGAGCGCCGTCAATCGATTCGTTGATCAAAGGCCAGCACCCCCAACATCGATTACCATGTATATCTTCGTCCCGCGAGCAAGAAGTTGTGACTTTTCATGTTGTCAGGTGAGTTCCAATCCACTTTTGTCAAACCTCTGCTCAGGAATTGCGCCGAGACGACAGAACTTTTTCCCGCGATCAACTCACCTTTCAGATAATGCAAAAACGACGTATCTCCTTCCCGCGGACGACTCTGTAACTCGAATTTCTGACATCACGGCTATCGGTTCTTGGAACTCCGGTGCGTTGTTTTCGGCCAAGTCTACTCATAACTCGTCTAACTCTGAATTCTCGCAGACCAGTCTTCCAAAGCAAGTCAAAAGCGCGATCATTGTATGTATTTTGCTCCTTCGAGCGAGACTTCAATTAACTTGAACCCTCGAGACATCAAAGATTCAAAACTCGAACTTGAACTCCAAAATAGCCAAAAGACGACATTTCCTCATGCCGCGACGGACTCTACTCCTCGAACTTACGCCAAGACAATGTATGACCGTCGCGCGACTGCAAAACGCCTCAAACGGACTTGATAGAAATCTCACTCGGACTTGTATTTGGTAGAAAATGAATATATTTCGCTTTGACACCCTAATTAACGCGCTTTAACGCGCCTCGACGCGTCTCCCAACTCCCTCAACACATCCCCATCCTCCCCTGTCCAAACAACGCGTCAGGTCACGGGAAAACGCGTCCATGCTTGTTGAGATTTTGATTTTTCTCCCCCGGCAGTCATTCACCAAATAAACACAGGGTCCGTGCGCGAGCCCCCAGCTATAAAGCTAGACAAAATGGGCGACGCAGTACGCCTTGGCGACGCATGCCTTAGCGTGAGCAGGCCGTGCACGGTGTCTGCTAATTTCCTTTTCGGGCAAGTCAAAGCAATTTTATTCAAGCTACGTACGACATTATCATAGCCAGAGTAATAGTGTGCAGGGTTTCAAACAATTTCGAGAGGAATAAATCAGAAATCGAACCTGGAGAGTATGAAAGAATGCGGTATAGAAAACCTCCTTGTCCGCCTTGGTCGCGCCTTCCAGCTGAATGCGATCGAGTTTCTCTGCCCAAGCGGCACGTGTCCGACGCGAAGTCTCCTCCAACGCTACACCATTCGCAATCTCCGCATCAAGGTTTCTGCGCGCCTGATCGACAGAGATGAAAGATACTCCGACGCGCACGTTAACCTTTCTTGTCCCCGCAGGAAAGCGGGCATACGCAGAAAGCAAGCTCCCCTTGCCAGCCTTCTCCCCAGCAATTTCAGAACCGTTTTGGATGACGCCAAATTTCGCAAACGGCGTGTCGAAACGCGCGCAAAAGTAGCCTTTGAAGTTACTGGCGTTCTGTGCTATGGACGTCGGTGTGATGATCCAGTCTTGGCGCTCGCTGTTGGAGCCCGTGATTTCGCGGCGTGCGGGGTCGACGGCGATGCTGCCGAGCGGATACGTGATGTTAGTGGGGATGTAGGTGATGGGGGTCGGGCGTGTGGCCTCAAGGAGGACGTAGGCGCTTTGGTCGGTTGGGAATGTGAATCGCAAGTGACCCACGCGTGATGCTACAGTTGCTCAGAAATAAATCAAACAGATTTGAACGAATAGCTCATCTTACTTGCGCTTTGTTCTGCTAATATCCTTCCCCCGTCGCCAGAGTCTAGTTCGACGCGATGATAACTTGGGCTGATGATTTGTGTGTCGTTACTGAATCGAAGGCCTCGATCCTCGAATTTGCTCTTGACGGATCCTGTCCCGGGGACAACAACGACCTGACCGCTCTCCCCCATCCAGATCGCCGGCTGATGCGTGCCCTGAAAGCCGTGGATAGTGGAGGCGGTATGATTATATGGTGTCACCGACACATAGTTTTGGTGCGTCTGCGCTACCCAACGGGTCATCGCAAAGGGCGGAGCAGTACTCGGAATCTTGTAATTATAATTGAGACCACGGAAGTCATTGTCGAGAGAGCAGCCTACCATCCCTCCAGAGCCGTTCGGAGTATCACCACCATTTCCTATGAGCCTGCACGAAAGTTTAGTTCGCATTCAATTCGAGAAGAGTGTGTGGTCTGACGGGTTGACATGATCCACAGCATCACTCTTTGGAATTGAGAAAGATGGAGGAAGTTTCGATGCTAGACTTGAGCCCGATGAAAGCAAGACGAGAAACGCAGAGACTTTGAACATGGAAGTTGAAGAGCAAGTCGTATACGCCACCTGACCCGAAGGAGTGATTCGAGTGATTGGCGAGAGCCGGCGAGGCCGGCCCGACGTGCAAAATGTTTCGGTGATCTCGGGGTTGTTGAAATTTGTGGTTGAAATTGTGAGTTGAAGAGCTAATGTTTAGCGGGCTTGTTTGCATGCTCTGAAAAGCATTTCATGGATTGGATCAAGAGGTGTCAGATCTCTGGATCTGAACCCCCATCATTAGCACGTGCATCAGAAGGGGGGCAAAATATTATTATTTGTTTGGGCACTGATGCGGACGTGAATCGTCGTGAATAAATCATTGTAGTCTAAATCTGTGTGACAGAATGTAAATTATGGCTGTCCGGAGGGTTCTGGATACCAAAACCTGTCTCAGATGGATTGCGCAGGTGCGTTCTCATTTTGATGCTGACGACCAACCAAATATAAATATTTGGCCCCCTCTCAAGCGACGTCAAACACGTGAGGTTGATGGGGGTCCAGATCCAGAGATCTGACACCTCTTGGATTGGATGGTGCTGGCCGCGGGTCTGTGACTGTCACTGATCGGCATGACGAGAACGTACGTACATCGAGGCCGGGTGAACCGTGACTTTCGTGTGGTACAAAACGTTTGTAATGATTTCGCATTGTTGAGTCAGGAAATGAATTTCCCCGCGAACAAGCAGCATATATATTCAACCATTCCAACTTTTTCAAAGCCTGAGGAATGAGATTTCGATCGCGCGGGATTCCTTCGAGAAACTCGGGTGCGCAATAAGACACCGAGAAACCCGGTTTCTTAATAGATAGGTCCGTAATCATGTACGTACCCAGTGACTACGTGTTCCCACCAATTTTCTTCTCCGAATCCTTCAATTCTGCGTTCACCCAGGATGACCGCAGTGCACCCTTACCTGGCGGGCTTTCTCCCCGTCTCAGTCGTACAGCCATGGCTTGTCTCGGAATGCAAAGAATTGGTCGTCCCTCTCCGGGAAATTCCTCCCGATTATCCATTTGCAAATTCAACACTAAACCCTGCTACTAATATGCACCACATCCCGTACTTGGAACTCCACGGTTCAGGTTCTCCGATATCGTTGGATATCGGAATCGAGGGGGACGTCTACTTGGATCTGACCCCCGGAAAGTACGCGCTATGGGGGAGAACCGCACAAGGATGGAAACGCTGGGTTGACCATGTAGGCGACTTAACGGAAGAGCCGTTCGCTCAGTCCTGGTCCGTCAAACACCCTTTTCTTGACTGCTACCTTTGGCTTGGAACAACGCCGGAAGGAAAACAGTATATCGGATGGTTTGAACGCAATGACAATAATTCCTTCGCTTCCGTCACACGAACTCGACGATGGGCACTCAGCTTGGGGCCGCCAATCGGAATGCCGAATTGCAACTCGGGGGATGATTTACAAATAGCCTACCGTGAGGCAGCAGTGATGCTCTCCAGGATGAACAATCTCGGTCCTGCTCGTATTTTCAAAGCTTTGGTTGCTCCGAATGATCACCAGCAACCATTTGCTCTTCACCGTCTCATTGTGGAGACCGGGAGCGAGCAAAATTCCCTACAGCTGGATACACAGGACTCGGAAATAGAACATGACTCTGATCCGTCTCCGTCCCCAAACATGAAAGCCGTTGAAAAACCCGAGCATCCCTGCTTCAGAAATCCCAAGCCCCGATCCCTCCTGCAGCCTCAAATCACAGTGAAATGCCGGGGTTTCATGATAACCAGCCTCCCATCCTCATATCCCTTCCGCGCGCTTCCCACCAATGGCACCTACAAAATCCCTTTCTTCGAATTCTCCGCCCGAGGTCCTCCTGCAATAAACCTGGACATCGGAGCCGAAGGCGACATCTACCTCGACCGAACACCAGGCGCCTACGCATTGTATGCGAAAACCAACTCTGGGTGGAAGCGTTGGGTGGACACGGGAGGTTCCTTGGGCAGTGGTGCTCAATGGCCAACCGCGGATTGGATCATCCGACACCCTCATATCGAAACACACGCTCTGTGGGTATCATTCGGAGGCGTGAATTTCAAAAATCTAGAAAGCGATCCCGGGGATCGTCCTGGCTTTGCCGGTTGGTACAAAGTCGGGACAGCTAAATCGACACGAACCATCGCGTACAAGCTAGGAATTTTGCAGAAACATATGACGATGAGAAACGGGGAGATGCTCACGAATAAAGAGCGTTGGCAGCGCGAGAGTTGTCGTGTTTTGGAAGGTACTATAAACGGCACAAATGCGAATGGTGAGAATTCCCATGAAAAGAAGCGGGGAGCAAGCCTGGGATTGGGAAGCCCTTCCAAGAAGGCGAGGTGGGACGACCCTGGGCAGGAAAAAACCGAGTGAATTGAGTGAATTCGCAATCGAATTTTGAGGTAAGTACTGAACCGCTCGCCGCTGAGATTGATTCATCTGACATAATTTCATTTCAGTGTATACGTCAAATTCAGAACAAAGCCTACTAGCTATGCCAAATTTCTTGAAAAGGTGCATGTATTACAGCTGCAGATTGATTGTGACTGCCCTGGAAAATAAATCGTTCGAAACACGTGAAAAAAAATCAACACGGTTCAACAAATGTTGTGCCTCAAGACTAAGGCTGAGGCTCAAGTTACGACCACAACGACGCGGGCTACTCGGATACCGAGGTTTCGTGCTGGATGCTCACCGGACGAGTGACGTTCAATGTTCAACATCTGAATGCTTGTTTCGGCCCCGGCCTGCTTCTTTCTGTAAGTAGTTGATGTCCGAGTCTGTTGAAAGTGTAACGACTCGATGAGTTTCCACGTCGTGGGCGCCATCTGGGCTGAGATCGCCTCGTAGGCTTCTCCCGCGTTGAATCCGCCTTCAACAATTCTTGATTTTAATGCAAACATCCTGGAAAGCAACGGACGGTCCCGAACTGGCTGTACGGGCGCGATATTAAATTAGTGAGTCATTGTTCAAGAGTATTTATACACCAACAAAAACCGTGCCTCCCCCGCACACTTTCGATCTCGACTAAGTAGAATCACACCAACCATGACTTCGAGTCCATCAAACGCAGCCGCCCACCACGCTCTCGTGTTCGGTGCCTCAGGACTCGCGGGTTGGGCCGTCGTCGAACAGCTCCTGGAGAACTATCCCGCCGAAGCAACTTTTTCCAACGTAACGGCTGTTGTCAATCGACCCATGAGCGTTGAGGATTCTCTTTGGCCGACCTCAGCTGGGGCATCCCCGACGTTGAATCTCGTCACCGGAATCAACCTCTCAGAAGGGACGGTAGAGAAGTTCACGAACCTTTTGAGAAGCAGGATCAAAGACATTTCGACCGTGACGCATGTTTATTATTTCGGTGGGTTGCATTTCCTGTTAGTCCGTACACCGGGTGAAACTTGAAAATATAAAAATCTTCAGTGTATAAACAGGACAATGACGCAGATGAAGAGATCAAAGTGAATTGCGGAATGCTTGAGCGTGTGGTTGGAGCGGTGGAATCACTTTGCCCCAAATTCAGCTTCCTCGTTTGGCCCAGCGGTACCTTGGTGAGGATTGTCGCTTCCCTTCCTGCAGCTAGGATTGAGTAATGTCCAGGGATATGGAATATACAAACCCGGCGGTGGCCCCTTCAAACCACCCTACAAAGAATCAATGGGCCGCCTTCCACCTCCCGATACGAATTTCTATTACGCCTTTGAAGATTTCCTCGCTGAGCGGAGTAAAGGAAAGACCTGGACCTGGGCTGAAGTTCGCCCGGACGCCATCGTGAGCGCAATACTTTGATTCCATCCTGCTATCACCCAACTAAAACCAAATCACAATCAGGTCGGCTTCTCTCCGAACGGAAGCACGTACAGCCTCCCAGCCCACTGGGCAACGTACCTCTCCTTATACCGCTCCATCGAAGGCTCAGGCGCATCCATTCCCTACCCCGGCACAGAAGCAAGTTACGACACCAAATTCACCGACGCATCGTCTGCCATGATCGCAAAACTCGCCATCTGGGCGTCCTTGCACCCGGAAAAGGCAGGCGGCGGGCAGCTCCTCAACATCGCGGACCGGGAAGAGCCGTCGACGATGCGCGAGCGGTGGCCGAAGCTTGCCGCGTTTTTCGGGCTCGTGGGTGTCGGGCCACGTAGCTTGGATAACACAGCTGGGCTCAAGCCGGGAGAATATATTCTCGAGCACCAGGGCGTTTTGAGGGCGAGAAGCAAGAAATCGAATGATGTGTTCGGGGCGGCGTTCTTGGACGGATATGGGTACCACTTTACAGCGGATCGGCAGCTGAGCTTGCAGAAGATCAGAGATCTGGGTTTCGTTGAGGAGGCTGATCCAGTCGAGTCGTGGTTTAAGGCGTTCAGACGGTTTAGAGAGGCAGGGATGCTGCCTACTTGAAGGACGCGTAGTTATCAGGGAGGTTGTACGCCACTTGAGAGTAGAGTAAGACAGATCGAAGCGACAGAGTTTTAACGGCGGCGTCGCGGGTAGCTGACGGTAACAGTAGGTATCGAATGACGATGCCGAGTTGCGCATCTGAATAGGAAGAATTGCTCTGGCGAACGCGGAAGAGCGCATACTTGGCTCACTGGCCGGTCCTGGAAGTCCACAAGGCCGCTTCGACTGCAAGAAAGGCATGGCTCTAGGGATAACATAACAGACAGCACGATAGCACAAGCACAACACAGAGCAGGACTACACACATGAGTTGCCAGACAGATCAGATCCTCCCACTCTGCAGCCTCGCCCACTCCAGCAACACCAACAAAAAGTAGCAGTCATTCTGCGCGTCCGTAACGACCCTCTCCACAAACTCCTTCCCCGCTCTCTGTATCCTCCTCGCCTCGCCCTCATTCCCCCTCGCCCACTCCACCCTCTCCACCAAATCGCTCAAATCCGGACGCACAGGCACATAGTGTACATACGGCTTAAGCCACCCATCGAAATACTCCGCCCACACCGTGCTCTTGAACACGAGCGACCCGGACTTGAGCAGGCCGAGGTAGCGCCCGGAGAAGGAGTTGCCGTCGACGTCGAAGACGTATTTGTACTTGTACACGTCCTCCCTCGGCTCGTTGTGCGCGTGCGGGGTGATGGCGTATTCGGCTTTGATGCGGGCGGCGTCGCTATCGGTGCAGCCGTGGGAGGCCTGGCAGAAGTGCTCGTAGAAGGCGGTGATGGCTACGTCGAGGAGGGAGGAGTGGTTCCGCGCGATGTCGAGGAGCTTGAAGCGCGGGAAGGAGCGGTAGTTATCGCCGCTGATCCAGCCCCCTGTGGACTGTCCGCGCCAATCTGTTGCGGGATAAGATTTGTAAGTAGGTAGGTTAGAGCGGCGAGATCTCAGACGTACATAGAAGAGACTTTTTGTCCTCCCAGAGGACGTTGTCCGGGTATGCGTATTTTGGTGAATTGCCCGCACGCTCGTAATGAAACTGCGGCCAGTCAACGTCAGACTTCGAAAATGTACCGCACGGGACACGCACCTCGCTAGGAAAAAGGATATCTGCGAAACACGGGTTACGAGTACTTATGTAATCGTTCTTTTAATATCTCAGCCCACTTTTGTCGACCACCATGGCCCTTTTTCCCGTGAACGCTTTTTCGTAAAAATCAATACAAAAGTTTCTAATGAGATTCGTCTTAAGGTAAGCTTTTTGAAGGGCTCTTCAGTGTTACTGACCGTGAGAATTAGCGCTTACCTAACGAGAATTCCACTTGAATGGGTTCGAACCCTGGTCTTGCACCTTCCTTTTACTTATTCCCTACAGCTTTAGCCAGGTTCAATGTCTTCGAGCTTTTGTTTGGAAAAGCTAGCGCTATGCTGATCATCTTTCAATGTCAAATACCGAGACTCGACTTCTCGAAGAATGGGAACAGCCGAGAAAGAGAGAGGTGCCAGATAAGTATTGAAGAGAGCAAAGAAGGCATGACTGACTTGTCACTCCAGAGTTACTAACAATTTTTCAAATCGAGGGCTCCGTAGAAATTACTGTGGCCTTGTTCGGCAACGTCTGGAAGATCCTTTGCAAGGCTGGAGATGCAATCAACTCGGCAGATATGACGGTAGTAATTTTAGAAGCGATGAAGACCGAAATTCCGGTGAAAGCAGGAAAGGAGAATGTCGGCAGAACAGTCAAAGGTTTTGGGGCTGGGATTCGTGAAGGGGCAAGTGGGAAACCGGGCGAAGTGTTGGTGGTTTTGAGTTGGATTCCTGTTGATAAACAAGGCTCAGGGTGGTGGAATTTATTCGAAATTGTTAACAAGTGTAGATTGTCACGTTTCGTGAGTGAAACCGAGTTTCTGCGCTCTGAGAATTCAGTTCTGATTTTTCTGCACTGCTTCCTTTTTGCCTGCCTTTAGCTTCTTTGCAGCTTTCTTTGCGCCGGCGGCAGTAGCCTATATATGTTCCTCTCTCAGTACAGTTGAGTCGGAGTCATGAAGAAAGTCACCTTATTGTTGGCGGTGGTAACCGCCGCACAGGCCGCAGTTGCGACTGTCGTTTAGCCGTTAGACGCTTCCGCGTTAGGATTTCCCTAAAGAGGATCCAATGATTATTGAATCCAATTGATCGAAGGTGAAATTTCAACGCACGCCTCCATTAGAATTTGCATTTGGGTCGAGACCGTTGTCACCTGCTGCTGCATCTCCAGCGGCAGTCTAGTATATATATATCTATATTTGAAGGTTGATTAGCAATAAAAAAACGGGTTCGAAAGGCATCAAGAGCAGTTTGAGCCGCTGCCGCTTGCGCCTAAAGGAAGAGGTTCAGCATCAATATATGTGCAAAGTTGAACTACACCACTCACCGAAGGCTGCGCCGCTTGACTGGCGAGATCCCCCACCTGCCCCAATGCCGCCTTGATCTTATTCAAAAAATCAGGATCGTTCGCAAGCGCATCTTGAAAAGCGCCCGAATCTGCGCCCGCAGTATCATTCGGGTCATCACCGAGACCAGCGCACCCCGCTCTGCTCTCTTGTACACTTGCCCGTTGAGACGGTGCATGAGCTGGACTGCGTGGCGCGTTTGTTGACTGCGAAGCGTGCGGGGGATTGACTGGGCCGTAGGAACAGCCTGAGCCGCCTTCGGCAATAATGACGCCGTTGACAACGGTGCAGGGGCTGGAGACGTGGGCGGGGTGGACCGAGAGGGAAAGGATGAGAGGCAGGAGGGCAATGGTGGTGAACATTTTGAAGTTGGGTTGGGTAGAAGCGATGCTTTGATGCGAATGAAAGAATCGAGTAATGTCCGCCTTGAGCTTCGAGAATCAGACCAAGTCGGCCGAGATTTCCAGTGTACTGATTATATGATACTCGGTCTCAAAACGATTCAGCTCGCTTGAAGTCGAACTTTCGAAGTACGGTTTGAGTACGGTATTGGTACGATAGGCATTTACAGTAAATTGTTGCATCTTGGTTGCATCCAAGTTATCAGGTCAACCGCCGAGGCCCGAGGATCGAGATAGCAGCCTAGACAGATGTTGAGGAGGAGTATGACGGAAAAAAAAGGTGAGCGCCGGGACTTTCAAGGTCGAGAGATATTACACTGGCCCGCGGCCCGTGTCGCGGTGGTGAGAAGCAAATGGCGATGTGTTGTAGTTGCTTGGCTCCAGAACTGATGGCACGGATCAACGGCGGCATGTTCAACTGCAACTCTGCAGACGCGGAGAACTCGATGATTCATTTGAACTTGAATCAATACGTCTTGAGTTCGCATGTATGAGTAGAGCAGGACCCGAATTAATTTGCTATTTGAAACATCCCCGTGATGAGACGGGACAAACCCAGGATGAACAATTTATTTCATGTGATTCCCTCTTGTCCGTCTCCCGCCGCGACACAAATTAACTCGAACTCAGAGCTGGGAGACAGGGACATGACATCCGCACAAATTCAGAGGCTCCGGAGCTACAGCAGAGCAACTAGATGGTAACAATTCAATCGACTCGAATGCTGCTCGATACGTGGAGCGGGAGGAACCACGGGCGGGGAGTTTTCCTGCGTGTGTTCAAAAGTGGTAAAATTAAAGCGGTTGAGAGCAAGCACACTTCTAAGTCTGCAAATTGTCGATACTTCGATAGCCAAGTCAGCTCGAACGAGATAGAATTGATGGAGGTACGATCGCAGAACTTGATCCTAGGAAATTTGGGAGACGGTGTGAAACTAGTCAGCGAGGGTATGGAGTTGTAGATTATATTGAAAAGCAATCGTAAACATTGAAGTAATACATTAGAGCAAAACTTGTTGCCATCTTGCGTTATAGAAAAAATTAGAGACGAGCTTGGGGCTGAGAACTTCTGAAGGTGGATGTTACTCTATTTGAAAAATTCATTGATTCGACTATGTACCTACAACAGCTATCAATTTGTTGTTCAACCTCATTTTAACTCCCCTCCGCCCCGCAGCTCCTCAGCTTTCAACCCTCACCGTCCCTCCTCCAGTCTTGAACACGCACTACACACATCAAACGCGCAACGCTGCGCACTTCTGCCTTGCTTCTTGGTGCGCCCAAATTGAAATAGGTAGGTCACTGTTCACCTCGGTAGTGGTTGCTAGTGTTGACACGGTACTTACATTGTAAATGCATGCCGCTAGCGGAGGAGACGACTCGACGTGGGTGTTGCAGATCAAGATGCAAAAGACTCCCACCCTGTCAATCCACCGTCGCTAACAGCAACTCGGCAGGCAAAGGCGCGGAGATCGGACCGAGATGTCAGATGATGCTCCGTAAATATTTCCAAAATACTTCCAAGCGCAAACCAGGTAATTTGCGTTTGCTGAGAACAAACATAAGTACGAGTCTTGCCGCGCGTTGCGACGGCCCTCCACCCCCAAGTATATCTTGGTCTGACTGAGAACGGGGTATAGGTCCGTAGTGAAGTCGGCGCTAGCAGTGCACTGTAAAGCAAGACTGCGCGGGTGTGGTCAGCGAAGAGACATAGCACGGGATGCGCCTCACAGGAATTCGCGTTGTTAGCGTACGTGAGGAACCCATTCGGCGCGTTGGGCACAAGGCAGTGCTTTTCGTCGGTATAGAATTTGGACGTCGGGGCGGGCTGATTTTGGAAGGGTGCGGCGTCGTTGACGGTGAGCGCTCCTCGGTCAGTATTCGGGGCACGCGCATCAAAGGCAATGCGCAGCTCGTCTCTGTGATTGAAGACGAGGTTCATGTCGGGGAGGGATGCGCTGATCTGCCACATCTCTCAGTAGAACTCAGAATTCAATACCAAGGACGTACTTACATTCTGCAGCAAAAACATCCAGCCCCCGTCATAGTTGCTCGAATGCCCGTCCGTACTCTTCACCATCTTGTTCGTCACATCGAACGTCCTTATACCAATGTTATCCTTGATCGCCTGCGCACATTCACATTCACTGCGGGAAGGAAAAACACTTCATATGAGTGCGTAAGCACTCAAATCCGAAAAGCCGAACTCAATCTGAGTGCGTTAGTTTTGGGCTCCATCTGAGCGCCTTTCCTGGCACTTCATCTGAGTACCTTCAAAGCACTATATTTGAGAGCACTGTACTTGATTGCTCCTCAGCGCACTCAGAATTAAGGCGCTCTGTATGAGCGCTGTTCGGCGAACTTCGTCTCAGTGCGTCTCGGATTTGACATGTAGCGGCTTGGGGGATTCGTTCTCCTAGCTCCGTGCCCTTATACTATTGGGACAAGAATTTATTTCTTTCAGGTTACCTATATCTCGATGGTTTTCTAGGCAAAAGAAATGTTGAGCTCATGGCGTTCCACGTCACCGTAAAACTCGCTTATAAAAAGCCTAAGCTCGCTAAATTGTGATAGTACAGTCCAGGAGTATCTACAATACTGAGTATGTAATCTAACAGGATGCAAAGAATTTGTATTTTGTCGAGGACTAAGGCTAGCGCGAGCGCGTTTCGGCACCAACTCAGTCGATTCGGAGCGAAATGACGGGAGGTCGCGACGCCGTGCGACTGACGTACGGGGTGTCGGAGATTCAGGGACGTAGCAAACTGTTTGGGATAGCTTTGAAGATGGAGTCGGTCAGCTCCAGGAGTGAACGGGGAGGAGTGTGGAGGAGAGGGGAATTGAGAGGAGGCGGTGCGGTAACATGGCAACAGGGGGAGGTGACTGGGCAGACAACGTAGCGAGCGGGATCGGCAGAGCGGTGAAAGATGCGGACTTGAAGGGGTGAGGGGGCGAACGAGGTGTAAGGATTGAAGCGATGGCGGTCTGGCCAGTGTACACGTCGAAACGAGACGAGGTAGAATGGCAGGGCCATCTACAACAGAAGAAATGAGGTTAGATTGACTTCATCTGGCTATGAAGATGGCATACCTGCACGAAACCAGCCAGCGTTGACTTGCCGTTCCGCGTTCGTCTCGGCTTGAGTCGAAGAAGGACGTCGGGAAGCGGCGCCGCGCCGCGCACTTTGCTTCAAAAAGGGCTAGTCAAAGGTCGCGTGTTTGGAGAGCAGCAAACTCGCCGTACGATGCAGCAGCGAGCTCTGCGGCGTTTATATGGCCCTAGTCGGCGACGTAGTGAGAGCAGGAGGACGGCTGGTTGAGTTGTGAGGTGGGGAGAGTGAGGTTGGGGAGTGTCGAGGGAGGAGGTGTAATTGGACGCGAAGGTACTGAACGAATGACGGTGGATTTGGGCAGCGAGGCGGCGGATTTAATAGGCGGCGGATGGAAAATGCGGCGGAGTCGAGAGTGAGCCACAGCAAATGCCGAGAGCGGAGGTGACTAGAGTCGACAAAGGGGCCGTAGATACGGGGGAAACGTCGGGAAGGGATGGAATGGGGAGGTGGGGCCTTGTCGGTGAGTGGGTCGTCTTGAGAAAATTTAGTTAGGTGAGTTTATTGAGGAGCAAGGCGGGCATCGGGTCGTAACTGACGAAAGCGGTGGGAGAGACGGATGTTGTGGAGAAACTCGCCCGTAGACGATCGAGGTGAGTGGCGAACTACTTGCAATTGGGTCAAATCTTTGCAGATACAGACAAAGTGGTGGACACACCTTATTTTGCTCCTATGAGTCAATAGCCTCATGATCAGCATTGGCGTTCATTGGGTGAAGTCGGACGACGCGGACAGGGTTTGCGAGTGCTCAGTGGGTCAGAGACTGTGATGAGCGAATTACGAGGCACCGTGGAGC
Source organism: Favolaschia claudopus (assembly GCA_037176885.1). Taxonomy (NCBI): domain Eukaryota; kingdom Fungi; phylum Basidiomycota; class Agaricomycetes; order Agaricales; family Mycenaceae; genus Favolaschia; species Favolaschia claudopus. The sequence continues at coordinate 577,885 of JAWWNJ010000082.1, forward strand.
TGTAGAAAATTGGCGACGCAGCAAGTGGGAGAGCGCCGCGTCGTGAATGTCGAAGTAGGAGTGACGAGTCATTATAAATAAGCGCAGTCCGAGTCCCTAGTTCAGCAGCACAGCTTGCGGGGCTAGTCCAGCGAGAGGAGGTGAGGCAAGGATGGACAGACAACGGGCCGCCAGATTCGAGGTGGTGCACAGGTAGGACTGAGGCGCGAGAGGTAGGGTGTGAGGCATGTGAGTGTAGAAAAGACTCTGCCGAAATCAGTCACTTGTGTGACTGTGACGTCACCTGTGACTGTACGCGTCTTGCCTTCTCCCACCATCATCGATTCATCGCCGACCATCCAGCCACTCCGGCAACCTCGCTCAATCCTCAAGCTATCCAATACGACTCTCTTACACTCTGAGCACGCGTTCTGACACGTCTCACGCAAATCAGCCTGAGATCGCTCAAAATCACCTCGGGAACGACATCCGCACCGGGCGCGACTTTGAACGCGTCGTTTCGATTCAAAGTGACTCCAAGGCACTCAAACGATGAACATCACCGTCTGTGAACCCGCACTGCGCGTTCCAGCCCTCCACCTATGTGTTCTTTGAAGCACTTGCGAGGTGTGCAATCCTATGAATCCCGTTTGCTTCAATGACGCGCAGTAGGGACCCTGCCTTATATCGCGAAACATTGTGGAGACGATAACTGAAGTGTGGTATGTTGAGTCTACGTCTGTAGCTCCTCGAATAGCACACCTGACGTAGCAATCTCAAGCTGACGCGAACTGCACATTCACTGCAGACCATCTGGTCACTTGACAGGCTTTGCTCCGGTACCCGCGGCTGTCGGCGTTGTCTGATGTAGGGAAGAGGGAAGTCCTGGTCGGGGTAAAAAGGCGACGGTAGTCGGTGCGCCAGTAATTTGTATTCTTTGACCGCCTCCTCCCTCTTCTTCTATCCTCCTTGGGTCCCCCATGCCCTCCCTTTCCCTCTATACTTCTCTCTCCTCGTGCCTTACCATCGTCACCTCTCCCATCGTTCTTCTCGCTTACTCTCACACAGTACTGATGCTCCGACACTGCAGTCTCTGCCAATTCCGTCTCTACCGAGCGTCCCTTGTCGCCCCGTCTGCCGACATACCCCGCGCTGCAACGTAGCGTACGTAAATGCGACATATTCAACCCACCCTCTTCAAGTCTCATCCCGTACATCTTCACATACCCTTCGTCAACCCTCCTCGCTGCGCTGATTATCACGCGATCGCCGCATTCACCCTCCACACTAGCCGGATCGCATGACCCGACCGCGCATCTCGAGACACGGTATTCGCCCACCGCCACCTCTCAATGATCTGAGCGCTCAACGGTTGAAATGGTAATTATGTTTTCTTCCAAATGTGGTCCATGTGCTGAGCGATTTTCACCGCAGTATCGGCGGGGGGCTTGCCGTCGAAAATCGAGTGGATAATTTTCTGTTCCGCCGTCTATCTACTGATTCTACACAAAGCCGTCACGCTCTCGGTCAACATTAAGTTTCTCCCTTTCACTTGCTGGTATATTTCATCTGATATTTCCCCTTGACACCCTCGATTTCGAACTTCGGCTACATCCAGGCCACCCCCGTCACTTCTGTGGCAGTGATCGTTCGGTATGCTTTGTGTCCGATGAATTCTATTCGCATCGACTCATGCCCGCTGGGTTTAGATATTATGTGGATTCAACTGTCAGCTGAGCTTTCTGTTGAACGGAGCGCATTCGCTGACACTTTTGGCACAGTGCTGTTTACGAATCAAGGTCTAGTCAGCCAAAGTTGAGTCGATGACTGGTTTTTATTAAATGTCGGAATATTGATAGTGTTTGCTTAGATTCTTGGTGTACTCAGCTCATGCCGTTTGTCGACACTCATGATCAGGTACTTTATCATTGCTCTGTCTGATCTTCTTACTCATGGACGATCACAAGCTTTGCACAAATTCTCATCGCTGTTCTCAACGCCGCTGTCCCACCAACATTGTCGTGAGTGTTTGAACATTCTGCTGAATTTCCGGAGTTAATGGTTTATCTTACATAGTTGATCTCGTTTATGACTCGTGGCTTACACTTGCGAAGAACCTCGGCAGCGATGTTCATGGTACTAATGCCTACGTACCGTATGTTGTACCGTAGCTAAATACAATCATTTGTGGAAATCGTAGGGAATTGAATGGTAATGCATGTAAGTAGGTCGAAAACTCACATGAAGTGCTATTGAGCACTCCATCTGAGTGCGTTGAAGCACTTATGCTGAGTGCCTAGAAGCGCTCGAATGGAGTGCTTCAACGCACTCAACTTGAGTTCGTCTGGAGCACTCAGGTACAGTGCTTCAATGACTTCATCCTACTATCGAAATCTGCCGTTTAGACACTTCATCTGAGTGCGTCGACGCACTTCAGCTGAGTGTTCCAACACACTCCACCTGAGCGCTTTTCGGGCACTCAGATGAAGTGCTTTTCCTTCCCGCAGTGCATTCTTTTTTCAGCAGCTGCTCGAGGTAAAAATTGCACCCGCACGCACCAACTCAATCCCCCGCCTCACCATTTTGCCAAAGAACTTCGGATCCTTCTTCGCCAGCTGATAAAAGGGCTCGAAGTCGCGGTGAATCTGGTCATACTCGTCGATGAGGCATTGCCGCTCTTTCGCGAAGTTATACCACTTGTCGTAGTTTCTCGGCGGCTGTCGGCCAGTTTTGAGCACATAGCGCGATACTGCCTGCTCGAACGTAGTCGACTGTCGGTCAAAAAGCTGCTCTATCGGCGTCCTAGGACCAGTCGGCGCCGGTGCAGATTTGAGCGGCGCAGTGGTCCCAGTATTTGGTGGACGAGAAGGAGGTTCACCTGCTTGCATTTCCCGTCGACCAGAATGCTTCTTCCGAGTTTAAAAAACAACCAACCTTGCCTTCGACCAAAACCAAAGAAAGCCAGGAGGAGGATACTGCATATTCCGCCCAGAATGATAGCCACAGTCAGAGGCGATACAAGTTTCCGTGTATACCATTTGCGATGTCGAAAGCGCCCGGTGTTGGAGGGTAGCCTAGAGTATTCTGAGCTCATTTCGCTTGTAGCAAGTCCATAACACTGACAGCTCGAGCTTATAGCGGGAAGAACGAGAAGAACGCGGGAAAAAACCCCCGGAGGCGCGGCGACAGCGCTAGTTACGATCACTGGTATATATTCGCTCAGCGACGAGCGTCCCGCAGCTAGTTCGAAGTAGGGAACCGGGAAGAAAGAAGGGAGGCGGCCTGTAAACCTATTAACATCATAAGGTGAAAGGTCAATAACAAACCGGCCAAGTGAAGCAGCGAGTGCGGAAATTAACAATACAACACTGGATTGTCACTGAATACCAGCATATCCATTAGACTCGAACCAGTCGTTATTTTCCAAAGTCGACGGGGGTCGATCAATGGGGCGGTCAAATAACGACTGGAAGATAATCACCGGTGACATAGAGACACGGAGATTCCCGAGAATTGATCTCGGGACTTCGTCAAAATTTTCGAGACCTTCATGTAAAAGTTTTTGAAACACTGGAAAAAAGTATATGGGCGGGTAGCTACTCAAATTCTAAGACTCGTGATGTGCTCAGAATTTCTTTAATCAAAGCGACGAGTTTTCTATATACGTTTTTGTGTCAGCCGAAATGGACCGAAAGTGCGCAAAATAAAGCCGAAATGCTCACATGCTTTGATGTGCCCTAAACGGCCGAGATGGAAACCTAAATAGCGTGGCATAGAATTCATTAAAAAAAAATCTGAGCACATCACGAGTCTTAGAATTTGAGTAGCTACCCGCCCATATACTTTTTTCCAGTGTTTCAAAAACTTTTACATGAAGGTTTCGAAAATTTTGACGAAGTCCCGAGATCAATTCTCGGGAATCTCCGTGTCTCTATGTCACCGGTGATTATCTTCCAGTCCCTCCGGTGTGATTCATCAAACGACTGTCTTTGAGGTTTCTACCCTTGGGACTGGCTCGAGTCTACATATCCATAACATACGCAGCGTATATAATTGGTAGGTAAGATAATCGGCCAAAGCCCCGGGCCGCGCTCGAGCATACACAAAAATAAACCTACATCGGCAGTCCACACTCACGCACGCATACACCTCACATACACCGACGTCTACACCTAATGCCCACCGTGGCTGAAATGGAACTGGAAGCCACCACCACCACCAGGGAAGCCTCCACCGCCAGGGAAGCCGCCCGCACCCTGCTGGAAGAACTGCGCGAAGGGGTTTCCGCCCTGCTGGAAGGGGTGTCCGCCGGAGGGATCGTTGGGATCGTCGCCGTTGTCGAAGCGTTGTCGCAGTTCTACGGAACGAGAAAAGAGAAGAGTAGATCCGTATTAGCCATCGGCTCGACGACTTTCAAGCGACGAAATAACTTACCTGGATTCGAGAGAACCTCGTACGCCTCATTGAGTATAGCCATCTTCTGCTCCGTACCACCTTTATCGGGGTGCGCTATCTTGGCGGCGTTGCGACTGGGTATCGTCATCAGAGCGAGGTCAATGAGGTGAGAGAAGGCTAGACGTACTAAGCCTTCTTGATAGTGCGTTCGTCTGCATCCCTTGCCACGCCGAGGACCTTATAGTAGTCCTTTGCACGGCTCTGCTTCAACAGACGCTGCGCCTTCTGTAGCCGTGCTTGGAACTACCCGCCAACATCCAAGTATCAGTATAACACAAGATAAATAAAAGAAAGGAAAAGCAACTCACATCACGATCACTCCTCCCCGTCGCCTCAAACGCCTTCTCCAACAACCTCACCCCCTCCTCCCACTCCTCCTTCACAACCGCCGCCTCTCCCAACCCCCTCAACGCATCCGCGTCCTCCTCCCCTCCCTCCATCTCATACAACATCCGACACCACTCCTCCCCCTTCCGATGCAGCTCCATATGCGTATGCCCCTTACACAACGCCCTCAACAGCGTCCTTCTCCTCGGCGACGCCTTCGCCACTGTCGGCAACATAATCTTCCCCTTGTCCAGCCCAAACAGCTTGAGGTTCTCCGCCGTCAGCTGCTCCTTCGCCGCTTCCTCAAACTTGCGGAATATATCCCCCTTCTTGCCCGTGCCCTTCAACGTTGCAAGTGCGCCCCGCCAGTCGCCTGCAGTACCCTGGTCTTCCGCCATGGTGAATCCCCGCTCGAGTGTCTTTGCGAGTCGATGCAGCGGTAAGCAGAGCCGGGATTCGGGGTCCGAATGCAGACATTGTTTGAGCGCATTCGAGGCTACGGGCGACGCGGGAAGCAGGAAGAACGAAAGCCGGAATATCAGCGCTTGAAGCTCTGGCGTTTGTGCCTCCGGAAGTAGAGATGCTAGCCGGCTGTAACGAGGTCAACTTCATCGACAAAAAATGAGACGCAAGCGCACCTCATATCACCGACAGCACCTTCAATATCACCCGCCCCCAACGCACACTCAACCCGCAAACTCCTCACGGACGGACTATGCGTCGATATCCTCAACGCCCTCGTCGCACTCTCCCCACACGCATTCCACAACTGCGCCATCCGCTCCTTCTCCGCCTGTTTCGCCGCCGCCTCCCCCTCCGCTATCTCCGCCAACAACGCGTCCCGATCCACAAACTCCTTCTCGCCGCCGGTGTACTTCGTTAGCGCCGCCCGCGCGAGCGCAAAGTCGCCGTCTTTGGTGTGGATGCGGGCTTGCATGAGGTGGGCAGAAGGGAGTGGTGTGAGGGTGAGGACGTGGGCAAAGTCGTCGAGAGCGGAGCCGTGTCGGCCGAGGGAGAGGTATGCGGTGGCGCGTTTGTAGAAGAGGAGGTAGTCGGCGGGGGATTGTTCTAATAAAGCGGATCAGTCAATTGTGCACGAAACGAGTGAAAAGTGAGGGAAAATGAAGATGAGAGCACGGGCGGAGAGTCAGATAGAGAACGAAAAGAACGGGACACAATTCGCAGCTCAATAGCGTTATAGAGCAAATCTGCTACAAGCCGGTGATCATCCCACAGCATAGAAAACTGCGAGAAAGTGCACATGGTCATATTGCTGCAAGCGGAGACAGGGCTGAACCAATAGCAGAGTGCGAAGCAAGGAGGCAATGCAAGATGAGCCAGGACGTGCAGCACACCCTAAGTGCGACAAGCACATTCCGGCGAAGATCGAGCAGACACCGCAGAAAGCAAGGTTCGACAGCGGTAACGACGCGACCTATTTCCAGGTCATACTGGTGACTTCCACACCACGCCGAGAGAATCGCCAACGGCTTGTATAACGTGGCAAGGGGGATGAAGAAGAAATGAAGAGGGTAGACGAGCCGTAGAGGGACATGGGCATGGGCAGGGGCAGGTCGGAAAGACGAGACGCTTCAGTCGAGCGCTACAGCAACACCTTGGGGAAGATCCAGTGTCGCATATATAGCTCTGCCGGCTCGACACGAATTTGCAACCCGTGAATTGGAACGATCCAATGGTTAAGCACGAAAGACCGAGACTCGGATGATCTGTAGCAAGTCGGAGCGCGTGTCAACCCAATCAGCAACGCCCGAAAAAGTGTGGTGCGTGCGCGCCGTCGGCAGCATGAACTGACCGAGCGGCAACCTCCAACCAACCTGTTGTCCATTCCCTCGCCAAGATCGTCCAGCACCCGTGAAAACGATCCCGTTCACCAGTCGCGGTACAGACGCTGGAACAGAGGCCATATTAAAACGCACGTCGTCGGTAGCTACGACGACCAGGGAGCCACAAGATGGCGGCACCTGAGCGCTGCTCAGGTGAAGCCGTATGTACGACGGTCGACAAACACTCCACAGACACTGGCACATTTATAGGGTGGCGAGTGGGACGAAGAAGAAAATAAGGGGGTAAACAGGACGTGAAAGGGGAGGGGCAGGCGCAGGTCAGAAACCCGGGGGCCTCAATCAAGTGCTGCAGCGACCCTTGGAAAGATACAGCACAAGATGCTCCGACCTCGAATCTATAGCTCCACCGGCTCGACGCGAATATGCACCTCGCGGCAACAGGGTGAACCAGGAAAGACGCACGAGCAGGACTCTAAGAATCTCCGTCCATTCGCCGACACGATATACAGCCAGCGAAAGATTGTAGAGCTCGCCGCCGACGAGAGAATTAGGAGACCGGGCTTGCACAGAGCTGCAACCTCCAACCAAACTGTCCACTCCCTCGCCAAGATCGCCCAGCACCCGGAGAAACAATCCTATCCACCAGCCGCAGTCGATACTTGTGTAAGATAAAGCACAAGATGCTCCGGCCTCGAAAATATAGCTCAGCCGGCTCAACCCGAATTTGCACCTCGTGAATTATACCGATCCGAACGTAAAGCAGCAAAGACACACGAAAGACCGAAACTCGAAGATTCCGTGCAATCCCAGACACGATAGGGAGGCCGTGAAAGATGGTAGTGCGTGCCGCCAACAACATTAATTGGAGACCCAGCTGCAACTTCCAACCAGTCTGTCCGCTCCCTCACCAGGATCGTCCAGCACCCGGAAATAGTCCCGTTCACCAGCGGCGGTACAGAAACGGAGAAAATGGTTGAATTTACCCACCTATTGCTTCAGAGTAAACTTTGGCCGCTTCATTAAATTGGCCCGTAGAAAGGAGCACATTTGCTCTCGTTATGAGTGGTTGTAAGCCCGGGGGGTAGAGACCAGCGCCGGCGTCTGCATATGTCTCGGTGGCTGGTAGTAGAAGGAAAAGGAGGGACGATGAGAGCGCCGACAAGCGCATTGTGGTGGTGGTAGAGGTCAACGAGTGAATTACGAGCCGAAATTTAGCCGACCCTAAATGATGACACGTAGTCGCCAACTGGCAACCACGTGGAATTAGGGCACGTGCACGTCTGACATCAGACTCAAGAGTCGGTCCTCGGAGTCACTGGCAACAGTGGCAAGAGCTCACTTACACTGTCAGTGTTATTTATACGTTACAGACGACGTCCACCAAAGTTCTCCCCGAAGTTTTATCAAAGACCTATTTTTTTGGGCCTGGAAAACTGATGACGCTGGCCGAAAAGATGTCGCAAAATAGGCGCCGGCATTGCGCCGACAAAAGATCCCATTTTTCTCCGCCCATCAAACAGGACAATCGCGTCGATTTCGAGCTTGAACATATAACCTCAGGGATAAATCTATCTACGGGACGGCGGGTGAGCTGGACCTTACGTCGACAGTTGGTTCCACACAGAAACAAGAGGTCACAGATCTCTGGATCGGGCACACGCATCAACATACGTAACTCGACCTCCTCCCCCCCAAATGCGGAAGTGCCATCAATTTCTACTTGGCCCAGTTTCGCCCGTTCCTTGTGGTAAGGTGCAGTTAAGTTGAAGGTCCTGTGATCTTATATGCCTCACTGCACACTACAGCCTCCCTATGGACCTCAATGTGCCATGCTAAGAGGGAAGAAATTTGAGGATGACCATTGTCGCTGACGAAGTCGAACAAACGGCATGAAAACGTGACTTTTTACGTTCATTGATCAGTGTGTGAGATCCAGAGATCTGTGACCTCTTGCACAGAAACTTGCCTTTTGAGCCCAAAAAAAACCCTATTTCAGGACAAAGCATGAGGAAGTTTTGGCCCGACTCGGAGATCGCTCGAAACTTCCCGGGACCTAAAAATCCTCGCAGTTTCTCCAAAACTCGCCACTTTCATTTGCTTACTAGCTGGTGTAAAGTCGTCAAATTGCCTCTGTTCGAATTCTCGTGAGCCTCTGCGCTGGCTACCTAGCCAACAACTCGAACTACAAGATACTTACTGATGGGTCTGACGACTCTTCAATCTGTCATTGGCCGCTGATATACACTAAGCTTCTCAAAGTCGGAAATGTTGACCTGTCTCATATTTCCTGACTTGCAGTGCCTGTATCAGGGCGATCAAGGGTCATGTTCGGGTTCAGCTTCAAGTTGGGGTTCGTTCGTTGAGTATTTCAAAGCAATTCTTGAACGTATGCTGGGCTGAATTCCCGCCCTTCAGACCCATTCATATAGCTTCTAGCTTCGGTACTGGGCGATCTTGCACATGCAACCAAATCCGTACGTTCAAAATCCGAACCTGCTCAACTTGCAATGAGAGCCAAGACTAAGCTTTCGGCTATCCGATTCCTTGCCAGCTGTTCACTTCAACCGTCAAGTCACGTCAAAATGTACCAAGTGCTCCACGCACGGTGTGGTACATTGCAACCTAGAAGCACCCGGACCTTCCGCTTTGCGGGCTATAAATTCGAGAATCATTCTATCCTCACTCACAACTCATACCATGCCTTCCCGCCTCGCAGCAGCTATATTCTTTGCCCTCCTTGCTTTCTCCACGGGCGCCACCGCGGCTACCTGTGGCGTCTGCGCGCCTACCATTTTCTACAGCGGGCTCACACGCACCTTGACGCTACAGCGCGAAGAAGGCAGTAACACTGTGCAGTGCAAGTAAGCTTCGAAATCTTTTGAAGCAAGGTCGACCAATGAATATTTTTTTTTCCTTCCTCACAGCTATGACACTCCGCCCATTTCCGGATTCTCTCCGGCTTGCCTATACCAGGTAAATTATTGAACAAATGCAACTAGCAGGCTCGCTTGACTGATATTATTGCAGAACGTGAACGGCGTGCTTATTTTCACCAACACGGGGCCGACTCTTACATCGCTTCCTGGGGCATGCCCTTCGGTTATTCCACTCGTTACAAAGACAGTGTGCTCTTGAGTGTATTGATCGTGGGTGTCGAGACAAACTTATGCCCTGAATGTTGTCGGCGGAACGAGGATGCTTGATAGGAACAAATCATGTAATATTTGAGAAACCAGCAAAGGGATTGGTGTCGAGGGCCTTTGAGCTTCGAATCTTAAATTTGGACGTGGTTCAACCTCGGTTGAACTTTGCGCAATTGACAATGACTACTGGCCCGATTTCAGTTCGGATCAGTACTTAGCGGGCCCCCGCATTCTCCCACAGTTACAACCTTGTCTCTTTACGGTGATGACCACCACCACTCCCGTTAACCATCGCTTTGTGCGGTATCGACTTTCACCAGACGGCGAACCGAAAATTGGATTGGTCGACGCTGAAGAAACAAATGCTACAGAGATTTTAGGATACACCGATCTGTTCAAGCTTATCGAGGCACACCCGAATCTGCGTAGTGATCACAAGTTCACGACGGGGGAAGTCGTGCCTCTGAAGACAGCTGAAATTCTGGCCCCTCTTCCTGGACGGGATATACTGTAACTCCCTCCCTCCGCGCTTGAACCATCTGCCGTTTCAATCTGACTATATTTCTTTCTTGCAGATGCATCGGCAAGAATTGTAAGTTCTTCGTCATGCGACAAACCATAAGAGCAAATTCAACATGACCTCCTGCAGATATCGCACACGCCGCGGAGTTCCACAAGAGTGGTTTCGACAGTTCGGACAAGAAGGAACAACCTGATTTTCCTGTTTTCTTCACCAAACGAGCGACGTCGATCATCCCCACCGGCAAGCCGATCTATACACATCCGGATGTTACTTCGAGTCCGGACTATGAGGGTGAGCTCGGAATAATCATTGGCAAGGCTGGACTTGCCGTTCCGAAAGAAAAGGCTTGGGAATATATTTGGTGATACTTCAGAACAGAGACTTTTTGGTGGGGAATCGATTTCTCATTTGAAGTTCCAGGGGCGCAGTCATAATCAACGATGTGACTGCCCGCGAAAGGCAGCGGGACCATAAGCAATTTTATATTGGTACGAGCCATTTCTTTCCCTGATTCTTCTCGTTTATTTTTTCAATATTCACTTCAGGCAAGAGTCTCGATACCTTCTGCCCCATGGTCCAGTCTGCTCCGCGATTTCAATAATCATATAAATCCTGATATGCGTCTTTTAGGGTCCTTACATCGTTCCTTCCTCCTCTCTGGCCTTCAACCGACTACACCTGACAACGAAAGTCAATGGCGAAGTTCGACAATCGCAGAACACTTCGGAACTGATCTTCGACATCCCGACTCTTGTGAAGACTGCGTCGATGGGAATCTCGATTCAACCAGGAGACATAATTGCAACGGGAACTCCTGTGGGCGTCGGAATGGGAATGTCTCCCAATGTTTGGCTGAAGGACGGCGATTTGGTTGAAATTTCCATCCCTCCGCTGGGGACATTGTCCAATCCCGTTACCTCTGTCTCTCCGGGTGTATGCTTCCTGTAACTCGGTGCTCTATAAATGCGATTTTTCGGCTCATCTCCTCAGTTTTGCGAGCCGAAGAACAAATTCGACCAATTTCTTGCCATCCGGCGTTCACCGTGATCCCGTCAATTCATCGTGATCTCACTGACGTGCCGAGATCCGTAGTCCCTGTCTCAAATCTCTTCCTTCGCGACCGCGATGAGCCCCGGGAGCTTCAGCTTCTCCCTCGCTTGGGACGAGGATGAAGGCGACATGCGAGCCTCGGGACCTGGGGACGCCGAATTTCTCACGACTCTCAACCAGAACGCTCATATCTCTCTTCTGAAACGGATCCATATCCCAAAGAGACGTTTGCGGACAGTATTGAACGATGTCGAGGATATTGTCAAACGGATGGCTCCGTTCCCAGTCGCCATCTCGCCTACTGTCCGCAAAAGCCGGTCGCTCTCCGTCATATTTCTCAAGATTGCGGATAGAACCGAGCGTGCGAACACATTACCACACCCGGCTCTGTGCGTGGCTTTGTCTTTTTCTTTGTTTCCCTCAGCTCATTGTCTTTCTCTGCAGATCTTACTCGACGCCGTCGACTCGCGTACCCAGTCACCTCACCATCCCCGCCTACTCAGTGCTGGGCGTGGGCAGCCACGGATCGGATCCTGATCTGTTTGCACGTGTTTGTTCCTCAGTACTTCTCCAAAACCGGTGGTTTTTTGATCGCTGGGTCCGTTGAGGTCCACGTTCCCCCCGGCACAAAAATTTTGTAACTTAACTTCATAGTAAATAGGCTTGGCTGTCCCCTGTTCAAGGATGAAAAAAATTCATGAGTATGACATTGTTTTATCGGCGCCTTACGCAGTAGCCATCAACGGTATTTTTCTCACCCCATAGAACCACGAAAAAGACTGGAGAAAGTCTCGTAAAATCAGAACCTGATGTTAAGACCGTGAGGAATGAGCGTGCAAAATTTCAAGAGGTTCGGGTGAATATTCGTAAAGATAAGGTGAGTTGAACATGGCACCTAAATCAGCGATCATTGATCGTTCGTTTTCAGCGTCTCGCAAGGGCAAGTTCACAGTGATAATACAATACATTCGTTGAGTACAAGTAAGAAATACACTGTATTAAGTAGAGCTTGTATTTTCCCGAGGGATTGCAGCAGCGCGCCTGGCAAATATGCGGGAGATTTGATAAAATCAGTGAAACAATGCATAACATGAAAGCCATACCTCGAATCGGCGTCAGTAATGGCTTTGATCATGTCAGCTTTCTTGGATATGTTTTTGAGTAGTGTCTTCTGTAGGATTTCGTCTTTCCACAAGCTTCTACGGACATCGAGCTGTTCCCGAAGGCACGGTCCAGGCTTTTTCTTGGTGGATTTTACCGGCAGAGTCTGCAGTTGGGCGCAATCAGTGATAATGACGATGGATTTGAGTCGTAAAATTTCTGCAGCAGCCTCAGCTTGTTTTGCAGCCTCTCTTTCACGTGCTTCGTGCGCAACCCGAGCCTTGAACGCGAGTAAATCATCCCGAAACTTCTTCATTTTACGGCTGGCGTCTTCGATCCGTGCCAGGCGCCTGACATAAACCTCGTCGTCCTCCGTGAGCATCGCGTCGACAAATGCTGCGGTGTTGTTACGAATGTATGCTGCCTCAGCGCTGAAATGCTTGACTGTGCCGTTTTTGTCCGTCAGATAAACACCCAAGCCTCCAAGAATTGACTCGTTAGCGTCGTTTGTCGGAGGGATATGGATCAGGAGTTGCTCGGCTGGAGTGAGGGTGTCGATAGCTCCGCCAGGCTCAAAATCGCGGGAAAACCGTTTCCATGCCGGAATGATTGATTTGAGGAAGCCGATAAGCAGACTTTCAACGACGGGAATGAGGTCGGGATGGTCGTCGAGCCAGAACCACACCGAGTCCATTGCAAATTGGTCGGAGAATGGTTCGCCATCGAGTGTCGCCTCGGAAGAGATGCTAAGAGGGCTCAGGAGCAAGTCTGTATCAGCGATGAGTTTTTCGATATGGGTGATAATCTGCTGATGGAGAGGACCGAGGTGAATGTGATTGACGCCAGGCTTGCTGACCATTTTGAAGTAAGCGTCAGGTACCGCGTTCTTGTAAGCCGTCATTACGACAATCTCGCACATCGTTGGGAGGTCGTTCAAGCCCTTGAGTGCATTTTCCTCCATATGATTGAGTCCAGGCGTCGTTTTGGTGTCGCGGATGAGGGTGAAGAAGTCAATGTAGGCCGAATGATACTTCAGAAGCTCGGCGGCTCCAGCCAGATGAGAGTTATAACGATTGTTGGACGTATCAGGGAATTTCGCAGATGAGACTTCGCCGTCGATATCGAATTTGACTTTAGAGAAATAGAACCGATGAAAATCTTGATGTCCACGTTTCTCGTCTCGATGCCGAAAGAGATCGCCGCAGATGCTGACTAGCTTATGCCCGCCTCGTTGGCTAGCCTTCATGGCGCGCTCAACTGCTGCCGAATCCGCTTCCTCGCCGAGAGCTATAGTTGCTGCGTTGTCTTTGTTGGCTAGAAGAACGGGAGGAGTGCAATCGAGGGTGTCCCAGACAGCCTGCATCCCCGCAACTCCATATTTCGTGCAATTGTGGTCCTTGTGTTTGCAGCATCCAGCAACAATGAAGCGGGAGAGAGTGAGCCGTCGTTCCTCGGGCAACGCTTCAATAGTGGTGGATCCTACGTGGCGAGCAAGAGATTGGAGGGCTTCTTCCCGAAGGCTTGCCGGAATGGCGCTGTGGTAATTTTGATATATCCGAAGTGTTAAGCGAAAAAAAAATTAACGCACCTGCGATCAAGGCCTTCAGGATCCTCACTGATCTCGCATACCACCTCCCACAACGCGTCTTCTGCCTCGGACTCTGACATACCGTCAAGTTTTGCTTTTCCAAAGTCCGTTTCCAACACCTCCATCTTGCGCTCTTTTGTCTTTTGCGCCACCAAGCGAACATCGGCTGCGTGATCGGAGTTATAGGCAACTGCCTTGCGCCATAAATCATCGGCCTCGTAGGTTATTCCTGCCTGTAAATCGCGCTTTCCGAGCGGGCTATTTCGGTAGATGTCGACAATGGAACTATTGACAATATCCCATCCGTTGAATTGAGTTTGAGCGGTGTGATCAAGGGCGTGCTCAACCTCGACAAGGCGGGTTGCAGGAGCCTCGGCAGGTGAATCAGGGTCGGTTGAATAGGTGGGGGCGGTGATGGTGATGTGGCGGCCCTCGTATTTGATATTCCGACGACTTGTGCCATCGCTGCTGAGAGTGACCGCTAAAAATTTGGTGAATGTTACCGCAAATTCAATTGAAAATTTGAAATGAGCCTTACCTTTCGCGCGCGCGAGTTCAAATCCTAACTGCAACTTGGCTTTGATTCCAGCCTCTGTTATTACCCGGCCTACAGTTCGACGACTGATGGAATGTTTAACTTTCACTCCAAAAACCCGCCCGATCCGTGTAATGAGTCCACCTATCTTAGCCTGGGCGCAGCCTGCACGGTGACAAGTCAGAGCAAGAGAGCGGTAGAGCGTCGAATAGAAGTGCTGATGCCGAGTGATGAATACAGATTTTCGCTTTCCAACGATTCGAGTCTCCTTCAACGCCTGTTTCGCCCGTTTTTCTCGCATCTGTGTATTTTTTAGTTTTTGCTGAATCTGTTGTCGTTCTTTCGTCTGTTCGGCGATTTTGCGATTGAGTTGTTGGACAGTTAACAGAAGGCTCTCGAGGCGAAGCGATTGGGAGGATGATAAGCGATTGGCCTTGTCAGCGCGAAGGATAGCCTGCAGTAATTCTTCCTTTAATTGATCCATTTTCGTGGTCATTCGAGTTTTGTCTCGTTTTAGTCGATTGATACGCTGTTTCTGTTCCGAAATCGTTATAGCCTGATCCGATATAGTGTTCGTAGCAATGGTGAGGCTATTCTGCGTGGCAGAAAGCTGCTGTGCCGTCGTAGATTGAAGCTCTTCGAGGTTACGGACGTGGGTAGCGAGAGCGAGGTTTTCTGTCTGGAAAGAGATATTAGAGGCTTGAAGAGAGGCAATAGACTGTTCTTGATTGTGAACTCGAGTCTCTAGAGCAGCTATTTGGGCGCGTGCGCGTGTCGCAGTCTTTGGATGTGATGCAGCAGGGCTCCGTAGAATATTCTCTTTTACAGCATTCTGTGACTGCCAGCGAGCCTCGTTTAGACGGGAGAGAACTGCCAGCTGTTTTTCCGACCGGCGTTTGCCCATCCAGAGTGATAGAAGGGGAATAGAGGTGTAGGACACGTTAGTCGCGCCAGCAACGCGTCGAGAGTGCAAATGAAAGTGGTGTGACAGTCACAATGTCACGCGAAATGATCTGTTCACAAGACCGTGTAGGATCATGCCGGATAGCCGGCGATTTTACTCGCTCTAGGATTCGGTATTTTCCGTGGACCAAAACGATGTATTTCCTCTGAGGAATTGGCTAGAATCACTTGATTGAACGAAATATGCTGAATTCCGCCCAAAAAATACAGCTATCTCAACGAAAAATCTGAAATTGGCAAAATCCTCCGAACAATATCATGTATGACCTAAAATGAGCCTATTACATGCGAAACCCGAATTTTTGGTGGTTAGAGGAAGTCAATCCTGCAACGTGAAGAACGCCCGAAAACGGAAACCATGTGCCCAAAGGAAACAAACATGTGCAAACAGATCACTGATCGAACCGTGGCTGCCCACGACCATACTCACCGCCTGAATTCAGGTGCGTCAGCCTGTGCCTTGTCCCTTCGATCCTTCTCATCCCCTCTCTTCCCAGCCGCGTCATAAGCTCCCGCGCTGCGCTTACCCACCCATTGCCCACCGATATCGACTTCAAACCCCCGAACCGCGCCGTTTCGCTACGCTCTCCCCGACTCCCTTTACCACCACCCCCATCCTCTCCCCGCACCTCGCTCTCCTCAACTCCTCACCACCACCAACTATATTTACCGATCCCTCGGCGTCGGATTCGCAGCCGACGAACGTGCGCGAGACTTTTTTAGCCCTTCCCTCAAGCTTCCCCACCACTCTCACCCTCCCAAGCAACAACGACACGAAGGCGGCGAGACGTAGTCGTCGCGTAGCGGGTATGACAGACAACCAAGGTGCGCGTTGATGTTTTTGAGTGCTTTCCTTTGTTCATCTCGCCGGTCTCCCACTTGCAAACACATCAAATCCACCACTTTCCCTTCAAACCCCCGCCGTTCGTTCTTGCCGCCTCCTCCCCATCACCCACCTCCGTTCATCGACGCCTCGGCGTCGCGTTGACAGCCAACGAACGTGCGTTCGCCGCTGACTTGTTTAGTTTCCGCACTGATGGGAGCTTTTCAGCCACCTCGACCTCCTTCTTCCGCCACTCACTCCTGCCGTTCGCAACACGCCCGCCGCCTTGCACCACCATCTCAACCACTCGCACTGGCCGATCCGCACCCATCGACTCCCCGCCCGTCGCCGCGAAGCCGCCGTCGACGCTTACCTACATACGAAAAAAGTACATACATATGGAGTAAGGTGCGTCCCGCCGTCCCTCCCTCGCCATGCTAGCGACATCACCGCCCCCTCTAGCCTCCTCCCCGCTCCGACCTCTAGCAGCCCTCGCCGCCTCTCCACCGAGCCGAATACCGCTACGTCGTGGAGTGGCTCACGCCGCCACACCCTCGTTCCCCCGCCTTCCCGCCCTCTTGACACCTCGTTTGCCCTCCCAACTCCCGCGCTCCTACGCCCCAATCGCCGCCCCCGCTTCCCTCGACACTCTCAACACCATCAACGACGTCGACATCGGCGTTCCGGCGCTGCGCGCGCCGACTCGCTCAAAAAACTGCGCTACAAATCAAAATCAAGTCAGTATCTTCGTTTTCCACGCGGAACGTACGGAAAGCTTACCTATATCCACAGATCACGTCCGCGCGAGTCCCGTTGATGCGGGCTCGAGAAGAAGTTGTTTCCCACTCGCTCAAGAATGCCCTAGAAATGAAGAAATTAACGTAAGTTCTTGGAATTTTGACGACCAATCGAACGAAAAGACTCACCTGTCGCCACAGATCCGCGCACCGACGAATCGTCCGGATTCGCGCTCGGGAAGAAGTTGGGAAGCTCGTACGGGGTTGATGTCCGCGCGCCGCGTTCGCGGTGGGAAGAGGCGGGGGTATTCGGGATGAGTGGCGGGTCGGCTCCAGAAGTCAAAATGAAAGCGATCCAGCCAAACACGTAGCTACTGTGTAAGTAGGTAGTCAATTTGAATGAAATGGGGCTTGTTTTCCCTATCTGCGCCTTGAAACGTCAGTAGTAAATAGTCAATTAATGGCGGCGTACGAGTCGACTTGAGTTATGAAATGTAACGAAAGGAAGGACAACTCACTTGTGTTGAATTGAAGCTGGAATCCCGAGGCCGCGATTTGAGTTGAATTGAGTTGTACTGCTGAAAGAGATGAGTGATGAAGCCGGGTGTCAGTCCACGAAGAAAATGAAAAGAAAAAGGGAAAGCTTACCTCTAGAACCTTTGAACCTTTTCACCCCGAAGCAAATTCAACGCGAGTCGACTCAAATCGACTCGCTCGGGGCTGAACAAACCCGCAGCTTGAGAATTAATTTAGAAATCTGGAAAGTAAATTGAAGGTGAGTCGAGGTTGAACAACGGTGAATGAAAGCAATCACACGACGAATGAAACAAAATGAAATGAAGGCATACCCGTCGAGATTCAAGAAAAAGATGAAATTGAGTTCAAGTCAACCTCAACTTTGGCTTCCCTTTCCTGTGACCTTGCCACGAACGAACGTAAGAAAGAAAGAAAGAAAGAGAAGAGAACATACTAAACGAGACTGAAGCTCACCTTCTAGTCCGAGTTGAAGTTGAGGTGTGATTTCAACTTCAACTTTGAATGGATTCGCCGACTCTCGAGAAGAATCGTTCGCGTTGAACCTGTAGAACTACTAGAAGGAAAAGAGAGGTTAAGCTCGGTTGAGGTTCGGTTCAAGTTGATGTTGAGTTGAACTCACAGAATAGATAAAAGACATGTGTATATATGTATACCTTCGCTTGTATAGGCGCGCGCACGCGCGATGTAAAGCGGCATAGGCTCATCCTTCAAAGTTTAAGTCAATAATTAGAGTAACGAATTGAAATCGAACGTACCTCAAGCAAAAATGCCATAGTTTCGGCATTGAAGTCGAAGTACACGGAGAGATTAGTGCGGAGAGGCATAATTTCGGCCTCTGAGGTGTACACAAATGAAGTTAGCATTGTCTCGAGTCATGTATTTGAAAGTAGAACATGAATGCTTACCGCCATAATTTGGGTATACCTTCAATGAATAAGCGCGCTGGCGGGCGATTCAAACCGGGGTAGGCGCCGCCTTCAAGGTTAAAGTCAATAATTAGATCAAGGCGTTGAAATCAAACGTACCTGAGCCAAAATCGGCATAATTCCGGTGTTGAGATCGAAATATACAGAGACTCTGGTGCAAAGAGGCAAGGTTTTGGCCTCTGGCCTTCAAGATTCAAGTTAAACCGTCAATAATTTGAGTAAGGAAGTGAAGTCAGACGTACCTGAGACGAAACTGCGATAGTTTCGGCGTTACAGTTGAAGTACACCGGAGGCCGGAGCCACGGGAGGCATAGATTCGACCTTGAGTGTCGAAAATAGGCAGGTTAGTATCGATCCAAGTAGAGAAGTACAAAGAGTCATACGCACCTTGATTCGTACCGGCATAATTTCGGTGCCATTGGGTCAAACGAAGGCTTACGATGAAAAGCTTTCAAAAGTCAAGTCAGATTGAGTTCAATAGTCAACGCGTTAGCAATGCGCACCTTGTACCGAGACCAATTCAAATCAGCTTCAAACCCAACACCAACCAACTCTATAAAGTGGACGAGCCTTCGAGTCACAAAGCAAAAGTTCGTACGCACGGGAACAAAATCCACCCAAACTCAACACATTCAACCTAAAATTCGTTAAGCCAGTCAATCCTGGGCGATTCCGTCAATAAACGAAGAGAAAAGCATGAAAGAAACAAAGAATCGACTCACCGGGGATCCCCGAGACGACGCCGAAGTCAATCCGGGTTTAAGTTTTGAAGTGCTAGTTGCCTTGAATGCCGCCCGTTGAAAGAATAGGTCGAATGAGACTATCATAACAGTCAATAATCATCGATAATAGCGGTAACGAAACTTACCTAGACAGCCGAAATGTGCATCTCTTGAAGCTATTCAAACGGTCAGTCATTCAAAGATGAGATACTCAACAAGGGATTCACTCACCTTGCGCACACAGTCGAAATGTGCATCTCATATTCTCATATAAGTTAAGAACCAATACAAACTAAATGAGGAATCAGTAAGTAAGAGTTCGAAGTGAATGAAGGGATTGAATCACTCACTTGTACAAATTTGTCGGAATACGACTTCAAGGTCAATTCGGCGTTGAAGGGGTCGTGATTTGAAGCACATGTAGCATACAATTAAGAGAAACAAAACTAATCAGAGGGTTAGTAATCGTTTGAACGAGAAAAGACAATAACTCACTTCAATTGAACAAACAAATTGAAGTGGTAGTAGACTAGTAGTAGAAGAATTCAGTGCGGCGGTGAACCCGAAGAGAAAGGAATGAACCAGAGCGAGGTATAGAGCCTAGAGTTGAAGAGGAATGTCAGTTAGTTGAGTGAAAGGAAGAGAGGTAGAGTTGAACGAACGACATAAGAGTCAACGAAAGAGGCAAGAAAGGGTGAAGGCCGAATAAAGCCGAAGCCCGAGTTGAAGGGCGAAAGCGTCGAATTGAAGGAAAGGAAAGGGAAGTGAAGGGTTTTGAAGTCAAGTTGAATAGAAGTTTGAATAAGATGAGTTGCTGATAATAAGAGAGGGCAAAGGGAGGGAGGTGGGAAGTGGGCGGCAAACCCATAACCAAAATCAACGTTGCAAGCTCACCTTTATACCCATCCACCGGGCCTGCAACGCAAGTCCTCTCGTCAAATCATCCCCACATCCGTCGGGATCGACGGTGGGTGACTTACAAAGCCCGCGCAGCCCGCAATTCAGTCGGAAAAACGGACAGTGAGAAGCAGCGGCGAGGTTGAATATATTCGTACGTAGCTGGAAACCGGGATAGAAGCTGATAGAAGGTGCCAACTCACATCAGATGTTTCATGCGTGACTGATGTGACGAAGAGGATCGACAGGGCGGGGGAAACGACCCTGGAATGGCGGAAGTTATGGAAAGTGAGCTTTCGAGGTTTTGAGGATGGGAGGGATTTTAGCGGGCTGAAACTTCAACCATTGTAAGATAGGGCAAGCCAAGTAAGGAAGCAACGGTTTCCAAGTCTGAGGTGTCAGCTGAAAGACGGGAAACAAGCGAAAGGTGTGAAAACGCACCTAAATTCATATCACAATCCTCCGCGCTCCAATCGCCCCAAAACTTTCCCCCGACGCCGCTCAGTATCCAACAAACGGATATCAATCACACTTGACGTGATGGCAGAAGCTCCGTGGCCACATGAGTCCGATTTTTCGAAAAGGTGTGTAATTGTCGTATCTGCCGTTCCGGTGTTCCCAGCGCCCAAATGGGGTCACAATGCCGTAGATTATACTCCGAGGTATGTTGGGTGTGTCGCCGGAGTGTCCCGAGGGCGTTGGTGCAGCACAGCGCAAAACGAACATGAAGGTCGGAAGCAAGAGGTGAGTTTTCTCCTTTCGGAACTCGTAGGAGTTGAAAACTCGCCTTAGAAGGAAATTTTGTTCCGCGAAGCCGAAAGTCGAACATAAACCGCGGTTTTGGTTCCCACGGTCACGAAAAATCAACACACCCTCTACTTTCATCATCTGCCAGCAAAATGGACTTACGCAAGGGCGGGCGGGTCACCGCTGCCGGCGACGCGCGTCGCCGGCGATTTCTTTTTCCGCTTCTCATGGGTTGACGTCGGCTCAGGCTAGCGAAACAAACCAGCGCGCTCGGGATACACGGATCTCGCCTCACTCCAGCGCCCATACGACCAAAGCCCGGTGTCTTCAGGGTTCAATTGATTGCCTGGAAGGCAGTGCGAGCTTCTCTGGCTTCTCAGCAACATTTACCCGACTTCACGCTTGGCAGCCCTCAGCTTTTCGTGCTCTGTCTGCACTATTCTGGCTGGCTGCAAAGTGCTCTCGACTGGTGCTGTATATCTGATTCCTGCAAAGTGTGTGTGTGAGTAGAATCTGTATTCAAACTCTCCCATCTCTTGCTTCTCAAGATTTCGGCTGTGAGTCTCGCAGAGAACTTTACGTTGAACTAATTTGAATTCAAGTGCTGACAATTGCACTGGCATGAGAATGGATTCGCGCTGAGCACCGCGACACGCGGGCAAATGACCGCGTTGTTGAAGTTTTGATTCAACAGAAACGAAGGTCCGTGATTGCAGCGTACGTACACCGTTGACTTGTCCCTTACGACCATCTCTCTCTCTCTCCTTCCCCCACTTCATTCCCCGTCCCCTCCTCTCCCTTCCCCCGCCCTCCCTTTTTTCTCTTCGCTCCACCACAAGCCATCTAAGATCCAGAGCTCTATCCCCGTAAGCCACTCCTCTGGTGTTCCTGATCTGCTAAATCTGACGACTTTTTCAGCTCTTTGCCCCGGGGATTTGGCCGCCGGCAGGCTAACCTCGCCCTCCAATTTACATCCCAACGTTAACATGGTTTGTCACCGCGCGCGCGCCGCTGCCGCGTAGCTTTGACTATATAGAATTCCTTCCCGCAAGCAGCAAGGTGCGTATGCCATTCATCTTCTTACTTCTTCTGACATTCTTTCAGCACTTTTTCACCGGAGATTTTGCCGCCGGCAGGCAAACCCCGCGCCTCCATACCCAAACCATCGAGGTTCCCCCTTACCTCATGAGCTATTCAGGTCGTCGAGGACGCGCCGCGCAGCGGCGCGTAGCGTTGAGTATATAGAAATCGTTCCCGC